>CM077670.1:163430000-164030000 GCA_039707655.1 Elymus sibiricus
GTTTTAAATTTTTCTCGGAAATATTAAAACTCTCGGAACCCAGCAGCGGAACGAATGAAAATACAGTAAACAGTGAGCAAATACAAACTACCAAATGGAAACTGACAACATGTACCGAGGTAAATCGCATGATTGAAATATGGCATGTCACAGTTCGAATGTAGAGAGGGTAGCAGAAGTGACTAGTGATGCTCGATGGTGACAAGGTGTTTGGTAGACCAGTTCGCCCTTCTGCACAAGGACTACGTCTGGTTGGAGGGGTTGTGATTTAACACAGAAGATAAACTCTCTTTGCCCTTTTCTCCTCGACAATTGGTTCGTCAACCAATGCCGATTACTCGTGGTAGATGCTTGAAGGCGATCTCCGAACCTTTACAGACTTCTTCTTCGAGAACCACAATTACTCTTGGTCTCTGAAGAATTTGACACCTAACCGTCTAGAGAGTTTGCAGCTCTCAAGAGTAATAGGCGGAGCGTACTGGACTTAGATTCTAGTGATGCTGAACCACTATCTAATTTTTCGGCTCTAGGGTTTTCTCTCGGTGGATTTTAAACTCAAATCTCTCGGAGAGGGGTTGCTCAACAATCTTCTCAGAATCAAACGGAGCAGCCACCAGACAACGCCAGCGCGGGGTGGCTATTTATAGCCGCAGCCTTCCCAGATGGGAAATGACCATTTTGGAAAGGCGGTCCAGCCAATGGCCAACCGACACGTTCACAACGGTCGGATTTGGGAGCAACGGTAACATTACTTGAGGAACAAGTAATGCTAACTCCTTGGTCAGAGACAAATCTCTCACAGCGAAGAAGATCACAGTCTCTTGCTGGCAAGTATTTGCTCGGAACACAAAGAGATTTCTCTCACAGCTTTCATAGGATTTGGGTTTAGCATCAGTGAATCAAATCTTAGAACGCTACACCCTCTTAATAGTACGGTGGTCCTATGACTCAATAAGGAGAAAAGAAACAACGAAAAGAATGCTACGTCTTCTCTTCGTCTTCAATTTCCTCGGCTGCAGTCACTTCCTTCAGACAGGCACCGAATCAAATGCTTCACGTCAGCAATTTTTGAGGGGTCACTCTTGTCGTCATAACCTTCGGTGATAACATTCATTGCTACGCAGGGGATAATCTTCGGAGTTGTGAATCCAAACTCCTCTTAACTCCAGGGACCTGTTACTCTGTGTGCACTAGCAAACACATCAGTCCCTCACTGTTTGTCAATCAATCTCCAAAACATAAGGAGGCAAATTATTGCACCAACAATCTCCCCCTTTTTGGACGATTGATGACAAAATAGGTAATCATCGAAGTGAAGATAGATAAGTGTAAAATGGATCAAACAAGAGTGAGTAAGAGTTACTTGCTCGAATATGAAATGGACTCCCCCTAAATGTATGCAGGGACGAAAGATATGAGATAGATTCTCCTACAATAATTTGAAGTACATGGACGAAATTTCAATCATTCGAGACATTTCATTCGCACTGATGAGATATAATCCATCGAGATCTTAGTGCAATCAAAGATAACTTCTGATAATAATTCCACCTGCAAGACAAATACTTCGAGAGAAATGGTGCAGCAGCAGGGGTTATTATCATTACGGCACAGAAGTTATCGAGTTTTACAACATAGTGCGGATAGGATATAGACCAAAAGTTGCAAACTCGAACGAAACCAAACTCAAATGAAACACCAAAATCAAATCTATCGAGACTCGATTTAATTCTCCCCCTTTTTGTCAACAAGTGTCAAAAAGGTGACGAATAACATGAGTGAAGAAACGCAGATCTTGGATCAATCGGTGGCATCTCCGGATGAGCTGTCCGAGGTGATTTCATCTTCGGAAGTGACCGGAATGGCTTCATCTTCAGTAGCAACAGATTTTCCTGCAAGAATAAGAGCTTGGGGCTGAGCAGACGAAGGAATAGCTGGAGGGACCACGGGAGGAGCACGGGACTGCACATTGCCTTCGGTAGGTTTCTCTGTTGATGATGTGGCTTCAGATTCATCAAGCAATTTACGCAGCTTTAGATGATGAAGATCAGTTGTAGGCCCACGAGCAGGTAGAGAAGGAGTCCTATCTTGAAAATCTTCGATAGTGAAGCCTTTGTCAATGTAGTCATAGCGCTCTTGGAGATTGACATTCAGGAGTT
Organism: Elymus sibiricus; assembly: GCA_039707655.1. Lineage (NCBI taxonomy): Eukaryota > Viridiplantae > Streptophyta > Magnoliopsida > Poales > Poaceae > Elymus > Elymus sibiricus. Next base: position 163,432,160 of record CM077670.1, read on the forward strand.
GTTTCTCGGTAAAGAACTTGCGAAGCAGTTTCCAGAGTCTCTTCTTATTTTCATCAGCTATCAGATGCATTATCCTCATGCGATTGTTAAGTTCATTCAGCTCGGAGGCGAGATGTTCTTTCTCGCGTCGATCCTCAGCGATATGCTGCAGCAGGAGTTGTTGTGTACGCAAACTGACTTCGAGTTGCGATGGAGGTTGAGGCGTAATCTTCGGTCGCGCTGAGGCAGGCGAGGCCCATCAAATTGCTTGTGATAATCGCACGATCTTGAAGCAGGCGACTTGCCCGAAGAAAGATCATTCATAACTTGCAAAGTATCGCGAACAGGAGGAATAAAGCTTTTGTGGCTTTCCTTTGCAAGATACACTGTGCGCATGGCATGATCAACAACTTTCTGGATCCATGGCGCAAACACTTTGATGCAAAAGGGATATTGAGCTGAATCCTTCAGAATACGTAGGAACATGTCTTCCACATCGAAAATGTATCGCTCAGAGATTGCATATATTGCATTGCGAAGAACATCTGAGATGGACTTGTCCGGATTCATGCCAGCCAATGGGCAAATGGTGTATGAGAGCATATGGAATAGCGTCTGATTGTCGAATGATAAATGCTCAGGACAAGGAGGACCAGTGTAGTCACGAATCTTTTTGGGATCCATTGTGCATCGAAAAAGTTCATCTGATATGACATCAATGTTGTGAACTTGAATGTTAGTGTTACCGTGCTCAAAGCGAGGGAAATGGAAGTGCGAGACAAAATCTGTCGAGGTGCACTTGATGCGTTTTCCTTCGGTCATCCATTCCATAATCCATTTTGAGCTATCTTTTTCATCACCAGAGATGTACAATGTTGCATAGAATTGAAGAATAATTTCTCTATTCCACGGGTGCTCGAACTCAAATACCTTTGTGAGGCAGAAATCATCCAGATCCTGAAGTAGTTGATTAAAACAGCCAATATTTCGCATAGCAGGAACGTCCAGAAATTCATGAGGAAAAATCTTCTTGCTCTCATAAAGGACCCGAGAGTAATAAATATCTTGTTCCTTGGTCCAGAAACGAGGCGATTCAGAGGTGCGCGGGCCATCATACGGACTAGCCTGAAAGAATTTTGGATGCGCATTCCGATTAAAAAGCGGTCCTTTTGCGCCTGCGCCTGTCGAGAACAATGGCAATTCTTCACGGGGATATGGATATTTGAGTTCTTCTTCAGGAGAAAGATACTCATCACCATGTACAACTGAGTCAGACCGGCGGGCAGAGACAGATTTGTGCTCGGAGGGACCAACATCTGCCATCCGTGCGACTGTATCGATGGATAACTTGAGTGGAGATGGAGTATGTGGCACAACAGATGGTGCAGCAGGGGCGCTTGGCGCTGGAGCAGGTTCGTCAACTTTGGGTCTCGAGGACGAAACATCCATTGGAGGAGGCTGAGACTGTTCCACAGTAAATTATTTTTGCTCGTCGACAGATGGAGCTGGGACTTGTGACGTTTCATGAGCTGGAGAGGCTTGGGGTTCGGAGCGAGGAATTTCACCTTCCTCGGAAACAACGTGTTGCGAGGGAATTTCAGCCCGAGCAGGGAAAGCCGCAGGCACTGGTTCAGTTGTCCTTGGCGAGGGAGGAGCATCCGAATCCTTAACAGGTGGTGGCGAAGGAATAGCAGGCTCAGGAGATTTTTCTTTCTGAGACTGAGCATCTTGATGGACAGGCGACAGTTCCTTCGGAACAGGAGGTACATTTTTCTTCACTATTTTATTTCTTTGCTTGATCTTCTTCTTAGCAACATGATCAATGTGAACCTTTACCAGATCATTGTAGCCAGTAACTTTGGCTTGATGTTCATCACAGATTTTCCAAACAATTTCATCTAGATCTGTGTGAAAGCACAACCTTCGGTTACGTAGAAGACTCATGGCTCGGTTGATATCCTTGTAGGAATCTTCGAGTGTGTTGATGATAAACTTTGATGAGGCAGTTTTCATTCGCTCATTAAGATCCATTAGTTCGGCAGAGAGAGAATTAATCTCAACTGCATCATCTCTCAGTTCTTGCACTATAGAAGTTGCTTGAATAATAACTTCGGCAGGGATTGGCAAAGATGCCACCTCTCCATCGAAAGGGTTCTCCACAAACTTATTGAGCTGCTCCATGATGAATATGTGATCATAATAATGAGGTGCATCTGACTTGACAGAGGGAGCAGTCTGAACAGGAATAGGAACTTGCTCGGAAGGCGGCTGAGAAGCCAATGGTTGAGTCAGCGTAGGAGCAAATTTAGCAACCTTTTCCTTCGGAGCAGAGGATTGAGGAGCATTTTTCTCGGTAGGCGCCTTGATTTTCTTCATTTCAGGTTTGGGAATGTTTTCGCCAGGCTTCGCAGTATTCACTGGAGCATCAACTACCAAATCCTTCAAGTTAATTGCATCTGCATGAGGATTTGTGTTCACGTGCTGTTTCATGTTGACAGTGGTAGCTGGCGTTTTTCTGGCAGGCATCTTCTTCGATGGGGCCAGATTAACCCGAAGATTAGGTAGCACGGTGGAAGTGGTAATGTTCACATCCTCGCTGAGAGTAGCAGCAACCTCTTCTTTGGTGAGCGGAGGATCATCTTCATCAGCCGAGGAATCATCCATATTTGATTCATCAGCTGGTACAACCTTTTTCTTCTTCGGTGCATGCTTTCTCTTCGACGCAGCAGCACTGAGATCATGCTTGTGTTTGGTGCGTCCTTCAGACATCCCTTCGGCCTTTTTCTTTTCCACATCATCTTTGAGAAGACGAAGTTTTTCTGCTTCACGAGCCTTTTTCTTTTCAGCCCTCTCAGCTCTTTTGACGGCATTGTGCTGATGCTTAGCGAGCTCATCGGGATATGAGGCAGGAGTGCGAAGGGAAGACTCATGAGCATTTGCCGGAGGAGGTGGTCTCTCTTGAGGTCCATTTGACTTGATTAGAGAAAGTTCTCGGCAGTCACCCCACGGTGGATGGAATGCAAAATTCTGAGCAAAAAGAGGAGCAACGAACTCATAGTTGAACCATTTGCGCACCCAGTGGCGTCGAATCCATTGCTGTCGTGTATCTCGATCGTGTTTTGATTCGCCTGGAACTGTGTTGTATCGATCATGAGAGATATATTCTGCTGTGTTTGTGAGAGCCTGTCTGCCACCCCTCTTCTTCTTCGGAGCAGTTTCTACTTGCTCGTCGTCATTCTGTTCGGCCCTTTTTCTCTTGCTGGTGGACGGGCCTACCTTTGGGCCCTTGGCATTTGGAACTTTCGATTCATCAGCAGTGCCCAATACAATATCATCTCCGTCAGGCAGGCTACGCTGAGCCGAGTGTGCAACTGACTGCATTTTCCTGTGAACAGAGATAGATGCGAGGGAAAATGGGGACAGGGTTACGAATGCACACAGCGAAGATTTTGAAAAGGAACTCGTTATTGATGAAGAAGTAGATGCAGACTTTGAGTAATGTTTCGGGCGAAGGAAATGTGTAGAACGAACTAGTAGGTTCAAAGAAAATACTAGTAAACGTGCTAAGCATTCCGTTCGGGCGAGACAAAACACAAACCCTAGATCTGAAGTTTCTTTTTCCGGATGCGAGGGACAACTACAAACCACATCCACAGAAGTTACCTAGCAGTAAGGATCTAAGAAATTTCAGTAAAAACAAGGCTATTTCTACCGCGGACCAACTTGAACTGGATGAACGGAAGAACAAATTCGCACTGCACATACCCTAACTTGGTGATGTGCAGCAACTACGGCGGCACGGAGACGAAGATGATCCGCGGCGGCGAGGAAGGACTCCGGCGACCTCTTTCCGGCAGTGAAGCGGCGAAGGTGGTCGGCGTCGTCGAGCTCGAGGAGGAGCAGTGCGGTAGGGCTTCGTAAGGTGGCGATGGTGAGAGATGCGAAGTGAAACGAGAAAGGGGGCGGCGTAGTATATATATGCGAGGGGAAAATGACCGCACCCTGAATCTGATCGGACGGACGGAGTCAAGGGACTCTTTCTCTTCAACGGATAGGATAAGCTGGCAGTTGATGATGAGCACGTGGCAACCGTCATCAAAGAACGTGGTCCAGACCTGGGCGGGAAACCCCAAATTTTGGACGGCTTTCGCCAAAACAGATTAAGTTCGGACCGAAACTTTAACGTGGTCAAGGACACCAGATAAAGTTTCATTAACAGATGAAATTTGTGCATTCATAACAGAGCAGCATAGACTGGAAGAGATAGAATAGAGAGAAATAGGGTCCTAGGCATTTCACTCAGACGAAGAAACACAAATACCCGAAAGACAAGCTATGAGTGAAATACATTCGGACAAACTCGAAAGGTTTCAAAAGCAATTTCAGCGAAGAGAAATTGTGGTGGCGTTACCCACCGTATAAGAACTGTATGACCCCAAGCGTCGCACAATTATCGTGGCAACCGGTTAGTCTAGTTCTTAATTAATGTATTCACTCTCAGAAAGAAAATTTCACTTTGTCGAAAATTTCAAACTCTTCGAGTGTTATGCACCCATTCCTTTAAAGATGTGGAAGTGTTGGTACGGGTGCCGAGTCCAGCTTGCTGCACGTTTGCGGAATCTAGGATATTTAGCTCACACCGTAACGCACAGAATCTTTTCTCGTCGAGAGGCTTGGTGAAGATATCGGCGAGATTCTCTTCGGTGTTGACGGGACTGAAAACAATATCCTCTCGAGCAACATGATCGCGTAAGAAATGATGTCTGATCTCAATATGCTTGGTGCGAGAGTGCTGCACAGGATTGTGTGCAATTTTGTTTGCACTCTCATTGTCGCACAATAGAGGAATCTTCTTGACCTTGATGCCATAATCCTTCAGAGTCTGTTTCATCCATAATAACTGTGTACAACAAGCACCAGCAGCAATATATTCGGCCTCAGCCGTAGAGAGTGAGACGCAATTCTGCTTCCTTGACGACCAACATACCAATGATCTACCAAGGAAATGGCATGTCCGCGAAGTAGATTTCCTGTCAACCCGGTCACCTGCATAATCTGAGTCTGAATAGCCAATGAGGTCAAACTGTGCTCCCTTAGGATACCATAAACCTAAGGTGGGGTGTGAGCCAAATATCTCAGAATACGCTTGACCGCTTGGTGATGCGATTCTTTTGGTGCAGCTTGAAAATGAGCACACATACAAACACTCAACATAATATCAGGTCTGGATGCACATAGGTAAAGCAAAGAACCAATCATCGAACGATAAGTTTTCTGATCATAATCTTTACCGTACACATCTGCGTCCAGCTGGCCATTTGTTGGCATGGGTGTTTTGTAACCCTTCTGTTTGCAATCTTGCATTTTGAACTTCTTAAGATAATCTCTCAGGTATTTCTCCTAAGATATGAAAATTCCATTGTCCTGTTGACGAATTTGCAGTCCGAGAAAGAACTTAAGTTCACCCATCATAGACATTTGATACTTCTCGGACATCATTCGCCCGAATTCCATGCTGCAAGCATTGTTAGTACAACCGAAAATCATATCATCCACATAAATTTGACACACGAATAGATCACCATCGATAGCACGAGTGAAAAGAGTGGAATCAGTGGATCCTGCCTTGAACCCTTTGTCGAGCAAAAACCTCTTTAGAGTGTCATACCAAGCTCGAGGGGCTTGCTTCAACCCATACATCGCCTTTTTCAACCTGAAAACTTTGTTAGCAAACTGAGGATTTTCAAAGCCAGGTGGCTTCCTAACATATACTTCCTCATCAATTTCACCATTGGGGAAAGCACTTTTCACATCCATTTGATAAAGCAGAATATCATTGTAATTTGCATAAGCGAGAAGAATACGAATTGCCTCAAGGCGAGCAACAGGAGCATATGTTTCACCGAAATCAATACCTTCTACCTGTGTATACCCTTGAGCGACAAGACGTGCTTTGTTTCTCACAACAATGCCATTTTCATCTTGCTTGTTTCGGAAAATCCATTTTGTGCCGATGATATTGTGCTTCTTAGGATTCAGTTTGTCAACCAATTCCCACACATCATTCAATTCGAATTGCACCAACTCTTCTTGCATGGCATTCATCCAATCATGATCACTCATAGCTTCTTCATACTTGGTAGGTTCTGTCAATGAGACGAAAGAGAAGCTGCCATAGTAGTTAGCCAAACGAGTGCGAGAGCGAGTTGTGGGTCGGTAACCTGAATTCTCGAGATCTTCGAGGATTAATGCAGGGTCAAATCGATTTGCCACTCGTGGATGAGGATTTCCTTCGAGATGATCATTTTCATTTTCCTCATCATCATCATCAGGATTGGCATTAGTATCGCCATTTTCATCATGATTGCCATTTTGATCAGCACTTGCATTCGCATTTGGGTTGCCATTTGTGTTCGGAGCGGCATTTGCTTCAGCAGTAGCTTGGCGTGTTCGTCGAGCTATGGGAGCATCATCATCGGAAGAATCAGGTACATTTCCTTCGACTAGCCTGACATCCCCAATAGCCATTTGCCGAATAGCATCTGAAATCGGAGGTTCATCTATCACATTAGGCAGGTGCTCCTTTTGGGAGCCGTTAGATTCATCAAACCGCACATTTACCGTTTCCATAACTTTCCCGTGGTGAGAGTTATAGAAACGATAAGTATCCGAGTTCGAGCCATAACCAAGAAGAAAACCTTCATGTGCTTTGGGTGCAAACTTAGAATTATGATTCATGTCACGAATATAGCATGGTGCACCAAAAACACGTAAATAGGAAACATTCGGTTTCTTGCCAGTGATAAGTTCATATGAAGTTTTCTTAACGAATTTGTGAAGATAAACACGATTCACAACATGGCAAGCAGTATTAATAACATCTGCCCAGAAACGAATAGGAGTTTTATACTCACTGAGCATTGTTCTTGCCATTTCAATAAGAGTTCTATTCTTTTGCTCAACAACTCCGTTCTGTTGGGGAGTGTATGCGGCAGAGAATTCATGAGTGATGCCATTTTCATCGAGAAAGTCTTCGATATGAGTATTTTTGAACTCAGTACCATTGTCGCTTCTGACATGCTTAATTCGCACTTCATATTCATTTTCAGCCTTCTTGGCGAATCTTTTGAAGATGTCTTGGGTGCAAGTTTTGTCTTCGAGAAAGAATACCCAAGTGTATCGAGAAAAATCATCAACAATAACCAGACCATAATGACTGCCTCCGAAACTTGCATAGTTTTGAGGCCCGAATAAATCCATATGAAGAATTTCCAGTGGTCTTGTTGTGGTCATGATAGTTTTTGATGAATGATGCTTCTTGGCCAATTTACCAGCCTCACAAGCAGCACAGAGACGATCCTTGTCGAATTTCACATCAGGAATACCACGGAGATGATTTTTCTTCACGAGAGTCTGCAAGTTTCTCATACCTGCATGACCAAGTCTTCGGTGCCACAGCCATCCTTCGGTTGCTTTTGCAAGCAAACAAGTTCGGACTGAGGGACCCTTAGAGAAATCCACAATATATAAATCACCTTTTATATTTCCTTCAAACACGAAGGAATTGTTAGTGGCTATGAAGACAATGCATTTGGATTTAGAAAATAGAACTAGCATGCCTAGATCACAAAGCTTGCCAACAGACATAAGATTGAATCCAAGAGACTGAACAAGTAAAACATCATCAATGTTCTTGTCCTTGGATATAGCAATTTTACCTAACCCAAGTACCTTTCCTTTGTTGTTGTCACCGAAAGTAATGTACTTCTCAGATGAAGCAGTTATGTTGGGGTCGACAAACAACAACTTGTCTCCGGTCATATGACTAGTGCATCCACTATCCATTATCCATTCGGTACACCCGGAGACATAGTCCTACAGAGAAATCAGGCTTTCTTAACCACCCACATCATTGTAGGTGGCTTCGAAACATATGAGCAAGCAGGATATGATTTCTTTCGATAGTCATGTGAATTGTAATTTGAATTAGTACGAGAATAATCGAAAGAGTATGCTTTGAAATTCCTTCCAGATGAATGAGTATAGCGGTTGGGAGATACAAGCATGTACTCATTCTATCGAATCTTTTCCAGAATATATCGAGCATTTTCTTCCTGCATGGTTAGTAGTCTAGTAACAGGTAATGCTTCGATAGTTTTCTTAGGCACCCAGATAGCTTCCTTCGGAGGGCCATTCCTGCTGTTCGGTCCAACATAGCGAGCAACAGCCTCACCACGTTGGTTTTTGAATAACTTATAGTTGTCCAGCGAATCATCATATGAGTATTCGGGGATCGGCGAGTCATATCCCGAAAGTAAAGCTGGATCGAGCGTTTTGCTCTTAGCAGGCACCCACACAGTGCGAGGATATTGATCTGGTTCCCAGTAGGAGCCATTCTCATTTAGTTTCCTTTCGAAACCGATACCTTCCTTCCTGGGGTTTTTGTGAAGAATGGATTTCTTCAGAACATCACACAGGATTTGATGCCCTTTGAGAGACTTGAACATTCCTGTCTGAAGAAGATCCTTCAACCTAGCATTTTCATCAGAAACAGAACCATTTTCCTCGACCGAGGGGTTAGCATTGACAGACGATTCAGCATTTGATTCAGCATTACTATGTTCGAGACATTTTAAGCAAGGAGGTATAAACACTTCAGGTTTCTCTTTGAGTTGTTGGGTGAGAAGAGAATTTTCTCTGATCAAATCATCATGAGCCTCTCTCAGCGACTCGAGTTCCTGTTTCCGTTTCAGGTAATCATAAGTCAATCTTTCGTGGTCAGCTAAGAGAAAATCATGACGATCTGATAGTTCTTTCATTCGAGACTCGAGAGCGGAATACTCTACGGTCAACGACTGATTTTTCTCCATCTCCTCAACCAACAACCCTTCGGACTTCCTGAGGGTTTTCTCAATTTTCTCGAGAGAGTTTTGTTGAATATGGGCAATTTTTATCAGTTTAGCATGGTCATCCTCATCAGAAGAATATTGATCACTGGAGTGAACCTTGTGATGTTTGGTGGATACCTTTTCTTTTGAGGCTTTGGCCATGAAGCAGTACGCAGGAGACTCGTTGTTGCTCGAATGATTCTCGAAAAAGTTCATTGCTGGAGCGGAGCCACATGCTATGCCCGCCATGCCGGAATCGGAGTCCTCCTCTGATTCATCAATCTCTTCGGCGTCAGAGGATGCTTCTTCTTCGGAATCCATTTCCTTGCCGATGTACGCCTTGCCCTTCGTGAAGTGTTCTTGCGGTTGGACGAGGACTTGGAGGGATTCTTCGAGGAAGATCTTGACGAGGACTTGGAGGAATCCTTCTTCTTGAAGAACTTCTTCGTTTTCTTCTCATCATCGGAGTCGTAGCTTTTCCTCTTGCTTTTGCCATGGTTTCCTGAATCATATCTTCCACTTGCAAGGATTTCAGCTTCCCAGAGAGGGAAGTCCGAAATGAAATGACCTGGCTTTTTGCACTTGAAACAGGTGTAATCTCCTGATGGATTTGATGAATATTTGGAGCCGCTAGAGTTGCTGGATCCTTTCTTCCGAAACTGATTTTTCCTATGAAGACGCTGGAATCTTTTCGTGATCAATGCGAGATCCTGACTAATCCTTTCGGTGTCATCTGAATCTTCATCGGCATTTCCTTCCGAGGAAGAATCAGGCACAGCCTTGAGAGCATGACTTTTTCGGTGACTTGAGCCATAGAGATCTCTTTTCTCTTCTTCTTGTTCTTCGTGGGTGTTCAGCCTTTCCATGATATCAGCAGAGTCGAGGACTTTGAAATCAGCTCGTTCCTGAATCATTAGGACAAGAGTGTCGAACGAACTGTCAAGGGATCGGAGCAACTTCTTCACAACTTCATGATCAGTGATGTCTTTAGCGCCGAGACCTTGTAGCTCATTTGCAATGTCACTCAGACGATCGAAACTTTGCTGACAGCTTTCATTTCCAATTCGCTTGAACCTATTGAACTTGGCCCGAAGTGTATCAATGCGAGCTTCTTTCTGAGTTGAAACACCCTCGTTTATCTTTTCGAGAATGTACCACAATTCCTTTGCAGTTTCACACTGACGGTAGCGAAGAAATTGAGCAGGAGAGAGATGGCCAGCAATTTCATCTTTAGCTTCAGCATCCATCTGAATGAGTTTCTTCTCGTGGTCAGTGGGTGTCGGCATACGACACCTATGGGATCGAGGGGATCCCCTTACGGTTCAGCGGGGGAAAAGATTTGCACAAAGAGCGGATCCAACGATCAATGCGGGGATCTTTTACCCAGGTTCGGGCCGCTGACAAGCGTAAAACCCTACTCCTGCTGTTGTTTATTGTGGATGTTCTTCAGCTCAAATACACGGAGCGCTTGCGATGAACAGTACGTTCAAGAAGCAGCTACGCATGCAGAATGGGCCAGAAGGTCCTCCTCCCCTGTAGCTCCGCCTTGGGCCTCCTTTTATACGTCCAAAGGGGTCACCAACAGTGGCAGATGGGAGTACAAGAGGTGTAAAGTTGCTACAGTGTTATATGATTACCACTGATGGATTAGGACAAACGCATTAAATGCCTCCCATAGGTGTCCCTAACTTTCTTGGGGACGGAAAAAGGACCCGTCCCATCAGCACCGCTTAACCCCATCCGCGATCAGTGCAATGACACGCAACCAGGAGGACAAGCCCTAAACGACGGACTGGTCGCTGCGCTGGAGCGGTGGCAGTACGGTGGGATCTTGCCGGGTGCGAAGCCTTGCCAAGCCATCGCGAGTCCTCCCGGCAGGGCTCTTGCCGGGAACCCAGCCTTTAGTCTTCTGTCTTTTGGTCATCGGCTTGAACGCCTTCTTGATAATCTTGTGTTCGTTCCCAGCTATCCCCCAACAAGCCTTGCCGGGTCTTTTCTTGCTAGGGGATCATGCTGCTGGGAAGAAGCTTCTCCCCAACGAGCTCTTGTTCTTGCTTGTTAATATAATGCTTGCCAGATATGGTATTCGCCGGGAAGCTTGGCATTGCCCGGGTTGCCAGGCAACAATCCTGGACGGGAATGACCCATGCTAAGAAGGTTGATGAGACCCTGGTTCTCATTACACCGACAGGAGCCCCCTGGCCCGCCTTCAGCAGAGAATCCAAAGATCTCGATGCTGGAGGTGGGGCTAAGTTCGGCATGGGTCATGACTGCCATGCCCAAAGTTTTATATGCTTCTTCCCTCATCAGAGCACTTGGCTCAATGACAAGAGCGAAAAGCCCCCTTGTCGGAGCGCATGGCTCAACGACAAGGTACTTTCTACGCTTCCGCCCTCGTCAGAGCACTTGGCTCGACGACAAGAGCGAAAAGCCCCCTTGTCGGAGCGCATGGCTCAACGACAAGGTTCTTTCTACGCTTCCGCCCTCGTCAGAGCACTTGGCTCGACGACAAGAGCAAAAAGCCCCTTGTCGGAGCGCATGGCTCAACGACAAGGTTCTTGCTACGCTTCCGCCCTCGTTAGAGCACTTGGCTCGACGACAAGAGCGAAAACCCCCTTGTCGGATCGCATGGCTTAACGACAAGGTTCTTTCTACGCTTCCGCCCTCGTCAGAGCACTTGGCTCGACGACAAGAGCGAAAAGCCCCCTTGTCGAAGCGCATGGCTCAACGACAAGGTTGAAAGCCCCCTTGTCGGAGCGCATGGCTCAATGACAAGGTTTGATATTCTTCCGCGGAAGAATATTTTCTGGAAAAGTTTGCGATTTCGGCAGAGAACTTTGACGTTCTCGATGCCGGCCTCCGGCAAGGATGTTGCCGGGAAGGCTGCAAAGTAATCGCCCACCTGTATACCAGCAACACTGATTCAGACATGTAATGCCACGACAGCGTTTTAACACAACAAATTAATTAGCTTCTGGCTTTATGACTAATTTGTTGTAATTTTGACTTCTGCCGAATATTCCCTTGCTTGCCGGAACACTTTCCGGTGCGCACGATCCAGTCAGCAGCGCTTTGAGGAGCGGGTCCTTAGCGGCTTGCCGGGAACGCTGCTTCCCAAAAAAGGTTTTTCCTTCCCAGCTTTAGTGCAGCTGCTCACATCGCCGAGCGGACTCGAGGCGACAAGGAGCGCAACTAGCCCCGGGAAGGCTCCTCAGCATACGGGTTTACGCAGAAACCTTAGAATAAAACTTACTAAGCCCTTTCCTTAGATGATTGCATTTTTGTACAATGAGTCCCTACGTTTGCCGGAATGCTCCCCGAATGCGCACGTCCTGCTCAATGGCGCTTAGGATCGGGTCCTGTCTAGTAGCCTATCGAGAACGCCGCCTCTTCGGGAGCTTAACGCTTTAGAAACAATCGCGAACTGCATCTATATTGCTGGCCGGACCGAAAGTAACCAGGAGCGCAGAATGTTTCAAGAGCGCTCCTTCGCGCACAGGTTATGTACAAAAATATCATCAAGGATAAGACTAAACAGCAGAAAGTAATTAAAGTTCTAGGACTTAGCTTTCGCAAGGAATTTCAGCCGCCCCCACTTCTTCTTGGGCGCCATGACCATGAAGACGATCAAAAACTGATGCGCTGACCGCTAGATCGGGTTCGCGCAATCCTTCCCCCTACCTGGTGCGCCAAAGATGTCGGCGTACGACACCTATGGGATCGAGGGGATCCCTTTACGGTTCGGCGGGGGAAAAGATTTACACAAAGAGCGGATCCAACGATCAATGCGGGGATCTTTTACCCAGGTTCGGGCCGCTGAGAAGCGTAAAACCCTACTCCTGTTGTTGTTTATTGTGGATGTTCTTCAGCTCAAATACACGGAGCGCTTGCGATGAACAGTACGTTCAAGAAGCAGCTACGCATGCAGAATGGGCCAGAAGGTTCTCCTCCCCTGTAGCTCCGCCTTGGGCCTCCTTTTATACGTCCAAAGGGGTCACCAACAGTGGCAGACGGGAGTACAAGAGGTGTAAAGTTGCTACAGTGTTACATGATTACCACTGACGCATTAGGACAAACGCATTAAATGCCTCCCATAGGTGTCCCTAACTTTCTTGGGGACGGAAAAAGGACCCGTCCCATCAGCACCGCTTAACCCCATCCGCGGTCAGTGCCATGACACGCAACCAGGAAGACAAGACCTAAATGACGGACTGGTCGCTGCGCTGGAGCGGTGGCAGTACGGCGGGATCTTGCCGGGTGCGAAGCCTTGCCGGGCTGTCGCAAGTCCTCTCGGCAGGGCTCTTGCCGGGAACCCAGCCTTTAGTCTTCTTTCTTTTGGTCATCGGCTTGAATGCCTTCTTGATAATCTTGTGTTTGTTCCCAGCTGTCCCCCGGCAAGCCTTGCCGGGTCTTGTCTTGCCAGGAGATCATGCTGCTGGGAAGAAGCTTCTCCCCAACGTGCTCTTGTTCTTGCTTGTTAATATAATGCTTGCCAATATGGTATTCGCCGGGAAGCTTGGCCTTGCCGGGGTTGCCAGGCAACAATCCTGGACGGGAATGACCCATGCTAAGAAGGTTGATGAGACCCTGGTTCTCATTACACCGACAGTGGAGACCTGGGGCACTTCAACTGTGAATCTATTCTGCACCACATTCCACATATCATCATCAATAGCTCGGAGACGGATCTTCATCTTCTCCTTCCAGAAGGGGTAGTCTGTCCCATCGAAGATGGGAATCTTGAGGTGCGACTTGTAGCTCACTGAAGACATACTTAAACTCCAAGGTGGTTAGACCAAAATGAGCAGAGTCAAGGAGTACCTTGCTCTGATACCAATTGTAGGATCGAAGTATGTCTACCAGAGGGGGGGGTGAATGGGAGTTTTAAATTTTTCTCGGAAATATTAAAACTCTCGGAACCCAGCAGCGGAACGAATGAAAATACAGTAAACAGTGAGCGAATACAAACTACCGAATGGAAACTGACAACATGTACCGAGGTAAATCACATGATTGAAATATGGCATGTCATAGTTCGAATGTAGAGAGGGTAGCAGAAGTGACCAGTGATGCTCGATGGCGACAAGGTGTTTGGTAGACCAGTTCGCCCTTCTGCACAAGGACTACGTCTGGTTGGAGGGGTTGTGATTTAACACAGAAGATAAACTCTCTTCGCCCTTTGCTCCTCGACAATTGGTTCGTCAACCAATGCCGATTACTGGTGGTAGATGCTTGAAGGCGATCTCCGAACCTTTACAGACTTCTTCTTCGAGAACCACAATTACTCTTGGTCTCTGAAGAAATTGACACCTAACCGTCTAGAGAGTTTGCACCTCTCAAGAGTAATAGGCGGAGCATACTGGACTTAGATTCTAGTGATGCTGAACCAGTATCTAATTTTTCGGCTCTAGGGTTTTCTCTCGGTGAATTTTAAACTCAAATCTCTCAGAGAGGGGTTGCTCAACAATCTTCTCAGAATCAAATGGAGCAGCCACCGGACAACGCCAGCGCGGGGTGGCTATTTATAGCCGCAGCCTTCCCTGATGGGAAATGACCATTTTGGACACGCGGTCCAGCCAATGGCTAACCGACACGTTCACAACGGTCGGATTTGGGAGCAACGGTAACATTACTTGAGGAACAAGTAATGCTAACTCCTTGGTCAGAGACAAATCTCTCGCAGCGAAGAAGATCACAGTCTCTTGCTGGCAAGTATTTGCTCGGAACACAAAGAGATTTCTCTCACAGCTTTCATAGGATTTGGGTTTAGCATCAGTGAATCAAATCTTAGAACGCTACACCCCTCTTAATAGTACGGTGGTCCTATGACTCAATAAGGAGAAAAGAAACAACGAAAAGAATGCTACGTCTTCTCTTCGTCTTCAATTTCCTCGGCTGCAGTCACTTCCTTCGGACAAGCACCGAATCAAATGCTTCACGTCAGCAATTTTTGAGGGGTCACTCTTGTCGTCATAACCTTCGGTGATAACATTCACTGCTACGCAGGGGATAATCTTCGGAGTTGTGAATCCAAACTCCTCTTAACTCCAGGGACCTGTTACTCTGTGTGCACTAGCAAACACATCAGTCCCTCACTATTTGTCAATCAATCTCCAAAACATAAGGAGGTAAATTATTGCACCAACACCTTTGTGCTTGTTTCTTTGGATTGTTCTTGTATACTTGTGGATCTCATGTGTGCTATCCTAGTGGATGTGTGATTTGGGTTTGTTTGAGTGAATTCTATTGTTGTTCTTGTTTGTTCCTCCCTTTTCCCCCTCCAAGTGTGAAAAGATCATCATCATAGGGTTCCACCCTACATCAACTGTCTTCTACACTTTAGATCCCCTAAAATTGACACCTAGACATGCTTGGTGTCACAACAAGAATTGTAACATCTCATATGTTGGCTAGACAAAGGAGAGCTTATGGCTTTGCATCAAATACGTCACCTCCAAGTGAAGATGAAAGAGCATAATATGTGATGAGATGAAAGAGCCTAATATGTGATGTGGGGCAAACCGTAGGGTAGCCTGATCTTCACGAATTGGGGCGAAAATTGAGGTGAATCATGAAGAAAGCAATGAACAAAGCACAAAACTTGAGGGAAAACACAGTAACATGGACGGGATCCTCTCACAAGTACTCAAATCACAAGGCAAAGGTGATACACCTCAAGAAGATCCAAACAACAACAAAGTAAAAGATTGCTAAGCACCTGGTGGGCCTCACAGGGTGTAAGAAAAAAATGGTTTTGAAAGTTTCGTGTCGGGAGAGGGACAGGGGCAGACCCAACACCTTGTGGGATCCACATGGTGTAAGCACCCCCTGTAGGTGTCCACCTTACAGGGGAGCCTGTGGTTTATGGGGACCCCTCAGGTGGCCTCCGGTGCCTGATGGCCTATATATTCAATGAAACCCCTACCCAAATTATCGAGCACCATTTCGCCGCCGCATCGTGTTTCCCAGGCGATCTTCGTTTTCAGCCATGATCCAGAACTCTACCGAAAGGGGAAGCCATCTCCTTCATCACCAACCTGAATACTTGCGGTCCGAGATGAGTAGTGAGTAGTCCACCCCTGGACTACGGGATCATGGCAGTAGCCAAAGTTGTAATCTCTCAGTCTTGATATGTTTATATGTTTAATACAATAACTATATGAGCAGCCCTACACGATTATGATTATTCCAATGTATTTGTAGCGGTGATGTTGATTGTGAGATGAATTATTTTTTTATGTTCAGATTTATGCAAGCCATTTTTTTTATCTATAGATGTATATTTGTTTTCCATTGCTTGTCTACTCTTGGCGAGTTTAGATTGGTAATCAGTATTGGGAGAGGTGTGTGTTAGTTGGGTTCAATCTTGCAACTAGTCTACTGCAGTGACAAAAATTGTTAAAGGCTTGTATAGAATTATTGTCGCTAAGGGTTAAGATTTATTAGAGGGTACACTGGATCCCATAAACACAACAATATGTCTTCTTGCTCAAAGCAATTACCTATGTTCACACTTAATGTCGAGATGGTGCAGATGGATATCGATCTATGTCGGTCTATTAAGCTATAAGATGCAGAGAGTATCTCGGTCTAATAGTATGACGAACCTACTGCCTATGTAGAATCAACACATTCATATGTCTGGCATGAGCATGAAATACTTCATTGTGCACCTTTTAGATGATTATGTCACTTACCGCACTTTTATGCTTTGGAGAGTTACACTCGGTGAACCTATGAACCCCGGTCCAATTTTTAGCATAAGAATCACCTTCCAACAACTTTTACATGTTCTTTTAGTTTTAGTTTTGCTTTATTCCAAAAATACAAAAATATTATCTACCACCCTATGTTTTTAAGTACATTGTGCAACTAGCAATACCCGCAAGGATTGATAGCCCTTATTAGACCTGTTGGAGACACAAGTGAAGTTTTATCTGTGTTGTAGAACATACCACTATTGCAGGAATATCAATGCCTCGATGGATTGATACCTTGGTTTCTCAATGAGGGAAGGCTTGCTGCATACTATAATCTCCCACGCTAGGGAGCCCAACAAAAGCGAACACCATTAGCAGTAGTAAGGTTTCTCGCGCCGTTGCCGGGGAGGTACATTTTTTCTGCAATATGTTATGCATCACTTTTATTATCTTCCTTATTTTTATCTTGCCTAGTTGTAGTTTTTTATTATATTTTTGGCCCCTAGTTACTTTTTTGTTTAGTAGTTGCAATGGAACCTTTACCTAGCTTAAAGAGGTTTATGGTTGGTAAAGGTAATATTATGGGAGAAGAAAATCTTGATTGCTTCCTAACTTTTGTAGAAATGTAGAGGACCCATCAAGAGGTTCAATTGCTAGAACTGTACGGTTTTGTTGAGATGCCATGGTTCAATTGTAGGTGACTTAGAACATACTTTCACGTCTCTCCTGGGATTAAAAACAATGTAATAGGGCGAGAATAAAAATTTTGTTGTAGAAACCATGCTTAGGGTCTTGCACCCACTATAAGGGAAGCTAGGGAAGTGTTTTGGTATTATAAAGTACACATAGGAAATCCTCAAGTTAGCGATATTATGAGGGAGGAAGATATTTTTGGGCATGTTATGATTAGATAAATGAAGAGGATTTTTACAAGATTCCAGTAGCTAGAGCCATAATAAGATAAACTAGACCATTAGCAATAGTCTACTTTCTGGCCCCGCTGCCAGGGAGATACATTTTTTCTGCAATAGGTTCTGTGTCACTTTTATTAACTTCCTTGTTTTTATCTTGCCTAGTTGGAGTTTTTTTAATCCTTGTTAGTGTCCTTAGTCTTGCAAAGTTATCTGAAACTCCAAAACTATTTATATTTTCAACCCCTAGTTATTTTCTTGTTTAGTAGTTGCAATGGAACCTTTACCTTGCTTAAAGAGGTTTATGGTTGGTAGTGGTAATATTATGGGAAAAGAAAATCTTGTTTGCTTTCTAACTTTTGTAGTAATATATAAGACCCACCAAGAGGTTCAATTGCTGGAACTGCATGGTCTTGTTGGGATGCAATGGTTCTAATTGTAGGTGACTTGTAACATACTTTCATGTATCTTCACTCTACTCTGTAAAGAATGGGATTGGGATTAAAAATTGTGGAAGAGAGTGACACAACCAAAGATAAACTAGATTAATATACGTAAGACCATAGATTAAACATTCAACTATTTATCTTTGGGGGAACCCTATAGGAAGGCGAAAAGGCCTCTAGTCAGACATGGGGATCATGATTCTTACTTTGTCACAAGTGTTCATATGCCTTACAAAGAACAAGAAAGAGTTTCACATTTGGGTGATCCTACACATTTTAATGAGATAAAGGAGGAGAATTGTCCTCATTGTGGAAGAAGTGGGGAAGACAAAACTGGAATATTTCCTCCAAAAACTATCATGCCTAGCTCAAAGACATTAAAGAAAGAGCTTCTGGCAGGCATCCCACAATTAGATTTTTGTTTGCTTTGAATAGAGTAGAACTTCAACCTTATTTGTAGCAAAGTTGTTTTCTTATTTGATTTCAATAAAGTGACAAGGTATGCAATTAGTTTGAATGATTAGACTTTGTGGCAGTTGATATTCTGTTTTCTGTTGTTTGGTGTTCCTGTAAAAATTGGTATGATTACTAGAGTATTATTTTGACCTAACATTTTTACACAATAGAGCCACATATGTCTACTATTTATCCTATCTTTTTGGGAATTTTTTATTTCTGTAAGTGCCTTGATTAATTGCGTTTCTACTTACTGGTATGTTTCGACAAATTCTGGTGCAACTATTGTATTTGCTATAGGATTTTATAGTTCTCGGCTATCCTTGATAAAGAGAGCCTATGATTGTGTCCTTTGCTATAGCTACTGTTATGCCATGTTGCCATGATTTACATACATCAAGTAGGGCTATTTAATTGTTATTTATGGACTAACTCGGACTCACCACCTCCCTTGAGCTATACTGTTTCCATAAGGTTAACATCAATAGGAATGCCATCACAATCACAAGCAACTAGGAGGGTTTGGCTTAAAGATTGGGTATTCCCAAGTGAAAGGGCATTTCTTGCCATGAGTGTTTTGGTGTTGATGACAATGCAATTTGTGTACTAACCATGTGCCTAAGCTACCCAGGTATACATAATATGGCACAAGAAGGTTGGGCATCCCTCCGGATGGAATAGAGCGAAGACGACATTTCCGACGCATATTTATTTATTTTGTTGTAGGAAATTCATACTATTAAAAGGGGGTCCGCATCAGAAGGTATGGTGGAATCAAACAGGCACACAAATTCATATTGCACCCACCATATAGCCTTCCATTTCAAGGAGAGAGCCCCTTGTCTAACCTATGCAGAAATACTTCCTAGAGCGGTTGTACCGCAAGTAGCTACAGTTGTACCGCTCCCTAGTGGAGTGGTCAGTGCAGTCACTGCCTCGGCGGTTGTACCCCAGGCAGTGGCGATTGTGCCGTTCCTTGTGCGGGCGGTACTACCGGCCTTTGCACCGGCTCAACCACCGCCCGAGGGGTGATTTCCCTCGGGAATGGCTAGCAGTAGTCGGTAGTAGCTGCCCGGTTGTTTCGGCTATTTATTTAATAGCCGGTACAACCGGTGTCCCGAGCAGTTGTACCGCCCCGAACTTAAGGGCTACGCATGCCATCTTCTGAGTGGTTGTACCAGCCCTTGTACCGCTTGAACTACCACGAGTAGGGTGATTCCTCTTGGGTTTGGCAAGTGGAACAGGGAGGTGGCTGAACGGTTGTTCCGATTATTTGCATAATAACCGGTACAACCGCCCGGCCATGATAGGTTGCTGCGGGCAGACATTTCTGCTTGGAGCGGTTGTACCGCTCTCACCAGCTGCTGTACTGCTCCTGTGCATTTCCTGCACATAACGGTTGTATTTGGGGATGGACTATATAAGGAGGGGGCTCTTCCTCATCCCACCTACCTCTCTCTCTCCTCCATTGTTGCCAAAAACCTATCCTTGCCCGACCTCCTTCTCTAGCCAACCAAACATGTTGATTTGCTACGGATTGAGGGAGAAGACCTAGATCTACACTTCCACCAAAGGAAATTTGATTCCCCCGTACATTTCTTGCGGATCTTGTTACTCTTGGGTATTTGGGCGCCCTAGACAGAAGAGGTCACCTTGGAGCCACAATCCATTTGCTGAAGCATCATGGTGGTGTTGGCAGTCTCCAATTAATTAAGTTGTGGAGAGAGCCCCAACCTTGTTTGTAAAGGTCCCGGTTGCCGCCTTCAAGGGCACCGCTAGTGGATTCATGGCACCTTGCATTGTGCGAGGGCGTGAGGAGAATAGGTTAAGTCCTTGGGATCCTTGGGGAGCATTGTGCCTCCACACCCTTCCAACGGAGACGCACCTCCCCCAAAGGAGCGAATTTCGGAAACACATCCTCTTCTCGATCGAATCCACTTGTGTTTATTTTGGTCCTATACTTTGTGCAAGTTTATACCTTGTGGTTTACTCTTGCTTGCACTTGTTACTTGTTTAGCTTGTCATATAGGTTGTCCACCTAGTTGCATATCTAGACAATCTACTTTATTGTTGAGCCTAAAATTTGCAAAAGAGATTAAAATTTTGTTAGTCGCCTCATCACCCCCCTCTAGTCGACCGTACTGATGTTTCAATTGGTATCAGAGCCTTGTCTCTTTATTAAGGGCTTTACCGCCTAAAGGGTATGGCCAACGACGATGGTGTGGTAGATGGTCACCCACAACAACCTCCACCTCAACAAGTTGTTGTTCCTGTTCTATACAACACAGTTAGCACTAGAGATGTTTTGAATGGGTCCATGGACTCACTTAAAACACCAATTCTAGTTGAGGTGAAATGTTTGTTGAAAGAATTCCTACCGGGCATACCCACCGCCACCACCGTTCCTGAGAAGGTACTTGATACTTCCTCCTCGGGAATGGATGCCGACTCCACCAAGGATGTGGCTAGTGGCTTGGGCTCCAATCCTTCCCTAGGAAAAAATGGGACGGGCATCCATGCTATGGTTGCTCCTCATCCGGCCAATGGTGGTCCAGTTCCCTTGCCTCATATAAACAATGGCCCTACTCCGAAGCTTGATTTGACTAACTTTGCTAATTGAGTTTTTCTAATTAATTCTCATTTGAACAGCTCCTCTACTCAACTTTGGAGGATCATTAAAGAAGGCAGTCATCCGTATGATCCAAGAAACTTGACACCAAGAGAAGAAGTGGACAATCAACTCATCGCACCCGTTTTGTTCGTTCTCCAAGTGTCCATGCCCCCCGAAGAGCTCCCACATTTGCGACCATTCACTCTTGCGAAATATGCATGGGAGCACATCAAGTCATTGTACAAGGAAAGCTTGAGCATTCAATGCTCCAACATTGAATTCATTCTTGATGAAGCCAATGAGTTTGTCATGAATGAAGATGATGATCCCCGTGATCTTTACTGGAGGTTGACGGCTCTTGCGGTTTCACTCCGAGACCATGGGAGCAAGGACACGAATGACAATTGGGTCAAGTGTAAGTTTCTTAAGGCGATCATGCCTTTCAACAAGAGCATGTCTTCAGTGATTCGACAAAGACCGGACTTCCACACCTTGTCCTCCAATGACGTGTTGGATGAATTTGTTGCCATGAACATTTTGAGCAAGACCGCCGACAGTGCACTAGCTCCTGTTCGTGGGACTAAGAAGTCCAACCTTGCTTTGAAGGCCAAGGTAGTCCAAGAAGAGGATGAAGAAGAAGACCAGTGTTGCCCCGAAGACAACCAATATGCTTACCACGAGCACATGGCTCTTGCATCAAGGCAATTTTGGAGCAACAAGAAGAACTTCAAGTCCAACTACTCAAGAAACAACTCAAGTGGCTCCAAGCCTAGGGGTCAACGAGTGAGGACTTGTCACAATTGTGGGAACGTGAGCCACTTCGCCGCAGAGTGTCCTTATGAGAAGATGGAAGAGAATGGAGGCAAGCTAATCTGCAAGGTGTCGGTGTATAAAAATATGGGCATTCTTATACCCTGACCTATGCACAGACTGTGGTAGCCTTCCCGATGGCTAGGGCTTGCCGGAGGATTGCTACCTTCAAGACCCAAGACTTGGTTGACAAAGCCAAAGAGAAGACCAATTTGCATCATGATTTCCTACTATTATTTATAATGTATTTGGTCATTATTTCACGTTATGATGCAATTCTTATGGCTTTTCTCTCTTAATTTGCAAGGTTTATATGAAGAGGGAGAATACCGGCAGCTGGAATTCTAGACCTGAAATAGCTACATCAGAGATACCTATTCTACAGAGCTCCAAATGACTTGAAATTTTACGAAGATTTTTTATTGAATATATAAAAAATACTGGAGAAAAGAAATAACAGAGGGGACCCACTAGCTGCTCACAAGGCAACAGGGCGCGGCCACCCCCGGGGCACGCCAAGATGCCTTGTGGGGCCCACAGCTGGCCTCTGGCCCCCTCCTTCTGCTATATAAGGTCATTTGCCCTAAAAAAATAATGAGAAGACTTTCGGGATGAAGCACCGCCGTCTCGAGGCGGAAGTAGGGCAGGAGCACTTTTGCCCTCCAGCGGAGCGATTCCGCCGGGGATACTTCCCTCCGGGAGGGGGAAATCGAAGCCATCAACATCACCAACGATCCTCTCATCGTGGGAGGGCCAATCATCATCAACATCTTCACTAGCACCATCTCATCTCAAACCCTAGTTCATCTCTTGTATTCAATCTTTGTCTCAAAACCTCAGATTGGTATCTGTGGGTTGCTAGTAGTGTTGATTACATCTTGTAGTTGATGCTTGTTGGTTTATTTGGTGGAAGATTATATGTTCAGATCCTTAATGATATTTAATACCCCTCTGATATTGAACATGAACATGATTTGTGAGTAGTTACTTTTGTTCTTGAGGACATGTGAGAAGTCTTGTTATAAGTAATCATGTGAATTTGGTATTCGTGCGATTCTTTCCAGATCCACCGGCACCATCTTGGCCCTTTTCCTTGTTGCACTTTTCATATTCCTGCTTCTGCTTTTCGGCAAGTTGCTCTACTTGCCGGCACTCCTAGAGATCATGGCCCTTGGTGCGGTGGATTTTGCAGTATGGTCCATTGGTCTTGTCGGTCTTGTCACCAGCTCCAGCCTCGTGACCGCAGGTACACACGTCGGTCTCCATGTCGGTACCTTCAGTCTTGGTTTTCTTGCCGGGAGTACTTGACCCTTCAACAGCCATCACTGCCTTGCCTTTGCGCTTGCGATTGAGCTTCCAGCCCTTCTTCTTCGGGGTTGATGCGTCATCGTCCTCAGAATCTACTTCGGCACCAGCATCTTCCCCGGGAAGTCACCTACCCTCCTCAGCACGTGCACATTTGTCCACCAATGCATATAGCTCATTGATGGTTTTGACTTGCCGGATGTTCATCTCCTCTCGCATTCTGCGATTGCGCACATTCGTGTGAAAGGCAGCAATAACAGCTACGGGATGAACATCGGGGATGTTGTGGTGCACACGGCTGAATCTCTGTATGTATTTACGCAGGGAATCGCCATCTCTTTGCGGGATCACGTGCAGATCACTGGGCTGACCGGGAAGCTTGTGGCCTCCGGTGTACGCAGCAATAAACTCGTTGCACAAATCAGACCATGAAGAGATGGAGCCCTCCGGCAGGTTCATCAGCCAAGACCTCACATTGGGCTTGAGCGCCAAGGAAAGTAGTTGGCGAGAACCTTCTCGTCTTGTCCCCTGGCAGCTTGCACGGCAATCGCGTATATGCCTAAGAACTCTGTCGAGTTGAGCTTGTGATGTAGGGTGGAACCCTAATGGCGTCGATCTTTCACGATTGGAGCGGATCCCGCGAAGAACACGAAGAACACGGGGAAAACACAAGGGAAAACACGAGAGAAACACTCAAATCAACTCGATCCAATCACACATGCACTAGATCCACATAAACATAGTAGGGGTACAATATCCGAAACCAACAAAGGAGGATACACGGTAGTAGCTCGTCCCGATCCGCGAAGGAGACGAGGTCTTGAATCCAAAGTGGATCTTCTCACATGGGTCTCATGGAGGTCTTGATCTCCATGGGAGAGGTACGGATGAGCAAAGCTCTATCTCAAAGAGCTATCTACTTTGCTAACCCTAAAACATAGGTGGGAGAAGAGTATATATAGTCTAGGGGCGAAGGGGTACACGGGCCTCGGCCCAAGTTAGCGCACGCAGACAGGGCCGGAGGTTCCCGTGGCCGGAAGTTCCGGGCAGGTTCCGGGCTAACCAGAGAGTTGTAGCGCTCGGGGCTGGGCTGGATGCCGAAGGCCGGAAGTTCCGGGAAGGCCGGAGGTTCCGGGGGCCGGAGGTTCCGGGCGAGGGTCCGGGCAGGTTCCGGGTTGAACAGAGACTTTGCCATCCTGGTCGTGGCCTTGATCGCCAGGGGCCGGAAGTTCCGGGCCATCCGGAAGTTCTGGGCGCCGGAGGTTCTGGGAGATGGCCGGAAGGACCGGGCTGGACAGAGACTTTGCACCAGCCTTGACGTTCGCCGTTTCTCCTCCTTCTTCGGGCTGATCGGTGTACCTGATCACGCACAACGTTTCTGCTTGAGGTAGTGCTCATATCTCATTCGTATGCAGGGAAGACTCGAGAAGGAGAGATGTCACCTCGGAATGAATGGCACGCGCGCGAGCTCTAGTCATGGGTCCAGTCGGTGCTTGGGTAGATGGTGTAGCGTCCATGGGGATGACTGTGGGATGCTCCGCATCATCTCCCCCCCTTGGGAAAGATCCGACCTCGGATCGAAAACCTCATCACCATGGTAGGGAGAGAGATCCTTGACGTTGAAGATATCGCTCACGTTGTACTTGTCGCGGGGGATGTCCATCTTGTAGGCGTTGTTGTTGTAGCGTGCAAGCACCTTGAAGGGTCCGTCGGCACGTGGTAGGAGCTTGGACTTGCGCTCGTTGGGGAAGCGGTCCTTGCGAAGGTGTAGCCACACAAGATCTCCAATGTTGAATATCATGGGTTGCTTGTTGATATTGATCTTGGTCGCGAGTCGATGTACTTGGCCCTCAATGGTGTGCCTTGTATCTTCATACATCTTCTTGATATAGCTCGCTCGGGCACTCGCGTCCATGTTGATGCGCTCTTGAAGAGGTAGCGGTAGAATGTCCAAAGGGGATAATGGATTGAATCCGTAGACGACCTCGAAGGGGGACTTGCCGGTAGTAGAGTGTTGTGCTCGATTGTAGGCGTACTCGGCGATGGGTAAGCACTCCTCCCACTCCATGACGTTCTTCTTGATCAACACGCGGAGGAGAGTCGATAGCGTCCGGTTCGTGACCTCCGTTTGGCCGTCGGTTTGTGGATGGTATGCCGAAGAGAATAGGAGCTTGATTCCGAGCTTGGCGCATAGCGTCTTCCAAAAGTAGCTAAGGAACTTGACGTCGCGGTCTGATACAATAGTCTTGGGCACTCCATGTAGACGCAAGATTTCCCTACAAAAGAGATTTGCAACATGTGAAGCATCGTCTATCTTGTTGCATGGAATAAAATGTGCCATCTTAGAGAAACGGTCCACAACAACAAATACCGAATCTTTTCCGTTACGAGTCCTAGGCAAACCAAGCACAAAATCCATACTAATATCTTCCCATGGGCGATATGGAATTGGAAGTGGTATATAAAGACAATGGGATTGAGCCTTAGACTTAGCTTTGCGACATGTAGAACATCGGTTGGTGTAGCGTGAGACGTCACGAAACATCTTGGGCCAAAAGTAGTTCTTGGAGAGCGTAGCGAATGTCTTGTCGCGTCCAAAATGTCCCATAAGTCCTCCACCGTGCGCCTCTTGCAAAAGCAACAAACGAAGAGAAGACTCGGGGATACAAAGTTTGTTAGCACGCATAAGATATCCATCCTTGATGTAATAGCGCTCCCAATAAATGTGAGTCAAACATTTGGCATAAGGAATAGCAAATGAAACATCATGCTCATACAAGTCTTTAATGTGCTCAAATCCTATGCCATTCAATTCAAGTGTAGTAACTAACATGCATTTGCGGGAAAGAGCGTCCGCCACAACATTTTCCTTACCTTTGATATACTTGACAACATAAGGAAATGACTCAATGAACTCACTCCACTTGGCATGACGCTTGTTCAATTTAGTTTGACCCTTAAGGTACTTAAGCGTTTCATGATCCGTATGGATGACAAATTCACGTGGACGGAGATAATGTTCCCACACATGCAAGACTCTCACCAAAGCATATAACTCTTTGTCATAGATAGGATAGTTAAGTTGCGCGTCGGAGAGTTTTTCACTAAAATATGAAATAGGTCGTTTCTCTTGCATTAACACACCACCAATACCATTACCACTAGCGTCACAATGCACTTCAAAAGTTTTCTCAAAGTTGGGTAATGCAAGTAATGGAGCATGTGTAAGCAAGTTCTTAAGCTCATGAAATGCGGCATCTTGGGATGGACCCCAAACAAATGGTGCATTCTTCTTACTTAATGCGTGCAATGGTGATGCAATGGTGCTAACATCCTTCACAAAGCGTCTATAAAATCCGGCTAAGCCAAGGAAGCTACGCACTTGAAGCAAATTTGTTGGTTGTGGCCAATTCTTAATAGCATCAATTTTAGTTTCATCAACATGAACACCCTTAGACGAGACAACAAATCCCAAGAAAACAAGCTTATCAACACAAAAAGTGCATTTTTCCATGTTAGCATAAAGTCGCTCGTCTCTAAGAACTTGCAATACGTCTCTAAGGTGTTTGACATGATCCTCAAGAGTTTCACTAAACACAAGGATGTCATCAAAGTAAACCACAACACAAATGCCAATTAATTTGCGAAGAACATAGTGCATCACACGCATAAAAGTGCTAGGTGCTTGCGATAAGCCCATAGGCATAACTAACCATTCATACAAGCCAAATTTAGTTTTGAAAGCGGTTTTCCATTCATCACCTTCTTGCATGCGAATTTGATAATAGCCACTTTTAAGGTCAATTTTTGAGAAAATTGTGGCTCCACTAAGTTCATCAAGCATGTCATCTAGGCGTGGAATGGGATGGCGATATCTAACGGTGATAGCATTGATAGGACGGCAATCGGAACACATGCGATAAGTACCATCTTTCTTAGGCACAAGAATTACCGGAACGGCACATTGACTCAAGCTCTCGCATACATACCCATTCTCCATGAGATGTTGGACTTGCCATTGGATTTCTTTGGTCTCGTCGGGGTTGACATGGTATGGTGCCTTGTTCGGTAGAGGTGCGCCGGGGATGAGGCCGATGCGGTGTTCAGTTCCACGTAGAGGAGGTAGTCCGGGACGTAGCTCATCTGGAAACACGTCCTTGTATTCCTGCAAGAGATGAGACAACACTAGAGGAAGATGTTGTGAAGTATTAGTCCGCTCAGCTTCACCTTTGCATAAAAGCACAAATTGAACAACACTAGATGGGCTCTCACTCACATCCCTCAAATCTCTTTTGGTGGCTAGTAGAACTAAGTTTTTCTTGTCGCTCATCGTGGAGGCACTCAATTTTGGCTTGTGGCGCTCACTCTCTTTGTGGTGGTTCACTCTCTCACTAGTCTCTCCACGATGGCCCGATGCTTGATTGTCGGCGACGACTTGACTTGGAGACATTGGTCGAAGAACGAATTCCTTGCCCTTCATCTTGAAACTATAGTGGTTGGTCCATCCGTTGTGGATGATGCCACGATCGAATTTCCAAGGTCGTCCAAGGAGGAGATGGCACACGGACATAGGAACCACATCAAACTCCAAGGTATCTTCGTAGGCGCCAATCTTGAAGGATACTTGGACGGTGTGCTCCACTTGGATTGTGCCGGAGTCGCTAAGCCATTGGAACTTGTAGGGGCGAGGGTGCTCCTTCTTAACCAATTGTAGCTTGGAGCATAATTCTTCACTTGCCAAATTGTGGCAACTTCCACCGTCTATGATGACTTTGACGGAACGTCCTTGGATACCCGCCTTGGTATGGAAGATGTGGCAACGCTGGTCTTCATCTTGATGTTGTGGAAGTGTCAAAACCTTGGAGACAACAAGGGCGGGGCTCGCATCATTGTCGCAATAGATTTGTGCATCTTCGTCTTCATTCACTTGTCGGTGCATAGCCACATGTTCGAGGGCTTCCATTTCATCTTCGCTCATCGAGTCGTAGGTGCCATCGTCGTTGATGATCATTGTGCGTCAAGTTGGGCACTCGAAAGACTTCTGGCCTCGGCCCTTGCAAGTGAAGCACTTGATGTCACTTGTTTTGTCGGTGGCATCCGAAGGAGTTGTTGATGACGAAGCTCTTGGCTTGGAGTTGCTTGTAGTAGGAGGAAGACGACTCGAAGATGTCGTTTGTTGCTTGGAGCTTGACTTGTCGCCGGTACTTGGTGTAGCTCGAGTCGTGGGAGGAATTGTAGACGTCATTGAAGTTTGAGTGTATGAGCCGTAGGTCTTGGAAGAGTACTTGGAGTACTTGTAGTCTTCTTGTACTTGTCGCTCCGCTTTGGTTGCTTGGTGCACTAGCTCGAGGAGGTTGGAGTACGGTTGGAAGTCTGCAATTTTCTTGATTGGATAGTTGAGGCCATTCAAGAAGCGCGCCATAGTTTGTTCATCATATTCCTTGACGTTGGCTCGTATCATTGCAATTTCCATCTCTTGGTAGTACGCTTCAACCGACTTGTTGCCTTGCTTGAGGAGTTGTAGTTTCTTGAAGAGGTCGTGGCTATAGTGTGTGGGTACAAAACGAGCTCGCATGACATCCTTCATTTGATCCCAAGTTGTGATGGGTGGTTCACCTCGCTCTTGGCGCCGTTCGATCACTTGCTCCCACCAAATGAGAACATAGTCTTGGAACTCGAGAGATGCCATGGCAATCTTCTTTTCCTCATCGTAGTTGTGAAGACGGAATATCTTGTCGACCTTCAACGCCCAAGAAAGGTATTCTTCGGGATCATTTCCACCGAAGAATTTAGGCATGGTGAACCTGAGCTTGCCGTAGCGCTCCTCATTGCGTTGGCGGCGGTTGCGATGACGCTCGTGCCGTGGAGGTTGGTCTTCTAGTTCATCTTCGTCATGGTCATCTTGATTGACTTGACGTGGTGGCCTTGGGATTCGTGCACAGTTCCGCATCTCTTGGCGCTCCTCAAGTCGTGTGGCTTCTTCTTGTTCGCGCACGCGGCGGTTGCGTTCGGCGACGTTGCGAGTTGATTCGCGTAGGGCACGTTGAGCTTCAAGCGCTTGCTCCTCACGACGTTGTCGTTCTTGTTGCAGGGCGTCGTCGTCTTGGTGCACTTGACGTTGGCGGTGTGGAACTTGACCTTGGTTCCCGTTGGCTTGTGCTTGTCATTGTTGTCATTCGCGCTCTCGAAGGCGGTCTTGTAAACCATTGCCATGGAATGGGTTTTTGAAGCTTGCCGGTCGTCATGTGCTTGGGGACGATGAGAGTGTGCTCGTGGAAGACTTGGATCCGAAGAAGTGTCCGAAGAGTGTCGGCTCGAATGGCGCCGTCTTGATCTTGATGACGACGAAGTGGAAGAATCACGGTTGAGCATCATGGTCCGGAACTCGTCCATTTGAATTGATAGCTTATCATCAAGGATTTGTCGAAAGTCAGAGGCGATTTGTTCGATGCGTTCACCCAATGCTTCGCTCTCTTGATGTAATGCGCGCTGGACGCCAAAGAGGTGAGCCTTGGTGACGTACTCGTTCGGTGCGTCTTCTTGCTCATCAAAGAGGGGGTTGATAGAAGTGCTCGGCCTATCCATGATTCTCAAACAAGTGTTAGTGGAAGAAAGAAACGAACTAGACCAATGTACCTTATCCAATGTTGAAGATGGATCAATGATCACCCAATATGGTATTATGGAAATAGTGCAATTGGTACCGAATCGAGTCAATCTCACACCTACACAAGTAAAGCTTTTGGAGGAGTTTGGTTAGGATAGTGGCACAAAATTTTTGCAATCTGCAAGTAAGATATCAATAATGTTGAAAAAGATTCACAAGATTGCAAGTGTAACAAGTAGAACAATACCAAGAAGTAGCACACGGAAACACACGCATGGAAGGATAAATAAGGTCGTGCAACCAGGGAATGACCTTAAAATTTGGAATCCGCGGAAAATGCTCTTGTTGCACAACACTAGAGAGACACTAGCACGCTTGCTCAATAGGCGGATACGAACCTGTGCACAACCTATAAGAGACTAAACGTATGGCTTTGTATCTCACTTATGCGATGGATGTATGATGTGTTGTGAACTTGTCACAATGATCCAAGATGATCAAATTTGCTTTGATATGTGGCGATGCTATGGCTATTGCTTACAAGATTGTTGCTCTTTCTCTTTTGCTTAAAAGCTTTCTTGCTTGCTATTTTTCTTTGGCCACTTATGCGAAATGCTCTCACGATGGTAGCAATGATGTATATGCTGGAACACAATTTGGCACAAGAGAGATGATATGAGTATATATGCACGCTATGATAGCTATGCGGAACGGTATCACTAAAGTGCACAAGTAGCGTTTCCCGGCAATACTCAAATGGCTAGTCTCGTAGGAAAGCTACGCAAAAGATGGCCTCAGGGTCTCACAATATAATGGAAAGGATATGACCAAGTAGTCGTCGATGTTACCGTCCTTGCTTACGGTGGTGTTGTCACGAAGGTGAGGCGGTCGTTGTCGGTGGCGAGTACGTAGATGGTTGACATGATGGAATGGTCGGGGACGTGGTGCACGGTCTCCAGTACGTTGGAGAAGATGCCGCTGCACCGTGGTCGAAGAGGACCAACTGGCGGAAGCGAAAAGGCGATGAAAAGCTTTCTGTCAAGGCCGGAAGTTCCGGGTGGAGGCCGGAAGGTCCGGTGGCCGGAAGGTCCGGGCGGGGCTGGAAGTTCCGGGGGTCGTGATATCGCCAAGAACAGAAAATTGCAGATCGAGAATTGGGGCAGAAAAACTGCGGGGAAAACCCCAGATCAGAGAGGGAAAAGAAAAAATTTGGATGGATGGAGGGTGGAGAAGCTAGATCTACATGCTACACACGAAATCCATGGATCAGATTCAACAAAACATCATCAAAACCAACAAATCACAAAAATTTTGGGAGGGCTATTTTTGGTGGGGATTTTCGAATTAGGACCAAAAACAACAAAATCAAGCTAGAAAACGGTGGGGGAGACTCCAAATTCGTGATCAACGTGGCTCATGATACCAAGATGATGTAGGGTGGAACCCTAATGGCGTCGATCTTTCACGATTGGAGCGGATCCCGTGAAGAACACGAAGAACACGGGGAAAACACAAGGGAAAACACGAGAGAAACACTCAAATCAACTCGATCCAATCACACATGCACTAGATCCACATACACATAGTAGGGGTACAAGATCCGAAACCAACAAAGGAGGATACACGGTAGTAGCTCATCCCGATCCGCGAAGGAGTCGAGGTCTTGAATCCGAAGTGGATCTTCTCACATGGGTCTCATGGAGGTCTTGATCTCCATGGGAGAGGTACGGATGAGCTAAGCTCTATCTCAAAGAGCTATCTACTTTCCTAACCCTAAAACATAGGTGGGAGAAGAGTATATATAGTCTAGGGGTGAAGGGGTACACGGGCCTCGGCCCAAGTCAGTGCACGCAGGAAGGGCCGGAAGTTCCGGACGGGGCCGGAGGTTCCGGTGGCCGGAAGTTCCGGGCAGGTTCTGGCCAGGTTCCGGGCTAACCAGAGAGTTGTAGCGCTCGGGGCTAGGCTGGATGCCGGAGGCCGGAAGTTCCGGGAAAGCCGGAGGTTCCGGGCGAGGGTCCGGGCAGGTTCCGGGCTGAACAGAGACTTTGCACGCCTGGCCGTGGCCTTGATCTCCAGGGGCCGGAAGTTCCGGGCCGTCCGGAATTTCCGGGCGTCGGAGGTTCCGGGAGATGGCCGGAAGGTCTGGGCTGGACAGACACTTTGCACCAGCCTTGACGTTCGCCGTTTCTCCTCGGGCTGATCTGTGTACCTGATCACACACAGCGTTTCTGCTTTAGGTAGCGACCATATCTCGTTCGTATGCAGGGAAGAATCGAGAAGGAGAGATATCACCTCGGAATGAATGGCACGCGCGCGAGCTCTAGTCATGGGTCCAGTCGGTGCTTGGGTAGATGGTGTAGCGTCCATGGGGATGACCGTGGGATGCTCCGCATCAGCTTGCCATCATACTTCTCCGGGAGCTCTGGCTTGAAGGCACCGGAAGACGGCCAGCGGACTTGCCACAACTCACGGGTGAACGCTTGGCAT
This sequence comes from Elymus sibiricus, assembly GCA_039707655.1. Lineage (NCBI taxonomy): Eukaryota > Viridiplantae > Streptophyta > Magnoliopsida > Poales > Poaceae > Elymus > Elymus sibiricus. Next base: position 163,464,360 of record CM077670.1, read on the forward strand.
CCCACCTCGTAAGGCAAGTACCCAGGGCCCCCTGGCGCTGGCTCATCAATGACTGGACCGTTGCGAACGTCAGATTGACGACGTGCTTCCCGTCGCTGTTCAATGGTGGTGTGGGCATCCTTTACCCGCCTGTCTTGCAGCACTCGACGCTGGTCTTGCCGGGCTCGCGGATCTGATGACGCCATCGACACCTCGTCGGGGTCAACAGGTTGATGAGCTTGTCGTTGCTACTGCTGTGGTTATTGTCGTGGAGGTGACTGCACCATTGGCGCATCATCTCCCGCACGGCCGCCAATTGGTGCTACTGGCGCCATAGGTGGACGCTGTGATGGTTCCGCCAGCTGTGTCTTGCAGGATTCGGCAAATCCGATGAGACCCTGGATAGTGGCTCTCCACTCGTCCATCTTCTTAGGAGCTGGCGGGAAGTTCAGCAGCATCTGTGCCCGCGCCATAGCCTCCGCTGCTGTAGCTGGCATGGCTGGGAGTGAAGAGTGAGACGTCGCTCGACTCCTGGCAGAACCAGAAGGAGCTTTGTCCCGCACTTGCTGCCGCGGCTCATGTTCAGCAGCGGGCTGGCACGGTGATGGCCCGTGATCACCTTGGGTGTGCTGCACGGGAGTCTTGCCATGTGGTCGTCCGTAGCCGTTGGCGTCGCGAGGGAGCGCGTCGCGCCCATCTTGCGATGGTCGCTCTGTATGTCCTTCCGCAGCGTTCTTGGGCATCGCCGCTGGGGTCGTGGCTCGCACCGCTCTGGACTGTGTTGCTCCGGCGACTATGTTCACTAGAGCGTCGCTGGTGTTGGCCGCCTCCGCCATCTCCGATGTGATGGCTAGGATCGCCATCGCGACGTGGAAGCTGACTGCCTCCGCCGCCGCCGTCTGCGCTACCCGTACTGCCTGCACCGCCCGCGGACGCCTGGGACGATAGCTTGGACATGGAAGGAGCTGCTGCGGCTGCGCCCTTCTTCTTGGGTGCCATCGATGATGAAGAAGATGAAGCTAGCGTGTAGACTGTTGATTCGGATTCACACATGCGATCCCCCTACCTGGTGTGCCAAAGATGTCGAGGTACGACCAAGACAATCTATGGGACCAGCAAAGATCCCTTTGCAGTTCGAGCACAAAGAAAGGAATCAGAAGCACAAACACACAGGTTTTTCCCAGGTTCGGGCCGCTGTGAAACGTAAAACCCTACTCCTGCTTTAGTAGATTGATGGTGTTTGAGCTCAAGTTACAAGGAGCGCAGCTTGCCGGCAAGCTGTGCGGACAGTGCAGCTACTACGTGCAAATGAGCAAAGTGTCGACCCTTCCACCAGTAGCCATGGGTCTCCTTTTATAGGATAAGGGGTCACCACAGTGGCAAAAAGGTAAATACATGATGATTTGATTGCAACAGTGCTATCATACCTAACTCTGCCGGACTAGGACAAATGCATTAAATGCGCCATTAGGTGTCGCGCTGGGGACAAGCTCCGGCAAGTTCCTGCACCGCTCGCCCAGCTACCTTCTATTAGCTTGACACACCTTCTGGATGGGTGTCATTAAAGTTAATCTTCCTCCCAGCGTGCTGCCACGTGCCTCGACAAGCCTCACCAAACCACCTGCCCGCTCGACACCTCATCGACAGGTGACTAGCTGACCGATGAGGTGGAGCGGTGGCAAAGCTAAGAGGGCTTGCCGGCACGGAGCTTGCCGGGTCTTAACCTTGCCGGCGGAGTCTTCATCTTCAGTACTAATTTAGTACTTCTCGATGGCCTGCCTAGAGGTCTTATCCTTGGCTTTGCAAACCAAGTCTTGTGTCTTGACGGTAGCAATCCTTCGGCAAGCCCTAGACACCGGGAGGGCTGCAACTGTCTGTGCATAAGTCAGGGTATAAAAATGCCCATGTTTTTATACACCGACACCTGCATTGATGTAACTCCTTACAACAATTTCTTCATCTTCTCCGTATGCGATAAACATGTCGTTACTACTTAATGACATTTTCACTGTTGTCCTATGATCAACAATTTGGTCATTCTGGTAACTTTACTCACAACTTACTTGGAGTACTAGACATATCTGGTTGTTTACATACCATGGAACATATTTAACACAAGTGTGATTGAAATCATGTATTTCGCTCATCAGTATTTCAGGATACCAATTCTTGCTTAAAAATCCTTCCATGTGACTTTGACAGGAAACTCTTCTTGCGTATTTCATACTAAACTCCTTTAGTACTTCAATATGTATTTTGGCTAAGCCCGATTAGACACTACTATCTCCATAGATCATTATGCCTAATACCAGGACTATATATTGCCTGAGTACTTTACTGAAAAACTAGTTTCAATAAAGTCTTAATCTGTGTCAAGAAATTTATATAATTTCCAATCAACAATGTGTCGTGCACATATAGTGTTTAGAAATATTATCATGCTCCCACTTACTTTCTTGTAAATAAAAGCATCTTCGCTTTCCTCGATGAAAACAAATTATTTTACCATTTCATCAGTACAAAGATTCCAACTCCACCATGCTTGCTTCAAATCATTATAGGATCTCTTGAAATTTGCACACTTACTAGCATCCTCTGGATCGACAAAATTACCTTGGACTGTATCAAATATACAACCTTGGTTCTATTTACATCTCATGGGAATCATTTTGACATCCATCTATTATATCTCATAATTGAAATATTTAGTAATTGCTAGTTTAACCCGAACTGACTTTAAGTATTGCTATGATGAGACAATCTCGTCATAGTCAACTCCTTGATCTTGTCATAAACTATTTGTAACAACTCAAGCATTATAAAACATTTTTATCTTTGTCAGTTTATAGATCCATCACTATTCTTTAGACTCTAAGTCTTTCGAAGGGTTCATCAAGTTCTAGGCTTGAATTATGTGAATAGATACTATCTCGGATTATGTTGGCATATAGCCAATTTCCGGAGTCAGGTCCCACCAATGCTTCTTTGTGTATTATAGGTTCATGGTTTGTTCAACAATATTTCCTCTACACACCACAACGGTCTGCACGAATTTGCTCAACCTATATAGTTCAGCTGCAAGTTTGACTGAAGTCTCTGTATCTCATGTAGAGGCTTTCGTATCAGTCGCAGTAGGAAATTCTACAATTACTTCCAGCGTTTCTTTTCTTTAACTTGATCACGAAGAGGATTCTACCATCTTGTCGAGTTGCACTGTCCTCCCACTCACTCTTTTGCAGAAAACTTTTTCTTCAAAATTTCTGCACTCTATGGCAAAACACTTTGCCTCGGCGTAGTGATAGAGGAATACCCAATCATTTTGTATAAACTACAAGGTAGCACTTATTTCAACATATTTGATGGCGCTCTTTTTAGTGTAAAAGCCAAAGTCTTTAAAGCATCACATTAAAAAGTATATTGGCAATATAATCAATGTCATCTTTGATCTCACCATGTCATACATAGCCTTATTACATCTACTCAAAACATTCTACTCTTAGTAATGTTCTGGGAAGTGCAAGCTATAAAACTCTTTTAATAGCTCATCAGACATTCACTAAATTTGCAACTAAAATTCTTTCTGCAATCCAATTGTAGAAACATAAGTTTTTTGTTACAATCAGTTCTACTTCATTTTGGAAAAAACCTTTCGAAACATTTCAAAAGATCCAGATTTATGTCTTAGTAGATATACTTAGTAGATATAAATATCTACTTGAGTTAATCTTGAACATAGAAAAATCCACTGCTTGCAACAACACTTATTGAACTACACACATCAACATACATGTTCCAATCATTTTGTTGCTCATTGTTTATGGCCTGTGAATGGCATTTTAGTTTACCTCACTATTTGGATGAAAGTTGCTAGTGTCAGATGATTCATAATCAGATGACTTCAAAATCCATCACTATGAAATTTCTCCATGCTGGTTTCTCCAAGGTGACTAAATGCAGTGCCACACATATGTGGTATTCTTTTAGTCTTGCGACATTTTTTTACTATACACAGTAGGGCAAAACACCCCACTGCAATCTTTATTAAAGAGCAAAAACTAGAAGTCTTTACAGAAGGCTTGAGGTAAGCCAGAAAAAGAGGAAAAATAAAAGAAAAAGAAAAAGGAAAGACAAAAAGGAAAAAAAGAAAAGAAAGGAGAACTAAACAAACTAAGCTAACTAATGCATCTGGCTATCCAACCAAGAACAGAATTCTCTAGCATAGTTCTGCTTAACTCTATGTCTCAGCCATTGGAGCTCCTGCAGAAAGGTGTCATGCCATCTGTTTACTGTAGGGTTGATATTTTGGAATATAAAGTTGTTCCTAGTTATCCAAATTGCCCATGCAGCCAGGATGATAATCTCCATGTGAAAGGGAACATGCAATTTCTGCTTCATATCAGGAAATGCCTCCATGATAGATAAGTTAGGTTGCCTTGTGGGGCAAACAAGGTCCTAACACTGAGCAGCAAATGGGCAAGCCTAGAATTAGTGTTGCAGTGTTACACTAATTCTCTAGGTGGAAAGTTTTCCTTCTCAATAAATTCCTGGTGTTGAGTCTATCATGTAGCAACCTCCAGAAAAATACTTTGTGCTTTGGTTGGCATGAACAATTCCAGAGCCAATTGAAGTGTGGGGTAACCACTTTGATACCAATTAGTGCCTTGTAAGCCTTGGCTGTAGAGAACTTCTCATTGCCCCAAATATAGCTCCAGGTATCAGTGCAATCTTGAAATTCAGATCTTCTCAAATCATCACAGATGTTTTCAAGAGTTTCAAATTATGTATATGCCTGTGCAAACAGGGGCAGATAAAAAAGGTCTTCCAGGTATTCAACTTGAAGGACTTTTTGAATTGTCATCCATTTGTCCTTAACAAAAGAGAACAGTTGTGGGAATGAGACATCCAAACATCCAAACCACCATAAATCCTGCCAGAAGTACACACTTTTACCATCACCTATGTTGCATCTTGCAATAGCTTTGAACTCGTCATAGAGGCCAATGTTTGATTTCTACCAGAAAGAGCCCTCCAACCTTTGTCTAGGCAATTTACCATCCATATAATATGATTCCCAAACTAAGTTGACCCAGGGGATGTTGGCTCTGTTATGGAATTTGTGCATATTTTTAAGTAACAGAGCTTTGTTTTGAGCAAAAATGTTTAAGACACCTAAGCCACCTTGATTCATGGGTCTATAGACTATGGACCAAACCACCAAGGCTGGTCTATGATCATCCAGGTCAGGTCCTCTCCATAAACAATGTCTCAAATATTTATTTATTTGGTTCTTGATGGTAACTGGAACATCCAAACAACCCATGAAAAAGATGATCAATGAGGTTAACACAGATTTGACCAATAACAACCTTCCAGCCATTGTCATGAAATTGCTTAACCCCACCAGTCTTTTTTCCACTCTCCTTACCAAAGGTAAGCACTGTTCCACAAATTGTTTTGATAAATCTAGAGGTAGCCCCAGGTAGTTTATTGGAAAAGAACCTCTCTTACAGCTGAAAGTGTTTGTTAAGATTTCCACTTTGTCTTCAGGAATATTGATAGGTATTAAGTCTGACTTGAGATAGTTTACTTTCAGCCCAGTGGAATCGGCAAAAGAGTTCAGAAGAGCCTTAAGACATAATAATTGTTTGCTATCAGCTTGCATGATCAACAAAGTGTCATCTGCATATTGGACTATTGGGAAATCTGGACAGGAGGACACATCAATTGGTGGGGCAATCAGTCCCAGGCTCATTGCACTGTTTAGAATTGATTGGAGCAGGTCAGCAGCCAACACAAAAAGCATTGGGGAGAGGGGATCCCCCTATGTGACCCCTCTTTTATAGTAGAACTTTTTCCCAGGCACACCATTAAGAATAATGGAAGAGGATGTAGCCTTAAATAACACAGAAACCCATCTAATCCATTTTTCTCCAAAACCCTTGGCTTTGAGGATGCCAATAATTGTTTGATGCTCAATGGTGCCAAAGATTTCTCAAAATCAAGTTTTAGCACCACCACTTCCTCCTTTGATCTTTGACATTGATGAAGATATTCAAAAGCCTATCCCAGACAATCATGGATAGATCTCTCCTTAAGGAAGCCATACTGATTGATGTGTACCATTTGTAGAATAACTTTTTGCAACCTGTTGGCCATTAATTTTGTGATAATCTTCAGAGAGAAATTCAAAAGAAACATAGGTCTGAAATCATTAGGACAGACTAGTGTCACCACTTTGGGAATCAAAGTAATGAAGGAAGTGTTAATACTTTCCAGGGATACTGTGCCATTGTAAAATTCCTGTATCAGCCTTAGCACATCCTCTTTAATGATATCCCAGCATTCTTTAAAGAATTCATTCTTGAAGCTATCAGGACCAGGGAATTTCTCATTAGGAAGCTCTTTAATCACTTGATAAATTTCCTCTTCAGTAAAAGGTTCTTCAAGCTTTGAAAAACCTGTAGGATCAATATCATTCCCCAATAAGTCATTTAGATCAAAGTGCATAGACGTCTTTTCAGAAGTGCCCATTCTTTTTTTAAAGCCTCTAGCAATATAGATGCCTTGCCAGCATGGTCTGAAATTTCCACCTGATCAAAGTTTTGAAGAATAGCAATATGATTATTCCTGTGATTAATAGAGGCCTTAGCATGAAAGAATTTTGTGTTCTAATCACGAAATTTTACCCCCTTAATTTTCCCCCTTTGCTTCCAATATATTTTCTGGTTTCTCAGCAGTATTATTAACCGTTCCTTCAAAATTATCCTACAGTTCCATTCATAAACTGCCAAATCCCTAAATTCTTCAAAAAGGTCAAGCATGAAGATAACCGCATTAATTGTAGCAATTTGGTGCTTCAAGCAGGATAGGTTCTTGGACCAGATTTTCAGAGCTCTTCTAAGATTTTTAAATTTTGCATTGATACTCTTTGCAACATTCATTTGGCCCACAGGTATATTCCAGGCAGCAATAACAATTTCCTTGAAAGAAGAATGTTTAAGCCAATAATTCTCCAATCTGAACACCTTTGAATTAGGGATATTAGTGCCAATCTTAATCATACAAGGTAAATGATCAGACACTGGTCTGGCCAATGGAAGTACTGTGGTGTCTGGAAATGTAGTCAACCAAGAAGCAGAAGTGAAGAACCAGTCTAGCTTTCACAGAAGGGGACTTTCTTGCATATTACTCCAACTGAATTTACTGCCATGTAATGGAAATTCTACCAATCCCAAGTTGCTGATGGCCTCATTAAACAGGAGCATTTCATTAACATCCCCCCAGGTCTATTTCTATCAAAAGGTGCTCTAATAAAGTTAAAATCACCCATAAGAATCCAATCAGTATCTGCTGGCATGTGAATGTTAGAGAACCAAGTGATGAATTCAATTTTGTCTTCATGATTGCATGGCCCATAGACATTTGTTAAAATCCAAGACTGATTAGTCAAAGTGCTTGAGAATTGAAGTGAGATAGAGAATCTATTCTGAAAAATGACCTCCCCCTCAAAGAGGTCCCCATTCCAAGCCACCAGAAGGCCTCCAGATGCTCCCACAGAAGGGAAGAAAACAAACTTATTGATTCTGTTAGGACGGAAGTTTTTTAAGTAGGAAGCATCAAAATTTTCTCTTTTAGTCTCTTGTAGACAAAGAATTGCACATGAACTTTCTTCTATCTTTTGCTTAATGGCCAGCCACTTGTTAGGAGAATTAATACCACTGATGTTCCATTTAAGGATGTTTCAAATTCTGTTGTTGTTATTCATGAGCAGACAACAATATGTATAATCTCTTGGACAGTACCACCACTTGGGCAACCCAAGAATAAGAGCACAGAGTAGCAGTAAACAGAACAGAACCACTCTCAGAATATATGAGAAGTCTAGTCACATGATAACCAGCCATAGCCAAGCTCCACATATCACCAGGTGTGTTACAAAATAAGCTGGATATAACCAGTGTCATAGTAATTAAAGCTCCAGTCTGAAAGTGCAAATTATTACATGTCTGATAGGCCCAAGCAACAGCAAAAGGAACTTTCACACATACATCACCCAACCACCCACTATCCCCACCAGCATAGTTCTTATATAATTGTTCTATCATTTAGAATTTGCTGACTGTTCTCCTATGTTCTTGACCAGGGACACCTTGGTCAACTCCTCCACACCTTTCTTCCTGGGCTTCTTGGAAAGTTTTTCTGCTAGCTCCATGTCAGCCAACTTGCAAAATGATTGAGAGAGATTTTTAACTATATATCTTTGTGTCATAGGGGGCACAGCATTGCATGGAAGACATTTATTATTGGAGCAGGTATTTCTTTTGAAACCATCATTTTCTTTTTGAATCCTACCACTTCTCCTTACCTCAGTTTCCACCAGAGGTGTTTTCCCTCCTCTCCTCTTTTTGATATTTTCAATCCCAAAGGCAGGAGCAAGGAGGTATCTTGTTGCTGCTGGTTGGAGGCTTGATCGGCATTTTCCTTATCCTCCTTCTCCTTGTCTGGACTCCCCAGATTACACACTGGTTCCTGGTTGGATATGCATTTATCAGGTATATGAAATAAAATTGAACTTTCAAGACTGTCATTTTCAGTAAGCAGCTCCCATAGGGAAGATTTTAACATATGAAGAGTCCAACCAAATTTATCTGGAGTCATAAATAGATGAACAATAAAATTGTACCAGCTTACAGGTAGTTTGACACAGAAACTGTTGCCCTCCTCATCCTTTTTCTCAACAAAGTGTGCTTTCCAAATCAGCAACCCCTCTTCTGATGGTTCTGTCCCATTATTAGAAGAATCCATGATATGTAATTGCTTAAGCCCTAAAAGATTTGGCTTAAAATTGGAATTATCAAAATGATAATGAATTCTCCCATTTATAGTACCTTTGTTTCCAATAGCCATCTGGCTTGTCATGAGGGCAGTCTCATTGGGCTTCTTTGGGGAGGCAGGTGGTACAGGAGGGTCCACCTCTTCAGTTGTAGCCAGCCAGGGGCCACCAACATCTCCAGCCAGGTTTGTTACAGCAACTTCCTCAGTAATGGGAGCAAGCACTGCAGCATCAGAACTCTCCACCTGAACTGGTTGTATTGCAACCATGACTGGTGCAGCAACATACTCTGGCACCGCAACATCATGGAAATGTTGAGGCAACAAAAACATCTCATTTGCTTGGTCGTCCTCTCTTAACTATGGAATATCAGAGTTCACTGCAGGAGCATGATCAATAGGCTGTGGAACAGTTGGGTCTTCCTGAGCAGCCAGCAAAGGTTGTGCAGGTTCATCTTCAAGGAGCAAATTGTTTGAAAAAGCACCATCAGAGTGTGAAACAGTAGTTGTAATGCTACTCTGTCCATCAATTGGAGGTATCATCTCTTCACCCTCTTCCCAAATCAGTTCATCATGTTCAATAGCAGGAGGGGCATCCACATGCTCCTCGTTGTGGAGAGGTGGCTGTTGCCATGCCCAGTGACCTTCCTCCACATTCATATCTGCTGCATCATTATCCTCTTCATTATTCTGGCCAGCATTCTGATGAAAATTGTGTGCATTTTGAGCAGCATTGGGCAGTGGGTGTGGATCAAAATTGTCTGGTGGAATAGGATCTTCATCCGCAGGCCCACCACCCAACATCTCATGCAGAAGGATTTCTACTGATGATGACCACGCATCCTCTTCAAAAACTTCCCCCCAGACTATCTAATGCTTTTAGGGATACGGTCCAGATCTGTCACTCGGACTTTTGCAATGACTCTGCCCATGTGTTCATGATCATTCTCCCATGAAATCAAGCGGCCGAATTTACTGACAGCCTTTGCAATATCCTCCGAATTGCGGAAATCAAAAGGGACACCAAGGATTCTGATTACAACCCTCATCATGCTTCACAAAAGTGAGAAAGACATCTCCAAACTATAAAGGACTCTGATTAATCAAGCGGTCTCTATCTCGCGGATGTGTAAAACGAACGTAGGCCTCTCCAAACGGGCAGCGCTGGATGTCTCTAACTCCAACTCCCTGAACACCAGATGATAATCTTCTAGCACTTCTCTGACATTAGGGAAAAGTATCTCTGCTGGCAGTGGATTGATTGTAACAATCGCCCAATCTTCATGGCGCTTCTGGTGATGAGCAACAACCACTCGCGAAACCCCATTGCGCCCCTCAATGTGGTGGATGTTGAAGCCATGGGCAACAAAGGGTTGTGGATGGATAGGCACGTTCGCCATGTCGTCGGTGGAGCTAGTGGTCAGCCGCGACAATTGGGAACCAGGGTTTCTCTGTGGAGCAGAGGGAGCTATAGTAGTGGGGAGCGAAGAAGCCGGAGAGGCAAGTGCCAATTTCGGCTGAAAATTGGGGAAGTTGCCTTTGTAGAGCTCAGTGAAAGATGCAACTGGCATCGCCTCCTGGCCGGGCCAAAATCCTGGAACCAATCATCAACAACACCCGGGGCCCATGCGCACTCCGGGGGAGCCGGGAAGGAGGAGTATTGGTTAAAGGGCCATAGTCCAGTTAGGCATGGCTCTGGACAATCGCGAACCCGGTGGCCCAAACCACCACAACCAAAACAACTGGCCCAAGAATTTGAAAAATTCCTTATCGCACCCTCAGTCCCATTTTTAGGCATAGATCCCTCCTCATTAAAACTCTCATTAACAGGTGAATCAACCATAGGCTGGTCCATAGACACTGAAGGCTCTGGTTGACCAGAGAGCCGAAGAAAAACTGAAGGGCGGATTTCCTCCCACCGGTGATCACCAGAATTAGCTCTTTGAGGAGAACGACCATTGTTTCTAACAACCAAAGTCCAAGAATCATCTTCTTCCTGGTAAAAAAGACGCTCCTCACGCCGCCAATTCGGGCCTCCACCTCCCCAAAGATTGAAAACTACCTCAGAATCAGCTTCTGAAATGCGACCAGAATTGCCTCAAAACCAACTGACTTAGAGGCCACCAAGAATTGGAAAGATCTATCCTTGAGGGATTTGACCCTAAAGCCTTGAGGGTAACCACCAAAACAAGATTGCAACACAATGCTAACTGTATGACAATCTAGCCGGAAATGAGCACGGCTGAAAGAGACCACAAGTGTGAACTCCCTTTGCCGAAAACCAGGAGAGAAAACCACTAGATGCCCAAACTTCTGCCGCATGGCAAGTTGGAACTCCTTACCTCGGGCAAAGTTGAGCACTGGAGGAGCCATCTACAGGCCAGAGAAGGTGGCCGGCGGGGCCGGAGTGGCCACCGGTGCAGGATCGCCTTGGAGTCGCCTAGGAGAAAGAACCAAGATGCTCCGAAATGACCCTTATCCTATCGCCTTGGAGCGGACGACTCTTGGCGCCACACATTATTGGATTGTGCCATGGCCGGATGCGTCTTGCGACATTTAGCGTCAGTGTTACGTATGTTCAATTTTATTATCAATATTCATAACATACATCCTATTCATAATAGGAGTATGGCCTTTTGTTCATAATATCGAACAACTATTGTTCTCTCATGAACAATCTGCCTTGCAACTTCTTATGCAATGGGCATAGAGTGTACAAAACTCTAAAATGAATTATGACAATAAATACATGTAATGTGCTGATGAAAAGTATCATAACTTTTATAAAGTTTTCAACACATATTTTATCCTCATTGTGTGTTGTTCGTTTAGGCCGTTGTAGTTTCTTGCAATAAGTCACATCATCATCCAATCGAGTTGATATCCTTGTGATCAACTTTTAATCACAATATCAAAGAATTAATGATCAACAAATTGATCATAATTCCCAAGAACTATACTTTACTTGACGACCTTTCTCTACATCTTATAACTTGTATGACATTCATACGTGAGCTGCACATTCCAGTCTTCTTTTCTTTTCTGCCTTTTACTTCTTAGATTTTTACTTCCAACATCGCTCCTAATCACAGAAGAGGCATCCAACTTGAAGAGTGGTGTGAGCCCCTAACTTCCCTAGGCATGTAAGTCTAATTACATCCTTTGGTTTTGTTCTTTTCTCTTTAAGTTTCTCACCATCAACTCATGACTGGCGTTCTTCCGGATCTTACACATTTTAGTCTTAAACATAGTTGAACACTTCACTAGAAGTTGCAAACAAAACACTTCTTTAGATATCACATATCTTTTAACCTTTGTTTGTTTCTGAAAACAACTTTCAGTTCCAAGAATATCACATAATTGTCCAAAACATTTTGAAGTTTGGGTTTCTCGGAAGCAAGCAGACCATAATGTAATTCTAGCCTTTTGGATCGAAGGACGTGAGTCTCATCATCCATAGCATCAACAAGAGAGTTTTGTAAACATGTAGTAGGACAAAATCCTTCTTAGCACTTTTAGAGGACGATCCTCTCAATCATAAAGATTCAACCAGATAAATAGCAGCTAATCAATTTCAACAACAAAGGTGGAACCGTGATCCATAATACTACAACTATAATGCAAACTATACATAGACATTGTTCATAATTAATTTGCAATAGTGATTAAACTTAATTAATACATAATGGTGCTCCCACTCAAATCAATATCTCTCATAATTGACTTTAAGTGATTCAAGACCCTGATCTGATTCACAGCCATTGATGTGGACATCACTAATGACGTGAACTTCAACCGGTAGGCAAACCTTTGTCGATCATATCTCCATATGACTCTTGTTCATCTTTCGATGCTTCGTGAGCTCAGAACGATTCTGCTAGAACTTCAAGAAACCGAGTGCTTCTGCATACATGGTCTGACCATCCCCGCCTTACACCTCACAACCAGTTTGTACTCATGCGGACATGACGCACTACGGGATGCTAGGTGTTATAGACGGTTGCAACAATGGGAAGAACACCTTTTAACTTGATATTTACTGTGAGAGATCACCCTAATAATTGACTACTGCACAATCAAAGGGTACAAACAACAAAGGGATAAACATCTCAGGCAATTCATAATAGCATGATATGGTATAGCCCTGGGCGCCGGGAAGTCTTCACGATCTTCTTGAATCTTCAGTTGAAACGTCACCGTAGTGGTAGAAAAATCATTGCCGTCGCAACCGTTTCAAAAACGCTGCCGTGACAGCAATTTTAGAAAACGTGTCGTGGCGACCGTTTCAAAAAACGTTGCCGTGGCACCACTTTCAGGAAACGCTGCCGTGGCACAAAAATTTCAGCACCTCCTCCCTACACCTGGTACACCTTATCCACGCTGGGGTCCTCCGTGTACACTTGCCAGCATCACTTGTAACCTGTAGGCTATCTCTACATCTTTTACATTAAAGTGGCAATCTCGTTGCTCCAACCATCATGTCGTGACGCGCAGGTCACTTAACATTACAACATATAACCATCTCATACATAAACTCATTATCATGATGAAGGCTATACCACACCATATGCAAACCTGCAAAACCAAGTTAGACGTCCTCTAATTGGTTTGGCAAATTTTAATTATGTGGCTGGTAGGGTTTCCGGATAACACTAACTACCTACGTGCACAATCAAGGCGAGAATTTTTGTTGCTAGATTAACTTCGGGGTGTGTGAAACAAGAGACTTAATTAAAATCTCTAGCCCCACACTAAACTTCGTCAAATACGTGTGACCCCCTAGAAGATCACTCATCTTCATCGCCCTCTTGTGTATGCTATGTTCACTATTCTTGACTATGATGAAGCCCAAAGAACTGTTAGCAGATCGTCAACAGCCAGAGCCGAACGATTGTCAGAACTTTGTACAAAGCTACATCATGACGTCAATGAATTTGAACCGAAGCAACACTCGAGGGAAGTATAGCAAGAACATCAAACCCTCACATCCACATGTGATCTAAATCGAAACCTGCATCTACTCATAGAATCGCTCATGATGCCACTGTTGGGAAACATAGTAGAATACAAAAAAAACCGCCCTACGAACACCCAGGAACAATATGAAGATGCATATAGGGTTTGGATAAATGATTGTTACCGACTCCGGAGTGCAGCGGAAGTAGACGAGTCGGTGTAGATCGTACTTGAAGTCCCTCGAACTGTTGATGACGATCCCGCGAACCGCCCTTGAACGGAAGACCGAAAGCACGACCTCTCTACTTGGTTGCAAGCGTACAGTCTTCACGATCCAGCAGCGCTTCACCGTCCGGAGCTAATCGTCCCTGGAGAATTAGAGGGAGGAGATTAGAACCACACTAGGCTTCTAATTATGAGGATTAGAGGACCTAGGTCTGGCTCTAATTAGTCAACTAGGACCAACTAGAACTAGAACTAGATGAACTAGAGGAGGCTTCAAAACTTATATCTACAAAGGGCCAAAGTCCTCAAGTATATATAGGTTAGACAGAGGGGAGAGGGCACACCACAAGGGGAGGAAAACCTCCCCTTGGCTGGCCAAGGAGGGGGGAATCCCCTTCCAATTCGGCCTCCCCTTCCTTCTACAAGGAGGAAGGGGGCGCCTCCACCTCTTGGCCTTTTAAGGCCCGTTGATATTAAATTAAATATAAAAGCCTCGTAACTATTATTAGATCCTTTTATTATTAATTTAACATCTCCGGAAACATTTTCCACCTGTATATTATTTATCGGTAATACCCGGTATTGCCCGATAAACCATGAAACCCTTCTGGTGACCCTGAAACGCTTCCGGTTCCTCTCGTTACTATTCCGAATATTCATGAAACAATTCCACAAATAAATCCTCGATACTCCCATCCTACTAACACTTAGCAGATCATGATTACCTTAAGCTTGTGACCCCATAGATTCGGTAAAACATGGACATGAACGAAACCCCTTCGTTCAATGATCGATAGCGGAACTGTGGACGCCCGTAGCTACACGAATGATATTCGAGTGAACCTTTGGTTATCATGTGATGTTACCTTTTCTTCGCGATACTTTACAAAACCCGAGATGCATCGGTATCCTCCTGAGTCATATACATGCTCACTATACCGTTATCCTCGTTAATGGTTTTGTTCTTCTTTCTCGTTGAAGTGTTCCGGCATGCCCGTGACATAGTCACCTGTGTCTAGCCAGATGATGATGGATGTTGTCACACCGAGAGGGCCCTAAGAATATGTCTCCATTGTCGGAGGAGCAAATCCCAATCTCGAGCTATCTAGTCCCTTGTCAAACTTTCCGATGAACCTGTAAGTAGTCATTATGATCACCTTGTTACAGATGACGTTTGAGCAACCCCAAAGTCCACCGTACGGTAGGAAGTGACTATGATACTGTCATGGTCTGAGGAACTAAAAACACATGTTAACACTCCGTGTTATAACAATTGATTTCAGATGATATTATCTCAAAGTATAACAAACAAGTTTGGGTCGATTCAATATGACCGTTCTTCTAACGGCGTACTCTCAATGTTGTTTTAGGACTATTGTTACACTTAATGATATCCTAAGATCCGGAAAACATGATCACCAACAACACTTGACGTAGTCTTAGAGGCAAGACTAGGAACCTATTCTTTATTGTTTATCATTCTACACGTGCATATGAGCTTTCCACTAAATTGCATATTCCAGGATCATAACAGTTATAACATGAAATATAAACTCTTAATTATGAACAAGAAAATATAATAATACAATATTATTGCCTCTAGGGCATATTTCCAATAGCACATGCCACTGGCAGAACTATCCTTGGCCAGACCCATCGAAGCCTCAAGACCCGGGAACGAAACCTCCGGCAATGGCTGCGTTTCCTTACCCACAAAGGCACCACGGTTCGACCGCGTCTTGCGTGGCGCGTTGGACCTGCCTCTGCAGGGCCAATGCGACACGTTACGCCTATGCAGACTGGGCGGTGGAGAAGCATCAACCACCGGGGGTGATTCATCATTCCACCTACTGCGAGGATGACACCTACGGTGATGCGTGGCGCCACCGGGCTAAAATATCAACCTGGGCGACAGTGACAAGACCAGTGTTCGTTCCCGGAAGACAGAAGACGATGACACATCACAACACATTTAATGTGCTCACCTATCCTGTCGGCTCAGGGCATTTCCTTAGCAACTACGCTGTTGTGGTACCCCTTGACCTATAAAAGGAGGACCGGGAGAAAGGTAGAGGAGGTTGGACACTTGTTAGAACACCAATAGGGTTATGCAACGCTTCCCGTTCCTGGGAAGGACATGTAGCTCTTAATCCACCCACATAAACACAGCAGAAAGTAGTAGTAGGGTATTATGCAGGGTATTAGGCAACCATGCGGCCCGAACCTAGGTAAATCACTGTGTCCATTTCGCATGTTTTAGTAGTGTAGGTCCTCACCTTCGTGCCCCATCCCCGAACAAGCAAACGAACAACATCTATCCATGGCGTCACTCGCATGTTCTACACATGCCCGCCAACATCTGGCGCGCCAGGCAGGGGGGCACTCGTGCGGATCTACATCAACAAAGCTGCCGGCATCTTTGCTGACGCCTGTTCCATCGCTGTTGCCACCGACCTCTGATGTAGGGCATGAGCCAAAGTGCCTCGATTTTTCCTGATGTTCACGAATTGGAGGTGGCTTCGAGGAGGAACACAAAGAACACAAGGGGAAATAGGGAGAAATCACAAGAGGAACACTCAACAACAAGCCCAATCACATATCCACTAGACTAACAAACACACAAGATTCACAAGGTACAAGAACAACAAAAGGAACCAAGATACATGGTAGAATTCATCCCGAATCCAAGAGGAGATGAGGTCTTGATGATCTAGATAGATCCTTCCCTAGAAGGGATCTACTCACATGGAGGTCTTGATCTCCATGGGAGAGGTGGTAGATATGAGCTATCACTTTGCTAACCCTAGTTCGTCCAAGTGAAGGGGTATTTATATTCTAGGGAGAGAGGGGGGATACATGGGTCAAAACCCGAGTGGCTGCGCACAGACAGTTCCAGACGTCCGGAGGTTACCGATCGTCCGGTGGCTCGTAAGCGTCCGGTCGTCCGGAGGGTGCCAGATTTCCGACGTTTTGGCTCTGGACATGAGGCATCGGATTTCTGGACGTGGTCGGTCGTTCGATGGCTGGAGGTTGTCGGACGTCCGGCGTCTGGTCGGTCATCCGGCCGCTGTAGCATTTGTCTTCGCCCGATTCCTCGCGGGTTTTGTGCGCTCGGCACCATCAGGTACCGGATGTCCGGTGGCTGTAGTTTGCAGCGGCTCCGTTTTCTTCCGTCTTCGCTTCCACACTTCCCTTGCAGATGGTGTAGGCGTTCCTTGGCGCTTGCACTCCTTCTCGTCATCCGTGAAGCTCCGACAATACCTATGCATGCACACGAGAGGAGTGTCAAGTAGTATACCATCCTCGAAGGGGTCAAGTGAACATGTGTAAAGGAGATGATTCACCTTTATGTATGTGAAGTAGATGTCGCACGTGTCACTTGCCAAACAGACTCTTGCCATGGTGATGTCTGTAGGATGCTCCGCATCATCCCCTCCCCCTTGGGAAAGATCCGTCCTCAGATCGAAACCAAATCACCATGGGAAAGAGATGTCATCGCCGTGTACAAGTGGACGATCACCAAGCATTGATCATCTTGAAACTCGAGATAGTCACTCTCCCATGTCGCACCATCTTGTGAGTCCTTCAAAAGGATCAAGGACAACAAACACTTGGAAAAACAAATGTGGTTAGCGTTAGTGCAAAACCAAGCATTCAAGTGGTGATTCACCCAACAAGTGTCATCATCATGCATAGCATATGGTGTGACAAAGGATTGTGACATGGCAAATAAGCACATAAATTGAGCACAATCAAAGGCATCATGGAAACAAGCATGCAATTGGGAGGTAGCGATGCTAATATGTGTCACAAGGGAACAAGCATCTACCTCAAGGTCATAGCAAGCATTCACAAAGTGCTCAACAAATGGTCGATGGTAGGCATATCATGGATTCACAACACCAAAGAAGATGAAATGTCTAAACACATGGGGCATCAAGTGCATGAAATGTGCAATAGGCAAGCCAAAGTGCAATACAATCCAAGCAAGTGCACATGGTGTAGTGAAGATAGTGTGGCACTCAACACAATGGAAAGAGCAATTGTTCATCATGTGTGAGGCAATCAAGTCAAGCATGTAGCAATCAATGGGACATGGCATATGTGAAGAAATGACATTGTTGCAACCAAACATATAGGAATAGCATATAATCCACAAGTTGGATGCAACACACAAGGCATATATATCATGAGGCATGGAAAGGTGGCATTCAAAAGTGAATGCAATATCGCTAACATGTGTGCAAATACGTGGTCGAAGATGACCGATGAGTGTCATGGTGCAAGCAACACATGAAGTATGATACACAATATCCATGTGCAAAGGTTTGGGAGTTCTCAAAAGAGAAGGATATCACCTCAAAAGCGTGCTCTTGTGCGTCCTTCACAATGCCGAAGTGGTAGCAAATGTGTTGTAGAAGCGTGTCGGTCAAAAGTGGCTCACTCTCAAGAGCTCGAATGGTCAACTCACGTGAAGTGGAAGTTGACACGGGGTCGAACGATCCTACACATGCACATAACAAAGCAAAGAACGTAGGTGCATGGTAGATAAATACATCATCCATCATGATGGTTCTCTTTTCTTGCACATAGCCATTAAGATCACAAGTGCATGAATAATATGATGCAACAATGGCTATATTCATGGCACTAGGCATATGGTGCAAATAGGTAAGACAAGCATGCTTCAGATGAAATATGTGAAAAGCTCCAAACATATGGGAGAAAGCTATGGGGGCAATCTCACTAGCAAGACTAATAGCATGTTGCACTCAATACATGGCAAATCATCTAGCATGAGAGAGGCAACATATGGAGCAATGGGACAACATTCAATAGAAATCATGTGCAAAGCATGGAAATGGTTGACATTAGCCACATGAAATGAGAAAATATGAATCATGGGTGATGCAATACACAAAGCAAGCCTAGTAATCATGTCGTGCAAACTAGTAGCGCGAAGATGCAACATACTAGAGGAAATAATGGCAATCATGTCATGTGAGATAATAGTAGGCATAGGCAATGCACATGACATATCGCAAGCATGGACACAAAGCATGGTCAAGGTATCATCATAGGCATGGATCACAAATGGGACATGGCAATAACAAGCAATATTTCCACCAAGCTTGCAAATACACATACATATAGTAGAAGGGCGTGTCATGTGAGATGCCAAGCATGGGTCACAAATGCATGGCAAAGGCATAGGAATGATCATAGCATGCAAAGTGAACATGGTAAGATGGGCACAAGATATATAATGGACAATAACCCATAACCATGTGAGGGCCATGTAGAAGAAATGCGTGATGTCCTTGCGTGAAGTGGGTGGGTGGAGGGTAAGTACTCCATAGTGGCACACATCTTCGTTACTCTCTAGAGCTCCTTTCGTCAACTCATGCACTTGCGAGGTTAACAAGGAAGCATGTGTACCCACACAACAAGGGGACAAACGAAACTAAGTGTGTGCGTGGTTAATGTACACATCATCCATCATGATGTGTATGTGCACGTGAGAGTTATCACAAGATAAGCATCGCTCAAAGAAATTTGAAGCATGGTATATGAACATGTCATCCATCATGAAAGAATAGTTGTTATGTATAACATGAGGGGTACACAAATTGAGCATGCAAGTATATGACACATCAATATCATTTTTATTCATGGGGAGCATATTGTGCACACAATTATTGGGATCATGCAATGGACGGGATCGATCAAAATCTCCTAACATGTATGAGGAAACTATGGGGGTCTCCTCATGAGCAATAGGGGAAGCATAATATGGAGAAAATTGACAACATCCAAAACAATGCATGTCCGAAGCGAGGTGGTCATGGCATGGCATATGTGAACAGTGATGCAAAGGGAGCATATCAATATCATCACAACAAAAACAAATGCCAATAACCATGGGCTTGTCATCTATGCCATATGTGCAAATTGGGTTTATTTTTATGGGATATGCATAGTCACTACGATGAGATTACAAAGATGCGATATGGTTGATCTCATGCATAGCATATGACAAGTCAAGCAGATTGTCAAACATGATGTGACCTAAAGAATTTACACAAGATATCCTAGGCAACATGGCATCACGACTAATAGGCTCCACATGAGAATCACCAAACTCATCATAAATGGGTAATAAATCATCGCATGAGGAAGTTGCATTAGCATGAAGCGTGTCAGTAGGAAGATTGACATCATGCAAGCAATCAATGTCCACTAGTGGGACAAGAGCATCTCTGATGAAGAGCATCCTATGGACATCACCATGTCAAGAGTCCGTTTGGCAAGTGACACGTGCGACATCTACTTCACATACATAAAGGTGAATCATCTCCTTTACACGTGCTCACTTGACCCCATCGAGGATGGTATACTACTTGACACTTCTCCCGTGTGCATGCATAAGTATTGTCGGAGCTTCACGGACGTCGAGGAGGAGTGTAAGCGCCAAGGAACGACTACACCATCCGCAAGGGATGCATGGAAGCAGAGACGAAAGAAGACGGAGCTGCTAAAGCTACAGCGGCGGGACATCCGGCGCCTGTGCTACAGAGAAGGCCAACACCATTTGGCGACCGAAGAGCATCAGCGGCCGGACATCCGGCGTGACCCTGGACCTCCGGCGCCTCACCACCGCCTGGACATCCGGCCTTCCCCCGGAAATCCGGCAGAGCGCAACAGAAGAACGGCCACTGCTTGGCCGGACATCCGGCCAGTGCCCCGGACATCCGGCGTCTCGCGAACGGCTGGACATCCGGCCCCGAGCCCGGACATCCGACGCCTGCCTGCACGTAGAGTCGTGCCAGAGGCCCATGTATCCCCCTCTCACTTACCCCTTCGTGGACTAGCCTATATATACTCCTTCCCCACCCCATTTCTAGGGTAAGCAAAGTTATAGCTCATTTCTAGTTGAGCTTTGCTCCTTTACCTCTACTCCTCTTGAGAGAGATAGAGAGACTTCCATTGACGAAGATCCCGAGGGATTCGAGACCCCCTTGTGGGAAGGATCTATCTAGATCATCAAGACCTCCTCTCCTCTTGCATTTGGGATGAACTGTACCATGTATCTTTCCCTTTGATTGTTCATGTACCTTGTGGATCTTGTGTGTTTGTTAGTCTAGTGGATGTGTGATTGGACTTGTTCTTGAGTGTTTCTCTTGTGATTTTCCCATGTTCTTAACCGTGTTCTTCGTAGAATCCCCCTCCAATTCGTGAAAGATCGCCAATTAGGGTTCCACCCTACATCATCTTGGATCAGAGCTTAGGTTTTCACGAAGTTGGAGTCCTACCCCCCCCCCCACTTTCTAGCCTAATTTTGTTTGTTCTTGGCCAATTTTGAAAATCCCCCCCAAAAATAGCCATACCAATTTTTTTGCATTTTTGGTTGGTTCTTGTGTGATTTTGTTGTGTTTGATCCACGATTTTGTTGTTTTGCAAGTGGATCTTGGCATTCCCAACCTCCCCACCACAAAATCCAACACAAATTTTTCTTTCCCCATCGATGTTCACCTTGGAATCATCAATTTCCACCCCCAAATCGAGTTTCAAAGTCCAAATACCGATCTGGAATCGTCGGGCAGGACATCCGGGCCATCGGGCAGGACATCCGGGTCCCCGGCCGGACATCCGGCACCTGGAGCACAAAAACAGACTCGTTTTTGGACATACAGCCCCGTTAATCCGGGCTCCACCCCAAACATCTGACCCATGGAGATTTCAGCCAACAGCGTTTCACCTTTTCGGCCATAACTTTCTCATCCGGAGTCCGATTGTCGGTGTACAACTGTCGCCTAGGGACACGTGGAGGGAGAGGGCGATGTCGGCAGGGTCTCCGGGAGAGTGGAGAAGCCGGCCGCAGCTTCGGGAGGGCTCTTAGAGGAAGGAGCCAGAGGGGAAAGCAACGACGGCGGTCACGGGTGACAGTGGCCATGGCGGCACTCACCGTGGCGCGAGGAGGAAGGGAGAGGAGGGGAGAAGGGTCTAGAGAGGGGCAGGTGGACGCCGCGGAACCGTTTGACACGTCGGGACACGCCGGAGCTGGTCGGAGCTGGCCTACCGATGAGAACAGTGTGCTGACCACCGTTTTGGCCTGTCCTAAGCGTGGTCACCACGGGTGCCACGTGCTCTGGAGTTTTCTTGAATGCACCATCATGTCAAATAGATAGATCAGAGGTCTGTGAGCTGTCTTATGAGTGTTTGGATGGAAGTGGGGGCAAGAGTTGACTGATTGGAGATGACCTAGGTTCTAGACAACAATTTGGACAGCATGATGTGATCAAACAGAGGTGCCAATGAGCTGGCCAGGTTGTCATAGTGAAATGTGATAAGAAGGAGCACCTTCTGGAGAAATTTGAAGCAAATTGGACCAAGTTTGAGTGCACTTCCTTTACAATGCCAAATTTGGTCCAGAAACTTGACTTTGAAGCTGCACTCATCTGGCTTGATGAAATGAACTGAATTTTGGTGTAGGGTGATGATTTGGAAGTATGGAGGTACTGGCAAAATTTCAGCTCATTTGGAAATTCCAAAGTGGTACTTCCTTCACAGAGCTTGAATCTGGACAGAAACTAGATGGAATTTTTGGGAGAAATTGGCTAGCTAAAATGATGTGAATTTTTGCATGATCACATCATATAGAGAATGTGAGGTCCTGGATTAATTTCAAGAGTTTTGAAGCAATATAAAGTATAGTTGCTTCACAACGTCAAAATAGGTCCAGAAACCAGAATTGGAAGATGTGCTCAAAATTTGAACTATGGAACTTGGGTTCTTGATGGAAATGGTGAACATATGGATAAGAGAAGCTCCACAAATTATTTGGGATTTTTCCTGGCTACCAAAATGGTAGTTCCTTTGGAAAGTGCCCAAAATGCAATATTGTCTTTAAATAGGAAAATGCAATTTCCCTTATTTAATTATGGCCAATATTTTTATGGGAGCTCAATATGATCACAAAGGATATCTCCACAAGTTTTCATGAACTTTGGAGATGGATAGATATTTTCCTGAATTTAATTCCTTAAACTGGCAGAAAAAGGAATTAATTTTAAATGAAAAATATTGCTAATGACTTGGCAATATTTTTACATATCCAGGGTTTATAAATATAGGAGAGTCTCTAGGAAAAGTTAGGGAGGCAACAGATCCAAGGAAATTGGGGTTCCTTTGTAATGGAAGGAATTAGGGTTTTCCTTCCGATAACTCAGAAGGTAGGGTTTCGGCGGCAAAATCCTGAGAATAAATTTTGGGTGGTAAGGTTGGTCTGGAGGGAATCTCTGGTTGGACAGGAAAGGCAAAGGCTAAATGACCATCTTCATATACCTTCTTGCGGTTTCCCCTTGGGATCCAAGTCACACTACCGGAAAGGGCATCATCTTAAACCTGAGGGATGAAGAAGTGCTGGAACAGAGCAACATTTGGGGCTATTCCCACCAAGTTCTCACATAGATGCACGAAGACTGACAGGCAGGTGACCTCGTTGGGTGTGAAATCCAGTAGTCTGAATCCATAAATGTTCATCACCTTAACAAAAAAATCAGAGAAGGGCGGGCATAGCCCGCAGTAAAAGTACCCGGCGAAGAAATGAAATTGGTCATCGGCGGGAGGAAGGGATCCTGGTAGCGCCACTGTGGTCTCGTGATCCTGCGTCTCGCTCGTGTACGCATACGAGTAGTTCTTCGTCAGATCATCTTCTGTGAGCGCCGGCGGAAAGACAGCATTGGCCTGTCTCCGTCCGGCTTTGGCGGCTTTCCTCTCATCCGCCGCCGAACTAGAGAGCTTTGCGTTTCTCTTCGGTGCCATGGCGAGATTTGGATGGGGGAAGTTTAGCGGTGCAGCGGCAAAAGCAAATGGTGCACTCTGCTCTTGCGCGAGGAAGAAGACGGCGGCGATGGCAAGATTGGCAAAAGGGGGTAAATGAGCAGCGCCCCACATGGATTATTTTTTATGGGGAAGGCACGGGGGCTGGCTCTTTACTGTCCTACGTGGCTGCGCTTTTCAGGCGCACTACCTCCCCGTGGCCGTTCCATTCCACGTCTCCCACGTCTGCATTTAATGCGTGTCATGGGGGGCGTGGTAAAAGAGAAGATTATGACAGTTATCCTCTACCACGCGTGCCTATGCACTGTTTGGGACCAACCCAACGACGCCTCACATGCGCGTGTGGCCCAGGCCCAGGGGCTCCCGTTGATGTACTAAAGCATAGGTGCCCTCGTACCCTGACCTGTGCACAGGCAGTTGTAGCCTTCTTGATGGCAAGGGCTTGCCGGAGGGTTACTGTGACCCAAGACCCATTGAATAAGACCATGAAGAAGACCTCCAGGAAGGTCATCGAGAAGTACTATTCTAGTACAGAAGATCAAGATTGCCCTTGCCGGCAAGCTTCATGCCGGCAAGGTGAAGACCAAGACTCTGGTTGCCGGCAAGCTCCTTGCCGGCAAGCGAATGCCCAGCAAGCTCGTTCTGTCCCGGCTCCACCTCATCATCGGCTAGATAAGCACGTATGATAGGTGTCGAGCGGGCAGGCAGTCAACGTAGCTGGCCAAGGCACGTGTCAGCATGCCACGCAGGGATTAACTTTAATGACACCCGTCCCTGGGACGTGTCAAGATAACAGGAGGGCGGTAGGACCGGTGGTGTAGATCTTTTACCCAAAGCCTCGCCTCCCCGACGTAGCACCTAACGATGCATTTAATGCGCTTGTCCTACCCCGTTAGGAGATAGACTTGGTGACGGTGCAGTCACCATTCATGCCCTATAAATGACCATATTAGCCACTTTGGTAACCCCTTGGCCTATAAAAGGAGGCCCACGGCTATAGTTAGAACGATCGACTCTCAGTTCAATTACACGCTGTAGCTACACTTCCTGCGCACCTTGTCGGCAGGCTGCGCTCCTTGTAACCTTGAGTTCAAACACAATCAAACCACCAAATCAGGAGTAGGGTTTTATGCTCACAGCGGCCCGAACCTGGATAAATTGTTGCTTGTTCTCACATATATTAGCCCTGCTCTTTGTAGTGAATTGATCCCACAACCGAACCGCAAAGGGATCCTCTCGATCCCATAGATCATCATTTTCCCACGACACCAAGCTACTCCAAAAGATTTACTTGTGTAGGTATGAGATTGACACGATCCGGTACCAATTGCACTATTTCCCTAATACCATATTGGGTGATCATTGATCCATCTTCAACATTGGATAAGGTACATTGGTCTAGTTCATTTCTTTCTTCCACTAACACTTGTTTGAGAATCATGGATAGGCCAAGCACTTCTAGCAATCCACTATTCGATGAGCCAGACGATGCACCGAACGCCTACGTCACCAAGGCACACCTCTTTGGCGTCCAAGGAGCCTTACATCAAGAAAGTGAAGCATTGGGTGAACGCATCGAACGACTCACCTCCGACTTTCGACAAACCATTGATGACAAGCTATCATCTCAAATGGAAGAGTTCCGTACCATGATGGTCAACCGTGCTTCTTCCACTTTGTCTACTTCATGATCAAGACGGCGCCACTCAGGCCGCCACTCTTCGGACACATCTTCGGATGCAAGTCTTCCACGAGTGCGATCACATCATCACCAAGAACATGACGACCATCAATCTACACGCAACCCATTACATGAAAATGGTTTGCAAGACCGCCTTCGAGAGCGCGAACGAAAACATCGTCATGCACAAGGCGCCATGGACCAAGATCAAGTTCCACAATGCCAACATCAAGAAAACTAAGACGGCGACGCTCTACAACAAGAATGACAACATTGTGAGGAGAAAGCACTTGAAGCTCAACGTGCCCTACGCGAAGCAAGTCGCGCCGTCAACGAGTGCAACCGCTGCGTGCGTGAACAAGGAGGGGCCCTCCGACGAGAGCGACAAGATGAAGCCACACGACTTGAGGAGCACCAAGAAATGAGAAACCGTGCACGTACCCCACGCCCTCGACGCCAAGTAAATCAAGAAGAGCACGAGGAGCAATAGCTACAAGACCCACATCCACGGCAGGAGCGTCATCGCAATCGTCAACGCAATGAGGAGCGCTACACCAAGCTCAAGTTCAACATGCCCAAGTTTTTCAGAGGCAACGATCCCGAAGAATACCTTTCATTGGCATTGAAGGTCGACAAGGTAGTCCGTCTACACCAATATGACGAGGAAGAGAAGGTAGCAATGGCTTCTCTTGAGTTCCAAGACTATGTTCTCATTTGGTGGGAGCAAGTGATCGAACGACGCTAAGAGAAAGGCGAACCACCACTTGGACTCAAATTAAGGATGTCAAGAGAGCTCGTTTTGTGCCTACACACTATAGCCGTGACCTCTTCAAGAAACTCCAACTCCTCAAGCAAGGCACCAAGTCAGTTGAAGAATACTACCAAGAGATGGAAATTACAATGATACGAGCCAACGTCAAGTAAGATAATGAACAAACTATGGCGCGTTTCTTGAATGGCCTCAACCATCCTATCAAGAAAATTGCAGACTTCCAACCCTACTCCAATCTCCTCGAGCTAGTGCACCAAGCCACCAAAGCGGAGCGACAAGTGCAAGAGGACTACAAGTACTCCAAGTACTCTTCCAAGACCTACGGTTCATACACTCAAGCTTCAATGACTATGACACCTCCTACTACGACTCGAGCTACACCAAGCACCGGCGACAAGTCAAGCTCCAAGCAACCAATGACATCTTCGAGTCGTCCTACTCCGAGTACAACCAAGCAAAGAGCTTCATCATCAACAACTCCTACGGATGCTACCTCCAAGAC
The DNA here is from genome assembly GCA_039707655.1 of Elymus sibiricus. NCBI lineage: Eukaryota > Viridiplantae > Streptophyta > Magnoliopsida > Poales > Poaceae > Elymus > Elymus sibiricus. The sequence goes on from CM077670.1 coordinate 163,491,150, forward strand.
AAGTGACATCAAATGCTTTACTTGCAACGTCCGAGGCCACAAGTCATTTGAGTGCCCCACATGGCTTACCATGATCGCCAATGATGACGGCACCTACGATTCCATGAGCGAAGAAGAAATGGAAGCCCTCGAGCACGTGGCTATGCATCAACAAGTGAATGAAGATGAAGACGATCAAGTATTTTGTGACAATGATTCTAGCCCCGCTCTTGGTTTCTCCAAGATCTTGACACTTCAACAACAACAAGACGAAGACCAATGTTGCCACATCTTCCATACCAAAGCTGGTATTCATGGACGTTCCGTCAAGGTCATCATTGACGGCGGAAGTTGCCACAATTTGGCAAGTGAAGAGCTATGTTCCAAGCTACAATTGCTCAAGAAGAAGCACCCTTGCCCATACAAGGTCCAATGGTTGAGCAACTCCGGCACCATTCAAGTGGAGCACACCGTCCAAGTGTCCTTCAAGATTGGCGCATACGAAGACACTTTGGAGTGTGATGCGGTTCCCATGTCCGTATGCCATCTACTCCTTGGAAGACCTTGGCAATTCGACCGTGGAGTCCTACACAACGGACGGACCAATCACTGTAGTTTCAAGATGAAGTGCAAGGAATTCGTACTTCGACCCATGTCGTCAAGTCAAGTCATCGCCGACAAGCAAGTTTCAACCCATCGTGGAGAGACTAGTGAGCGAGTGAACCACCAAAAAGAGAGTGAGAGCCACAAGCCAAAAATGAGCGACTCCATGATGAGTGACAAGAAAGGTCTAGTGCTTTTAGCCACCAAAAGAGACATAAGGGTTGTGAGTGAGAGCCCATCGAGCGTTCTTCACTTTGTGCTTGTGTGCATAGGTGAAGCGGTGAGGACTAATACTTCACAACATCTACCTTTTCTGTTGTCTCATCTATTGTAGGAATTCGCGGACATTTTTCGTGATGAGCTACCGCCCGGACTTCCTCCACTTCGCGGAATCGAACACCGCATCGACCTCATCCCCGGCGCACCTCTACCGAACAAGGCACCTTACCGCGTCAACCCCGAAGAGACCAAAGAGATCCAAAGTCTCATGGAGAATGGGTATGTATGCGAGAGCTTAAGTCCATGTGCCATTCCGGTTATTCTTGTGCCTAAGAAAGATGGTAGCTATCGCATGTGTTCCGATTGCCGTCCCATTAATGCTATCACCGTTAGATACCGCCATCCCATTCCATGCCTTGATGACATGCTTGATGAACTTAGTGGGGCCACCATTTTCTCAAAAATTGATCTTAAAAGTGGCTATTATCAAATTCGCATGCAAGAGGGTGATGAATGGAAAATGGCTCTCAAAACCAAATTTGGCTTGTATGAATGGTCGGTCATGCCTATGGGCTTATCTCAAGCACCTAGAACTTTTATGCGTGTGATGCATTATGTTCTACGCAAATTAATTGGCATTTGTGTTGTGGTATACTTTGATGACATTCTTGTGTTTAGCCAATCCCTTGAAGATCATGTCGTACATCTTAGGGAAGTTTTGCAAGTTCTTAGAAACGAGCGCCTTTATGCTAATATGGAAAAGTGCAATTTTGGTGTTGACAAGCTTGTTTTCTTGGGTTTTGTAGTCTCCTCTAAAGGTGTAAAATATAATGAAGCTAAAATTGATGCTATTAAAACTTGGCCACAACCAACCAATTTGCTTCAAGTACGTAGTTTCCTTGGCTTAGCCGGATTTTACCGTCGCTTTGTGAAGGATTTTAGCACTATTGCATCACCATTGCACGCATTGAGTCAGAAGAATGCACCATTTATTTGGGGTCCATCCCAAGATGCCGCATTTCATGAGCTTAAGAACTTGCTTACACATGCTCCATTACTTGCATTACCCAACTTTGAGAAAACTTTTGAAGTGCATTGTGACGCTAGTGGTAATGGCATAGGAGGCGTGTTGATGCAAGAGAGGCGACCCATTGCATATTTTAGTGAGAAACTCTCCGCCGCGCAACTTAACTACTCCATTTATGACAAAGAGATTTATGCATTCGTGAGAGTCTTGCATGTGTGGGAACATTATCTTCGCCCTCATGAATTTGTCATCCATACGGATCATGAAACGCTTAAATACCTTAAGGGTCAAACAAAATTGAATAAGCGCCATGCTAAATGGACTGAGTTCATTGAGTCGTTTCCTTATGTTATCAAGTACATCAAAGGTAAGGAAAATGTTGTGGCGGACGCTCTTTCCCGCAAGTGCATGCTAGTTACTCAACTTGAGCTGAATGTTATAGGATTTGAGCACATTAAAGACTTGTATGTGCATGATGCTTCATTTGCCATTCCATATGCCAAATGCTTAACACACACAACTTGGGAGTGATACTATTTGAAAGATGATTATCTTATGCGAGCTACCAGACTTTGTATCCCTGAGTCTTCTCTTCGATTGTTGCTATTGCAAGAGTCTCGCGGTGGAGGACTCATGGGACATTTCGGACGAGACAAGACATTTGCCACACTCTCCAAGAACTATTTTTGGCCAAAGATGTTTCACGATGTGTCACGCTACACCAACCGTTGCTCTACATGCCGCAAAGCTAAGTCCAAAGCTCAATCTCATGGTCTCTATATGCCACTTCCTATTCCATATCAACCATGGGAAGATATTAGTATGGATTTTGTGCTTGGTTTGCCTCGCACTCAAAACAGAAAAGATTCGATATTTGTTGTTGTGGGCCGTTTCTCTAAGATGGCACATTTTATTTCGTGCAACAAGATCGACGATGCTTCACATGTTGCCAATATCTTTTGTTGGGAAATCTTGAGATTACATGGAGTGCCCAAGACAATCGTGTCGGCCGTGACATCAAGTTCCTTAGCTACTTCTGGAAGACACTTTGCGCCAAGCTTGGAATCAAGCTACTCTTCTCTTCGGCATATCATCCACAAACCGACGGCTAAACAAAGGTCACCAACCGGACACTTTCCACTCTACACCACGTGTTGATCAAGAAGAACATAAGGGAATGGGAGGAATGCTTGCCCATCATCGAGTACGCCTACAATCGAGCATGACACTCTACTACCGGCAAGTCCCCCTTCGAGGTCGTCTATGGCTTCAACCCGTTGTCCCCATTGGACGTACTACCTCTACCACTACAAGAGCGCATCAACATGGACGCGAGTGCACGAGCGAGCTACATCAAGAAGATGCATGAAGATACAAGGCACACGATTGAGCGCCAAGTACAATGACTCACGACCAAGGTTAGCATCAACAAGCACCCCATGGTGTTCAACCCCGGAGATCTGTTGTGGCTACACATTTGCAAAGAACGCTTCCCCAATGAGCGCAAGTCCAAACTAATTCCTAGAGCCGATGGACCGTTCAAGGTGCTAGCACGCTACAACAACAACGCCTACAAGATCAACACCCCTCACGACAAGTACAACATGAGCGACATCTTCAACGTCAAGGACTTATCTCCCTTCCATGGTGATATGGATTACGATCCGAGGACAGATCTTTCCCAAGGGGGGCGGGGAGATGATGTGGAGCATCCTACGGTCGTCCCCATGGACCCACCTCTGTCTCCCCAAGCACCAAGAGGACCAATGACATGAGCACGTGCAAGAGCTATCGAGACCGAGGTGACATCTCTCCTTAATGAACTTCCATATGACACGTGTGTGACATGGCTACTACCTCAAGCCGGGATGCTATGTGTGCTTAGGTATGAAGAAGACCACCTCAGGAATGCTCGGAATGAAGACCAAGTCTCCAAGTACACGGACGGAGAAGCGCGAGGAAGAAGACCGCTAAAATGCTACAGCGGCCGGACATCCGGCCCCTGGGGACAGCAGCCGCAGCCACAGCCCAGCAGCAGAGAAGCTACAGGGCCCGGACATTCGGCCTGGCCCCGGACATCCGGCCCGAAGACCCTCAGACATCCGGGCCTCGCCTGAAAATCCGGCCTCTCCTATCCAGAATGCCACCGAGCTGGCCAGAAGCCTGGCTGGACATCCGGCCCCAAGGCCCGGACATCCGGCCCCTGCCAGCATGTATTCGGCCATCCGGCCATGTAATCCCTCTCCTCTCCCCTCCTACCTCGTGGACTACTATAAATACTCCCCAACCTCCTCCTAGCTAGGGTTAGCAAAGTACATGATATGATTTAGAGAGAGCTTTGCTCATCTACCTCCCCTCTCCCATGGAGACCAAGACCTCCTAGGAGAAGATCGCCTAGTGGATATCAAGACCCCATCTAGGGAAGGATCCCTATCATAGGATCATCAAGACCTCAACTCCTCCAAGGATTGGGATGAACTTGTTACCTTTGTATCCTCTTGTGTTGACTTTGGATCTTGTATCTCTCTTATGTGTATGTGGATATAGTGCATGTGTGATTGGATCTTGTTGATTGAGTGTTTGTTCTTGTGTTTCTCTCTCAATTTGCCCTTCCCCCCCTCCAAGTGTGAAAAGATCATCACTATAGGGTTCCACCGTACATCATCCTGCCTACGGTCAGAAAGCGAATTCAACAATTACCTTGTGTTAGTGGCACGACGTTGTTGCTGGGCTCGGTTAGTAGGGCCAGAGGCTGTGGGAGATAAGGCACGCTTCCGGCCAGGCGGCGGAGGTGCGTACCCTCAGGTCGGAGTGTTGGAGGATCCTGCAGAGTCATTTCCGTCCTCCTCCTTCTCCGTGTCATTTTCCCCTACTACCTCCTCCAGGGCTCCTTGCGGCAGAAAGGGGTTCGGCCTCTCGGGGTTCACCGGACCCATGGAGACGAGTCCCCACCGGTCACACAATGGCATCTCCTTCAAAATGGCACCGCGTGACTGGCTGTTGTGAAGCATCCCTATCGCGGCCGGCAGGCCGGGTGCCTCATCAGAGTTGAACAGGGTCTCCATTACCCATGACAATTTCTCCCCTGAGAGCGCATCCCGGTGCAAACGTTGGATGTCTTCCTCGCCAGTGAGCATCCAAGTCGGCTCCTTCCGGAATTGGAGGGGGGCGATCCGAACACAGACGAAGCTGCACGCCACCATGCGGCCGTCCAACCCCCACTCTGCGAACAACCTGATGCGCCGGAGGACTAGCTCAAAGGCCTTGCCGGCAATACACCATTTCCAGCCTGGGCATGTCATCACGGGTGGGGGAGCCTCTGGTTCCCGAAGCAGAGGAGAGCCTCGCAGGGTATTCACCAACAATCAACTCCGATGCCACTCCTTCACATGGGAGTACAGATCCATCGGGATGTAGCTCTTGTCCGCCTTCTTCACCACGAGACAGAAGGTCACGCACCCCGAGCTCTACCTGTCAATGGAGTTCAGGCGGGGGGAGTAGAAGTGCCAAAAAAGCTCCAGCGATGACCGCACTCCGACAAAGCCCTCGCAGAGATGGGCGAAGATGGCCAAGACTATAACGACATTCGGATGAAGGTGTAGCATGTGAAGCCGATAGTGCTCCAGCACCACCCTGAAGAAATCAGAAAAGGGGGGCACCAGGCCGGTGGCAAGGAAGTTGACAAAAATGGGAACCACGTCCTCATCCACTTCCTGGCTTCCCACTGGCAGCAGCTCCATGCACCCCCACAAACTCCCTTGGCTGTCGACCAAGAACCGAAGCGCCTTCATGCTGTCGGTACCCACGAAATCTGACTCGTGCAGAGCCTCCTTGCTTTTATTTCCCTTGTCCGCAGCGGTCTTAGATCTATGCGAATGCATGGAAAATGGATCTCGGGCAGGGGCAGGTGCGAGAAAGAGGAGAATGTCTGAAGCGGCAGCGAAGAGAATGGATGGGGGGCGAAGAGAACGAAACGGGCTAGCAGCATCCTAACCCTTCACTCTTATAAATCAAGGGGCAGATGGAGGGGAAACCGCCTGCCTCGAGGCCACAATTGCCCACGTTTTCCATTTCCTGAGGACACGCTGTGAGCATGGGAGGGAATCGAGGCACTCCCGTCGTCTGGTATAACCACCCACCAAGCCATCCTTCAATACAGCATAGAAAAAGCCTCCAGCGTCCGGTCCCATCTAGGTTAGCTAGCTGCCAAGCGTCAAGGCTCTTGAAAGGCATGGCCCCGTCCCCCACCTTAGCTCCGGTAATCACCGATGCAGGTACGGGCCCGGGGGCTACTATCGGCGTTAGTAAAACCGCGGTGTTGCTAAACCGGTAAGAAGAGTCTTAGCAACGAAGGCATAGATATTTCTCCATTCCTGGGAATATCTTGTGGAGACCCTGACATGCTCGTTGGACTATGAACTGGGCAGTCAGGAGACAAGACCCGAAGGTGCAACGCCTCTAGGAAGCCCTTCGCGGGGCCATTCGGGTGGCCGCGTCGGGACCTCACCTGCCCACTCGGGAGGAGCGGGTCTTGAGCTTGGAGGCTACACGCGGGACTGTACCGAGGAGCACTGCTGCCTATGTCAAGAAGAGGACGAGGGTCGAATGACTGGTCCTCGTGCATGATCTCCGGCAGGACCCATGCGGCCCAAGCCATCTGCGGTGACTACAGTAAGATTCACCTACCGCTTACATTTCTACAGTGGTGGTAACTCACCACCGTCCGACTAATGCCGAAGGAGGCAGGTAAGCGCTCGGAGGGTAACACGCTTCCCCGAGAGGACGTCATCATCACGCACGCCAGTGTGCGGTGGGTGCCCATTGTTGGGATCTACGGTAGGGTGCGTCGACTGCAAATTAAAATTTTCCTACACGCAGAAGAACCAGGAACATGCTACGAGAGATGGATCACGGATCATTACCACTAGACGCGCAGTACCGTGTAGCAGAAGTAGAGTTGGGGTAGCGCGTCTCCGGAGTAGTCTCCTCCTCATGGATCTCCCACGTTGCCGATCGGATCCCACGAACAGGTTCGCCGGAGTGGCGCAAGTGCACCGCCTCTAACGGTATTCACGCGTGCAGGAGGAATGTCGTGTGGCGGACTGCTAGGTCCGATCACACAACCGGCGGCAAGTGGAGGTGGCTAGTTGCAACACATGCAAAGCCCTAATGACGGCGCCGAAGCGATCACCAAAATGAGTGTGCCACACCTCCACAATATATAGGCATCCGTCGCGGGCTCAACACTTGGGCCTCGCATGGATCCTAAAGCCCTAAGTCTGTTAGGCCTAGATCCGAGTCCGAGTAGGATCGCATCTGACTCGTGGAGTCGGACCCAGCCTCACAGGTTCCTTCCCTTAAGCGCACGACCCCTTAGGTTCAAGTCGACTCGGCCGCAATTCGGATCACCTCCAACCTGCTCGGTTGGTAACGGCCTCTAGCAAGGCGTGCCGACCACCAAGTAGACAATGAAGCTGGTTAGGCGAACCTGTACATCACACTTCTGTTCCCTTTGCCACACGATATATGTTGTCGGGCTCAAGGCGAGTCTGTCATCCTTGTGCTAGCCCAACCTCTTTCTCGTTCCAGTGATACCAACCACAAACCGGATTATCTCATAATCCTTGTCGCATGGCCATGCTTATCTTGGTCGGATCACACAAGGGGCCCAGAGTATATCTCTCCTGATCGGAGGGGCAAATCCCATCTTGCTCGACCATGTCTCACAGCATGGGTCTGGACAAGCCCGAAACCTACCTTTATAACTACCCAGTTATAGAGTAGCGTTTGGTCAGCCCAAAGCAGGTATGTAACCATACCGAGTACATGCGACAGCTCAGGTATTAGGACATAGAACATATGTTGTACTAGAGACTCACAGATGACATATCGCTTCGTCTCATAGTTGGGTCTCTCCGACTCGGACCTTATCTGGACTCGGAATCGACTATGTGGAATCCGACCAGATCTTTCTGAGTCCATATTATCTGGTTAGCATCCAATGCTCCATGGCTAGTGAGACCGGGCCATCCACCGTGTCATATGCTAGTCTAGTCAGCTGTGCGTCCACACAGCCCTTTCGATTAGGGACCTTTTAGGACAGTCATCATACAATGCATAGTCTCACAAAAAAGTCACATACTTGCTGATACACATCATTGATAATGTCCAAGGACTATCTTTATTCATAAACACATAGGAAATATCATCATACATGATTGCCTCTAGGGTATATCTCCAACAGTCTCCCACTTGCACTAGAGTCAATCAAACAGACATCGTATGCCCATAGCTCTAACGTGCCCCTCATGCTTGGGTTGTGGAAGCGGCTTAGTCAACGGATCTGCAACATTTGCATCCGTGTGAATTTTGCATAACTCTACATCACCACTCTTTACGATCTTTTTTATCAGGTGATATTTCCGTTCTATGTGTCTGGTCTTGTGGTGATTCCTCGGCTCCTTGACCTGTGCGATGGCACCCGAATTATCACAATAAAGGTCCAACGGTTTTACCGAGGCTGGGAAAACACCAAGATCATCCAGAAAGTTCCGGATCCAAAGACCTTCCTTTGCAGCTTCACAAGCCGCAATGTATTCGGCTTCTGTGGTAGAATCGGCCACCATATCTTGCTTGGAACTCATCGAACTCACTGCTCCTCCGTTCATGACATACACGAATCCGGACTGTGATCGACAATCATCTCGGTCGGTTTGGAAACTAGCATCGGCGTAACCCTTTACGACAAGCTCTTCATCACCTCCATAAAATAGGAACATCTCTTTAGTCCTTTTCAGGTACTTCAGAATAGTCTTTACTGCCGCCCAGTGACTCTCACCTGGGTTGGCCTGGTATCTCCTTGTTAAGCTTATCGCAAAGGCAACATCGGGCCGAGTACATATCATGGCATACATGATGGATCCGATTGCCGAGGCATACGGAATCCGACTCATCCTGCTTCACTCATCAGATGTCGAAGGACTTTGAGTCTCGCTTAGCCTTATACCATGTGAGAGAGGCAAGAACCCTTTCTTGGCCTCACTCATGTTGAACCGTTTCAACACTTTGTCTATGTACGTGCTTTATCTTAAGCCGAGCAGCCCCCTCGATCTATCTCTATAGATCTTAATGCCCAATATGTAAACTGCTTCACCGAGGTCCTTCATCGAAAACTTTCCATTCAATGATTCCTTGACCTAGTTCAGCATCGAAACATCGTTTCCGATCAACAATATGTCATCCACATACAGGATCAAAAACACTACCGAGCTCCCACTCAACTACTTGTATAAACAAGCGTCCTCTTCACTTTTGATGAAACCGAGACCAGTGACGACCTCATCAAAACGAATATTCCAGCTCCGAGATGCTTGCCTCAACCCATAAATGGATCTCTTGAGCTTGCATACCTTACTAGTGCTAGTCGGATCGACAAAACCCTCGGGCTGTATCATATCCACGTCCTCGGTTAAATTTCCATGAAGGAAAGCCGTTTTGACATCCATCTGCCATATCTCGTAATCGAAATATGCAGCTATAGCTAGTACGATCCTCACCGACTTCAGCATCGCTACCGGTGAGTAGGTCTCGTTGTAGTCAATTCCTTGAACTTGTCCATAACCTTTAGCGACAAGCCGAGCTTTGTGGATCTGAACATTTCCATCCACATCGGTTTTCTTCTTAAAGACCCATTTGCAACCAATGGCAGTGATGCCAGGCGGCAGATCAACCAAGTCCCAGACTTGATTTTCATTCATGGACTTTAACTCGGATCTCATGGCTTCCAGCCATGCCTCGGAATCCGGGCTCACCATCGCTTCCGCATACGTAGCCGGCTCGTCGCTTTCCAGCAACAACACATCACGCACTGTGCACAATCTTTCTGACCTCCATGGTACCGGTGCCGCTTCCACCTCGGGTTCCCTGACAGACTCCGGTATGATCGCGTCACCAACCGAGTTGTCCCCAAGTGGTTCTCGAACTTCTTCGAGTTGCACCTGCCTCCCACTGGCTTCCCGCCCGAGAAACTCTTTCTCAAGGAAGACCCCGTTCTGAGCAACAAACACTTTGTTCTCTTCACGGTTGTAGAATCTATATCCCAAGGTTTCCCTTGGATATCCCACAAATATGCATTTATCTGACTTGGGTGTAAGCTTGTCTGACATTAGTCGCTTGACGAATGCTTCACAACCCCAAATCTTTCCAAAAGACAACTTGGGACTCTTCCCAGTCCACATCTCATGTGGTGTCTTGTCTACGGATTTAGATGGTACTCTGTTGAGTGTAAAAGCTGCAGTTTCTAGAGCGTATCCCCATAATGACAAGGGTAAATCCGATTTGCTCATCGTAGATCAAACCATGTCTAACAAGGTACTATTCCTCCGTTCTAACACGCCATTTCTCTGTGGTGTGCCCAGAGGTGTGAGCTGAGGTACTATACCTCGGTTTTTCAGATGATTATCAAACTCCTGGCTAATGTACTCACCTCCACGATCAGATCGTAGAAGCTTTATAATCTTGCCGAGCTGATTTTCTACCTCATTCTAAAACTCTTTGAACTTTTCAAAAGTTTCTGACTTGTGCCTCATCAAATAGATATATCCATATCTACTCAAGTCGTTGGTAAAAGTCACGAAGTATTGATAGCCACCTCTGGGACCACACACATCGGTGTGTATAAGCTCCAACAGCTCGGACGTCCTCTCGCAACTCTTTGCAAAAGGAGACTTAGTAATCTTGCCGAGCAAGCATGATTCACATGTCCCCAATGACCCAAAGTCGGACGAAGTTAGGATCCCATCATCATGGAGCTTCTTCATGCGTTTCAGACTAATATGTCCAAGCAGGCAATGCCAGAAGTATATCGGATTTATCTCATTAGGCTTATGCCTCTTGACATTCATATTATAGACAGGTTCCATTTCCAGATTCAAAATAAATAGCCCATCAACTATGGGTGCATAGCCGTGGAACATACCATTCAAAGATATCGAACAACCATTGTCCTTTAAATTGAATTCATAACCATGACTCATCAAGCATGAGGCAGAAATAATGTTCTGACTAAGTGCTGGAATGTAATAACAATTATTCAATTCCAAAATAAATCCAGAAGGAAGCTGGAGCAGCATCGTGCAGACCTCCAACGCAGCAACTCTTGCTTTGTTGTCGACCCTGATGTCAATCTCCCCTTGTGCCACACGCCTAGTTCTTACCAGCCCTGCATTGAGTTACAAATATGAACAACTGATCCGGTATCAAATACCCAAGAGCTACTAGGTATGTCAGCAAGGTAAATGTCTATAACATATGTAACAAGTGTACCTTTGCCTGAAGAAGCATTTCCGGCCTTCTTGCCATGCTCAGCAAGCCACTTGCTATAGTTCCTCTTCCAGTGACCAGTTTCCTTCCAATGATAGCAAATGGTCTTCGAGTCCGGTCCTTACTTCAGCTCAGCGGTGGAGGTTACTGTCTTCATGCCCTTTGCCTTAGCCTTCTTCTTGGACCAACTCTTCTTGAACTTGGCCGATTTCTGCACCATCAACACTTGATGCATGACTTTCTTAATATCCTGCTCTGCCACCTTGAGCATCCCATGCAATTCAGTGAGCTTCTTATCCATGCCATGCATATGATAGTTCGATATGAACGTCCCATAGCTAGGCAGAAGAGAACCCAGAACTGCATCGGTAGCCAGCTCATCCAAGAGCGGGAAGCCTAACCGATCCAAAGCTTGCACGTATCCGATCATCTTGATCACATGCGGGCTCAGTGAATCACCTTCCTTCAGCTTACAATCCATCAAGGATCGCCAGATATTGAACCTTTCGGTCCTAGCCTGTACCTTAAACATGCTCTTGAGACTCTCGATCATATCGAAAGCCCCAACATCTTCGAAATGCTGCTGCAAATCGGGCTCCATACAAGTCAGCATGAGGCAGCTGATCTCGTTTGATTCATCAACAAGTTTCTGGTAGGCATTCCTGGTTGTGGCATTAGCATTATCAGTAGGTTCCTCTGGAAGTGGATCCTCTAGAACATGTTCCTTTCTATCGTGCTTGAGAACAATTCTCAAATTTCTATACCAGGTGGTAAAGTTTGTTCCATTAAGTTTATCCTTTTCCAAGATTGATTTCAATGCAAAGTTGGGTTGAGCAGGTGGTGCCATTGATCTACAACAGAAAAATATGCAATCAGTAAGCAATGTGTTTATGTAGAGTAATTCAAGCCTAAACAGAAATACTCCCACTGATGTTGGCATCCCTCTGCAAACTCTCAGTGATTCAGGATCTGACTAGCGCCTGTGACTAGTGAGCTTTAGCATCACTGCTAGCCAACGTGCCTATCCGGTAAGCAACTCCTTGCTAATCATATCTCTATATGACTCCTGTCATTCGGGTAGGCATCCTATACCCCGGCTCCCAACCTTCTTTCCCACAAGGCCCAAAACCGTTTTGATAGCCTTGTCAAGTTAACCTGATGTAGTGCATGTCCGTGTCCGACACGAACCCTTCAGTTCAAGGAAATCTAGTAGCACCCCAATTTTATGAGCCCACTACTAGATGTACTTGACGTGCGAAGGTGCAACATCGGGGATGGCAATTCACTTGATATTAATGAGGGATCTTTCTACCATTTCAACATGCATAGAAACAAGAAGCATAACAATCACAAATAAACATATATTGTGAAATAGTATGGCTCCTTCATGGACATTCTTCCAGGTCGGCTCTAACTCCGATGACCATCTAGGAACTCCATCTTGTTCGTCACGCCGGGATGCCAAGCCACGAACTTGATCTCTATCCTTCAACTACTACAACTAGTAATGAATTTTACAGAGAATCACAAGTCAACACGCATGTCATTATACATTTTAATGACAGCACTTTGGCAAATCATGACACGCAGGCCATGTATAATTTACACACATGCATCACATACACATGAGCCATACTATTCACATCAAACCTGCAAAACAAAGTTATGCACAGAATTGCATTCTACCGGTTTGAGTGACCGTGTACGAAATACAAGGCACTACGCACACGGCGGTCCCGAATTTTCCGATCATGCCAAATTTTCCGATCACATCTGTACTCCGATCACGCCGAATTTTCCAATATGACCGATCATATAGATCATCGCGAATCCGATTTGGATTTACGTTTCACTGTTAACCCCGATGGCGGAAACCGACCGGTAGAGGTAGGTTTGTCATGACCTCATTGATTCCGATTGACAGAAAACATAGCCACATTGATCCCCATGTGCAATTAATCTCATCAACCATGCACATAGCCGATCTCATCAACGACAACAGATCTCATCTGCCGCCTCCACATATCAAATATGCATCCGATCTGAATCCAAATCCTATAGTAGAGGCTCTGATACCACTGTTGGGATCTACGGTAGGGTGCGTCGACTGCAAATTAAAATTTTCCTACGCGCAGAACAACCAGGAACATACTACGAGAGATGGATCACGGATCATTACCACTAGACGCACAGTGCCGTGTAGCGGAAGTAGAGTTGGGGCAGCGTATCTCCGTAGTCGTCTCCTCCTCGTCGATCTCCCATGTAGCTGATCGGTTCCCACGAACAGGTTCGCCGGAGCGGCGCAAGTGCACCGTCTCTAACGGTATCCGCGTGTGCAGGAGGAACATCGTGCGGCGGACTGCTAGGTCCGATCACACAACCGGTGGCGAGTGGAGGTGGCTAGTTGCAACACATGCAAAGCCCTAATGACGGCGCCGAAGCGATCAACCAAATGAGTGTGCCGCACCTCCACTATCTATAGGCATCCGTCGCGGGCTCAACACTTGGGCCTCGCACGGATCCTAAAGCCCTAAGTCTGTTCGACCTAGATCCGAGTCCGAGTAGGATCGCATCTAACTCGTGGAGTCGGACCCAGCCTCACAGGTTCCTTCCCTTAAGCGCGCGACCCCTTAGGTTCAAGTTGACTCGGCTGTAGTTCGGATCACCTCCGACCTGCTCGGTTGGTAGCGGCCTCTAGCAAGGCATGCCGACCACCAAGTAGACAATGAAGCTGGTTAGGCGAACCTGTACATCACACTTCTGTTCCCTTTGCCACACGATACATGTTGTCGGGCTCAAGGCGAGTCTGTCATCCTTGTGCTAGCCCGGCCTCTTTCTCGTTCCAGTGATACCAACCACAAACCGGATTATCTCATAATCCTTGTCACCTGGCCATGCTTATCTTGGTCAGATCACACGAGGGGCCCAGAGTATATCTCTCCCGGTCGGAGGGGCAAATCCTATCTTGCTCGACCATGTCTCGCAGCATGGGTCTGGACAAGCCCGAAACCTACCTTTATAACTACCCAGTTACGCAGTAGCGTTTGGTCGGCCCAAAGCAGGTCTGTAACCATCCCGAGTACATGCGACAACTCCGGTCTTAGGACATAGAACGTATGTTGTACTAGAGACTCACAGATGACATATCGCTGTGTCTCATAGTTGGGTCTGTCCGACTTGGACCTTATCTGGACTCGGATCCGACTATGTGGAATCCGACCAGATCTTTCCGAGTCCATATTATCCGGTAAGCATCCAATGCTCCATGGCTAGTGAGACCGAGCCATCCACCGTGTCATATGCCAGTCTAGTCTGCTTCGCGTCCACACAGCCCTTTCGACTAGGGACCTTTTAGGACAGCCATCATACAATGCATAGTCTCACAAACAAGTCACATACTTGCTGATACACATCATTGATAATGTCCAAGGACTATCTTTATTCATAAACACATTGGAAATATCATCATACATGATTGCCTCTAGGGCATATCTCCAACACCCATGCCTTGCGAGTACAGGATATGCTGGTCTACACCAATGTATATTCAACCAATTGAAGCCCCCAACAAGGCCTCCCTCGATGCTATAAATAGGGGAGGCCGAAGGCTCAGAAGGGGTCAATCTTTTCACCTTATAACAGACACATTGTTGCTCTCTCCATTGAAATAGAAACAAGGCAGGAGTAGGGTATTACACCAAGAAGGTGGCCCCAACCTGGGTAGTTCTTTGTGTTCATCTGTAGTTCATCCACATATCTCATCCATGACTTAAGATTGCTGGACATGTTCAATCCCTGGCCGAACTCTCAAAGAGTTGTTGCTCATAACTCATATGTAGGTTCTTAGAAACCGACAGCGCACTCATCGAGTTCATCCGTGAGAATCGGGACATCTTTGCATGGAAACCTTCAGACATGCCTGGTGTACCGAGAGAACTCGTTGAGCACTGCCTAAATGTTGATCCTAAGATGAAGCCTGTACAACAATACCTCCATCGTTTCAACAAGGAGAGACGTAAAGCTATTGGTGAGGAAGTCGCCTGGCTCCTGGCTGCCGGATTTATTGTTGAGGATTTTCATCCTGAGTGGTTGGCTAACCTAGTACTTGTTCTGAAGAAGAACGGGACTTGGCGGATGTGTGTCGATTTTACTGATCTGAACAAAGATTGCCATAAAGACCCGTTTGCTCTACCTCACATTGATCAGATCAATGATTCCATTGCCGGTTGTGAGAGTCTGTGCTTTCTAGATGCCTACTCTGGCTATCATCAGATCAAGATGAAGGAGGAAGACCAGGAAAAGACAGCTTTCATCACACCTTTCGGAGCTTTTTGTTATACATCGATGTCGTTTGGTCTGAAAAGTGCAGGTGCAACTTATCAGCGTTGCGTGCATAACTGTTTCCACAACCAGATTGGGTGCAATACTCATGCATACGTTGATGATATTGTGGTAAAATCTCGGAAGAAAGAAACTTTGCTTGATGACTTGAAGGAGACATTTGATAACGTAATAGTTTACCAGATGAAGTTAAACCCGGTCAAATGTGTGTTCGGAGTTTGAGCTAGAAAGTTGCTAGGTTTTCTTGTCTCTGAGCGTGGCATTGAGGCTAACCCAGAAAAAATCCAAGCCATTATAGCTTTCAAGAAGCCGGCTAACATCAATGTTGTCCAGAAGTTGACAGGCTGTGTCGCTGCTCTAAGTCATTTCATCAACCGACTTGGTGAGAAGGCAATTCGTCTGTATTAGCTTCTAAAAAAGACAGATAACTTTGTCTGGGATGACGCTGCAAATAAAGCTTTCGAGTACCTCAAGAAGTAGTTATCTAAAGCACCTATACTTGCTGCACCTTAGCTAAAGGAGCCAATGCTATTATACATTGCTGCTAACAATAAAGCAGTCACTGTGGCAGTAATAGTGGAGCGCAAGGAAGAGGGCAAGCAATACCCAGTTCAGCGACCAGCGTATTACGTCAGTGAAGTTTTAACTGAGTCCAAGCAGCGGTACCTGCATTGGCAGAAACTAGTCTATGGTGTGTTCATGGCAAGTCGAAAACTGTAACACTATTTTGAAGAACACCCCATCACTGTCATCAGTTCAGAACCTCTAGGAGATATCATCCAGAACAGAGAAGCGACAGGCTGGGTTGCAAAGTGGGCTATCGAGCTTGGTCCACATCATCTCAAGTATGTGCCGCAGACCGCCATCAAGTCCCAGGCTTTGGTGGACTTCATCAATGACTGGACTGAATTGCAAGCTCCCGAAGAGAAGCCGGACACTACATACTAGACGATACACTTTGATGGATCCAGACAATTGGAAGGCTTGGGGGCTGGAGTTGAGATAACTTCCCCGCGAGGTGATAAATTTTGTTATGTTTTGAGACTCATGTTTTCTTGTTCTAACAATGCAACAGAATATGAGGTTCTGCTTCATGGGCTTCGAATAGCTAAGGAGATGAATCTTAGTCGGGTAAGGTGTCTGGGTGACTCAGACTTGGTGGCCCAACAGGTTTCTGGGACTTGGGATTCCAAAGACCCCCTTATGGCGGCTTACAGGCATGCTGTTGCGATGATAGCTGGACACTTCAAAGGATATCGGGTTCATCGTATAGATCGCTAGATTAATAAGGTAGCCGATGCACTGTCTTGTTTGGGGTCTCTGTGCAAGCCTGTTCCACCAAATGTTACTGACGGAGGAAGACATCGCAATCCCTGACCCAGAAGCAGCACTGGTGGCCGCCGTTCATGCTACACTAGGCTGGACAATACCTTATCTGGCGTATCTTACCCGTGGCAAACGCCCTGAAGAGGAAATCATCGCTTAGCAGATTATTAGGAGGTCCAAATCCATGTCCATAGTCAATGGCGAGTTGCACAGAAGGAGTGTTACATGCGTTTTTCAACATTGTGTTTCTCTCGAAGAGGGCCATGAGATTCTTAATGAGATCCACTCTGGAGACTATGGACATCATGCCGGCTCCAGATCTTTGGTTGCAAAAGCTTTTCGGCATGGTTTTTTACTGGCTTACAGCTCATGCAGATGCAGAGGACATCGTTCGCAAGTGTGATGGGTGCCAGAAATTTGCATGTCAAGCCCATGTGCTGGCTCAAGAACTTTGGATGATCCCAATTACTTGGCCGTTCGTAGTCTGGGGGCTTGATATGGTTGGACCTTTCAAATGATCCAAGTGCAAAAATACTCACTTATTGGTCGTAGTTGAATAGTTTACAAAGTGGGTTGAAGCAGAACCAGTTAGTCATTGTGATGCCGCCACAGCATTCAAGTTTTTGAAAAAGATAATCTATCGCTTTGGGTACCCACATAGCATCATTACTCACAATGGCACCAATCTGTCCAAGGAAGCCATGAAGCAGTTTTGTCAGCGGGAACATATCCGTCTTGACTTGGCGTCAGTCATGCATCCTCAGTCCAATGGACAGGCGGAGCACTCTAATCAGGAGTTGCTGCGAGGGATTAAACAAAGACTCATGGTGCCTCTTGAGCGCACCCCCGGATGCTGGGTAGAGGAACTCCCTGCAGTGCTTTGGAGCATACAGAATACTCCCAACAGGTCAATAGGCTATACGCCATTTTTCCTGGTCTATGGAGCAGAAGCGATGCTACCAAGTGATATCTGCCATGACTCTCCGAGAGTTACAACTTATGTCCAAACTAATAATGATATAGCTC
The DNA here is from genome assembly GCA_039707655.1 of Elymus sibiricus. NCBI lineage: Eukaryota > Viridiplantae > Streptophyta > Magnoliopsida > Poales > Poaceae > Elymus > Elymus sibiricus. The sequence continues at coordinate 163,508,992 of CM077670.1, forward strand.
ACCAAAATGCTCTTGATGCTCTGGAAGAAGAACGTGATCTTGCAGCTTCAAGATCTGCGATATATCAACAAGACCTACGTCGCTATCACAACCGTAGAGTCCGAAGCAGTACCTTCCAGGAGGGTGACTTAGTGCTCCGTCTGATACAATACCAGACAGGGATGCATAAGCTCTCCCCTCCTTGGGAAGGGCCCTTCGTCATCAGCAAGAATCTGAACAACGGGTCATATTACCATCATTGACATACGTGAAGTAAATAAATCACGTACCTCTGAAGAGGAGGGCAGCCGACCCTGGAACATTGCACATCTTCGGCCTTATTATACTTAAAGTTCCTTAGTTGTATTTTCAGTTGTTTACATACCCTTATCATGTATATACATATGATGATCAATGAAATAAAGCCGGTATCTCTGGACCCTGGAGTTTGTCGTTTCGCCTCAAAAGCTGTGTGTTGAGTCTTTATTCTTTGATCATTGGTTACTTGGGGGCTTCTAACTCATCGAGTTCAACTATTAACATCCCTTTTAACCCGGCATATGCCATTATATTTGTTGGTTATACCTGCCTGTTAGCTTGATGCTACTCACACAAAGGTGACCCGGCTGTATGTTTGATAAGTCAATCACACTGATGCCTATTATGGACTTTGTTGACCCTGAACTTATCAAAGTTAAAGCTCCGGCTTAAGTCACATGAGAGCTGGCTTTCCAGATAGCGAGGACAAACCACAGGCTATCAGGCCTACTCCCATAGGGAGCGAATTTTAAAGTGTTGAGCCTCGAAAGCCGGCCTTTACGTCGAGCCAGGAAATCCGGCTTTTTATTGAGTTTACTTCAGTTAACATTTGTTCCATATTATTTGGTGTTAAATATTTTCTACACTATATATGTATGTATATTTTATCTCTTTTGCAGAAACCGGCTTTCAAGAAAATACTGGGTCTCAGATACTGTCGTGGTTTTGTCACGCCAGATGTCCTCATGAAAGGACTTAGTGGTGAGGCCATTGCAACTAGGTGGAAGCTTGAACGGGGTTGATCGGAAGCCAGAGGCGCGGATTTACCGAGGTTCGGCCCCTCGCGGTGGAGGTAAAAGCCTACTCCTGCTTGATTGATATTGCTGTGGATCTTGATTACAAGGATGCGGATTCGCTAACCTAGCTCTCGAGAGATTGCAACATAGTCTTTTCGTCCTAGGAACTCCCCTATATATAATAGGCTGAGTCCCTAGGTTTACAGGAGATTCCGGGTCGTACTCGTGACCCGTAACCTATTCCAACTCTTATAATTCTTGCTCTTCCAGTTGGTAAAATTCCTCCCTCCGGGCCTTCTCCTTGAGCCGGCCCACAAGGTCCATGAGAGCCGGCCGCCCACCGGGTCTCACTTTGGGCTTCAGGCCCATCTACGATTGCCTTCATGTTGACCACCCAGGGAGGTGAGTCACTGTGCCTCAAGGCTCAGGGCTGGGTCACGCTTACGCCGGGTCTGAACTATGGGGAACGTCCCCAACATTTGCCCCCAGTTTAGCTTGGATTTATCCATGTTAAACCCCATCCGGATAATAAGAACAAAGGAAATCATGAAAGGTTGTGCCCTTGTCCGGATCTTCCTTGAGCCGGCAATTGCTTCATCCTTCCTGTCCTTGTTACTATCTTTCATCGAGCCATTTGTCCGGGTCAAACTGGTTTGCCGGTCTCGTAGTCTCTCCGCATTTAGCGATTTTTTCTACTCCATCTCATGACATCATCCTACTTGCCTTCGAAATATACGCATGACATCATAACGGATCTTTGAATGGATTTGTCAAATCTTGTTAATCACGAAAATTGAGGCACCACTGTAGCCGAAATTTACTACGCCACCTAGGGTCTCACCCCATCTCTTCGGGTTCTATCCCCTTATAAATAGGCCGGCAGCCCCTGAGGCTCATTTTTTACTCCGCCTTCTTGAGCTCTCCTTCTTCGTCTTGCTCACAGCGCCCTGATGTAGTCTTTGAGCTCGCCGTCCCCGACCGCCGTGGAAAGAGCTTCACCAATGCCGTGATGAAAGATGACTAGAATCCGCCGCAACATCGACCTCAACACTCGAAGCTTCAAACTCTTTCTCAGGTCTATAAACTTCCGAAATCTCCACCATTTCTATTTTGAAGTTCGTCGGAGTTCATCCATAGTTTGTTCAAGTAAATGACCGTAGTTCTTCCATAAATTTACCAAGCTTTGTATACTAAAATCAATCTGCAGCCAATCTACCTTAGATTTGAATCTCTCTGCAATCAGGATAGATCTATTCTCGTAGTGAATCTTGGAGTTGTTTTCCATAGCTAGGTCTTTTTATTTTTCCTTTCTTGGCATTTACTAGATCTATATCGACATTGAATCTGTACAGTAGTTGTTTGTGAACACCTCGACCCGGATCTTGCTTCATAGCTCTTGCCGGGTCTTAGATTACCTTCAGCATGTTGCCGGCTTTCCAACCACAATAGCATTTTTAGCCGGCTCACAACTGTATTATTCCTTTGATGGCTTATGCCCTTTAACATTTTGTAACCATCTCTGATACTTGCTTTACTGCCTCTAGCCAACCGGCTTATAGTCTTTTCTTTGTACTTTGTAGTTAAGCTTCACTGCAAACTGAATCCATGGCTCCTAAGATAAGCAAAGTTTGCAACTGGGCCAAATCATCCATGTCTGAACTTATGCTCAATGAACTGGCGAAAGCCGGTATTTTGATGGCTCAAGAACTAATTGAATGGCTGGTTCCAGAAGAAGAGACTCGGCCCCAGCCAAAACAGAATGAAATCATCATCTTTCATGACCACCTGGACAGGGGGTTCTGCCCTCCGGGTTCTAAATTCTTCCGTGATGTTCTTAACTACTTCGACATCCGGCCACAAGATCTCGCTCCCAACTCGGTGCTTAATTTGATCAACTTCCAACTTTTCTGCGAAGTGTATCTCCAAATTGAGCCATTTGTTAGTTTGTTTCAAGAGTTCTTCTATTTCAATCGCCAAACCGAATGCAAAGGAGGACCAAGTCTGGAATGCGAAGGAGTCACAATCCAGCGGTGGAGGAACTCGGCTTTTCCGGATATGGTGCTGGCGAGTCATCCAAAAGGATGGCACAAGACCTGGTTCTACTGCAAAGACACTTCGCTAGAGCAGCAGCACCCACTGCCGGGTTATAGGCCTGACTGGCTCGACGCGTCCAAACAGTTCCCCGCTTACGCGTCAAAGACAGAAAGGGAAGCACTAGTGCCAGTATACTCCAGGATCAATGCCTTGATTGCACACGGCCTCTCCGGAGTCGACTTGACCTGGTGCACTAGTCTCTTAGTCTCAGGAACCGGCTCATGTATGAATGCACTGGAGAGAAGAATGACAACTTGCGCTTCAGCAGCCTCAACTTATCAGTCGACGACCTGTTGAAGGCCACCAAGAAGCTTCTTGGTGAAACTCGGGACAAGATTGCTATTGTGGGCCTTGTCCCTTTCTATGCTGGCAACCCGGCACCCAATGTAAGTCGCCCTTTCCATTTCCATACTTGATTATTTCTGCAATTTCATTATTGCTTTATCTGATATGTCGGCTCGTATTACCTTAGGAGAGCTCTGATTGGTGGAAGACAGAGCTAGAAACTCCCACTCCACCTAAGGACCGGAATTAGGAGGAGGTGGAAGATGATGAAGATGACGAGGTAGAACTTGACTCCCTTGGTCGTCTTCATAATGAGCTTGCTGACGCCTCCACTTCTTAGGAACACGCCGAGACTAGCAGAGCCGATGATGCAGAGGTAAACCCGTCTTCCTTTGACCCAGAAATGCCTAGCTGAAGGAGAACCCGGCGGGTGATTCGTAAGGTACCCTTCTCGCATCCATCAGCTCACTTGGACAAATCTTTAACTTTGAAGAAAATGCACGCTGAGAGTTTGAAGTGGAAGACCCGGAGTAGCTCTGGCAAGTTATCTGATGGTCTTTCCTCTGAAAGATCCCCACGCCGAGCTCGTCTCCAAGTACCAACAAGCCCCACTGCTAGTCACGCACAAGCCGGCACATTTAAACAACCATTAGATCATGCCGACTCGGCGTATCAAACTTCTCCCTCATCTGATTAATCCAGCGCCACCCAGGTGCCGGCTTTCAATATCAACCGGGGGTAAGATTGTGTAACAAAGAACTTTGTCAATTTTTCACATATTCTGCTCATTCTCTGATCACCATATCTTTGTTAATTTAGTGCCAAGGCCTTTACGAAGAAGGTTGGCGGGTCTTCTGCTGCCCCACCAGATACTGAGGGCGGTCCCTCTCATGATGTAATAATGGACAAGCCGGAGATCAAAGATGACCCGGCCGGTCAGGACGAGCCAGCTCACCAGGAAAAAATGGTTAGCCCCGCTCGTGCCTCCACTCCACCTGTTGTGGAGGAAGAGAAAGAAAATACCACACCAGAGCCGCCAGTGGAGACAGCTCACGAAGATGTGAACATCACCGGCGAGCAACATGATGCTCCTCATGAGGCATCAATGGCTTTGGCCAAGATTACAGCTAAAAATGAGTCGCCGAGCAAAGAGAAGGGGAAGGCCAGCCTTCATTTTCAATCCTTCGAACACCTGGATGTGAATTCCTTGCATCAAGGTTACCTGACCCGGCTATCTGAGAGCCGGGATACTGAGATTGCCATGATCAACACTTTGAAAAGAAAATATGAGTTATGTCTTGCTATTCCCTCTCTTATGCATATATATGTAGCCTCCAAATCTTAAGTAAAGAAAGCAGTGATTTGCTTGAGACTTGCCTGAATTAGAGTCCTGAACAAATCCGGGTTGATATCCTTGACCCGCCTTATACGTTACACTTAACTGTTTTTAGATGTAGCCCCCAAGCACTGGGTCACTATTTAATAGTGGGTTGGGGCCTGTATGTCTTGAACTGTATATTTTTAGAGGAGCAATTGGTAGCCCCCAAGGGCCGGCTCATCATTATGTGATGAGTCGGGTCTTCAATAAAACTAGTTAAAATGACTATGCATTAGCCCCCAAGTGCCGTGTTGCTTGCTTGCAGCGACATGGGAGTTGCATACTCTAGCTTAGCTTTGAACACTGTAGCCCCCAAGTGTCGGGTCGTGCGCCTGCGGCGACTCGGGACTTTGACTGATTGATAACATGTGATGTACGAAGAAAGCAAATATCCTGTAGCCCCCAAGTGCTAGGTTAGCCGCCTGCGATGACTTGGGACTTTCAATAATATATGTAACTTTGAAATTATGTATGCAGGACATGTTGAATAAAGCGGACTCACAGGTTGCCGGCTTAAAGGACAAAGTGACAGCTGAGAAGAAATTGCGGGAAGCAGCTGAAAAACTATCTTCAGATTTCCAAGAATCACTTCTGAAGTGTACATACACGTTTGAAAAGATGAAGAAAGCCTTTAAGAAGATAGAAACGCCTTGACCAAACGCGCAGAAGAGGCCGAGTCAAAACTTGAGCCGATAACTCAGGAACTGGCGACTCCGAAAGACAACATTCTGAAAATGTGCATAGCCTTCTTTGGTAAGTGAAGTTCTTCCTTTTTATCAACTTGGCAATGTACCTGGGTTACTGATGTTTACCCTTTGTTTTTAACAAGCAAGAGGGGTCATAATGTGATGGGGGCACCTCTGGTGAAATTGAAAGCCGTCTACAAGTTTCTTGAACAACTTTATGTAGGTGGTGCCCATTGCATCATGGCAGTGAAGAACACCAACGCTCCACCTCACCATATCATGGAGATGATCAAGGAATTTTCCACTGTCCCAGAGTGGATTAAGGAGTTGATGAGATCGGCTTGTAGGCAAGGCGCCATGAGTGCTCTGACACTGGCGAAGGCCTATCATCCTGAAATGCAGCCAGCTCTTCTCGCGGTTGGGTTCCGAGAGTTGAATGAGGATGACTTGGAGTTCACCGAGGAGAATTATCTTCGCTACGTGCGGGCGACCTGGCTGGCAGCCACCAAGATTGCGAACGAGCTGGACCTGTCCAAGTTCCGGGTGGGCTATTCTGAAGATGGGAAACGCAGAAGCATACCACAACCGCAACCCGTCGAGCCCAACCTGCCACGTAAGCAAGCTTTCGCCTCAGATGTCAACACTTCAGATGTGCTCAATGAAGAGATGGTGTTTGAGGCTTTATCTTCAATCCAGTGGCTAGACGAAAGCCCCAGACCAATGAAGCTGCTAAAAGACCTGATGAGCCGGCGCATGGTGACCCGGTGTCAACTAACACTTCAGGAGAAGAAGCCAATCATTAACCCGGAAGATCCAAACGCCGGGTCGCAGCCATCCAACATTCCTCAGTCATGAATTGTATGAGAAAAACCTTGATGGTTGAAATAGCCCAATTTGTGGCTTGTAATAACTTTTTTTCTAAACGTCTGTAGAGTTGTGAGTGCCATCGAGCACTTGTTATTTTGTGGTAAAACTTGTTTAGCTTTGAATGAATGACCTCTAACCCGTGGTTGTGTTGCAACCCGGTATTTGAATAGTAAGGTATTTTCATTGTATGAATCATAAAACCCGGTTGCAGTACAACCCGGCAACAGTGGTGATTGTTTACTCCTCAAATATTTTTACTGCTTGATAATAAATCATAAGCTGTGGTTGCAGTGCAACCCGGCAATTCATGTTGCCAATGTATTCGTGCCATAACTGATGAGACCCGGCCGTTCTGAAGAAGGCCGGCTTCTGCAGAAAAATATATAATATGTACTTATTATAAATTTAATTAAAATGCAAAGTACTGTATAACAGGAGAAATATAGTAATGCAAACTATAAAATAAAAGGCCGGCTTTCGAGGCATGACATAAAGATCGGCTTTCCAGGCTCGAGTCTGAATTTGCATTCTAGTGGAAGCAGGCCTTGTAGCCTCTTTTGGTTTGTCCTCGCTATCTGTAAGCCGGCTCTCACGTGACTTAAGCCGGTGTTTTAACTTTGATAAGTTCAGGGTCAACACAGTCCATAATAGGCATCAGTGTGATTGACTTATCAAAAGTACATCGGGTCACCTTGTTGTGAGTAGGATCAAGCAAACAGGCAGGTATAACCAAGTATTATAATGGCATATGCCGGGTTAAGAGGGATGTTAATAGCTAAACTCGATTAGTTGGAAGCCCCCAAGTAACCAATGATTAGAGGATAAAGACTCAACACACACCTTGTGAGGCGAAATGACAAACTCCAGTATCTAGAGATGCTGCCTTTATTTCGTTGATCAGAATATATGTATATACATGATAAAGTTATGTACAGACAGATATAATGTCAAGTCTCCAGACTTAGGTATAATATGGCCGAAGATGTGCAATATTCCAGGGTCGGCTGCCCTCCTCCTCAGAGGTATGTCAACAAGGTAATATGACCCTTTGTTGAGATTCTTGCTGATGACGAAGGTTCCCTCCCTTGGAGGGGAAATCTTATGCATCCCTATCTGGTCTTGTATCAGACGGAGCACTAAGTCACCCTCCTGAAAAGTACGACATCGAACTCTACGGCTATGATAGCGACGTAGGTCTTGTTGATATATCGCCGATCTGGACACTGCAAGATCACGTTCTTCTTCCAGAGCATCAAGAGAGTCTTGGCGGCTGCCTCATTGTTAGCTTCAACAGAAGCTGTAACTCTAGGAGAATCGTGGTGTATATCGCTTGGTAGCACCGCCTCTGCACCATAGACCATGAAAAACGGCGTATAGCATGTTGACCTATTGGGAGTAGTCCGTATGCTCCAAAGCTCGGCAGGTAATTCCTCTTCCTAGCATCCAGGGCTGCTCTTTAGAGGCACCATGAATCTTGGCTTTATTCCGCTCAGCAATTTCTGATTAGCTTGTTCCGCCTATCCATTGGACTGAGGATGTGAAACTGACACCAAGGCCAGTCTGATATGCTCCTGCTGACAAAATTGCTTCATGGGTCCCTTTGACAGATTGGTGCCGTTATCAGTGATGATGCTATGCGGATAACCGAAATGATAGATCAACTTTTTCAGGAACTTGATAGCTGTTGCAGCATCACAATGACTAACCGGCTCTGCTTCAACCCACTTGGTAAACTTGTCAACTGCAACCAACAAGTGAGTATGCTTGTTCTTGGATCGTTTGAACGGTCCAACCATATCAAACCCACAGACGGCAAATGGCCAAGTGATTCGGATCATCTGAAGTTCCTGAGCCGACACATGTGCTTGACGTGCAAATTTCTGACACCCGTCACATTTGCGAACTATGTCCTCTACATCTGCGTGACCCGTAAGCCAGTAAAAGCCATGCCAAAAAGCCTTTGCGACCAGAGATCTTGAGCCGGCATGATGTCCACAATCTCTAGAGTGGATCTCATTAAGAATCTCACGGCCTTCTTCAGGAGAAACACAACGTTGAAAAACACCTGTAACACTCCTTCTATGCAACTCGCCATTGACTATAGTCATGGACTTAGACCTCCTGATAAGCTGCCAAGCGATGATTTCCTCTGCGGGGAGCTCGCCACGGGAAAGATACGCCAGGTAAGGTACTGTCCAGTCTTGTGTAGCACGAACAGCAGCCACCAGTGCTACTTCTGGGTTAGGAATAGCAATGTCTTCCTCCGTCGGTAACTTGACTGACGGGTTGTGCAGAACGTCCAGGAACACGTTTGGTGGGACAGGCTTTCGCTGAGACCCCAAATGAGATAGTGCATTGGCTGCCTCATTAAGCCGGTGATCAATGTGATCGACCTGGTATCCCTTGAAGTGTCCAGCGATATTTGTAACAGCGTGCATGTAAGCCGCCTTGAGGGGGTCCTTTGAATCCCAAGTCCCAGAGACCTGATGAGCCACCAAGTCTGAGTCGCCCAGACATCTGACCCGGCTGAGGTTCATCTCCTTAGCCATACGAAGCCCATGAAGCAAAGCCTCATATTCAGCTGCATTGTTAGTACAGGAAAACATAAGTCTCAAAACATAACAAAATTTATCACCTCGCGGGGAAGTGATAACAACTCCAGCCCCCGAGCCTTCCAATTGCCTGGATCCATCAAAGTGTATCGTCTAGTATGTTGTGTCTGGCTTCTCCTCAGGAGTTTGAAACTCAATCCAGTCATTGATGAAGTCCACCAAAGCTTGAGACTTGATGGCGGTCCGTGGCACATACTTGAGATGATGTGGGCAAAGCTCGATGGCACACTTTGCAATTCGACCTGTCGCTTCCCTATTCTGGATGATATCCCCTAGAGGTGCAGAACTGACGATAGTAATGGGATGCTCCTGAAAATAGTGCTTCAGCTTACGACTCGCCATGAACACACCATAGACCAGCTTCTACCAATGCGGGTATCGCTGTTTGGACTCTGTTAAAACTTCACTGACATAATACACTGGTCGCTGGACTGGGTACTCTTTGCCTTCTTCTTTGCGTTCCACAACAACTTCAACACTGACGGCTTTGTTGTTGGTGGGGATATACAACAACATCGGCTCCTTCTCCTGAGGAGCAGCAAGGATCGGCGGGTCAGATAACTGCTTTTTGAGAGATTCAAAAGCTTTGTCGGCAGCATCTTTCCAGACAAAGTTATCTATTTTCTTCAAAAGTTGATACAGAGGGATTGCCTTCTCGCCAAGCCAGCTGATGAACCGACTCAAGGCTGCAACACAGCCTGTCAACTTCTGAACAACATTTATAGTCGCCGGCTTCTTCAGGGTTGTGATAGCTTTGATTTTTTTTTCTGGGTTAGCCTGAATGCCACGCTCGGAGGTGAGAAAACCAAGCAACTTTCCAGCTGGAACACCGAACACACATTTGGCTGTGTTGAGCTTCATCTGTTAAACACGCAAGTTATCAAATGTCTCCTTCAGATCATCAAGCAAGGTTTCTTTCTTCTAAGACTTCACCATGATGTCATCAACATAAGCGTGAACGTTGCATCCAATCTGCTATGGAAACAGTTCTGGACACAGCACTGATAAGTTGCTCAAGCACTTTTCAGACCAAATGGCATTGATATCTAACAGAAAGCTCCAAAAGGCATGATAAAAGCCGTCTTCTCTTGGTATTCCTTGCTCATCTTGATCTGATGGTAACCAGAATAGGCATCCAGAAAACACAGACACTCGCAACCAGCAGTGAAATCAATGATCTAGTCAATATGAGGTAGAGCAAAAGGATCTTGAGGACAAGCCTTGTTTAAGTCTGTGTAATCAATACACATCCGCCAAGTCCCGTTCTTCTTCAGAACAAGTACTGGGTTAGCCAACCACTCAGGGTGAAATACTTCAATGATGAACCCGACAGCTAGGAGCCGGGCCACTTCTTCGCCAATGGCCTTGCGTCTCTCCTCGTTAAAATAATGGAGGTATTACTGTACAGGTTTCATCTTAGGATCAACATTTAGGCAGTGCTCAGTGAGTTCTCACGGTACACCTGCATGTTAGAAGGTTTCCATGCAAAGACGTCCCGATTCTCACGGATGAACTCGATGAGCGCACTTGCCTATTTGGGATCCATATTTGCCCCGATGGTGAACTGCTGAGAGGGATCACCAGGGGTAAAGTCAACTTGCTTGGTGTCTCTGGCCAACTTGAACTTGAGTAGGGGACCAGACTCAGTAGTTGGCTTCTTCAAGGAGGTCATATCAGTCGGGTCAACATTATCCTTGTAAAATTTTAACTCCTCGGCAGCACAAGCCGACTCAGCATAAGTTGCATCTCCTTCCTCACATTCGAGTGCAATTTTCCTATCACCGTTGACTATGATAGTTCCATCTGGACCATGCATCTTTAGCTTCAGATAAACATAACATGGACGTGCCATGAATCATGCGCAAGCCGGCCTTCTGAAGAGAGCATGATAGGGACTCTTGAGCTTGACCACCTCGAACGACAGAGAGCGATAGTTGAACTCTGTACCAAAGGCCACTTCTAGAGAAATTCTGCCAATAGGGTAGGCTGACTTGCCAGGGACAATACCATGAAAAACTGTAGGTGATGGAGTCAACTGTTTCTCTGACAGGTTCATCCACTTGAAGGTATCATAATAAAGTATATGGATACTGCTTCCTCCATCCATGAGTACCTTGGTTAACTTGTAACCGCCGACTTGAGGGGCTACCACCAAAGTGAGACCCCCTGCATTGTTAATCCGTGGAGGGTGATCCGCCTGACTCCAAGTCACTGGCTGCTCTGACTAGTTTAAATACTCAGGAACTGCCGGCTCAACTGTGTTGACAGCTCGTCTTTGGAGCTTTCGGTCATGTTTACATGTACTTGTGGTGAAAACGTGATATTGCCAGCTGTTCAACTGCTTAGGATTACTCTGGAACCCGGTCTGACCTACCTGGTTCTGATTTCCTTGGTTGTTGTGCTGATTGTTACCTCCGCCATTACCAACCCCCTGAAACCCAGATCCTTGACTGGTGTTTCCCTAGAACCCGGCTCCTGAGTAAGGCCCCTAGAAGCCAGCTCCCTAAAAGCCAACCCTAGAACCGCCGGGTCCAGGATTTCCTGGATCTCCACCATTGCCAACACCATTCTGATGACTCTGGAAAACTCGATTTTTGTAATCTTGCATAATAAAGCAGTTCTCCCACGAGTGGTTGGCCGGCTTACCATCGACGCTGTGCTTTGGACACGGTCCTTTGAGAGCCTCCTCGTAACTACGAGGGCGATTTCCAGAAAAGGGCTTGCTGGAATTATTGTTCTGACGCTAGTTCTTGAAACCAGTGTTGGTATTGGTGCCAAAATCGGAGCTTCCCTCATGGTTTTTACGCTCGTGATTGTTGTTGGTATTTCCATTACCATTATTCTGCTGATGGCCCTTGCCACCGTTTTTCCTGCCCTTGCCAGACTTCTCATCATTGGAGGTTGGATCCTTTGTGTTATCTAACTCGGCATACCGAGTTAAAACATCCATGATGTCTCCCATATCCTTGACCTTCCTTTTGAGACGCCCAAGCTTCTGGACCAAAGGTTGGAAACTACAGTTTCTTTCCAGGACAAGGACGGATTGCTGAGCTGTGATGCTATCCGAAGAGTGGATAATCTCTGCAACGCATCATGACCAGTGATGTACACACTCATCATCACGCTGGACACAATGCTCTAAATCAACAATTGTGGTTGGACGCTTGTAGGTTCCCTGGAAATTCTTGATGAAGCACTCCTTCAGCTCCTGCCAGGTGTTGATTGAATTCGCAAGCAGGTTTTTCAACCATGTACGTGTTGGCCCCTCCAACATCAAGGGCAAGTATCGACCCCATACAACATCGCTAGCTTCCATCATGTCCATGGCTAGCTCATAACTTTCGATCCACTCGGTCGGCTCCAAATCAGCTGTATAATTGGGCAGTTTGCCAGGACCTTTGAAGTCTGGAGGCATGCGCGCATCTCGCAAAGCTGGAACTAGACATGGAGTTCCAATAGTCCGTCCAGTTATACCAGTAGTACAGACTGCTGGCTGGGTTGAGGCGGGTGGGGGTTGTACTACAGGCTGAGCATATGCTACTCCTGTGTTTCCTGCCCCTGTTCCTCGTAGAGCACGAGCAGCGTCAATGACCGCCTGTGCATTTGAAATTACTGGTTGTGGCTGGTCTAGAAGCGGTTGTTGTGCCCTCCGGCACTGTGCGCTACTGGAGACTACTGGTGATTCTGCATGTCTGCTCCTGCTGCGACCTTTGATGAGGAATAGAATGAAGCCAGTGTTGACTATGAGAGTAGTTTGCCTGCGGTATGACTGCTGTTTTCAATATCGCAATAGTGTTCCTGGCCTCGATCTCTGTTAGACTATTCCCATCGATTGCAATTGCAGCTAAATTGTGAGTCGCCGCCAGCACGTTATCGACTGGATTGGAATAATGTCCAGCTGGCGTCGGGAAACGATGAGGTGGGTATTGGACCGGTAACTGCTGCTGAGCCGGCGGTAGTTGTTGCGGGTGACCCGGTGGCAGTTGTTGCTGCTGAGTCGGCCGTTGCACCTGGGCCACGCTGGGAGGGACATTCTGAGTCAACTGGCGTATGACAGGGATTACACCCGGGGATGCGGTGCCAGCCCCCGGGTTTACCGGAGCGAGCAAGTCATGCGGCGAGTTAAACAGCCGGGTGGGCTCAATACTCGCTAGAAGCCAGCTTTGATGTCTCCTCCGATGTACTGCCTCCAACTCATTCTGACGAAAATTGAGATGGATGGCTTCCGCCTCTAGACGCCTAGTTTCACTGAGGATATGGGCATGTGTCTTCGTTATGCATGTGTTCTCTGCATTGATATCCTCCTGAATCTTGGCCAGCTGCTCACGACACTTTGTAATATCAGCGTTGCGTGCCTCTGCATTCTCAGCGGTTACTGGCTCCGACAAGAGCATCCCAAGGGTAGTCATCATCTCAGACATCACCTGTGTTCTTGACTTCTGAGAGCCGGCGGCCGCCGACCCAACCGTCGTGGGATTCTGTCCCGACGCAGCATCAGTCGGGTTACGATTCGTGGACGGGTCTGTGATCAAACGTCCACCCTCCTGGAGAAGATTTTGATTCCCTGCCATATAGACTGCCGCAAACCGAGTTGGCTCGCAAGACTCTGGAAAAACCTCGCCATCAGAATAACCTCCCAACTTCTCATCGAAAAGAAGAAGGATGGACTCGGTATCTCCACCGATGACTCACCGTCAGAGTAGATGAGCGTGTCTCCTCCAGACATGGAATTGCTTGCCAGATCCACTCCTTGCGTGAAGCCAATGAAAGCACGGGTCCGGCCGGCTCTCGCCTAGCCGGGTTGAGCACAGCGCACAGTCTCGACTGATCCAGCGGCGTCGTCCGACTCTGGTCCTGACTCGCCGATGGTGCCGATGAAGACGTGGATCTTGCCGAAGGGGACCCGGTATCCTGACTCGATTGAGTCGGCCTTAGGGCCCCAACCTGCATCGTCGATGTAGAGCTTCCCACGCCGGCTCTTCATCATCCGACCAATTGCATCCTCTCGATCACTAGGAGAGCTCCCTCCAAGAACCCACCGTGCGCTAACCCCACGGTGGGTGCCAACTATCGTGGTTTTGTCATGGCAGATGTCCTCATGAAAGGAGTTAGTGGTGAGGCCATCAGAACTAGGTGGAAGCTTGAACAGGGTTGATGGGAAGTGAGAGGCGCGGATTTACCCAGGTTTGGCCCCTCACATGGAGGTAAAAGCCTACTCCTGCTTGATTGATATTGCTGTGGATCTTGATTACAAGGATGTGGATTCGCTAACCTAGCTCTCGAGAGATTGCAACTTAGTTATTTCGTCCTAGGAACTCCCCTTTATATAATAGGCTGAGTCCCTAGGTTTATAGGAGATTCCGGGTTGTACTCGTGACCCGTAACCTGTTCTAACTCTTATTAATCTTGCTCTTCAAGTTGGTAAAATTCCTCCCTCCGGGCCTTTTCCTTGAGCTGGCCCATAAGGTCCATGAGAGCCGGCCGCCCGCCGGGTCTCACTTTGGGCTTCAGGCCCTGATAACCCACAAGTATAGGGGATCAATTGTAGCCTTTTTCGATAAGTAAGAGTGTCGAACCCAACAAGGAGCTAGAGGTAGAATTAATATTCCCTTCAAGTTCTATCGACCACCGATACAACTCTACGCACACTTAACGTTCGCTTTGCCCAAAACAAGAATAAAACTACTTTGTAGGTGTAAGGATATGTTTGCAAGAATAAAACTAGAAGTACTTAGCAAGATAATAAAGCTAGGAATAATTTGCAAGATAATAAAAGTTAGTTGTTTAGTAGAAAGCTTTTGTAGAACGATGAGAAAGATTGTCCACAGGCAATTGAATATAGCATGATAGATACTTATCATATGCAATGAGGGAGAGGCATATGCTAACATACTTTCCGTAGTTGGATCAAATGTTCTTATGATTGGAACTCTAGCAAGCATCCGCAACTACTAAAGAGCATTAAGGTAAAACCCAACCATAGCATTAAGTAACAAGTCCTCTTTACTCCCATACGCAACAACCCCCTTACTCGGGTGTAAGCTTCTGTCACTCTAACCACCCACTATAAGCAAATCATGAACGTATTGCAAAACCCTACAGTGGTAATCCCACACGCTTGCATGACATGGAGGGCACCATTCAACAGCACCATATTAACATACAACTCATATCAATCACACCATACCACAATTAACCTGTAGGACAAAAGAAATCTACTCAAACATCATAGGATGGCAACACATCATTGGATAATAATATGTAGCATTAAGCACCATGTTCAAGTAGAGAATTACAACGGGAATAGAGAGGTTACACCACTATATAGAGGGGGAGAGAGTTGGTGATGACGGCGGCGAAGTTGTTGGTGTAGATCGCTGTCACGATGGTTCCCCCGGCGGCACTTTGACGCCACCGAAAGAGAGGGGGAGAGGTCCCCCCTCCTTCTTATTCTTGCTTGGCCTCCCCCCTAAATGGGAGGAGAGTTTCCCCTCTGGTCCATGGCCGCCATGGCTCCCGAAGGGTAGGAGCCCCTCCGAGATTGGATCTCTCTCTCTCTCTCTCTCTCTCTCTATCTATCTCTCTCCCTCTCTCTCTCTCTCTCTCTCTCTCTCTCTCTCTCTCTCTGTTTCTCATCTGTTTTGCGCTCCTGTTTTTTGGCCCTTCACCGTTTCTTATATTCCCGGAGATCCGTAACTCCGATTGGGCTGAAATTTTGAGGGGATGTTTATCCGGAAATTATCTTTCTTGCGGCGAAAGAAGGGCTCCAACTAACTTATGAGGGAGTCACAAGGCAACACGGCACGCCCTACCCCCCAGGGCATGCCCTGTTGCCTTGTGGCTACCTCAGGCACCGTATTGCGTTGATTCTTCTTCTCGAAAATCACATCTATTCCAAAATAAATCTCCATAAATTTTTATCGCGTTTGGACTTTGTTTCGTATGGATTTTCTGTGAAACAAAAAACATGCAAAAAACAGGAACTGACACTGGGCACTGGATTAGTATGTTAGTCCCAAAAATAATATAAAATTTTGCCAAAAGTATATGAAAGTTGTAAAATATTGGCATGAAACAATAAAAAATTATTGATATGACTGAGACGTATCAGCATCCCCAAGCTTAATTCCTGCTCGTCCTCGAGTATTTAAATGATAAAAAGATAATTTTTTTATGTGGAGTGCTACCTAACATAATCTTGATCAAATAATCTAATCATGGCATGAATATTAAGATACGAGTGACTCAAGGCAATAGTCTATCGATTTTATATTGAAACAATAATACAAAACATGCATGTATTTCATCATTGCCTTTCATAATAATGGAGCTAAAGGAAACAACCTCTATACACTTAGTTGTGGTAAGCATGACACGCTCGTTCTTCCCTGCATAGATACATCAAATCAAGAGTGCCCCGGTGCCAAACCAAGCAATTGGATAATACTTTTTAACGCGCTTTAGCAGTTTCAATTTCACGCAATACATGAGCGTGAGCCATGTATATAGCACTATGGGTGGAATAGAATGCGGTGATAGAGGTCAATATGGGAGGTCAAAAAGGAAGAAAGTCTCGCATCAACTCGGCGGATCAACGACCAATGGAGAGGCCCATCAAGCGATATCAATGCGAGGAGTAGGGATTGCCATGCAACGGATGCACTAAGAGCTATAAGTGGATGAAAGCTCAAACTGAAACTAAGTGGGTGTGCATCCAACTTGCTTGCTCATGAAGACCTCGGGCATTTGAGGAAGCCCATCATCGGAATATACAAGCCAAGTTCTATAATGAAAATTTCCCACTAGTATATGAAAGTGATAACTCAGAAGACTCTCTATATGAAGAACATCGTGCTACTCTAAAGCACAAGTGTGGTAAAAGGATAGTAACATTGCCCCTTCTCTCTTTTTCTCTCATGTTTTTCATTTTTTTCTTCTTTTTTTCTTCTTTTTTTCTTTTTTGGTGGGCTCTTTTTGGCCTCTTTTTTTTCTCTTCTTTTTTTTCGTCCGGAGTCTCATCCCGACTTGTGGGAGAATCATGGTCTCCATCATCCTTTCCTCATTGGGACAATGCTCTAATAATGATGATCATCACACTTTTATTTACTTGCAACTCGATATTACAACTCGATAAAAACTATACAAGATGACTCTATATGAATGCCTCTGGCAGTGTACCAGGATGTGCAATGATCTAGCGTAGCAAAGATATCGAAAAACGGACAAACCATGAAAATATCATGCTAGCTATCTTACGATCATGCAAAGCAATATGACAATGAATGCTCAAGTCCTGTATATGATGATGATGGAAGTTGCATGGCAATATATCTCGGAATGGCGATGGAAATGCCATGATGGGTAGGTATGTTGGCTGTTTTGAGGAAGATATAAGGAGGCTTATGTGTGATAGACCGTATCATATCACAAGCTTACGATCATGCACCGGCTAAGTATGCACCAACTCTCCAGGTGAGAAAGGGCAAAGCACGGTACCGAAGAGGCTAGCAAATTGCGGAAGGGTGAGAGTGCGTATAATCCATGGACTCACATTAGTCATAAAGAACTCACATACTTATTGCAAAGCCTGTTAGCCCTCGAAGCAAAGTATTACTCGCATGCCCCTAGGGGGGAGGTTGGGAGGAGTTAACCATCGCGCGCCCCCGATTCGAACAATACAAAGGATCAATCAATGATAAACTATGCTCCGGCCTCACTACTAATGTCAGCGGCCATCACTTTACATGCATGAGGATTTACTTGCGTAATGTGGCACCTCGGCTCAGAGGAACCGAAACACCCCGTATTCCAGCCCACAGACCAAGTCTTCTGAAATACGGTAGTGCTTGGCATAGAACAAAACAGCTCTTTAACACAAATAATAGGAGTACAAGAGTTCTGATATTGCAACGGTTACAAGGGCACGACAACACTACGCCTGCTAAGGTCGCTCTATGCTAGCAGCGGAATAGCGACGACGGTGATGGACTCCACTCTGCAGGGACACTAGCTAGGACGCGGCCTAGCTCACAAACTCGGGATCCTCAACAAGCAATCAATCATGGCATCACCTACAATCTAACATGACACGCCAGGTGAGTACTTTGAATGTACTCACAAGCTCACAACAACCAAAAGCATCAAGGCAAGACAATAGCATAGCATTACAGGTTAAGTTATGGACAACTACTATGAAGGTGGAGGTACATGATAATCTTGATATGATGAGCTATTAGTAATGAGTAACCATCGTTAAAGGTCACCTGGACCATCACACTCTTGGCTATTCGGCCAAGCAATATATCCTAATGATCACCGCGTGATCACATAACCATCCAATGATCATCCTCAAGATCATCCCAAGATTATCACCAGCATTCTGCCAAACTATTACGTACTCACATATAAATATAAGTCATTCCGTCATCATAAATGTTGATCAAACAGTGTGACCTAGAACGAGTTGTGCCCATAACTGAGGACGCGGCTATCCGGATAGATTGTACACTCTGCAGAGGTTAGTACACTGTACCCACACCATGAAACTTGTGGCGTCGTACTTTAGTACATGCTCCCATTCAGGTGGACCAGCGATGTTTCAACAAAACCAATCTATTGCATGACACTCTTCGGGCCTCTCCGACACACTCCCCTTTGGGCTATGCCATGGATGGCCCCGATGTCACCGCGTGACATCCCGCCACCGTCATGGCCAAACTAAACTGTCCCAAACGGGGACCTGTGCACAATAACCAAACCGGGCTCACAAGGTTATTGCTGCCTACCGGGCCAGGGTAGCATGCGCACATAACCTTCCCTCAAGGCCCCCCATAAGGAAAATGTGGCTGCACTGGTGAGCTCGATTCGGTGGCACTTGATCAACGAAATGACGGAATTTATCCCCAAGATATAACTCTGTCATAACTGTTACTCCGATATCATATAACAACCTGTGATCGAAGTCATAGAAATATGCAACTAATAATCCAAAGAATAATATAGCCATATTATTATTATCAACTCCATAGGTAGAATATTAAATATGCTCATCTGAAAATATATTGATCCTACTAATCCAATAAATAGTGGCAAAATCATTTCTACCAGCTCCATAAGCATAATATCAAATACTCCCATGGTATAATAAAAGTGGTCATGGCAATATCAAGCTAGCAAGATCGTAGTCATATACAATCCAAGCATTATCAGGGCAGTAGCAAGATCAAATATTTCCCCAAGTATTGCCATGAATAAATCATTTTTAGCTAATTCGATTAAAATAGTTTATTATATTAAACCATGGCATTCCATTGCAATCATGCAAAAGGAGGGTGTGGCTTGCCTTGCTCCAAGAGAGGGAGGATACACTAGTACAGCGAGCTGCTATACAAACGGTTTTTACCCCCTTTCAGCGACAGAGTTTTAAACCGTCGTCTTGCCTGTGTGTGCGATAGGGGGGTCCTTTCCACATGACCCAGAAACCGTCCGCGATAGGGCCTCTGGTCACACACGCGGGGCAAAAAGAGCTCATGTGCGATCGGGTGAGCCATCGCAGACAGTTATAATGGCCCAATCATTTCCGTTCGTATGTACATCCCACACACTGAATCCAAGATAAACGTTTCCGTTCATATATACATCCCAAACAGTGAATCCAAGACAAACATTTCCATTCGTATATACAAAGCACACAGTTTTCCGCATCACATCGTTTGTGATAGTGTTGCCATTGCAGACGATGGTAATAATTTTATCGTTTGTGTTATTGAATGCATCACGCACGGTGTCTAGAAGAAACTGTATGGCATAGGCTATCCATCACACACACTTTTTATGTGGAAAACATTTGTGTAAGGTGGCCTAAGGCAAACAGTTGTATAGAGGAAGTCATGTGTGATTGTTCATTGATCCAACACATTTACTTCCTATAAACTGTGTGGGTTGTCTGAGATCATCGCCCACGGTGTTGTCTCAATAACCATTTACACTAGAAAAATCCAATAAGTAGGCTAATTGACCTATTATTATTAATCCATTTAGTAATCAAATTTACATTTCATAATAAACACACAATATATTTCATTTTCGTATTACGGAACCAGGATTTCATAATTGAAATACATCAGAGTACAACATCATATAGCTTGAGCACTCACTCACACCATATAGGCATATAGCTAGCTACCCATTACACAACAGCACCAAGTTTCACATGCAACATCTAAAACCTTTGGAAATTAGCATCATAGATGGTAGATAGACAGATGAATCTCATTTGGAAAACTGCTGAAGCGGAACGCGAATATTGAGCCTTCAATGATGTTGAATGTCCTTGCAACTTTAGGCCAGTGCTTGTGGATGATTGACCGCCCATCCTTCGTCCTCTTGAGGAAGACTTCAATATTGTACCATGGGTGTTGTATGAACACCTTCCTCGCCTCTTGACCATACAGGTGGTTTGAGAGGTAATCATCTATGAATTGCTTTGGAAAGGCCTGAAAACAAAGATAGGCATAAATATCTTCTCTGAATTTTGAAATGGCGCAAAGGAAGAAAAAAAACAAGGTACTCCCTCCAGTCCTTTTTACTCCGCGCATTAGATTTGTATCAAGTCAAACTTTGTAAAGTTTCAGTTAATTTATTTTAAAAAATATCAACATCCACGATACCAAATATGTAAACTAAAAAATTGTATTTCATAATGCATCTAAAAATAATGATTTTGCAGTTTGAATGTTGATGCTTTTTTCTATAACTTTGGTCAAAGTAGAGATACTTTGACTTCGGACAAAACTTATATGCAGACTAAAAAGGACCGGAGGGAGTATAAGAGTTGGTACCCTCCGGTAGTTCACTGATGTCTTCTTCATTGTGCAAACAAAGATCTTGTTGTTTTTCGTCGCTAGTTTCTTTATCCTCACAATCTTTCTGAGTTTCTTGACTTGACTGATATTCATGGACATCTCATTTCCCCATATGCAAAATGGGTCGAATAGTGGGTCAAAACCTCTGATAGTAGGACCTACATGTGCAAGACCAAATTGTTAAAAACCTAAATACTAGAATGGTTCTTGCAATTGCACAATAATGTGCTATTAGACAAAGGACCATGCATGTGTGAACCTCGATGGTAAACCTCAGTGCCTCCCATTGTTTCCCTGCAACACATATAAGGTAGTTATTGATCAGGCTAAGTGAGGGTTGGCATACTATCAGTAAAATATGTTGATGAAAAATAAACACATTGCAGATTCAGCAGATTAATTCGAACCACATGGAAAAGCCATTTATCCAAACCAATCATGCTTAAAAAGTAGGAAATATAGCAATTGTATATGTTTCTCATGTATTTAGTATAGCCGAATTCGATTTATTTCTCACGTGCATAACAATACAAAATTGTACCCATGACAATTGAACATCGCATTGCAGAATTGAACCAAACAGTTAACTAAGCACCGCAACAAATGATCCAAACAGCTAACTAAGCACCACATTGCACAAGAGAACATACTACAAGATCAGACAGTTAACCAAACCTAGTATGCTTAACAACTTGGAAATATAGCAATTGTATTTGTATTTCATGTATTTTGTACAGCCAAATTCGATTATTTCTCACATGCAAGAGAATACAAATTGCACCCACAAGAATTGAGCTTCACCTTGCAGAATTGAACTAAACAGTTAACTGAACATGACAAAAACATAACCAAACAGTTAACTCAGCACCACATTGCACAATATATAGAACATATATACTAGAGGATCAGATTGCATAGTAAGAGTACATAGGACAATTCACTAGAATTTGTAAAGGAAAGGCAGGATCAGCACATGCAAAAGGTAAACTGAACATGCTTAACCGGCATAGCTAGCTAGCTGAACATAGTTCCTTGTAGTGAGCTAAAAAGATAAGCTACTCCTTATCGTCGGAGATATTGATGACGATGGGCTCCTTAGACTTGGAAGAGGGCGAGGCCTCCACATCATGGGTGCCCTCCTCATACTGGTGAGTTGCCTGAGCCGCTCCGGGCACCAACCTGCTAGCTCTGGAGTTGAGGTAAGCACGAGCACGCTGAGAAAACACCTCGTAGTCTTCGTCGAAGGCACCGACGGTGGCCTCGAGAAAACATCACGAACTGTCGTTTAAAGCAGCCAACCGCGTGGCGGCGTCCGCGCGCGAGGCGTTGACGGTGGCCTCGATGGCGAGGTGCACCTCCAAGATCTGGGGGTCGGCACGCATGGCAGCCATCGCGACCTCATCCGCGCGTGCGGCCACGATTTGCTTTTCCGCTGCCAGATGCTCCTTGAGCTCCTGGCTATACTGCGTGCACCATGGCTTAGGGTGTCACTTATTTGGAGGATGGGTCAGTGATTTGGGTGGAAGGTGTCGCGCCGGCGGTCGGGGCGTGTGGGATGTAGAAGGAGGTGGAGGATGGGGGTCGGGTGTGGATTACCTGACTAGATCGACGAGGCCGAGCAGTAGGAAGGCGCGTCGCCGGCGAGGCGGCGGCACTGCAAGCAAGCAGTGAAGGTTTGAACTTGGAATGGAAGGCGAAAACAGGGGAAATGTGGCTTTTGGTAAGGAGGAGGGGGCCATGGGAGGTAGATATTTCCGCGGATGTCGAAAATTTTCGCATCGTGCAGCAAAAAATTGGCGCGCGAAGTGTCATCAGACACGGTCCCTTATTCAGCACTAGGTATGATATCTAAACATCAAAAATGATTCATATGGCTTACCCCGTGTGTGATGAGTTTGAATGTGCAAATTTTGGTTCGAATTTGCCTGCTTACAGTGGTCATCCACGTCATTGCATAATTTGGGTACACAAAAGAGCCTACAGCACACCCACACTTCATAATCAAGCAACTTCAGCAATTAAACAGAGCTAGCTGACGTAAACATTACTCTAACAAAAGACCAGCGCTCTAAACAAAGACTACTACTCCACCTGGCGCTCGTCGATCTCCGCCGCCTCCTTCATGTCCAGCTCGCACCCGACGATCTCCTGGGGAAGGGGCTCCATGGCATCCATCGCACCATACTCGGCAAGCATCTCGCCATCCGCATCCGCCATCTCTTCGGAAAAGGCCACCACGAGCTGGGTATGGGCGGTAGTGGTCTGGGCTTGGACGGGCTCCATCGCGGCAATGTATGCCACGAACGAACGGACGGCTGCTCGAATGCTCTCGGCGATTGCCAACTCTTCGGCCGTGGGTTGCCGATCGTTGTCGGAGAATCTTCGTGTGATTTGTGCAGTGACCGCCAGGAGCTGGGAATGGGTGGCCTGGACATGGGCGCGGGCGGCCTCCATCAGGGCTAAGGCGGCCGCCATGGAACGGAGAGCTGATGTCCCGCTCTCGCCATTTGCTATCCACGTCATAGATGTTGCTGCCGCCATCTCAGCTGTAGTAGCGGCCATGTCGGCTGCTGCAGCCGCCCGGTCGCAGATTGCGGCCGTGCTCAAGTAGGTTGTGAGCACGCTCATGGAGGCTGCGGCCGCGCTCTCGCCGGAGTGGGCCGCCGAAGTTGCCCTCACGATGCGGGTCCACGTCCCCATCTTTGACCGGCGATGATTGAATAGTGAAATGATATTTGGGGGGCTTGTTTACTTGACGCGCCAGCTGTGGACTGTAGCCGACGAACCTTCTTGCGTAAGCCAAATATGACGGTGCACCAAGATATTTTGTACTGCATCTCACATAGTTGGTGATAATAAACTGTGTGTGATCTACTTGATTTTTCGTCTAGATTTGAAATACAGAATGGGGTCACAGCGGCAAAGGATCGTGTTTGAGTTGCTAGAACATTTGTCTGCAGTGAACATAAAACTATACGAGTGTCGTGTTAAAATTTGAATTATTCGGGGTTCGTTTGGACATTTTTATACATTAACTGGGTTTTCTAGGCATTTTATGTGCATAATTCAAAGTTGAACTACATGCACATGCTCCGGTGCACCAAAATGGGTTGAAAAATCATATGTGTGTCCTTGGGTGCATGCTTAGGTCCCATGCAACAAATAGGAGTGAATATCAAACACCTCGGCAACGTGGCTCGGCCGCAAACGCTGAGATACTTGGTTTTGAAATTCTAGTAAATCCAAAACTCGTCTGAAATTCATGAAACTTGGCATGCTATCATGGAATGGCACCAACATGTTGTGGTAAATTTTTTGTCCCATTTGGGGCAGGTTTTGGTATAAGCTTCTCACAAACCAGAGCTTCTCACAAGAAGACTCATAGTTCCGGTAGGGAACGCGTCACCTTTGTGGACGAAACGACATTCATTGCCTCTTCTTGCCATGATTTTTTTCTAGAGGTAACATAGACCAATAGGAGTGTCGTGTTAAACATTGGAATTATTCGTGGTTCATTTGGACATTTTTATACTTTAACTGAGTTTTCTAGGCATTTTATGTGCATATTTCAAATTTGAACTGCATGCACATGCTCCTGTGCACCAAAATGGGTTGAAAAATCATATATGTGTCCTTGGTTGCATGTTTAGGTCCCATGCAAGAAATGGGAATGAATTTCAAACACCTAGGCTCTTCGTGGCTCGGCCGCAAACTTGAGAACTTGGTTTTGAAATTCTAGTAAATCCAAAACTCGTCTGAAATTCATGAGACTTGGCATGGTGTCATGGAATGGCACCAACATGCTGTGGTAAAAAAATTGTCCAATATGAGAGAAGGCGCACAAATTAACAGCCAACAAATAGCTGTCACATTATCATCACAAAAGATTGTACAGTATTATTTCAATCGTGGGAGTTCTACTGACCATTTACGTGCCGCCATGCGTCGCACTTTTTTAATGGCAAGGAGGTGCCGTCCGGGTAGCTGTTTGAGTAGACGGGAGGCATGCGAGCGAAGTTCGTGCCGCAGGCTGACCGGGAGGCGTGTGACCAGTCCTGCGCTACACAGGCTGACCGGGATGCGTGCGACCAGTCCTCCGCTACACAGGCTCACCAGGAGGCGTGCGAGTAGTACACTGCGCAGGCTCACCGGGAAGCAAGCCCTTTGACCTCCATCGCCGCCTGCCTCGCTCTCAACTTCTCCATTAATGGCGCCCGAGCCGCTGTTTAATAAGCGGCCTTACTGATCTCTCTTCGTCTCCCATTCCCCTCTCGCCCGAATCCTATCTTCCAGAGCTGCACCTACTCCATGGCGCACAAGGATCATCTGCCACTAGTCTTCCGGTTTGGTGAAGTCGACTCTGAGCCGGAGGAGATAGAAAATAAGGAGGAACGGGACCTCAGGGACATGGCCCGGAATGAGCTGGCCACGGCGGATGCTGCCCCCGCGCCCGTCCCAGCTCCCATCCCCGCGCCCGTGCCAGTGACCATCCCCGTGGCATTGACGGGCTGGTCGCCGAGCACCATCGCAGAGCAGGAAGCCGCGGGTGTCAGCGAGGTCCCCGCGGACCCATGCGAGCTCATGTACGTACCAGCACTAGCACCCCCCGCCTGTGCTCGTGCGCGCCCCAGCACCCACCGCGGCGCCGGTCCCCGTGCGCTTTCCTACACCAGCCATGCCCGTGCCCATGCATGCGCCTGCACCCGTCATGCACCCCTTAGCGTCATGGGATGCCACCGTTGACCGCGACCTCACAGCGACGTGAGTCGCCGTCCCACTGCACCCCACCCGTCGATCGCGCGATGAATGGCTCTTGGATTTGGAAGTCCATAACATTCTGGGATGGCTTGAAGACTTGAACAATGGCGTCCCGGACGACGACAACACCGGCACAGCACGCCGCCGCCGCCGCCGCCGCTGCAATTAGTTTTTTTGTTTAATATTGTATCCCGATCGTATGAATGTAAAACCGGAGTGTCACTGAATGAAATCTATGGTTTTGATCAACTTAGCATTTTTTCTCTGAATGTATAGACTTACCAAAGTAAAAAAAAACATCAACGTCTTTCTTTGAATAAAACAGTCATCGCAAACGTTTTCAGACTGAACACCCGTATGCAAAGCGAAAGCTGGGTTCCTTCGCAGCTAAGCCAAGGGAAAAATGTGGCGCGCAGGTTTTATGCATCTCTTCATCGCAAACGTTTCATACTGAACACCCGTATGCAAAGGGAGAGCTGGGTTCCTTCGTAGCTAAGCCAAAGGAAAATGTGGTGTGCAGGTTTTGTGCATCTCTTCATCGCAAACGATTTTGCATGATGACCCATGTGCAACGACATACAAACAATGTGGTAAGATTTGCATCTGTCATATTGGGTATAATTGCCATTTGTCAAAATGGAAAAATTGGCATTTGTCAATCTAGTAACATTGCCATTTGTCAATCTAGTAACATTGCCATTTGTCAACCTAGCAACACTGCCATTTGTGATCCTAAAAAAAAAACGCTGCCATTTGTCAAATTTTGCAGCTAAAAATCACTAGTACTGTAATTTTTGCAAATGAAATTCAGTAAGCATAGATTTCATTCATAGATTAAGCAGTCGTTCTTTATACAAATAGTTCAACTCGATAGCTGAACCAAACAAACTTTTACCCAATTGTTGCCAACCACGTACTGAAATAGCTAGTTCAACTATATATACTAGCTAAATTTAAGTACGTAGTACAGTTCAACCATATCTATAGTCAGATGAACTGAACAAAATGGCCCCTAAATACTACGGAGGAGGAGGGGCTTTGTACTACTTCCAGCAGCCTCTCCTCTGCTGAGCGTGCTCAGTAAGAGGCCGAGGAGGAGGAGCCTACCGACGAGCTGGAGAAGCAGAATCCGGCACCTGCTGCTGTTGCACCTTTAGCGACGACCAACTCGAATGCCCTCTGCCGCTCCAGACTATCCCTCTCAAAGCGGCGGGACTCCTCGTATATCTCCGCATCCCGCGCCACTGCGGCGGCTTCTCCTGCAGCCACGGCGGCGGTAAGACGCCTTGCGTGCTTGACCAGGCGCTCCTCCTCCTCCCACAGGAACTCGATGTAGCACGTGGCAATGTCGCTGATGCTCGTGCGGGCCTCCACATCCTGCCTTCAGGCCACGGTGGCAGAGCGGGTGATGACCCTGGCGATTGACGGTGGGGAGGCGGCCACGGCGGCCGACGGTGGGGTGGCGGCCGCCTCCCGCCTTCGGGCCGCGGTGGCGGAGCGGGTGATGGCCACGGTGCCCAACGGTGGGGTGGCAGCCAAGACGGACACCACCCGCCTTCGGGCCGCGGTGGCGAAGCGGGTGATAGCCCTGGTTGGCTTTGGTGGTGTGGCAGCCACGGCTGCCGACGGTGGGGTGGCGGCAACGGCTGCCGGCAACAGCTGCCATGGGCAGCGGCGGCAGAGCATGTGGCAGGTGTTGTGCGCACACCCAACAGGGACGCCACGGGCAGTACACGCCGCCGGGGACTGTGCCGCCGCCACGGTGTAGCCTCCCTATTGGAGCTGTCCTTAGACGACGGCGGAGTGGCTGAGTGATGACGACGGACTGGTGCCATTGGTGATGGTGGGAGAAGCAGACGAGATAAGCTACGGGGAGGGAGGGGAAAATGCGATGCCGACTCGCCGACCATGACTGTTTATAAAGAAGGCCGGTAAGCACTGGTTTTTTTGGGGATTTCTCCAAGTCGGGCGGGAAGCTTGCGCGGGAACCTGCACGGTTGCGTGGGAACGGGCTCACCGATGATTCATTGGCGCCTCTTCGAGCTAATGTTTGGCCAAAAGAACGCCTGTGCAGTGCTCAAGCTTGCGCTCTATGCCTTCTGCGGCAGCGCGGTGACAAGACGTGCAAGAGGAGGACGAAATGACAAGTACACAAACGGTTAATAAAAAAAATTGCGATTTAATTACCTAGCACACGGCCGCTCTCTATGCAGCGTCGCGAATGATTGTTTGCCCACTGTGTGATGTGGAATGCGACGTAGTTTCACATCACAACGCCGGCTCGCAACTACCGGCCGGCTTGTAAACAGCCATTCCCTGCGTGTTCAACTGCTCTATGCGTGTGGTTGCTCGCGGTTGAGGCGGCCGCGGCACGCTCTGCTCGCGTCACGCCGTGCACGCTCTGCTCACATCCCTCCGCGCGCACTGCAAGCGTTTCAGGCTGGCGCACGATCACGTACGTTCGGGGTGCCTTATGCATGCGGTTACGTCGGACGCGGCGCCACGATGCAGTTACATGCGGCAAAAACTGCCTTGTGGACGTGCGGAGAATCCCGGCTGCCCGGCCCTCATTTATTCCCGTGGCCATTTACCTTCATCTCTCGCGCCCCATGACACAATAAGCACACCCACGATGACTCATACAGAGAGGATATCTAGCGGCTCCAATGGCGCACCCGGCTCCAATGGTGCTCCCAGCGGCTGACGATGACGACGGGCGACAGTTCACCACTCCTCACGTAGTGGAAACCCACGTGAGGAGGAAGGACCTCTCAGTGGTGTACACCAACGAGCCGGTCTCGGTGGAGAGCTCCATCCACACTATGGAGCGGTTGCTTGCTGAGGACGAGTACCAAGTGGTCAGCTTCGACCTCGAGTTCACTGGCGGTCATGTCAGGTATGATCAGAAGGTTGCCGTCGCCCAGTTGTGCATGCGCCATCACGTCCTCGTCTACCACTACTCCCTGGCCACAAGGCCTTGCGAGCATTTTGCCAGGTTTATCAACAGCCCCGACTATGGGTTCGCTACGGTGGACACCTTCAATGATCTAAAGGTGCTCGAGACTACGGGCTTGGCCTGCCAGAATCTTGTCGACATCCAAGGCCAGTACAGGGTCTGGGGCAGAAAGAAGGTGAAGGACTCCCTCGTTGACCTAGCCGTGGCCATCATTGACCCCTACTATAGAGGCATGAAGGATGAGTGCAAAAAGAACAAGGATGCCTGGCACGAGGCCTGGGTGCGGAGACTGGATGAAGAACACGTCAAGTACGCGGCCAAGGACGCATACACAAGCTACGAGATGTACAGGCGGATCGTTGACATGACGGAGTGCCTCCTTCCCGTGGACGACGAGGGATCCAGCCACAAGTAGAGTAGTGGCGGCAGCGTCACAGGAAGTAGATGACTAGATGATCGTTTCTCCTAGTTTAGAATGCATGTAATTGTTTATTAAGGTGTGTGCGAATGTTTTGTATAGTCACCTATGTAATTGGATGTTTAATTTGGTTATATATGTTGTTTTTCTGTAGACTGAGCAATCACATCGCCCACAGGCTAAACTAGGGAACCCGTCAGTGATGATTTCATCAATCGCTTTCAATTGTATACCAGCAAGCGTTTGCCCAGAACACACACGGGTTATTAGCAGGAATCGTCCGTGTTGTTATCCGTCTTCCCACACATTTTGGATTACTGACCTGTTTGCCGCGTATCACACACATCTTGTTAAGTTGAATCATTTTTGTTGTGTTGGGTAATCGCAAACAGTTCATCCGAGTGAACCGTATGCCGTATATCGCACACACCTTGATCTGCCTGCCCGTTTCTGTTGTGTTGCGTAATCACAAACAGTTCATCCGAGTGAACTGTATGACGTGTATCGCACACACCACGAACTGGCTGACCGTGTTTGTTATTCTGGCTTATCGCAAACAGTTCATATGGATCAACTGTATGCCACGTATCGCACACGCGTCTCTAATCTGAATCGTTTTTGATGTCTCCGGCATCGCAAACAGTTCGTCTTATTGGGGACGGTTTTTTTACGACACTGTTTGCGATTCATGCATCGCACATAGTTTGGTCGCGGGGTCTCTGATTCATGTGTCGCGTTAGCGGTCGCCTGGAGTACTGAGAATACTCCTGGTCTTCACACACTTAAATCACTCTGGAAAAACAATCACAACAAGCAAAATAAATAACCACATAAAGCATTTTTCAATGTCCAGAAAATCTAGACAGCAGAGAAAAATGTCAACTTCTACCAGAAAATAAAAGATCTTAAAATAAAAATAATGCAAAAAGAATCAACTCAATTGGACTTTTAGATTGGGAGATATTACTGGTCAAAGTTGTTGTCAAATCTGGATTAAAATGAATAAAACTGATTTTCTGGAAAACCTCCAGCGAGGTGACGTTGAAGGTGTATTATGCTTTTATGCCTCCACTTGCAAACGCTTCGGGGGAGGGCTGAGTCACTGATGGGTGGGGTCGGGCTGAGTCACTGACGAGAGAGAGAGGGAAGCAGAGACAGCTGGCTCACCGGCGGTGGCTTGCCGGCTTCGAGACCACGGCGGCTTCGGGAGCGGGCGGGGACGGAACGAGCACTCGCGGGCAAACATGCGGCAGCAGGCTTCGGGCACCGACGGGCTCATCTATTCTGGCGAGGATGCGGGCACCGGAGAGGCTGGGGAGGATCCGCGGAACACCGGCAACACACTGGTGACCTCGGATGGAGCTGGGGATGGCCGAAGCTAGCTGGAGTTGGAGAGACTGAACGGCGGAATGTTGGCCGAAGAGGAAGAAGGAGAGCTCGCGGGCTCGATTGAGTGGCTCTGGTGGTCGATTAGATGCTGGAGGGGGCGAGTGGTGAGGAGGGATGAGCTCGAGGAGGGCTTAAATAGCCAGAGGGAGATGCGAGGTCCGAGAGCCGCCGCGGGGATGCGGTTGATGCTCCGGTGAGGCTAGTGCGCTGTGGGGCCGTGGGAAGTGATGGGAGAGAGCAGGGGGTGTCATTAATGCAGGCAAAGCGGAGCTAGGGACACGAAGGAAGGAGACGGAGGCGAGCAGAGGCTTTCGGCCATCATAGTGCACTATGCACCCCTGGGCGCGACGGCTGGTGCCGACAAGGGAGCTTCTGGAGGGGGAGGTGAGTCATGGGACTACGTGGGAAGAAGAGGAGGGTGGACGGCACCAGGGGACGTGCGGGCGTGGCCGGGAAGACGAAGCCCGACGCTACCCGACGTGCAGAGCGCGGCCACAGCGAGCAGAGCATGCGCACAGACATGCCAGCAACATGGTCACCGCATGGCATGGCGAGGAGAGGGCATGAGGGACTGGCAAAAGGTGTCTAAGGTGTTGTGCATCCATTCTGGAGCTCCACTGATGCTTCACTTCGATTAAAGTGGCTTTGGGTTGAAGTGTAACATCAACTGAACTTTGCTGCAGCAGGATTAGACTAGATGTTGGGTCAAATGGCAAAGTTAATTAAGGAAAGAAGTTGTCACAGAGAGTTAGGGTAGGAAGGACTATCATCTGGTGGAATTTGGAGGGGTTTTGACAAGATTTGAAGATAGTTGCTTCACAATAGCAAATCTGGTCCAGAATCTTGATTGAGATGTTGCACTCACATGGAGTGTTGGATTGACCTGAAATTTGGTGGAGAGCAATGATTTGGAAATATAAAAGTATAAATGGTACTTCCATCACAGAGATCCCCACTGGAAAGAAACTTGGGGGAATTATTGGGAAATATTGGCTTCAAGGATTGAGCTCAAATTTTGCAAAGGGAAGTTATATATGTGGTAGCATGATCTGGAAAAAATTCAGCAGTTATGGAGCAACATGAAATATAGTTGTTTCACAATCAAAAAATGTGACCAGAAGCAAAACTTGGATGGTGTGCTCACCATGAGCATGGAATATTGAATATTTTTACATATCCAAGATCCACAGGAGTCAAAGTATTTATGTGAATTTTGTGGGAATTAATGACAAGGCAAAAAGATGGGTTGCTTCACAACCAAGAGAAAACAGGGTTATTCCTTTAATAGAAAAAGGAATATTTAGTTGAAAAAGGAATTGTAGTTGAGCTTGGATGGACATGACAGGATATTGGAAAGGTTTGAGAGTGTTGATCCTCTTGGGAAAAGAAAGAAAGAGGATCTTCCCAAGTTTTAAGTCCATCGAGCCAATTCCAAAAAAAACCAACTCAAAAACAAAAGAAAAGCAAAGGGGCCAAAATTGGGGTGTTACAAACCTACCCCCCTTAAGATAAATCTCGTCCTCGAGATTTGGTTGCTCAGGGAACAAGTATGAATATTCTGAATTTAGGAAACCGTTTCCAACCTGGGTGTCCTTTTCCTTTATATGTTGTTCCCATAGAATCTCATAGAATCTTATTACCTAGCTGCGGGTTGGTTTGCTTCACCTGACCCACAATTTTGACGGGTCTTTCCTCATAGGTTAAACCAAACGCTGGCTCCAATTATTCCATATCTGCCGGCTTAGCTGGGAGTGTGATATGTTATCATAACTGGGGTATACATTCTTTCCACAAGTCCGGGAGTGATTTTCCAATTGGCATGTCACTCTTGATTTATCAACGGTAATAATTAATTTGAGAACAAATTTCCCGTGGACACGAAACCTTGTAATCCTTCCGTCGGGTTACTCAAATAGAAGCATGTCCTCCAGATTGAAAATTTAATTCATGATGCTGACGTCATAACGGTTCCTTTGGCGGGATCTGACTGCTTGTAGGAAGTTTTGAATCATCTTGGCTGGTTCCTCTATCTTGAATATCAAACCCGTACCAAAGATTTGACTGTCTTTTGTTATGTCCAGTATAGAGGAGTATGGCCTGGGTAGGTGTGGTATGCTTCAAACAATAGCATCTTGGGAACTGACGAACAGTTGTTTCTGGCAGGCTATCCTTCGACTTGGTTCCATATGTGAGGTTGCACGGTACGAGCTTGTTGTTGCAGTCAGTCAGACAATATAGTAACAAGAAATAACGGTATCACCTTGTTGGAATGAAGGAGCTGACCATTGGTGACCACTGTCTGTTGATCCGGGGTTGTTTTACTTCACAACTTGTTGATTCTTGCATCATATGGGATATATACCTGACTTTCTTCCTCTAGCAAAGGTTGTTGTGTTCTTACTGCTTTTCGGTAGGTGATTTGCATTCTTGTACATTACTTGAGCTTGCAGGCTTACTGAATATGCGGAAATATGCGTAGCCGAGGGCTCGATTTTTCAAAACATACATGTGTCCTGGCTCGTTCTTGCTTTTGACCACACGGTAGTGAACGGGATTTGTGAGTGGTACTGTCATATATTGCAGACGTACTGGGTAATAAACTGTAACCATGCTGATAACTCTTTGTTGTGTCGGATGAGAGAGAGCTGCATTTCTTATGTTGAAAGCCATTGAGAGTAACATGCTGAAGAGGATTGGATAGCTTACGCTCGAAGCTTTTGCTGGGGTAGCGTGCTGAAGAAGACTGGGTATCGTAACTCGGAAGGTTCTCCTCTAGTTGCTTACGGAGAAAGATTCCATGCCTTCTGCCATAAATTTCCCTGCAATGGCTTGCTAAAGAAGACTAAGGGGCTTATGTTGGAAGCCATCAATGTATCGTACTGAAGAAGATTGGGAAGCCTTGCATGATAAGCCTCCCTGGTAGCTCTGCGGCTGGTTCCTTGTATGGAAAGAGTTGTCTGTCTGAATGCCGGGTTTATGACATATTCTGGCCTTCTTCGGAATACAACATCTTCCCAATGTTGCTCATAACATAACCAAAACTTTCGATACAAGTCATACCTTTGACGAAAATACCTGGTTGGCCTTGCAACTCAGCTTGTCTCCTGGCTGATGCGCTCACCAAAGCTACGAAGATTGTATGCTAACGTAGACTTGGCACTGGCGATGGATTCAAATTACCATTCGTACACAGACCAGATATTCCCAATTCATTGTGGTCAACTGAGAATTCCATATTGTTTAGCTTCCAAGTACTTGAAATCCTTCTTGATTCATCGATTCCGGCGGTGGTTGATGAGCAACTTTCTTAAGGGGAATTAGTGTAACACCGAAGAACGAAATAAAGAAGCAAAAGAAACGAGTCAATTGCACAAAGGCACACAACAGGCATCACACTTACACACAAGTAACATTACATCCATTACTACTCAACACAACCCACAACATGCATGCTACTACAACTAATGCAGCATGAACTACGTAGATACTTAGACACTATGTCCTAACGATAACTGGGTGGCTGATGAAGAGGCTGGTGGAGGGGTGGGTGGAGTAGTTGATACTAGAGTCCCAGAGAAGATAGGTGAAGAAGTCGATGAAGTAGTCAGTGAGGGTGGAGTTAATGCTGCACCGAGCATTCTCCTGGCCCTGGTCGCGTCTCGGACCAGCTCAGCAATAAGAATATACTCTACCATCATGTAGCGGGACATGGAAGGAATGGCCACAGTATCTTGAGGATGAGCAGAGGGGAACTTGACTCGCTTGGGGTTCTCGGCTATGGTAGGGTAGTAGTGATAAGCACGCTTCTCTTGCATCATACGCTCTTGATGACGAAGAACAGTAACTCCTGCCAGGGCGGCTAGCTAAACTGCACGATCTGGAGTGGCACCATATCCGCCATGGAAACTATAGGTACGTCTTCCGATAGGAATCTTGGCCGCCAGAAAGACATGGGCGACATATTCTATTAATCTTACTCCAAGTGGGACCTCGAAGACTTGATACCTCGGCATATCTCCATTGGGATAGAGGCTATGCCATACGTCGCAAAGTAGAGATGCGAAGCTGAGTGGTGTAGGGACGGCATTGAACTCAATTGGAAAGGCAGCCATCTACACTCACTGTCGTAGTTTTGACATGGTAGATGCCCTTATGAAAGGACTTAGGGATGAGGCCATCGCACGAAGGTGGAAGCTTAGCGAGGTTGATCGGGAATGAGAAGACACGAGATTACCCAGGTTCGGCCCCTCACGGTGGAGGTAAAAGCCTACGTCCTGCTTGATTGTATTGCTTTGGATCTCGATTACAAGGGTGTGAATATGCTAACCTAGCTCTCGAGGGATTGCAACTTAGTCTTTCAGCCGTAGGCGCTCACCTTTATATATAGGTGGAGCCCTAGGTTTACATGAGAGTCCGGGTGGTAAACATAACCCGTATCCTACTCTTATTC
Source organism: Elymus sibiricus (assembly GCA_039707655.1). Taxonomy (NCBI): domain Eukaryota; kingdom Viridiplantae; phylum Streptophyta; class Magnoliopsida; order Poales; family Poaceae; genus Elymus; species Elymus sibiricus. The sequence goes on from CM077670.1 coordinate 163,543,783, forward strand.
TACTTACTCCTCAAGACAATCTTCCTTGTCTTATCTTTCTTCTTAAGCCGGCCCGTATACCGAGCCGCCTCTTCTCGCCGGGCCTCCTGTTAAGCCGGCCCGCTTGGTATCTCCAAAGCCCAGCAGTGAGATACCCCGCTGAGCCCTTCAGCTCTATGGCCGGGTCTACACGCTGGGAAATATCCCCAACATTAGCCCTCAGTTTGACCTGGATTTATCCATTATAAACTCCTAACCTAAAAGAATAAAGTAAATGAAGAAATTTCCAGCGAAGTGGTACTCCCAAATTGTTTCTTTTGGACCGGCTCGTTTTGCATCCTTCGCCGTCAGACAGGCTTTGCAGGTTAATAGCTTGCCAGGTCATTCCTCATCCATAGACTTGGTATTTTTTCATCGTCTTCTTTCATGACGTCACATCCCACTTCTGCAAAATCCGGAATGACATCACAATGAATCTTTGAATGGGTTCATATTGTCTTGTTAGGCGCGAAAATCGAGGAGCCTTTTTAGCCACTGTTCATTGGGCAGCCTGGGGCTCCGCGCATGCCGTTTCGGGTTCCGCCGCGCCCATAAATAGACCGACGCCCTTCCCACTTCTCTTTGTACTGCTTCTTGCTCGTCTTCTTCCTTTGCTTCTCCAACGTTGCCACGTCCTTTCGAGCTCGCCGGCGCCACCGGAGACTACATCGTCCGAGCTTTTTTCCCTGTCGACGGAGTCCATCCGGTCCTGATCGCACAGCCCCCTCCGCCGTACTTGAAGACCGCAAGATTCCCCATCTGAATCTATAAGTACCTTCTTCACCATTGCCGCTTGTCCCCTGGCTGCTCTTCCTAGTTCATCGCATTGGCAGTCTATAGATCCAAGAACACCCGTAGGTTTCTATTTTGAGGTTCGTAGAATCAGTCCGCCATATTTCCCGTGTAATGTAGATCTATTTCTTTGGTCTGAATAAATCCCCACTATAGCTCATCTCTTACTTTGAAGAACAGACCTAGGTTTATCCTCCTATTTTAGGCCATTTTTTAGATCTGCAGAACTTCTTAATTCATGTGAAACTTGTTTACTGACTCTTAGCCCAGACTATGCTCAACACTTGTAAAAAATCCGTGCTATGCAATTCCCGGCTTATCCTGCGTCAGATACCATGACCCGGAATATGCTTGCATTCCTTCCTGTGACCCAGCGAATATTCTATCTGCCGGCTCATATTTTGCTTTATGTTAACCCGGGAAGTTCTTGAATTGCCGGCTTATGATATTCTTTTACTTCTCTTGCAGCTAAATCCATGGCTCCGAAAGTTAAGTATGTCAATTGGGCAAAGTCTAACATGTCAGAGCTCAGGTTACAAGCCCTTGGTAGAATCCGGGTTATTACCACCTAAGGAAGAAATCGAATGGGGTGCTCCAAATGAGGAAATTCATCCACAGCCTGGTCAGAATGAGATTGTTTTATTCGCTGATCATCTGGACCGAGGATTCCATCCCCCCGGCTCAAAATTCTTCCGGGATGTGCTTCATTTTTTCAACATTAGACCTCAAGACATGGGTCCCAACTCTGTTCACAACTTGTGCCAGTCCCAAGTATTCTGTGAAATCTATCTGCAACTTGAACCGTCCATCAGCGTGTTCCAAGAAGTTTTCTACTTGAATCATCAGATAGAACACAAAGATGGACCAAGCCTAGAACTTGGTGGAGTCACCATCCAGCGAAGGAAGAACACAGCCTTCCTTGACGCTAAGCCGGCAAGCCACCCTAAGGGATGGTACAGAACCTGGTTCTACTGCAAAGATACCTCCCCCGACGGGCAGCATCCACTTCCGGGTTATCGGTCAAACCGGCTTGATGCCACCATCGTCTTCCCGGGCTTCGCCTCCAAAGAAGAGACAGAGGCTCTGGCACCCTTGTACTCCAGAATAAATGCTTTGACTGCTCATGGCCTTACCGGTGTGGACCTGACCCGGACTTGGGTAGAATGGCACATCCAGCCTCTGGGCTTCAGGCATCGGCTCTTGCACACTTACTCCGGCGAGCCGGAAGACCCACTTCGATTTAGCCGGGTCAACCTCCAGGAGAAAGATGTCTTGAAATTTTCCAAGAAACTACTTGGTGAAACTAAAGATGATATTAAGATCGTGGGACTTGCTCCCTTTTATGCAAACAACCCGGCGCCCTCGGTAAGCCGCCATCCTTACTATTACCCTTCAACTTGTTCATACTGCATTTCCTTTGTTGTATTTTCATCAACCCGTCATCATACAGGAAAGCTCTGATTGGTGGAAGGTCGAACTTCAAGACCCCACCCCTCCCCGAGAAGACAGTGAAGAAGATCCAGAAGATGATGAAGACCAAGAGGTAGAACTTGACTCCCTTGGTCGCCTATTTAACCAACTTGCTGATGCCACCTCTTCTCAGGAATAGGCTGAGACCAGCTACGCTGGCGCGCCAGAGGTAACTTTAATCTCCTCCGATTCTGATTCACCAGTATTCGTCCGAAAGAAATTTTGGGTTGCAGTCCGGAAAGTTCCATTTTCACACAGAGATGCTCATTTAGATCCACAATTTTCTTTGAAGAAAGCGCAGCACACAGGGACTTCTAAACTGAAGACCTGAAGCAGTGAAGGAGAATTGAGCGGCGGGTTAAACAATGAGCCGCCTGCACGGAGAGCACGGACAGATGCGCCTCTCAACCCCACTCCCTCTCTTCCTCACACCGGTCGCTTCAAGGAGCCCTTGCCTTTGAACGACTCGGCGTATCAAACATCTCCCTCTTCTGACGAATCAAGCGCCACTCAGGCCCCAGCCTTTAACATCAATCTTGGGTAAACAATCTGATTACTTATGTTTTACATGAAGAATTCTTGCTCTTATCCTTTAACCGAATGACTCTTTGTTCCTTGTATAGTGCGAAAGCCATTAAGAAGAAGACCGCCGTCGGGTCGTCAGACCCTGTCGTTCTAATAGGTCCTTCAAAAGAAGACGTAGTAGCTAACCCAGATATTCCGGATGAGCCGGCTTTTCAGAACGACCCGCCGCCTCTGGACACTACTGCAAGCCTGGCCCATGCCTCTCCTCCTCCTGCCCATCAGGAGAAGGAAAATTTAATTGAAGAGCAACCTGCTGAAAAGGCCCAAGATGAAGTAATGGTGACTGGTGAACAGCAGAATGCTCCACCGGAAACCTCTACTGTCTTAGCAAAGATCCCTGCCAAGGCTGAGTTGTCCATTAAGAATAAAGGGAAGGCGGCTCTCAATATCCATTCTTTTGAAGAGCAAGACATCAACATGGTGCATCAGTCTGTGATAACCCGGCTGTCTGAGAGCCGGGATACTGAAATTGCCATGGTGACTTCCCTTAAACGGAAGTATGAGATAACTTTCTGTCTCCTGACTTAATATGCCTATATTATATGTATCCCCCAAGGGCCGGGTCATTATACCATGATGATGAGGGACTTGTATGATATGTTTTGATCAACCTATAGCCCCCAAGGACCGGATCATCATGATATGATGTGCCGGGTCTCTGCATGTAGTGACATAGAACAAATTATGCATTAGCCCCCAAGTGCCATGTGGAATGTCCGCATCTTCATGGGACTTTGTTATATTTGATAAAACGCTGATAAATGTAGCCCCCAAGGACCGGGTCGACCAGAATGGCGGCTCGGGACGTTATTATATAACTCTTGTAACTGTGAGACCGCCCTGCAGGATATGTTGAATCAAGTGGAGACACGGGCATCCTTCTTCCAAAAGGAAGCAAAGAGAGAGAAAAAAACTTTGTGAAAGGGCTGAAGAATCATCTTCAGAAGCCAACAAGTCTTTGCGCCTTGTGAGAAGAATGCTGAGGCGGCATTTGAAGAGGAAAGATCTATCCTGGTCAAGCGTGCAGAAGAGGCGGAGGCAAAACTAAAGCCGGCGACCCAAGAACTTGCAACATTGAAAAACCATATCACCAGCATGTGCAATGCCATCTTTGGTATGCAGAAAAACTCATAAGCCGTCAAATGCACCGTGTTGTAAAATACCACGCCATCCGGACTGACTTTTCTCTCTATTCTTGCAGGCCAGAAAACTCATAACCAAGTTGAACATCCATTGGTGAAGCTGAAAGCTGCCTACACTCTTGCCGAACAACTATATATAGGCGGCGCACGATGCATCATGGCCGTCAAAAACACCAAGGCACTGCCCCACCTGATGGCAGATATGCTAAAGGAACTATCAGTAGTTCCCAAATGGTTTGAAGAGTGGAAGAAGGCGGCTTGTCGTGTTGGGGCCCTGACAGTGTTTGCTCCTGCCAAAGCATACGTGCCGGAATTGGTTCCAGCTCAAATTGTTGGCGGATACCCTGAGTTTAATGTAGATGACACCACTTTCAGCAAGGAGGACTTTCGGTGGTGTATAAAAGAAACCCGGCTTGCCGCCACAGCGATTGCAGAAGAGATGGATCTAACCAAGTATCAAGCCGGATATTCCGAAGGCAACGAACGGATTGAGCCGCCTAACCCTCAACCGGTTGCCCTTACTCGTATGCGTAAGCCATCTTTTGCCCCTGACGTCGACCCTTCCTTTGTGATAACAGCTGATGCAATGTTTGAAGCGTTGTGCTCAATCCAGTGGTCGACTCGCGAATCGACAAGTTAGGAAGAGGCGGCGGATGATGACGATCGTGAAGAACCGGCACATGGCGCTCCTTCAACCTCTGGCGCCAATCTCAACCCGGTAACATAAAGCACCGGGTCATAATTTATTGCAACTAAACTTGGAGGAACATCTGTCATGTCCATAGCCCTGTGGCGGCTTGTAATAGCTTAGTATCCGTAAACTATTGCTGGCCCAAGTGCCATCGCGCACTTGCGGTCTTTTGCTTGTATAAACTTGTTTAACTGCTTGCAATGACGAGTCTTCTGCTGCTCGGAGTACGAGCATAGAATCATCTGCGTTAAGTACGAGCTCACACCAGTGGTGTTTGAGAAGAAAAATAACCCGGCAAGTCTTGATACCAGATAAAGAAAAAATGACTGTAATGCAGAATGTATGGAAATAAAGACTATATGAATGCATGCAAGAAGTAACAATAATGCAAAACATGAATTTTAAATTGCCGGCTTACGCAGCACGACGTGAAGACCGGCCTTTTAGGCACAAGTCTGATTTGCTTTCATGAAGCAGGTGCTTTGGCCTTTTGGTTTATCCTAGCTCTCTGAAAGCCGGCTCTCACATGACAAACAAGCATTTTGACTCTGATGAATTCAGGGTCATCTTTGTGATTGACTCATCAGGCGTATGCCGGGTCACCTTTTTGGAGTAGCATCTTGCTGACAGGTAGGTTTAACCAAACGTTGGCTATTGCCGGGTTAAAGGGTTTTGTAAGCTGAACTCGATGAGTTGGAAGCCCCCAAGTAACCAATGATCAACCAATAAAGACTCAACACACAATTTGAGGCGAAACAACAAACTCTCTTATGCAGGGCTGCCAGTCTTTATTTCATTGATCAAAATATGTATATACATGATGGAAGGTATGTACAAAAGATATTACCCAGTCTATGACTTAGGTGTAGTATGGCCGGAGATGGGCAATGTTCCAGGGACGGCTTCCCTCCTCCTCGGAGGTACGTGATTTCTCTGCCTCACGTATATCAACTAGGTAATATGACCCGTTGTTGAGATTCTTGCTGATAACAAAGGGCCCTTCCCAAGGAGGTGAAAGCTTATGCATGCCTGTCTGGTCTTGTACCAGACGGAGCACTAAGTCACCTTCCTGAAAACTACGGCTTCGAACTCTACGGCTGTGATTGCGACGTAGGTCTTGTTGATAAATTGCTGATCTGGACGCGGCAAGTTTGCGTTCTTCCTCCATAGCATCAAGAGCGACTTGGTGAGCTTGCTCATTATCTGATTCCACATAAGCCGCCACTCGAGGGGAGTCATGACGAATATCGCTTGGAAGTACATCTTCTGCACCATAGACCAGGAAGAACGGCGTATAGCCTGTTGACCTGTTGGGAGTAGTCCGTATGCTCCAAAGTACTGCAGGTAACTCTTCTTCCCAACAGCTAGGCATGCATTGTAAAGGCACCATGAGCCGGGGTTTGATTCCGCGCAGCAATTCCTGATTAGCTCTTTCTGCCTGCCCGTTGGACTAAGGATGCGCAACCGATGCTAAATCAAGCCGGATGTGCTCATGTTGACAGAACTGTTTCATGACTCCTTTGGAAAGATTGGTTCCATTGTCTGTGATGATACTGTGTGGATAATCGAAGCGATATATCAACTTTTTCAAAAACTTGACGGCTATAGCCGCGTCACAACGGCTGACTGGCTCGACTTCCACCCACTTGGTGAATTTGTCCACCGCTACCAACAAGTGAGTATGTTTATTCTTAGAGCATTTAAAGGGTCCAACCATGTCAAGCCCCCAGACTGCAAAAGGCCAAGTTATTTGAATCATCCTCAACTCTTGAGCTGGCACATGAGCCTGGCGAGCATACTTCTGGCAACCATCACACTTGCGCACAATATCTTCTGCATCTGCGTGAGCTATGAGCCAGTAAAACCCGTGCCGGAAAGCTTTCGCGACCAGTGATCTTGAGCTGGCATGATGACCACAATCGCCAGAATGAATCTCATTGAGAATTGCATGGCCCTCCTCAGGTGAAAGACAATGCTGAAAAACACCGGTGACACTTCGTCGACGCAACTCACCATTGACGATAGTCATAGACTTGGATCATCTGATGATCTGTCGAGCGATGATTTCTTCTGCTGGAAGTTCTCCCTGGCTTAGATAAGCCAAGTAAGGAATTTTCCAATCAGGTGTAGCATGAACATCAGCCACTAGAGCCACCACTGGGTCAGGAATAGCCAAATCTTCCTCCATCAGCAACTTGACAGATGGGTTATGCAAAACGTCAAGAAAAACATTGGGCGGCACAGGCTTCCGCTGAGAACCCAAGCGAGATAGTGCATCGGCTGCCTCGTTCTGCCGGCGATCAATGTGATCAACTTGATAACCCTTGAAGTGTCCAGCAATATTAGTGACCGCGTGCCTATAAGGCACCATAAGGGGATCCTTGGAGTCCCATGTGCCAGAAACCTGTTGAGCCACCAAATCTGAGTCGCCCAAGCACCTAACCTAGCTCAAGTTCATCTCCTTGGCCATTCGGAGCCCATGAAGCAATGCCTCATATTCTGCTGCATTATTAGTACAGGGGAACATAAGTCGTAAAACATAACAGAACTTATCTCCTCGTGGGGAAGTTATCACAACTCCAGCCCCCGAGCCTTCCAGCTGCCTTGAGCCGTCGAAGTGTATGGACCAATACGTCGTGTCTGGCTTCTCGTCGAGAGCCTGTAACTCTGTTCAATCATGGATGAAATCCACCAAAGCCTAAGATTTGATTGCAGTGCGAGGCACATATTTGAGATGATGTGGACCAAGCTCGATAGCCCACTTGGCAACCCGGCCCGTGGCTTCCCAGTTCTGGATTATGTCTCCAAGAGGTGCTGAACTGACCACAGTGATTGGATGCTCGTGGAAACAATGCTTTAGCTTTTGACTCGCTATGAATACTCCATAGACCAGCTTCTGCCAATGCGGATACCGCTGCTTGGACTCTGTTAATACTTCACTAAGATAATACACAGGGCGCTGAACTGGGTATTCCTTGCCTTCCTCCTTGCGCTCTACAAGAACTGCAATGCTTACAGCCTTGTTGTTAGCGGCAATATATAACAGCATAGGTTCCTTCTCATGCGGGGCAGCAAGGATGGGCGGCTCAGACAACTATTTTTGTGGACCTCAAAAGCCTGATCTGCAGCATCACCCCAAACAAAGTCGTCTGATTTCCTGAGTAGTTGATATAGCGGAATTGCCTTCTCCCTAAGCCGGCTTATGAACCGGCTCAACGCCGCAACCCGCCCAGCCAGCTTTGCACAGCATTAAGATTTGCCGGCTTAGCTAGGGTCATGATTGCCTTGATCTTTTCTGGGTTGGCTTCAATGCCACGCTCAGAAACAAGAAAACCCAGTACCTTTCCTGCAGGGACGCCAAAGACACACTTCTTCGGGTTAAGTTTCATCTGTTAAACGCAGAGATTGTCAAATATTTCCTTGAGATCCTCCAACAAGGTTTCTTTCTTGCGGGACTTAACCACAATGTCATCAACATATGCGTGTACGTTCCGCCCAATGTGCTTATGAAAACAACTTTGGACACAACGCTGATAAGTCGCTTGTGCACACTTCAGACCAAACGGCATGGTCATATAACAGAAAGCTCCAAAGGGCGTGATGAAAGCTGTCTTTTCCTGGTCGTCCTGCTTCATCTTGATCTGATGATGACCAGAGTAAGCATCCAAAAAGCATAAAGACTCACAACCCACCGTAGCATCAATGATCTGGTCAATACGGGGCAAGGCGAAGGGGTCACTAGGACAAGCCTTATTTAGGTCTGTGTAATCAACACACATCCGCCAAACCCCGTTTTTCTTCAGAACAAGCGCCGGGTTGGCTAACCACTCAGGATGGAAGACTTCAACAATGAAACCAGCAGCTAGGAGCCGGGCTACTTCCTCACCAATAGCTTTCTGCCTCTCTTCATTAAAACGATGGAGATACTGGCGAACGGGTTTAAACTTGGGATCCACATTAAGGGAGTGCTCAGCGAGTTCTCTCGGTACACCTGGCATGTCAGATGGTTTCCATGCAAAAATGTCCCGGTTCTCATGGATGAACTCGATGAGCACGCTTTCCTATTTAGGATCAATATTGGCCCCGACGGTGAACTGCTCGGAAGAATAACCGGGGGTGAAGTCAACTTGCTTGGTGTCTCTGGCCGACTTGAACTTGAGTAGAGGGTCAGACTCAGTTGTCGGCTTCTTTAGGGAGGTACTGTCAGCCGAGTCAACATTGTCTGTGTAATATCTCAGCTTTTCTGCCGCACAAGCCATCTCAGCGTATGCTGCATCTCCTTCCTCACACTCAAGCGCAATTTTCCGATTGCCTTCAATTGTGATGGTTCCCTTCGGCCCTGGCATCTTTAAATTCAGATAAACATAACAAGGACACGCCATGAACCGTGCATAAGCTGGCCTACCGAATAGAGCATGTTACGGACTTTTCAACTTGACCACCTCAAAGGACAGAAATTCAGAACGGTAGTTATCCTCTGAGCCAAAGGCCACCTCCAGGGATATTCTGCCCACGGGATAAGCTGACTTGCTAGGAACGATGCCATGAAAGACTGTCGAGGATGGAGTCTACTGCTTATCAGACAGATTCATCCATCTGAAAGTATCATAATACAATATATTGATGCTACAGCCACCTTCCATGAGCACTTTGGTCAATGTATAACCACCGACTTGTGGTGCCACCACCAGAGCTAAATGACCGGGGTGATCAAGGAGTGCTGGATGATCCGCCCGGCTCCAAGTAACCGGCTGCTCTGACCAATTGAGATAGTACAGGGCTGCCGGCTCAACCAAGTTGGCGGCTCACCGCTGCACCTTCCTATCACGCTTGCAGGTACTAGCGGTGAAAACATGATACTGCCCACTATTCAACTGCTTTGGGTTACTCTGAAATCTGGACTGGCTGGCTTGATGCTGATCTCCCTGATTGTTTCGCTGATTGCTGCCTCCAGCATTGCCAGCCCCTGAAACCCGGCATTCTGCGCGTTGTTCCCTTGGAACCTAGGGCCTGTGAAGGGCCCGTGTGAGCCGGCTCCCTGGAAGCTGGATCCCTGGTTGCCGGGTTGTCCGCCGTTGCCACCGCCGTTGTGATGATTCTGGAAGATCCGCTTGGAGAACTCTTGCATGATGTAGCAAGTTTCCCAGGAGTGGCTAGACGGCTTACCATTGAAACTGTGCTTTGGACATGGACCTTTGAGAGCCTCCTCGAAGCTGAGAGGGTGATTACCAGAGGACTGCCTCCTAGAGCCATTGTTCTGACACTGATTTTGTTACCAGTATTTGTATTTGCTACCAGATCAGAGCCGCCCACATATCCTTTGCGCTTACCTCCATTGTTGGTCTACCCATTGCCATTGTTCTGCTAGTGACCCTTGCCACCGTTTTTCTTGCCCTTACCGAACTTTTCCTCATCAGATGGCGGATCCTTTGTATTATCTGATTTGGCATAACGGGTTAAGACATCCATGAGATCGCCCATGTCTTGGGCCTTTCTCTTGAGTCACCCTAACTTCTGGACTAGGGGCTGAAACCTACATGTTCGTTCCAGAACAAGCACTGCCTGTGCAGCTGATATGCTGTCTGAAGAATGTATGACCTCCGCAACCCGGCGAGCCCAATGATGTGCTGACTCATCCTCATGCTGAACACAATGTTCGAGATCAACAATTGTGGTTGGTCGTTTGCAGGATCCCTGGAAATTCTTGATGAAGCGCTCATACAATTCCTGCCATGTGTTAATGGAATTCACCAGCAGGTTTTTCAACCAAGTACGTGCTGGACCTTCCAACATGAGAGGCAGATAACGTGCACACACTGACTCACTTGCTCCCAACAGATCCATTGCCAATTCATAACTCTCGATCCACTCGGTCGGCTCCAGATTCGTTGTATAATTACGAACCTTGCGAGGACCATTGAAATCTGGGGGCACGCGTGCATCTCGCAGCGCCGGGACTAGACAAGGAGTTCCAATCATGCAACTTGATAGACCACCAAGGCGACCAGCTGTGTGGGCTATGGTGGGCGGGTCATGTGGTGTGGGCTGGTTGTATACCGCACGCGTGTTTTCCTCTTCCAACGCTCGGAGAGCCCGAGCGGTGTCCACAATATCCTGTGCATTCAGGATCCTGGGTTGGTGCTGATTCGCCAGTGGTTGCGCGGCCCCTTTGCGGTGTGCGCTGCTGGAAACTGCTGGTGACTCAGGGCGTTGGCTACTGCTGCGGCTCTCGTGAGGGGTTGAGTGGAGCCGGTGCTGGCTATGAAAATAGTTGGCTTGCTGCACTACTGCTGTCTTGTGCATCACGATGGCGTTCCTAGACTCGACCTGAGTCGGACCGTCTCCCTTAATTGGGATTGCTGCCAAGTTGTTAGTCGCCGCCAGAACATTATCAACCGGGCTTGAGTAGTGTCCAATTGGGGTCTGGAACCGGCGACGGTAACTGTTGCTGTTGAACCGGTGTATGATGATGATCTGGCTCCCTCTGCTGAGACGACTGCTGCAAAAGTGGCCCTCCCAGGGGCACAACTCCAGCCCCCGGGTTTGCCGGAGCCGGCGGATCATTCAGTGTGGTAAACAGCTGAGTCAGCTCGATATTAGCCGGAAGCCGGCTTTGATGTCGCCTTCGGTGGACGAGCTCTGACTGGGCCTACCGGTGGCTTAAATAATGAGCCTCCTCATCCAGACGATGTCTCTCCTCGGCAAGCTGGGCTTGCGCCTCCGCCATGCGGGTGTTTTCAGCATTGATATCCTCTTGGATCTTGATCATCTGCCCGTGAAACATCGTGATGTCCGTGTTGCGCGCAGCCGCATTCTCCACAGTGACCGGCTCAACCAACAGAGTTGTCAAAGTATTCACCAAGTCCGCAAGCGCCTGTGCCCCGGTTTTCTGACAGCCTGCAGCAGTCGCGCCGGCTCCTCCTGAGCCGGGCAGGGTGAGGTTCTGCCCAGTTGCTGGATCGATCGGTTCGCATGCAGGATCTTGCCTACCCGCCATGTAAACCGCTGTAAAGCGAGGCGGCTCAAGGGCCTCTGGAAAGACTTCATCAGTGTATCCCAGCCTTCCATTGTACAGGGGACGGATTGACTCGGTTTCTCCCACCGAGGATTCGCCATTAGATTGAACGAGCATATCATCTCCAGACAGGGAGTTCTCTGACAAGGCCACCCCTTGGGTGAACCCTACAAAGACATGCTTCCAGCCGGCTGGTGGCGGGCCGGGTCTTACCTGGCTTGGACTGGCGCGGCGAGCCGACTCGACACCGATGACAGCCTCCAATCCGGCGGCTGACTCACCGACAACACTGATGATGGTATGGATCTTGCCAAAGGGGACCCGGTACTCGTACTCGATCGAGTCGGCGTCGGGACCCCAGTACGAATCGTCGATGTAGAGCTTCCCGCGGTGGCTCTTCGTCATCAAGCCAACCACGTACTTCCCGAACCCTGAGAGAGCTCCCGCTAAGAACTCAACTCCACCGTGCATAGGCCCACACTGGGCGCCAACTATCATGGTTTTGACACGGCAGATGCCCTTGTGAAAGGACTTAGGGATGAGGCCATCACACGAAGGTGGAAGCTTAGCGAGGTTGATCAGGAATGAGAAGACATGAGATTACCCAGGTTTGGCCCCTCACGGTGGAGGTAAAAGCCTACGTCCTGCTTAATTGTATTGCTTTGGATCTCGATTACAAGGGTGCGAATACGCTAACCTAGCTCTCGAGGGATTGCAACTTAGTCTTTCTTCCGTAGGCGCTCACCTTTATATATAGGTGGAGCCCTAGGTTTACATGAGAGTCCGGGTGGTAAACTTAACCCGTATCCTACTCTTATTCTACTTACTCCTCAAGACAATCTTCCTTGTCTTATCTTTCTTCTTAAGCCGGCCCGTATACCGAGCCGCCTCTTCTCACCGGGCCTCCTGTTAAGCCGGCCCACTTGGTATCTCCAAGGCCCAGCAGTGAGATGCCCCACTGAGCCCTTCATCTCTATGCCCAGGTCATCTTTCTGCCGGGTCTACACGCTGGGAAATATCCCCAACACTCATGGAATTAGCGGTTAGGAAAAAGACTGAATCTATACGCATGCTATGCAACAAACAAGTGCATCAACCAAATGCAGCAAACTGGCTAGACTCTATACTACCGGTTTCTAACGCTCGTGCCAACTAGGGCATCCTACAGCCAGCCTTGCTCTGATACCAACAGATGTAGCACCCCGGCTTACAGGAACCGGAACACCCCGTATTCCAGCCCAGAGACCAAATCTTCTGAAATACGGCACTTCTTGGCACAGAACAAAACAACCCTTTAATACAAATAATAGGAGTACAAGAGTTCTGATACTTCAATGGTTACAAGGGCACGGCGACACTACGCCTGCTAAGGTGGCTCTATGCTAGCAGCAGAACGAATCGTAGCAGCGGAACAACGACGACGGTGATGGACTCCACTCTGCAGGGACACTGGCTGGGACACGGCCTAGCTCGCAAACTCGGGATCCTCGACAAGCAATCAATCACGGCATCACCTGCAATCTGGCATGACACGCCAGGTGAGTACTTTGAATGTACTCGCAAGCTCACAACAACCAAAAGCATCAAGGCAAGACAACAACATAGCATTATAGGTTAAGTTATGGACAACTACTATGAAGGTGGAGGTAAATGATAATCTTGATATGATGAGCTATTAGTAATGAGTAACCATCGTTTAAGGTCACCTGGACCATCACACTCTTGGCTATCCGGCCAAGCAATATATCCTCATGGTCACCGCGTGATCACATAACCATCCAATGATCATCCTCAAGATCATCCCTAGATTATCACCAGCATTCTGCCAAACTGTTACGTACTCACATATAAATATAAGTCCTTCCGTCATCATACGTGTTGATCGAACAGTGTGACCTAGAACAAGCTGTGCCCATAACCGAGGATGCGGCTATCCGGATAGATTGTACACTTTGTAGAGGTTAGTACACTGTACCCACACCATGAAACTCGTCGCCTCGTACTTTAGTACATGCTCCCATTCAGGTGGACCAGCGATGTTTCAACAAAACTATTGGATGACACTCTTTCGGCCTCTTCGACACACTCCCCTTTGGGCTATGCCATGGGTGGCCCCGATGTCACCGCCATCCCGCCACCGTCATGGCCAAACTAAACGGTCCCAAACGGGGACCTGTGCACAATAACCAAACCGGGCTCACAAGGTTATTGCCGCCTACCAGGCCAGGGTAGCACGCGCACATAACCTTCCCTCGTTGGAGGCACCGACAAGAGGCATGACAATAGACCAAGTTAGGGCCCCCGATAAGGCAAATGTGGCTGCACTGGTGAGCTCGATTCGGTGCCACTTGATCAACGAAATGACGGAATTTATCCCCAATATATAACTCTATCATAACCGTTACTTCGATATCATATATCAACCTGTGATCCAAGTCATAGCTATATGCAACTAATAATCCAAAGAATAATATAGCCATATCATTATAATCAACTCCATAGGTAGAATATTAAATATGCTCATCATGAAAATATATTGATCCTACTAATCCAATGAATAGTGGCAAAATCATTTCTACCCGCTCCATAAGCATAATATCAAATACTCCCATGGTATAATAAAAGTGCACTATTGATCTTAATAATCCGAGTGGTCATGGCAATATTAAGCTAGCACGATAGTAGTCATATACAATCCAAGAATTATCAGGGCAGTAGCAAGATCAAATATTTCCCCAAGTATTACCTTGAATAAATCATTTCTAGCTAATTCAATTAAACCAGTTTATTATATTAAACCATGGCATTGCATTGCAATCATGCAAATGGTGGGTGTGGCTTGCCTTGCTCCAAGAGAGGGAGGAGAATAATCCTGGTCTTCACACACTTAAATCACTTTTGAAAAACAATCACAGCAAGCAAAATAAATAACCACATAAACCATTTTTCAATGTCCGGAAATCTAGACTGCAGAGAAAAATGTCAACTTCTACCAGAAAATAAAAGATCTTAAAATAAAAATAATGCAAAAAGAATCAACACATTTGGACTTTTAGATTGGGAGATATTACTGGTCAAAGTTGTGGTCAAATCTGGAATAAAATGAATAAAATTGATTTTCTGGAAAACCTCCAGCGAGGTGACGTCAAAGGCATATTCTGGTTTTATGCCTCCACTTGAAAACGCTTCGGGGGAGGGCAGAGTCACTGACGGGTGGGTTGGGCTGGCAGGTTTTAAAGAGAGAGAGAGAGAGGGAAGCAGAGACAGCAGGCTCACCGGCGGTGGTTTGCCGGCGTCGAGACCATGGCGGCGTCGGGAGTGGTCGGGGACGGAACGGGCACTCGCGGGCAAGCACGCCTGTACCCGTGGCTCCTTGACTGGTGCCCGGATAGCGTCGGCGTCGTCATCTCCTGCGGCAGCAGGCTTCGGGCGTCAACGGGCTCGGCTATTCCGGCGAGGATGCGGGCACCGGAGAGGCTAGGGAGGATCCGCGGAACACCGGCAACACAGTGGTGACCTCGGATGGAGCTAGGGATGGCCGGAGCTAGCTAGAGTTGGAGAGACCAAATAGCAGAGCTGTTGGCCGGAGAGGAAGAAGGACAGATTGCGGGCTCGATTGAGTTGCTCTGGTGGTCAATTAGATGCTGGAGGGGGCGAGTGGTGAGGAGGGACGAGCTCGAGGAGGGCTTAAATAGTCGAAGGGAGATCCGAGGGCCGAGAGCCGCCGTGGGAATGCGGCTGATGCTCCGGCGATGCTAGTGCACTGCGGGGCCTTGGGAAGTGACGGGAGAGAGCAGGGGGTGTCATTGATGCTGGCAAAGCGAAGCTAGTGGAACGGAGGAAGGAGACGGAGGCAAGCAGAGGCTGTCGGCCACCACGGTGCACTGTGCACCCATGGACGCGATGGCTGGTGCCGGCGAGGGAGCTTCTGCAGGGGAACTTGAGTCATGGGAGTATGTGGGAGGAGGAGGAGGGTGGACGGCACCAGGGGACATGCGGGCGCGGCCGGGAAGACGAAGCCCGACGCTACCCAACGCATAGAGCGTGGCCACAGCGAGCAGAGCAGGCGCACAGATGTGCCATCAGCGCGGTTACCGCGTGGCATGGTGAGAAGAAGGCATGAGGGACTGGCAAAAGGTTTCTAAGGTGTTTTCCATCCATTTTGGAGCTCCACTGATGCATCACTTCGATTAAACTGGCTTTGGGTTGAAGTGTAACATCAACTGAACTTTGCTCCAGCAGGATTAGACTTGATGTTGGGGTCAAATGGCAAAGTTAATTAAGGGAAGAAGTTGTCATAGAGAGTTAGGGTAGGAAGGACTATCATCTGGTGGAATTTGGAGGGGTTTTGACAAGATTTGAAGATAGTTGCTTCACGACAGCAAATCTGGTCCAGTATCTTAGTTTAGATGCTGCACTCACATGAAGTGTTCGATTGAGCTGAAATTTGGTGGAGAGCAATAATTTGGAAATATGAAAGCACTGGTAAAATTTCATACCAGTTGGATAAGTATAAATGGTACTTCCTTCACAGAGATCCCCACTAACAGAAACTTGGGGGAATTATTGGGAAATATTGGCTTCATGGACTGAGCTCAAAGTTTGCAGAGGGAAGTTATATATGTGGTAGCATGATCTGGTAAAATTTCAGCTGTTATGGAGCAACATAAAATATAGTTGCTTCAAAATCAAAAAATGTGACCAGAAGCAAAACTTGGATGGTGTGCTCACCATGAGCATGGAATCTTGAATATTTTTACATATTCAAGATCCACAGGAGTCAAAGTGATGCGGAGCATCCTACGGACATCACCATGTCAAGAGTCCGTTTGGCAAGTGACACGTGTGCCATCTACTTCACATACACAAAGATGAATCATCTCCTTTACACGTGTTCACTTGACCCGTTTGAGGATGGCATACTACTTGACACTTCTCCCGTGTGCATGCATAGGTATTGTCGGAGCTTCACAGATGATGAGGAGGAGTGCAAGCACCAAGGAACGGCTACACCATCTGCGAGGGACGCGTGGAAGAGAAGACAGAAGAAACGGAGCTACAGGAAGGTATAGCGGCCGGACATCTGGGCCAGAGGCCTGACATCCGGCGTCACACCAGCAGCCAGACATCCGGCCAGTGCTCGGGCATCCGGCGACTGGCAACAGAAGGTTGGGCATCTCCAGGCCGGACATCCGGCCAGTGCCCCGAACATCCGACGCCTCCCGAGAGGCCGGACATCCGGGCCCCAGCCCGGACATCCGGCGCCTCCTGCGCGCGTGGACAGGGCCCGAGGCTCATGTATCTCTCTTTCCCCCTCCCACTTCGTGGCTAGACTATAAATACCCCTTCCCCTCCTCATTCTAGGGTTAGCTAAGATTAGAACTACACATTAGAGCTTAGCTCATGTACGTCCCCTTGTGGGATTCCTCTTGAGAGAGAGAAGACTCCATTGGAGTGCAAGGCCTCCTAAGGGAGAAGGATCTACCTAGATCATCAAGACCTCCTGAGGTAGAAGGATTCCCCAAGTGAATCATCAAGACCTCATCTCCTCTTGGATTTGGGATGAACTCTATCTTGTACCGATTTCCCTTTGTTGTTCTTGTACCTTGTGATCTTGTGTGTTTGTGAGTCTAGTGGATGTGTGATTGGACTTGTTCTTGAGCGTTCCTCTCAAGATTTCTCTCGTGTTCTTCCCCATGTTCTTCTTGTTCTTCATAGGATCCCCTCCAATTCATGAAAGATCGTCAATTAGGGTTCCACCCTACATCATCTTGGTATCATGATCCACGTTGATCACGAATTTGGAGTCTTACCCCCCTCTTTCTAGCTTAATTTTGTTTGTTCTTGCCCAATTTCGAAAATCCAAACCAAAAATAGCCTCACCAAAATTTTTGCATTTTGTTGGTTCTTGTGAAATTTTGTTGTGTTTGATCCATGATTTTGTTGTTTGGCAAGTGAATCTAGTTTCCCCGCCACGAAATCCATCCAAAAATTTCTTTTCCCCCATCAATTTTGACCCCCAAATCATCTAAATCCACCCCAAATCGAGTTTCGTAGTCCAAATCCCGATCTGGAATCGTCTGGCCCGACATCCGGGCCACCGGCCGGACATCCGGGTCCCCAGCCGGACATCCGGCTCCTGGAGCACAAAATCGCGCAAGTTTCTGGACATACAGCCCCGGATATCCGGCCACACCCCCGGATGTCCGACCCCTGGAGAATCAGCCTTCCGTGTTTCACCGTTTTGACCATAACTAATTCATCCGGAGTTCGATTTTGACGTTCTTTAGCTCGTTTTGTAGCTATTGACATCCCCCATCACCCAACATTAATTCCACCACCATTGGACTCCATCAAATTTTTGAAAATTTGGCAAGTTTGCCAAGGTCCTCCACCATAACTTCCGCAATACCACCACCATAGCCTTCCGCAACCTAACCCATTTTGATCCCCATTGCATTTGTGGTTGCTTGAGTTGTGATTCAAGTCTCCTAAGGTGTTTTGGCTACTTAGGGACGGTTACTTCTTCAACAATCACCAACTCCACTTCCGCTTTGACGACTCCAAAACCACCATCGCTTTCCGCTACCACCATTTGACATTTACCATTTGAGATTTTGAGTTTGCGGTTTCCGTTTCCTAAGGTGATTTGGCTAATTAGGAACGGTTCAACATCAACAACACCGACACTCATCATCGCCATGGACTCGACATCGACATTGTCAACTTCATCATCATCCGTCCTTGCTTACAAACGAGAACCCACCGACGGTAACTTCGACGACATCATTGTACATTTCCTTGCCAGTGCTTTGATCGCCCCGAGCCTATTGCATCACTTACCCATCGAGACTAGCGAGTTGAGAATTGCCGGCCCACGCTCATTGTGCACCTTAGTGATATGCTTACGCCACATAGCTACATTTAGCGTGCAATCATCTTGCTATCATCTTTGTGCCATAAGTCTGTCCCGTGCATATCTTACATACTTGTCTCATATCATACTTGGCTTGAGCATCAAGCATTGTGGCAAAGCATAAGAAAAAAAAAGAGCAAAAGCTTTTAAGCAAAGAGGAGATACAAAAGAGCTTGTAAGCAATAGAAATATCATTGAGCCATCTTGCATAGTATATCATATTGGATCATACATACATAGCATACGTGGGATTGAAGACGGCATGGTTACTCGCTTAGGTTGGTGCACAAGCGTATCTAGCCCATTTAAGCAATCGAGGTATTGTCTCTCTAGTATCCGTGCAACAAGAGCTTTTTGCGTGGTAACACATTTTGTGCTCATTCCTTGGTTGCGCGGATCCCACTTATCTATCCGTCTGTGTGTGTTTCTTGTGCCACCATAGCTATTGATCTATTTGCTTTACATTGCAATTTTGTGAATCTTCCTCGACATTTTCGATATCATTAACTAACACTTGCTTGAATTTTGTGCCACTTGTCCTAACCAAACCACTCGATAAACTTTACCTTGTAGGTGTGAGTGAACAAGTCCGGTACTAATTCCACTGTTCTCTCAATTCACATTGAGTGACGCGGGATACATCCTCAACTTTGGGAAAAGATAGTTTGGTATTGTTTATCTCATTTCCTACTCACCTTTGCTCGAGTCTTCTGATGGATAGGCAAAGCACATCTCCTTCGGTCTACAACAACAACGACGAGTTTGATGCTATGAAGAACCACTTGGACGCCAAGATGGATGCTCAAATGGAGGAGCTAAAAGCCCTCATCAAGACCGGCAAGAGGTCTTCCTCATCTTCGAGAAGACGCTCAAGTGCACACGCTTCCGAGCTACCATCTCCAGCAAGATCACATCGGCATCGACAACATCAACGACAAGAACGTGAAGGTCAAGAGCTCAACACCAACCAATGCTCTACGACTTCACCATCTACCTTGGCATCTTCGCCAAGCGATTTCAAGGCATCTTCGCCTTTGGACATGCGGCATCTTTGCCGACAAGCACCTCAAGATTGTGCTAAATAGAAGCTCCCCAAGCTCAAGTCTGCGACTTCCACGAGCTACTACGACTTCGACATCGACCACGAGATTCCTTTCTATGGGACTCAAGACCCCGAGAAGTATCTCGAGTGGTAGCGTAAGATGGACGACTACCTCAAGCTACATCAAGTCCCCTCCGAAGATCAAGTGAAGTGCCCCACAAGTAACTTCCACGACTACGCGTCGACATGGTGGCTTCACACACCTTCGAAGAGCTTCACCATGAGTTGGCCCAAGACGAAGAAAGCGATGCGGCGAGGATTTTTGCCTTTCACCTACACGGAACATCTTCAATGCCAATTGGAGAACACCATACAAGGATCTAAGTCCCTCGACGAGTACTTCAAGGAGATGAAGAAAGCCTTGCGACGAGCTGGTGTGGACGACCCCATTTGGATGAAGTTCTACTTCATGATGGGATTGAACAACGACATCTCCAAGACTATCTTCCTCGACAACTATGAGTCCCTCGATGACATCTACTTTGGTGCTCTCAAGGTGGAACAAGAACACATGAAGGCCAAGGCTTCTCCACCCCAAGCACACTTTGTGACGACCAAGCTCCAAGACAGTGAGCATGAGGATAGTACCACCACGATGTCCAAGCCCAACGAGCTTCAAGACGATGCTCCCAAGTTCGACTTCACCGCCATCCCTCTTTGTGGCATTGATGATGCCGAGTCTACCACGACTCTTTTTCAAGATGGCGCGGCGATGACTACAACTACGGAGCCTCTCAAGGAACAAGATTTGGAGGTGAGCGACAAGGTGGCGAGCAAGGATGATGCTTCCATCTTTGGAGGTGAGAGTGATGATGTGCCATCTTCGGCCTTCATCTACGGCGACGGCGACGATGACTTGAGTGACATTAGCACCCATATTGAGAGTGAGAGCGAGTTCACCACTAGCCCCATATATGACGAGATGCCCCAATTCGCATGTGAGGAGAGGCACAACCCCCACCACTTGAGTGAGATGAGTGACCCCACCATATGTGACTTCGAGTGCACCTATTTTGAGGGAGTGAGTGAGCCACCACATAGAGAGAGTGAGGTAGTTGATAGGGCATGTGAGGCCATTACGATTTCTAACAACTTAACCTCTACCTCTATTGTGTCTTCTCATTTGGTGCTAGGTCCCATATATGATGACACGCCGACCCTCGACGACTTCGTCCCTCCTATGGACAAGATGATGGCCATGGTGGAATATGATGCACCCCCCACATGGTTCCATCAAGTTGAAGATGACCACAATTTGGTCTTTGCTATCTCACCTACACCACATGAATGGAATGACAAAGGTAACATAGGTGAAGGTGATGAGCTAGTCCCACTAGTGGACATTGCATGCTTGCATGAAGTTGATCCTCCTATTGACACGCTTCTTGCTAGTATGATTTCCCCATGCGATGATTTACCCATTTATGATGAGTTTGATGATTGCCATGTGGAGTCTATTAGTTGTGATGCCATGTTTCATAGGACTTCTTGTAATAATTCTCTCGGTCACATCATGTTTGACAATCCGCTTGACTTGTCATATGCTATGCATGAGATCAACCATATCGCATCTTTGCAATCTCATCGTAGTAACTATGCATATGCCATTAAAATTAACCCAATTTGCACATATGGCATAGATGACAAGCCCATGGTTATTGGCATTTGTTTTTCTTGTGATGATATTGATATGCTCCCTTTGCATCATTGCCATCATATGCCATGCCATGACCACCTAGCTTCGAACATGCATTGTTTTCGATGTTGTTCGTTTTCTCCATATTATGCTTCCGCTATTGCTCATGAGGACACCCCCATAGTTTCCTCATCTATATTAGGAGATTTTGATCACTCCTATACATTGCGTGATCCCAATGATTGTGTGCGCCATATGCATCCCATGAATAAAAATGATATCGATGTGCCATATACTTGCATGCTAAATTTGTGTCCCCATCATGTCATACATAACAACTGTTCTTTCATGATGGATGACATGTTCTTATATCGTACCTCAAATTTCTTTAAGCATTGCTTGTTTTGTGCTAACTCTCACATGCACATACACATCATGATGGATGATGTCTACATTTACCACGCACACACTTTCTTTCGCTTGTGTCTTTCTTGTGTAGGTCATCACACTTATTCGTCAATCTCACAAGCGCACGAGTTGACGAAACGAGCTCTAGAGAGCAATGATGATGTGCGCCAACATGGAGTGCTTACCCTCCACCCGCCCTCTACGCGACGAGCCTTCGCGCATTTCTTCTACATGGCCCTCACTTGGTTATGGGCTATTGTCCATTACATATTCTATGCCCATCTTGCCATGTTCACTTTTCATGATATGCTCATTTCCATTTGGATGACATGCTTTGGTGACCCATGCTTTGCATTACACATGATTCATGATTCTAGTACTTGTATGTGTATTTGCATGCTTGGTGGAGATATCACTTGTTATTGCCATGTTTGCTTTGTAGCCCATGCCTATGATGATACTTTGATATTGCTTTGTGTTCGTGCTTACGATATGTCATGTGTATTACCTATATCTATTATTTGCTCACATGACATGATTGCCATGATTTCCTCTAGTGTGTTGCATCTTCGCTCCACTAGTTTGGACGACACGATTACTATGATTGCTTGCCTTGTTGCATCACTGATGATTCATACTTGCTCGTTTCATGCGGTTGATGGCATCCATTCACATGCTTTGCACATGATTGATATTGCTTCTTGTCATTTATCTACATATGTTGCATCTCTCATGCTAGATGATTTGCCATGTCTTGAGTGCAACAATGCTTTTAGTCTTGCTAATGAGATCGCCCCCATAGCTTTCTCCCGTATTATTGGAGCTTTTGACATCTTTCATGTGAAGCATGTGTGTCTTCCTTCTTTGCACCATATGCCTAGTGCCATGAATATTGCCATTGTTGCATCATATTATTCATGCACTTTTTCTTCTAATGGTTATGTGCAAGAGAAGCGAACCATCATGATGGATGATGTCTTTATCTACCATGCACATACGTTCCTTGCTTTGTTGTGTGCATGTGTAGGGTCCTTCGACATCGTGTCAACTTCAACTTCCCGTGAGTTAACCATTCGAGCTCTTGAGAGCGAGCCACTTTCGACTGACGTGCTTCTACAACGAATTTTCTACCACTTCGGCATTGTGAAGGACGCACAAGGACATGCTTTTGAGGTGATATCCTTCTCTTTCGAGAACACCAAAACCATGAGCATGAATATTGTGGATCATACTTCATGTGTTGCTTGCACCATGACACATTGCACACATGCTAGAGATCTTCATGTTTTGACTTGTCATTGCCACATTGCCATGCCTCATAATATATATGCCTTGTGTGTTGCATCGAACATGCTTATCCCATGCTCTTTGCATGTGTTTGATTGCAACAATGTCATTTCTTCACATATGCCATGTCCCATTGATTGCTACATGCTTGACTTGATTGCCTCACACATGATGCACAATTTCTATTTCTATTGTGTTGAGTGCCACACTATCTTCACTACACCATGTGCACATTATGCTTGGAATGTCTTGCACTTGACTCATGTGTTTAGACACTTCAATTTATTTGGTGCTGTGAATGATTCATATGCATATCATCGACCGTTTATTGAGCGCTTTGTGCATGCTTGCTATGACCTTGAGGTAGATGCTTGTTCTCTTGTCATGCATATGAGCATCTCTATCTCCCATTTACATGATTGTTTCCATGATGCATTTGATTGTGCTCGTTTGATCTGCTTACATGACATGCCACTATCCTTTATCACACCATATGTTATGCATGATGACGACACTTGTTGGGTGAATCACCTCTTGAATGATCGGTTTTGCACCAACGCTAACCACATTTGTTTTTCCAAGTGTTTGTTGTCTTTGCTCCTTTTGAAGGAATCACGAGACGATGCGACATTGGAGAGTGCCCATTTCGAGCTACAAGATGATAAGTTCTTGGTGATCGTCCACTTCGACACGGCGACGCCATCTCTTTCCCATGGTGATTTGGATTTAGATCCGAGGACGGATCTTTTCCAAGGGGGAGGGGATGATGCGGAGCATCCTACGGACATCACCATGTCAAGAGTCCGTTTGGCAAGTGGCACGTGTGACATCTACTTCACATACACAAAGGTGAATCATCTCCTTTACATGTGTTCACTTGACCCCTTTGAGGATGGCATACTACTTGACACTTCTCCCGTGTGCATGCATAGGTATTGTTGGAGCTTCACGGATGACGAGGAGGAGTGCAAGCTCCAAGGAACGGCTACACCATCTGCGAGGGACGCGTGGAAGAGAAGACAGAAGAAACGGAGCTGCAGGAAGCTACAGCGGCCGGACATCCGGTCCAGAGGCCGGACATCCGGCGTCACACCAGCAGCCGGACCTCCGGCCAGTGCCCGGGCATCCGGCGACTGGCAACAGAAGGTTGGGCATCTCCAGGCCGGACATCCGGCGCCTCCCGAGAGGCCGGACATCCGGGCCCCAGCCCGGACATCCGGCGCCGCCTGCGCGCGTGGACAGGGCCCGAGGCCCATGTATCTCTCTTTCCCCTTCCCACTTCGTGGCTAGACTATAAATACCCCTTCCCCTCCTGATGTAGGGTGAAACCCTAGTTCGTCGATCTTTTCACAATTGGAGGGGGAAAAGGCAAGAACACGAAGAACACAAACACTCAATTGACACAATCACAATCACACATGCACTAGATCCACATACACACACGGAGGAATTCTCGATCCAATGTCAACACAAGAGGATACACGGTAGTAGTTCGTCCCGATCCGCGAAGGGAGTCGAGGTCTTGAAATCCGTAGAGGATCTTCTCACATGGGGGCCATGGAGGTCTTGATCTCCATGGGGGAGAGGTGGATGAGCAAAGCTCTATCTCAAAGAGCTATCTACTTTGCTAACCCTAAAACTTAGAGAGGGTATGGTATATATAGTCTAGGAGGTGAGGGAGGTACATGGGCTTCGGCCCAACTCATGCATGCAGGCAGGATCCGGATGATCTGGGTGTTGGTCCGGATGATCCGGGCTTCGGATGGCCGGATGATCCGGGTCGGCATCCGGATTATCCGGATGTGTCGTGGAGGCGGCGGGAGGTCCGGTTGTCCGTGTCCTGGTCCGGACGTCCGGGTCCGTCCGGATGATCCGGGCTGGGGTCCGGATGATCCGGCTTCAGCGAGCAGGCCACGGGTGTCTTCGGGCGAATTATCCGGATCATCCGGGCCGGCTTCCGGATCGTCCGGGCTTGGGCCGGATCGTCCGGACGGCGGTCCGGATCGTCCGGGCAAATCCTGACTTGGCCTTTTCCTTGTCCGTCTTCGTGATTGCTTCTCTCCTTTGATCGTACTTCCTCCTTAGCATCTCCTTGATGATTTCCATTGTACCTGAGTATGCACAAGGTCTCCATTTGAGGTTGCATCCAATTCTCATATGCATCGAAGGGAAATTGTAGGAGGAGTCATGTCACCTCGTTCTCGATCGCTCTTGCTCGTCCTCGTGTCATCGGTCCTCGTTGCACTTGAGGTGATGTAGGTGAATCCATGGGGATGACCACTGGATGCTCCGCATCACATCCTCATTCTGGGGTTAGCTAAGATTAGAAGTACACATTAGAGCTTAGCTCATGTACCTCCCCTTGTGGGATTCCTCTTGAGAGAGAGAGAAGACTCCATTGGAGTGCAAGGCCTCCTAAGGGAGAAGGATCTACCTAGATCATCAAGACCTCCTGAGGAAGAAGGATTCCCCATGTGAATGACCAATTCCTTTTAACTCTCTAAATAGATACAAGTGAAGCATGAGAGTTTAATTCTTTCTACAAAAGACCATGCTCTAATAAATATAAGTGAAGCAAAAGAGCATTCAATAAATAACGGTTTTCCAAATGTAGTGAAACACGCATCCAAACTTCAAATGATATAAGTGAAGCACATGAAGCATTCTATAAAGCCATACTCAAAAGATATAAGTGAAGTGCAAAGAGCATTCTATAAATCAACCAAGGACTATCCCATACCAGCATGGTGCATTACTAAAAGAAAAATAAAAAGCACACGACGCTCCAAGAATTTACGCATATCATGTGAACAAAACAAAAACCGAGACATACCGATAATTGTTGAGGAAGAAAGATGGGATGCCTTCCGGTGCATCCCCAAGCTTAGATGCTTCAGTCTCCTTGAATATTTAATTGGGGTGCCTTGGGCATCCCCAAGCTTGAACTGTTGCCTCTCCTTATTCTTCTCATATAGCTCCTCGATTTTCGAACACTTCATCCACACAAAACTTAACCGAACTTTTTATTAGAATGGTTAGTACATATAACATCAAATCCCATCATGTCCTGCTGTAACATTATTGTATAATTATAAAAAAAACATTACCCACTGTATGCTATCACAATTCTATGTCTCCCATGTCAATGAGGCTCAACAAGATTTCAAACATAAGCAAATAAAGAAACTATAACAGCAATCTGTGCAAACATGACAGTCTGTAAAGATGCAGATGGTACATATACTTCTGTAACTCAAAAAATTCTGAACAATTATGAAAAAATAAAAAAATTCATAGCAGTACTGTGTAAAAATTTCAGAATTTTTGCACATTCCAGTAAAATATGTAAATTCAAATACTACAACAAAAGTTTCTGTTTTTGGACTGCACACACCAAACAAGCAATTTAAACATCCTAAAGGTAAATCTTGGCACATTATTTTTATAATACAATGGATTTGTAAAAGGGGAATAATTATTTTTGCGAGAAACTTCCATGAAAAATTCTACATTGTTTCCATGAGCATGAACACAAGTGTTCAAGGTCGACACTCACTTCTTCAATGCATAACTTTCCAATCGCTTCTCTTTTTGAAAAAGTTTTAGGTTCCCCTCTATATTTTTTTGTTTTTAAACATTTTAAAAGCACACAACAGAATAAAATGACTCTCTAAAACTTCTGGGTTGTCTCCCAGGTAGTGCTTTCTTTAAAACCATTAAGCTAGGCATAGAGTGTTCAAGTAATCGATCCACCCGGATCCCAAGCTATATCAAAGCCAATTTTAATTAACAATGATTTGTAATTTAGTAGTGTGCACAAAGCAACATATATCATGCAATGACGAAGTCTAACTCTCTTCCTATGCATCAGCATGTCAGAAAAGAACAATTCATGCACACATAATAAAGGCCGATACATAGCATAAATAGTTTCTTGCAATTTTATCGTATTGGAAACATAGAGAGGTGGAGATGTAGTTCCTCTCTCATAATAATTGCAATTAGGAGCAGCAAGCACATGCATATTATATCCATGAAAATCATCATGTGTAATAGTACAACGCAACCCATCAATATAATCCTTAATAAGTGCAAACTTATCCGATATAGTGTAGTTGGGAGAATTCAAAAAGATAATACATCATGTGTGGGTGCAATAGCAACAATTTCTTGTTTAACATAAGGAACTGTAGCAAGTTCATCTCCATAAGCATCATTCATATTGGCATCGTGGCCACAAGCATAGCAAGCATCAATTTCATCAAAAAGGGATATTTCAAACGAATCCAAGGGATCATGGCAATCATCCTTCGGTAAGCACAAAGGGAAATTAAACAATGTATGAGTTGAAGAGTTACTCTCATTAGAAGGTGGGAATGGGTAGCTAATCCGCTCTTCCTCCTTTTGTTCTTTGCTCTCCTCATCATCTTTTTCATCTAATGATCTCACAGTTTCAGCAATTTCTTCTTCCATAGGTTCCTACAAAATATTAGTCTCTTCTTGGACAACGAGGCTTCCTCAATATATTCTTTAACATAAGCATTAGAAGCATAGTTTTCATAGTAATATTTAAGTGTGGCAAAATTTTCAGATTTGTAAAGAGTAGCATTATACTTTTCAATCAAAGAAGCAATTTCATAGGAACCCTTATAGGAAACAAATTCTTCAATATGTTCAATATCATAGTAACTATAAACACCTTTGGCATAATAAGATAAGATTTCATTATGCTTGAACTCACATTGGTAGGGAAGGTGTTTTTTAGGGTCTTCAGAACAACAAGTAAAATCATGTATTTCGCATAAATTCCCAGCATAGCAATTTAAACAATTAAGATGATGCCATAAGAGTTTCCATTTTTGAGACAAGCACTACTAGGGAAAACCTTATAGGTGGAGGCTTAACAGTAGCGCGGGTCAGAGGTATGCTCTACTGCAACTTTACTGTAGCGTGGGTCGAAGCTAAGTGCTACTGCTATCTATTTAGCAGTAGCGCGGTGGTATCAAACGGCGCTGTTGCTAAGTGGCCCCCACCGTACCCACCAGGCTAAGTATAGTAGCAGCGCGGTGTGAAGGACACACGCTACTGCTAAGAGGATAGCAGTAGCGTGGGTTACAGAACCGCCGCTGCAACTACGGTTGCACTGTCCCACCTGGTGGGCCCCACTTAGCAGCAGCGCCGTCTACAGACCCGCGCTACTGGTACTGCACTTAGCAGTAACACCGGTCACGAACCCGCGCTGCTGCTAAGGTGCAGTAGCCACCTTTTCCAATCCCCTCCCCCCTCCCCCCTTCTCTCTCCCTCGCTTCTCCCTCACTTGCTTCTCCCCCATTACTACTAGCTAGCTTTGTTCTCTCTTCCTTCTCCTACCTCTTTTTTCTCTCCTTTAATGCCCCCTTCACCATCTCCATTAATGCACCCCTTTCTCTTCCTCACTTTTCTCTCCTCCCTCCACTAGTTAGAGCCATCTCCTTCCCCAACTAGCTAGATCTACCCATTTAATGAAGTGCCCTATCTACCTCCCCAACTAGATCTATCCATTTAATGAAGTAAAGCCATCTTTGTTGTCCACTTTTGATCCCTAGGTGTGTAGTGACATCAACCTCATCACCGTGCTCGATCTCTCTCATGACAGGTGATTAAAAAATTCTGCTTTGCATGAATGGAAATATGTGTGTGTGTGTGCGATATGACCGAATCGGGCGATATGATGGAAATTGTGCGTGTGGCATGAGTTGCTGCTTATATGTGTATTTGCCGAATTCTGCGTGACATGAGATGAGTTGCTTATGTTTTGCTGGAATGTCGATTTATTTCCGTTTCGGCGAATTTCGGGCAAACACTATTTGTCCTATTTTTAGGGAAGGTCATGCCGAATTTTTGTATGACTTAGATGCATGCATGCATGCGTTTATAATCATTTTTCTTATTATACCGCGCAGGCGATCATGAAGGTCAGTGGAAGGATGGTGGAAAGATGGTTGGGATCCGCGGTGCACGACATCTATGAAAATAACCAGAAGGAGATTTTATGTCCGTGTCAAAGATGCAAAGGAGGATTCTGGCTCGACCCCTTTAAGGAAGGCCGTTTGAAGGCGTGCCTGCTCATGACTGGTTTCATGGATGGCTATACTCGGTGGATAAGTGAAGATGATGATGATGATGAGGACGTCGACGGGGCAGCCAATGACGACATGGGGACAGAAGAAGAGATGATCGATAATGGTGGTGGAGAAGAGGCCGAACATGGCGGTGGAGAAGAGGCCGGACATGGCGGCGGAGAAGAGGCTGGACATGGGGGAGGAGAAGAGGCCGAACATGATGGAGAAGACAAGGACACGCCGGAGCCTTTGTCGCTACTAAGTTCAATCATGCGGGACCCTCAGGTTCGAGAC
The DNA here is from genome assembly GCA_039707655.1 of Elymus sibiricus. Classification (NCBI taxonomy): domain Eukaryota; kingdom Viridiplantae; phylum Streptophyta; class Magnoliopsida; order Poales; family Poaceae; genus Elymus; species Elymus sibiricus. Next base: position 163,573,240 of record CM077670.1, read on the forward strand.
CTGCTTCGCAAGAAGACGACCAGCGATAGAGCTGCTTCTAGATAGGAGACCAAGCTGGAGCAACTGGAGGTAGACTCAAAGACTCCATTGTACGATGGTTGAGATCCTGAGGTGACCCGCTTGAGTTTCATGCTCGAACTTCTAAAGACAAAGGATAAAAACAAATGGACTGACAGAAGCCTCGATGAGCTTCTCAAGTATCTAAAGAAGGTTCTTCCCACGGGGAACCTGTGTCCTACTAGTGTCGATGAGGCCAAGAAGATCGTGTGCCCTCTTGATCTGCCGCACATTAGATACCATGCATGCATCAACGATTGCATCATTTATCGGAAGGAGCACGCGAAAAAAACCAACTGTCCGGTGTGCAATGCTTCTCGATACAAGAAGGCCGAAAAGAAATCTCCCCAGAAAGTTGTATGGTACTTACCGATCACTCCCCGTCTGCAGCGTTATTTCATAGATCCTAAGGAAGCAAAGTTCATGCGCTGGCACGCGGAGAGGGTGAAGCCCGACGATGGAGATAATCCGAAGCTGAGACACCTCGTGGATGCAAGCCAGTGGACAGCCTTCAACGCCGAATATCGATTTTTCATAGGTGATCAAAGGAACATCATGCTTGGCTCGAGTACCGATGGCATGAATCCGTTTGGCAACCAGAACACCAACCATAGCACAGGGCCCATGTTTGTATGGATGTACAACCTTCCCGCCTGGAAGTGCATGAAGACAAAGTACATACACATGAGCATGCTGATTCAAGGGCCGAAACAACCGGGAAATGATATTAATCTGTATCTCGGGCTACTGAAAGAGGAGCTAGACACATTATGGACAGCACCGGTCAAGACATGGGACGCCAGCAAAGGAGAGTATTTCGATATGAGAGCCGTGCTGATGACGACGGTGCACAACTATCTCGGTTACGGATATGTATCAAGCCAGGTTTGCCACGGATATTTAGGATGCACCATGTGCATGGATGATACAACATCTCAGCAGCTAACGAAAGATGGCGGGTCTGGGAAAATCGTGTACATGGGGCATCGAAGATGGCTTGAGAAGGATGACCCATGGAGAAACCATGGAGATCGATTCAATGGTGAGGCTGAGCATCGAGGACCTCCATGTAAGAGGAGCGTCGTCGAAATCTATGAGTTGTTGGAAAACTTGGAAGAGTGCCACACGCCTGGAAAGATGAAAAAAGTGCCTCAGCCGCTGCTAAAGGTATGGAAAACGAGGTTTGTTTTCTGGGACTTGGAGTACTGGCCCAAACTCGAGACGCCTCATTGCCTTGATCAAATGCATATCATGAAGAGAAGACCAAGGATGGGCCGAAGGCAAGAGGAGACTTGGAAGATTTGGAAATCAGGGCAGATCTTCACATGGCCCGTAAAAAGTCGTCGGAGGAAACGGAGACGGAGACGGAGGCGGAGGCGGGGGACAGGGACAAAAAATTCAACAAGAAGGAAGAGAATTATTGCCCCCCTTCTTGCTTCATCTTAAGTCCGAAGGAGATCGATCAATTCTCCAAGTGCCTTACCGAAATCAAAGTTAGTTCCGGTTACTGTGGGAAGATAAGCAGATTTCTAGACACCAAGAAGAAAGGGTTCAGCGGGATGAAGTCTCATGACTGTCACGTGATGATGACGTAGATACTCCCGGTTGCCCTTAGGGGGCTAATGGACAAGCACGTCCGTGACACGCTTACTGGTCTCTGCAACTTTTTTGATGTTATATCTCGAAAGTCGATCAGTGTGAAGCAGCTCCGAAGGCTACAGTAAGAGATCGTTGTCATACTAAATGAGGTTGAGATGTACTTCCCGCCCGCGTTCTTTGACGTCATGGTGCATCTATGTGTCCACATTGTGGACAACATCATCGACCTCGGGCCGACATTCCTGCATAGCATGATGCCGTTCGAGAGGATGAATGGGGCCATCAAAGGATTCATTCGTAACATGTCCCGTCCGGATGGAAGCATCGGTCAGGGCTATCTGACCCAAGAGTGCATCTCCTTCTGCGAGAATTATCTATACGGTGGAGACCCTGTTGTTGGTTTGCCCATTAACAAGCACCTTGGGAGGCTCGGAGGAGAAGGTCACACCAACGGCCGGAGGGAACTGCATGTGGACCACTCAGGTCAATGCAACGACTTTGCAGAGCAAATTAAGTAGTGCTATAGCACCTAGACGTGATAGATCCTTCGCGACACTGCACAAAGAAACCATCGCAAAGAAGTAGCATGACCGAGGGCTACGCAAGACGGACGCCGAAGTTATTAGAGAGCATAACTCCACTTTCTTGCCTTGGTTCAAAGAGCATGTTCTTGCTAATCCCCCGGAAGAAGGCTCTACGGACGGATTGCTCATATACGCCTTAGCACATGGCCCCGCGGCTAACCTCACGACCTATTAGGCATACGATATCAATGGATACACGTTCTACACGGAGGCCAAAGATATAAATAGTAATTTCCAGAACTCAGGGATGATGGTGGAATGCATGCCGACGACAACGGCGCAACTGAAAGATTCTACGGAACGGTCGAAGAGATCTGGGAGCTTGACTACTCTGGACTGCACAATGCGACGATGTTCCGTGTCAGATGGGCTAAGAACGTCGAAAGAGAAAACCGGTATTTCACTACCATGTCTATACCCGAGGCCAAGAGTGCTACCGTGAACGTCATCGCCAAAAATGAGCCATGGGTACACGCTAAGCACGTGACACAATGCTTCTTCTTAACCGACCCGAGCAATCCCAACCGTGTTGTCGTGAGGAGAGGCAAAAGGAGCATCGCCGGAATGGATGGAGTCGCCTACGAGGAAGACTACGACCAGTACGGCAACCCGATGAGGGAAGATGACGATGACGATGAAGCATACGTCAAAAGAAGAATCAAGACTACATTACCTAAGAAAGATCGTACTCCATGGAAAAGGAAAAGTCACAACGAGGGGCTCAATTATTCGACTGTGAACAAGAAAGGAAAGCTCACTCAGAAACGACAACGTCGACGCTGAGAAACCATCATTTATATATATGTTCCTATTTTGTTTGCGCACTTAACCGTTATCGGTCAAATGATGTAATATATATATATATATATATATTGTATCCCCTGAGTTATATACATTGTATCCCCTTCCCACCATGTGTGGTTCCGGCTTGGTCGTCTTTCGGAGGAAAAAGGACAAAGGAAAAAGGAAATGAAAAGAAAAAGGAAAGGAATAGAAAAGAAAAAATGAAAAGAAAAAGAAAATGGAGAAAGGAAAAAGAAAATGAAAAGAAAAAGGAAAGGAATAGAAAAGAAAAGAAAAAATTAAAAGACAAAGAAAAAGGAGAAAGGAAAAAGAAAATGAAAAGAAAAAGGAAAGGAATATAAAAGAAAAAATGAAAAGAAAAAGAAAAAGGAGAAAGGAAAAAGAAAATGAAAAGAAAACTTAAAAGAAATAATAAAAACATTACCAATAGTGGCGGGGTGGGTAACCGCGCTATAGCTAACTTAGCTATAGCGCGGGTTATGGCAACCCGCGCTACAACTACTTAGGATAGCAGTAGCGTGTCTTTGAGTACCTGCGCTATAGCCAAGTTAGCTAAGTTAGCTATAGCGCGGGTCTAGGACCTAGTGCTACTGCTATTTTGACTTAACTCCCGCGCGGGCCTCCCTCCTTTCTCCCCCAATTCCCCATTCCCAAACCTCTCCCCTCTCCTCCGACGTTGCACGCCCTCCGCGCGCCCTCCGTCGCCGGCCCTGTCCGTCGCCCGCCGCGCGCCCTCCATCGCCCTCCGGTGCCCTCCACGCGCCCTCCATCGCCGGCTCCGTCTGTCGCCCTCCGCGCTCCCTCCGTCGCCGTCCACATCGTCGGCGCTCCCTCCTCCACCCGTGCCCGTCTCCTCCGACCTCCACCTCACCGCCGCTGTCTCCTCCGACCCCCTGTAAGCCCCCCACCCCTCCATCTCTATCCTCTCCTCACTGTCTGCCTCAGTGGAGCTTCTAGGGTTAGGGTTCTAGGAGTTTTTGATGGATGGATTGACTGATGAATTGATGGATGGATGGATGGATGGATTGATGAATTGATGTATGGATTTGGACCCTAGAATTAACAGAAAATATATACTTTAGCTTTTAGATGTTGTGATGAATTGCATCATTTGTCTAATAAATTGCATAATTTGTCTAAAAATTTCAGTTAAGACAAATCTCAAAAAAATTCAGCAATCAAACTCTAAGTTAAAGTATGAACCCTAGGTAGCTATTTTGTTTAAAAAATTCAGTTCAGAAATTCAGCAATCAAACTCTAAGTTAAAAAATTTAGTAGTATGAACCCTACTAGAACCCTATATATATGAACCCTAGGAAAGAAATGTTCTCTCTTTTATGTTATATATATATGAACCCTAGGAAAGAAATTTTCTCTCTTTTCTGTTTTATATATATGAACCCTATGATATATGAACCCTATGTGATATATGAACCCTAAGTGTATAATGTATATGAACCCTAGGATTTTGATATATATGAACCCTTGAATTAACCCTAAGAGAGAAATTTTATTCTAGGAATTTAGCTAGGAATCAAATTAGGACAAAAATTTTATTCTAGGAATTTTGCTAGGTATCAAATTTTCTCTTTTTTCTGTTTTATAAATTCAGTGCCATGTTTCTACTATATCTTTCTACTATATCTTTCCAGGGAAAATGATCCGAGTGGCCTTTGTTTTGCCGGAGTGTTGATTCATTTCCGTTCCGGTGAATTTCAGGCGCTCGATATGTCCACTTTTTAGCAAAGGTCATGCCGAAATTTCCCGTGAATTTCGGCATGACTTGTGCTAGAAAGTATGACATATCGAGTGCCCGGGATTTGCCTGGACGGGAATGAAACGGCATTCCGGCAAACCATAGGCCTTTTTTTATGTCATTATTCATTTTATTATAGTTTGAGAATTAAACGAGCAGACTTAATCGAAGGAAACATGTCGAACAACGACGAAGCCGGGGCTTCTGACCACGCCGATGAGGCCTTACAGCATGAACACAATAACCTTGACTTTTTGTCTAGTCAGCAAGGACAAGGTTTGTAGGGCCACTTGTCATAGCGGACGGTGGGACTGCTGCCGACACCGACACCGAGACCGGCACCGGCACTGATGGCACCGACACCGGTGGCACCGAGACTGACGCGGATGGTACCGGCGCCGAAGCCACTAACGAAGCGAAGAAGAAGAAGACGAGGACACGACGCCCAAACAAGCTCGGCCCCGGAAGACTGCTGGTCACAGAGGTGCACCCTGGCAAATTTGAGCCAATAGCGCCAGAGGAAGCTCGCAAGTGCTACGGCAACCAAGTCGGATGCGTCCTATAGGAAACCGCGAGCATCAATGACTCGGACTTAAGGAGTAAACCAAATATGGAGCAGTTCCTCCTAACAAAGCTGCACAACAGATTCCAGTTGCCCGGCCGGGATGACACAAAACTTCCGTGGAAAGATGCTGGCATGGACAAGATAAACAATGCTGCCATGGGCAAGTTCAGCAACGCATTGGCCGCCTGGAAAGTCAGGGTGAAATGAGCGATTGAAGAAAAACAACCCTACTCCCAGATTTGGGCGGACAATCTGACACTTACGGAAGAGGAGTACACCAAATTCAAGGACACTTGCGCTACCGAAGAAGCCAAGCGTAAGTCCGAGAAATTCAACGGGCTTCAGGAAAGGAACACGGGGAACCACCGCCTCAAAAGCCGTGGTTACATTGGCTAGAGGTCCATATGGGATAATGAGGATGCGGAACATGCAGCCCAGGGGAACCTAGACCCCTTGGGGGAGTTCACCAACCCGCAGGAGCGTGACTTCATCAGGGCCCGGTACAAGTGGGACAAGGAAAAAAAAGTTTGGTACACGGACGCACCCACGAGGAAATTGATGAGACTATTGGTAATTATTTTTTTCCCAATTAGCTTCTGATAAAGTCGACTACACGTTCTAGTAACATTTGTAAATGGTTCATGTACCTTTTGCAGAAAGAGCAACACAAGCTTGCGGCCGAAAGCGACTCGTCGTCTTAGTCGTCGGCAAGGCCCAAGTGGGACACCCCTCTAAACGGGTCTTGAACATACTGAAGGGCCTCCCTTTGGACAAGCGGCCGCAGAATGGACATGTGCACAGCGCCGGAGATGGTGCCACATGGAAGTACTACTACCACGAGGACCCGGAGGCCAAAAGGCAGAGAAGGAAGTTCAGTCAGGTGAACATCGACGAGAAGGTGAAGCTTGCAGTCGAGAAAAAAGCAGTTGAGACCGCAGAAGCGACCAGAGATGAGTTGGTCTAGCAGGCAGTCAATCCAGCTTTAGCTGCCTGCAGAAGTGATGTCGTAGCTTCGGTTAATATCTTGATTCCAGCTGTTATCGACTGGACGAGGCAAAATCCAGACAAAATGGCAAAGGATTATCCCCTTCCCAGCTTCGTCGGGAGCAACTCGGTTAACATCACACCAGCACCTGCTCTCGCAACCGCACCTGCTCCCGCACCCGCGCCTGCTCCTGCAGCCGCTCATAGCAGCCCGTCCTCCATCTATGGCGTGATAGGCGGGGCTTCGACTTTGGTTGAGCTCGACGCCCTCATGGTTATTACGCGTCGCACCAACATATCTATAATCTTCCATTTCCGTTGCCTTTCGGATGTCTAACACCGCAGACATGTCTTCGCAGGCCGATGAATCCCCGTGCACTGTACTGTACATGATCAATGGCCAGAAGGTGGACGTGGGAAAGGCAACGATACAGAAGCCCAAGGAACGCTCGTTCCATCGCCAGTCGATGCCCATTGGCACCTTCAGGGTTTCCTTGGCGAGTGTCAAAGCGGGCCATGAGGATTTGGATCCTCTGGTATGACTCGGGGTAGAGGACGATGAGACCCCAATGCGGCTTGGAGAATGCGAGGGTTGGATGCTGTTGTGGCCGAAGAGTCTTCTTCATGTCGAGCCGGCCGGGACCACACCAACGACAACACATCACCAAGGTATGAACACCACCCCGCCTACGCAATTACCACCGCCTGTCGTGCCGGGTGAGAGCGGCAGACGACGCGAGGAAGGGGGTCCAATAGGGGATGATGAAGTCGCCCCTGTGGAACAAGCAATGGATGATGACATGGATGAGGATGACCCTCTCCGGTTCCTCAATATCGGCTATGACGATGGAGGATTGATGAGTCCGCCATATGACTCAAACTATGAGCATGCGGATGAGGAGATGGATGATGTGACAGAGCAGGAACATCCTAGGGTTGATTGCAAGAAGTCTCTCTTCATGCAATCCTCGCAGGACACGCCTCTAGATGCCGCCTCATCCTAGCATGAACAAGGCGAGGGTCGTCGTGCAGTGCTGATCAGCCCGACAACACTGGGGGCGGTGGTCAGGGAGGGTATGCTAGACTCAAAACCTCTAGGCAAGAAGAAGCATAGGAAGAGACCGTCGAGGAGAGGCTCTGCTGCCGCCAAAGCTTCTAGCAGCCAGTCGGCTTCGCCAACCGATTTTGCAGACCGTGTACCGGTCAAAGGTGCGGTGTTGTACCATGTCACGGGCGAGCCGATCGTACTACTGAAACCACTAGAGGGAATATCAAGGGATCTCAGGAGACTGCATGACCATGTGATGTCAATAGAGAAAAGCCTTCTCACCTCGAAGGCTCCAGGATACCCGCTTTATGCGGTTCGTGTGCCTCAGGCTAAGTGCTACGTAGACAGACTCCCCACAGAGGTGTTCTTCCTGCGGTTTGATCACATCTTTGAGATGTTTCTCACGAGGCAGCTCGATTTTACGATCGTCCGCCTTTTTGCGCTACATATGAACTTCGTAATCAGGAGAGACCAAATCTCGCAAATCTCAGTGGCGGATCCATACCACATGCATGAGTCCTTCTTGAGTCTCGGCAACTTTGAACGTCAAGCTGCTGGGCAGTACATCGAAGAGTTCATGATAATGAATAAGGACAGGGAAACGGTTCTCCTGCCTTATCATCCATTGTAAGTCATTGCCGGATAGCCCTTTCGTACATTTCAATCATTCCTTCGCTCATAAGGAGGTTAATTTTAGGTGTATTTATTTTGCGCAGTGAGGGGCATGCCGTCCTTATTGTTCTTTTCCCGCGAGTCTCCCACGCTGTGTATTTCACTCGTCCAGAAACTTCCAGAAGAAGGACTACACCCACATAATGAATATTTTGGATGGTGCTCTCCAAAACTTCGGCATAATGGGTGGCCACATCGAGATCAGGAAACAAAGGAAGGGCGCGCCTAGTTTCGGGCATAAAACTAACTTCTGCTGCGTCGATCAACCGATAGCAAGTACGAACGATGGATTCTACGTCCTGCATCTCATGATGGAATTCAGAAAGGATCCCCAACATCTTCGCATGACAACTTGAAACGATGACCATATCCGCAAATGGGCAGAATCCTTAGGAGCCGAACCGGATTATAAACTCAGAGATGACTTCTTTCGCATCTAGAAGGAAATTGCAACGATCATCATGAAAGAAGTCGTCGAAGAGAATGGGATGATCCACCACGGCCCTATTGTTGGAAATATGCCCTAGAGGCAATAATAAATTGGTTATTATCATATTTCCTTGTTCATGATAAATGTTTAATATTCATGCTAGAATTGTATTGACCGGAAACTTAAATACCTATGTGAATACATAAACTACACCGTGTCCCTAGTAAGCCTCTACTAGACTAGCTCATTGATCAAAGATGGTTATGGTTTCCTGACCATAGACATGAGTTGTCATTTGATAACGGGATCACATCATTAGGAGAATGATGTGATGGACAAGACCCAACCGTAAGCTTAGCATCAGATCGTTTAGTTTAGTTGCTACAACTTTCTTCAGGTCAAGTATCTGTTCCTTCGACCATGAGATCATGTCACTCCCAAATACCGGAGGAATGCCTTGTGTGCTATCAAATGTCACTACATAACTGGGTCATCATAAAGATGCTCTACAGGTATCTCCGAAGGTGTCTGTTAGGTTGCATGGATCGTGACTGGGATTTGTCGCTCCATATGATGGAGAGATATCTCTGGGCCCTCTCGGTAATACAACATCATAAAGAGCTTGCAAGCAATGTGGCTAATGAGTTAGTCATGGGATCTTGTATTACGGAACGAGTAAAGAGACTTTCCGGTAACGAGATTGAACTAGGTATGGAGATACCGACGATCGAATCTCGGGCAAGTAACATATCGCCGGACAAAGGGAATTGCATACGGGATTAAGTGAATCCTCGACATCGTGGTTCAACCAATAAAGATCTTCGTTCAATATGTAGGAATCAATATGGGTATCCAGATCCCGCTATTGGTTATTGACCGGAGAGGTGTCTCGGTCATATCTGCATGTTCCCGAACCCGTAGGTCGCACGCTTAACGTTCTATAGTGCTAGGGTAGGAATGAGATATTAACAGTGGAAAGTCTGTAGGTTGTTCGGAGTCCCAGATGGGATCCAGAATATCACGAGGAGCTCCGGAATGGTCTGGAGGTAAAGATTCATATATAGGAACTCCTATTTTGGTCACCGGAAAGATTTCAGGATTTGCTGGTATTGTATAGGGAATGCCGAAAGGGTTCCGGAGGTCCACCGGGGGGGGGGTCCCACCTGTCCCGGAGGGCCACATGGGGAGAAAAGGGGGCGCACTAGCCCCTGGTGGGCTGGGCGCCACTTCCCCACCTGGGCCCATGTGCCTAGGGTTGGTGGGAACCCTAGATGGGGGCACCCTCTTGACTTGGGGGGGCAAGCCACCACCCTAGGGCCGCCGCCCCCTCCTTGTAGGAGGGGCTAGGGCCGGCGCCCCCTTCCCCCTTGCCCCTATATATAGTGGGGGCTGGGAGGGCAGCCGCACACCTCCACCCTTGCCCTCCGTCGCTCCCAACTCCTCCCACCTTTCCTCCGGTACGCGCTTGGCGAAGCCCTGCCGAAATTCCGCTGCCACCACCACCTCCATACCGTCGTGCTGGTTTTGATCTCATCTACCTCCTCCCCCTCTCTTGCTGGATCAAGAAGGAGAGGACGCCATTGAGCTGAATGTGTGCTAATCTCGGAGGTGCCGTCTGTTCGGCACTAGATCGGATTGGATCGCGATTGGATCATGAAGAGTACGACTACATCAACCGCGTTACGACGCTAAAGCTTTCGGTCTACAAGGCTATGTAGCCACACTCCTCTCTCATTGCTTTGCATCTACTAGATCAGATCTTGGGTGTTTCGTAGGATTTTTTTTGATTTTCATGCAACGTTCCCCATCAGTGGCATCATGAGCTAGGTCTATGCGTAGATGTATTTGCACGAGTAGAACACAAAAAGTTGTGGGCGTTGATGTTCAAATTACTTACTTTCTTTGTATTATTTGGATTCGGCGGTATTGTGGGATGAAGCGGTTTAGACCAACCTTACTTGTCCTCGCACAATAGACCGGTTCCACTGACTGACATGCAACTTGTATTGCATAAAAGTGGCTTTGCGGGTGTCTGTCTCTCCCACTTTAGTTGAATCTGATTTGACGAGGGCGGTCCTTGTAGAAGGTTAAAAGGCAACTTGTATATCATCAGTGTGGTTTTGTGTAGATAAGAATGGTTCTTATAGTTTTCCCTAGCAGCCACGTAAAAATTGCAACAATAAAGTAGAGGGCGTCTAACTTGTTTTTGCAAGGCATGTTGTGATGTGGTATGGCCAAAATGTGATGTGATATATGTTGATGTATGAGATGATCATGTTTTGTAATAGGTTCATGACTTGCATGTCGATGAGTACGGCAACCGGCAGGAGCCATAGGGTTGTCTTTAATTTATTGTATGACCTGCGTGTCAATGATTAAATGCCATGTAATTGCTTTACTTTATCGCTATGAGTTAGCAATAGTTGTAGAAACAATAGTTGGCAGAGACAACCACATGACGGCACGATGATGGAGATCATGGTGTCATGCCGGTGATGATGGAGATCATGCCGGTGCTTTGGAGATGGAGATCAAAAGCACAAGATGATGATGGCCATATCATGTCACATATTGATTGCATGTGATGTTTATCTTTTTATGCATCTTATTTTTCTTAGGACGACGCTAGCATTATAAGATGATCCCTTCACTTAATTTCAAGATAAAAGTGTTCTCCCTAAGTATGCACCGTTGCGAAAGTTCATCGTTTCGAAGCACCACATGATGATTGGGTGTGATAGACTCTACATTCACATACAACGGGTGTAAGCCAATTTTACACATGCAGAATACTTGGGTTAAACTTGACGAGCCTACCATGTACAAACATGGCCTCGGAGCACGAGAGACCAAAAGGTCGAACATGAGTCATATAGTAGATATGATCAACATGGAGATGTTCACCAATGATGACTGCCCCATCTCACATGATGATCAGACATGGGTCAGTTGGTATGGATCATGTAACACTTAGACAACTTGAGGGATGTTGATTTAAGTGGGAGTTCTTTAGTAATTTGATTAGAAGAACCAATTATCATGAACTTAGTCTAATTGTCTTTGCAAATTAATGTTGTAGATCAATGGCTCGCGCTGTAGCTCCCCTGAATTTTAATGCGTTCCTAGAGAAAGAAAAGTTGAAAGATGATGGTAGCAACTATGCGGACTGGGTCCGTAATCTGAGGATTATCCTCACTGCTGCACAGAAAGTATATGTCCTTGATGCACCGCTAGGTGATCCACCCACTCCTGCAAATCTGGATGCTATGAACGTCTGGCAGACAAGGAATGATGAATACACGATAGTTCAGTGCGCCATGCTTTACGGCTTAGAACCCCAAAGACGTTTTGAGCACCACGGAGCATATGAGATGTTCCAGGAGCTGAAATTGGTATTTCATGCTCATGCCCTAGTTGAGAGGTATGACACCTCCGACAAGTTCTTTAGCTGTAAGATGGAGGAGAATAGCTCCGTTAGTGAGAACGTACTCAAAATGTCTGGGTACTATAATCGCTTGAATCGGTTGGGAGTTAATCTTCCGAATTAAGTAGCAATTGACAGAATTCTCCAGTCACTGCCACCGAGCTACAAAGGCTTTGTGATGAACTATAATATGCAAGGGATGGAGAAAACGATCCCTGAGCTTTTCGCGATGCTAAAGGCTGCGGAAGTAGAAATCAAGAAAGAGCATCAAGTGTTGATGGTCAACAAGACCACCAATTTCAAGAAGAAAGGCAAGGGAAAGAAAGGGAACTTCAAGAAGAACAGCAAAGCCAGTTGCCACTACCGTGAAGAAACCCAAGGCTGGACCGAAACCTGAGCCTGAGTGCTTCTATTGCAAGGGGAATGGTCACTGGAAGCGGAACTGCCCCAAGTACTTGGCAGATAAGAAGGCTGGCAACGTCAACAAAGGTATATTTGATATACATGTTATTGATGTCACAGCCCTCGAATAATTGCTTGTAATTAGTTGCATTAGAAGCATCCATGCATCATGTTAAATTCAAAGAAATTTGAATTGGGGAAAATTTCCAAAGCCTCAGAAATCTTTTAAAAATGATAAAATTAAAAAAAACTCTTCAAATGAGCCCAAGAAAATGTTCCTCTTGAACCTTGAAAATATCGGCAAGAGGTAAAATTTAAACCAATATTTTTGGAGGCTTAAAAATATTTATTTTGGGCCTTTGAATTAATTCACTAGCTATTTGAATTGGATTTATATTATTGTGAAAGTTTGTATGTGGCTCTGGACTAGGGCCCTAAGTCCACATATTAAATTTCAGAAGTTTATAAAAAGATTTGGAATTTAAATCAAATCAAAACAGACTGCAAAATAAAGAAAACAGAAAATAAATACTAAAATAGAGAGCGAAGGAACTTACCTGGCCTTCCTAGCCCACCAGCGCCATCGTTCTCCTGGCGCCAGTCGGCCGCGCGCATGCACAATGCGCCACACCACCTGCCTGCCTGCGTCCTCCCGGCCAGCGCGACGCCGCGGGTATCCTCTTCGGTGCCATACCGATTGCCCCGACCTCTCCATTCGCCCCCTCGCTCTCTCCCTCGCCTTCTCCTCGCCATGGCCGAAGCCGCCGCGCGCCCGCCGACGTGAACCACCGCAGCCCCGTGCTCCTCTCGCCTTCCCTCTGTGTCAGTGAGCTTCGCCATCGTCGTCTATGCCTCCTCACCGAGCCACGTGACCGGACGAGCCCCTCAGCGTCGGCCTCGACCCCGTCTTCAACCCTCGGCCGCCATCGCCGCACTGATGCCGTCCGACCTTCCTCGAGCCCGCGACGACGCCCACTGCAACCGACATGCGCTCCTTCTCCTAACCCCCTCTTCCCCACATCGATTGCGACCTCTAGCCGCCGATTCACCATCGACCGAAACCCGCCGCCGCCTGAGCCCGTCGCCGATGATGCTCTGGTGACCATTTGGTCCTGACCATGCGTCCATCATGCTCGCTACATCGTGCAGACGCCGTAGGTTCCAAGCACGCATCGCCATGGCCACCATAGCCCCGATCTCGAGCTCACACGAGCCCCGGCCGCCGCCATGAGCTCGATTCTGGCGAGCTCACTCCACCCCAGCTCCTTCCACTTGCACCGTTCGACGTGGAAGAGTCTCCGCAGCACGTAGATGCCCTCGGCCGCCCATTTGGTCGCCATAGGAGCGAATTCCAGCCCTTTGCCGCGTCTGTTCTCGCCGGCGGGTTTGACCCAATTGACCAGGGGTTTGACTCCCCTGGGTCACTGACATGTGGGCCCAGGGCCCAAGCTCTTTAGGTTTAATTAGCGCTAATTAACACTGTTAATTAGGCTAGACACTGACATGTGGGTCCCACTGGTCAGTTTGACCTGGACCGCCCCAGTTGACCAACTGACGTCACACTGATGTCGTCCTGACGCAATAAAGCAATTTCTGGATTTAGTTTAATCTAAATAGCCAGGAAATTCCAGAAAATGCTTAAAACTTCTAAAAATCATAGAAAATAATCTATAACCCAGATGAAAATAATTTATATATGTAAAATCATCAGAAAAATATGAAGAATATGTTTATGGCATTTCCATGCATGTTTGAACAACTTAAAGCTGCTGTATATGATAATTTGAATAAATGGCATTTGAAATGTCTTTTATGGAGTTTGAATTTGAATCTTGTGTTCAAATCAACTTCATTTAAATTGTTGCTAGTTGCATTAGCCCAAATCACAGCATGTTGCCATGTCATGGTCATGCATCATATTGTTGCATTTCCGTGAATTGAATGTTGTTTCCTTGTTTGTCGATGTTTGTTCCCTCTCGGTAGACGTTGTTCCGATGTTGAGATCGATGTCACTGATCAAGACACAATGCTATCTTCAGAAGTGACAGGCAAGCAAACCCCCTTGATCACTCCGATACAATCCCACTCTCTCACTCCTGCTCTCTTTTACTGCATTAGGACAACAATGATTCAACGGTTACATGTTGCGGTAGTTGAACCCATTCCTCTGCATGACCTGTCTTTGCCACAGTAAATAATTAAAACCTTCTAGCATGAGTAGGAATTGCTTGAGCCATGTTGTGACTACTCATCCATGCTTGCTTGTTATGCCTGCTATTGCATAGTTGTGTCAGGTCTGATTCATCCGGGAATGAATTGGAATGTTTTGATCATGTTCTGATGTTGAGAGCTAAGTCTGTGAACATGATTTGGTAAAGGTAGCGATGAGAGGCCATGTAGGAGTACATGGTGGGTTGTCTCATTGAGACTGTCCTTAAGAACTGAGTTCTATGTATGTTATCCAAGACTAGCTACTACCACGCATTGGGTTCCGGTAATGTGGCCCCTCTCGCTTATTAATCGCCTTGATCTCTGTCCAGGAATTGCAACTAGTTTTTGGTATTTGTAGGTTGTGCTAGTAGTCTCCCAAGTGGCACCCGGTACAAGTGGGCTTGGGACAAACTAGGCACTGTGGCCCAGTGTACCCAGTGGCACCCGGATGGTGGACTTGGAAACCCTGCACACATCGTTTGGGGTCGTGATGGAAACTTCGGTCGGACTTCCCTTGCGGGTTCAACCTCAGATAGGCGATAAACCTAGACTAGAGTCTTGCATGGTTAGTCAGGTTGTGGCCGACACCCTCGCCAAGCTTCCGCTTGAAGGTTGCCGAGATACATGACGTGTATATGGTGGTAAGTGGTGAGAGCGTGTGTGAAGAAGTACACCCCTGCAGGGTTATCAAACTATTCGAATAGCCACGTCCGCGGATATGTACTACTTGGAGACTTATATGGTTCATAGACAACCATAAGTGGATACTCTAAAATGCGCAAGATAAGCGTGAGTTCTATGGATGGCCTTCTCGTAGGGAGACGGGAGAGGATCCATAGTGGTATATTGATGTCGGTGTACTAAGACATGTGTGCCCTCGTACCCAGACTTGTGCACAGGCAGTTGTAGCCTCCCTTCCGGCAAGGGCTTGGCGGAGGATAACTACAACCCAAGACTCAACACCAAGACCGTGAAGAAGACCTCAAGGCAGGTCATCGAGAAGTACTATTCTAAAGTACTGAAGATCGACGCTGTTCTTACCATAAGGCTTCACCCCGGCAAGTTGAAGACTAAGGCTATGGTTGCCGGCAAGGGAGGCCCGACAAGCGAGGCCCGGCAAGCTCCGTGCGCTCATAGCAGCCCGAACCAGGATAAATCCCCCGTGTGTTCTTGCACTTACTAAAGACCTGCTCTTTGTCCCATGCACATCCCCTGAGCCGAATCGCAAAGGGACTCATTCGGTCCCATAGATAGTCGTTTCCCACGACAATTAATGTGGTGACTATGTGGACTCGAGTGCGCTCTCTCACCGCGAATAAATACTGGTAGTCATAGTACAGGTTAGCCACAGAGTCAAAGCTGGCTTGCTGCAGTTAAACCCCACAACCCCCTTATTGATACTGGTGCATATGTAGATAGTTCTGATGTAAGTCTTGCTGAGTACCTTTGCACTCACGGATGCTTAATTTATGTTTTTGCAGAGGAGACTTCAGTCTCACTAGTAGTTCCACGTGGGCTTTGACGAGTAGCTTGGGAATCCCAAACAGAGGTCTGGTTCCTATGGAGGGTCTTGTAGTTAGTCAGGCTTCTCAGCCTTTTTCGTTTGTAGTTGTCTGTACTCAGACATGTTTATGCTTCCGTTGCTTGTATGATTTGTATGTTGGGTCACGAGACCCATGATTGTAATATCATGCTATGTATGGCTCCTCGGAGCCTCTTAAATAAATACTTTGAGTCATAGAGTTATGTTGTGATGCCATGTTGTATCTACACATATCGTGCATATTGTTTGTATGTTTGAAATGCATTGGTATGTGTGGGATTCGACACCTAGTTATCTGCTTTGGTAGCCTTCCATACAAGGAAATGCCTCCTAGTGCTTCCATTGAGCCCCGGTAGTTCGCTACTGCTCCGGAACACATGGATTGACCGGCATGTATCCGTCTTTGCTCATGTGTCTGTCCCAACGGGGAAATGTCACGCGGTGTTTTACTGGAGTCCTTGTAGCTTGCTATGACTCGGTTGCACACGCTGATGACGGACACGTGCATTGCTGGGTTACATATGCCTGTCCCTGTACGTTTGTGCCACCTTGGTTTATGACTAGTCATGTCGACCTGGGTTCTCTATCATATGGATGCTAGCATCATAATCATATACGTGAGCCAAAAGACGCAAACGGTCCCAGCCAAGGTAAAGGTGGCAGCCGTGGGTTACCGTGCGTGAGGCTGCAAAGTGATATGATGTGTCTTATGCTAGATCGGCGTGACTTAGGATCGGGGTCCCGACAGCTTTGGTATCAGAGCCTGACTGCCTGTAGGATTACCATGCCAAACTGGTCGAAGTCGAGTCTAGAAATGCTTTAGTTATATAGGGGAATTGATTGTGGAAGGGAACGTAAGGCTCTTTTTACTCCTTACCTTTTGCCCTTCTAATTCTGACTCACCCTCTTCTTTTCTACTAGGGTTAAGAAACTAGGCTTTCAGATATCTATCAGGATGACGAGTTACTATTCTTCAGACTTATAGGAAAGTTGTTGTCCAATCGGATCGGTGTTTTGATAGTAATTCCGTTGTTGTGTTGTCAGTTGTCTTGCAGGTTGTTTCATGTTTCATGCCCGTACAGCTATTATGTTGTCCGAGTAGTTCCAGGTTTCTAAATAATCTGATGCATTTTTAAACTTTTTTCTCCCTATTCCGATGTCCTTTTGGGCCAGATTAACCACACTAATCGGTGTGTTGGGGTACTCCGTTGCCTCGACATATATGTTGAAGTTATTAGGAAACTAGGATATCTTAGAGCACCACCCGGTAACCCAACCTTGTGTTGTGTTCCCAGTGTGATGATTCTGGCCACCATTCTTGGAAGCATCTCATGATGTCATTTAGTTAGTAGGTATTCTACTTCTGGGTTCTCGAACCCATGATTCATCCTGCTCATTCTATTGGCAGTGATTGTTGCTCCTTTAGGATGATTAGTAACCTTGTCCTAGTCTCTAGGTCCGTGGTATATCATTCTTCCTATACCATGAATCATCATGCCAGAAGTTCTCCTGAACCAAAAGATCACAACAAGAGTTCTCTTGATGAATTCTCCATTCTATTTTTGTGACTCTACCAATCCATCCTTTGTACATGGGTTATCCAGAAGAAGTATGTTGAGCCTTGTTCAACATGTTAATCTATGCATCCACAACTGAGAAAATCATATGTTCCTTTCAGTTGTCCCTCTTCAGTTGTACTCTGACCTTCATCTATCAATTGATAGTCAAGGGTATATGTGCATTCGTGTTGTCGTTTCCTATTATCCTTGTGGTCCGTCAAGCCATTCTTTTTCAGAATGACTAGGAGAAACAAACTCGAGTACCTCATCCATTTCTAGGATTGGGTCAAAGTAGTTGTATTCCGCACATCAAGAATGCCAATCCATCTTTTGTTCTGTTTTACCCTAGAGTATTACCATCTTTATGTCAAGAATATTGTGAGAATTGCACCACCTCTTATGAATTCTTGATACAGTGATACTTCTCGCCATCATTATTCATTCCTCGGTTCCGTGTTGTTGTAACCGAAATGCCGATTAATGAACTGTGATGTGTGAAATCAATACTCCTAGCAACCCCGTTGCTTGGTAGTCAATGGACGATAATCTCATTCTTAGTGTGTTGGTTATTGAATTGACATTCTAAGATTGATCATGCTACCTAGCCCATTTTCCCTGGTGCACTTTTTGATCAATGAGTTAGGATTGTGTCAGACCCTCGCTCTTTTGATCATATCATCTTGCCCTGAAAAGCAAGATTGCTCTCGAGCTTAGTAACATATCGGTGGTTCGTGATTTGTTGAATATCTTCTTGAAAGTATCACCAGGTTCTCGCCTGACCATTATGTTGAGTTCGTGATCAAGTTGGTTTCCTTGTAAACCAACCCTTCTCCAAGAATCTGTGGTGGATACCCCTGAACTAGTTGGTTAAGCTAAACAACAACTTGGAGAGTTGGAACATAAAAGCTTCGCCTAACTCAGTTCATCCAAAGGGATATCTTTTGAGTGTGTGTGCTGAAGAAACATGATATCTTCATCGATTGATCTTCGTGATTAGTTGTTGGATCTGTTATCTTATCCAAACTATGATTTGAGTATGGGCTATCGTCAAATCAAATCAGAACCAATGATTTTTGTAATGTTGTCCTACTCGTAATTGTTTTCTTGAGCATACACCATTATATCTTTTGCTCTGACCAATGCTACCACCTTGTTCACATAGTTATGGAATTCCATCCATGTGGAAATCTCGATGAGTTGTTGTTGAGCCCATCGGCAACATCCTTATCTTCTCCATGATTCGTGTTGAACATTAAGCTAGTGTTGGAAACTTGTGTTAGCATTTCCTTCGTGCCAGGTCATGAAGTATATGCTTGGATGAAAGAAGTGACCTCCTCTAATTCACGTGCATTTGATGTAAGTTGCTGCCGTGAATTTGAGAAAGTTGTTTTGCCTCATTTGGAATCATCCCAAGTCAGTCATGCATGTGCGAAGTATTCTATTGTTTGATAGGCTTGCTACCTCCATTCGATATGTATTCCCTAGCACACCAAGCCACTGATTGATTTGTTCATGGATAAGAAGTTCCTTCTTAAGAGCTAGACTTATGCAAGGACTTTGATATCATTAATGATGGTTCCCAACCATAACTCAGTAGAATTTTGTTGTAAGACTTCCATGTGGACATGATTGTCCTGGACATTCTGGTCACATGTATCTTGCGAACCAGCTCATGTTTTGGAGCTTGCTTTCATAGATCATTTCCCGAGAATCTCGCAACGCCATCTCGTCGATTTGTGTTGCAAACTTTCTTTTTCAGACGTGCTAAGTATGAAGTTTCCTGACACCAACCAGATCTGAATCTCAGGCTGATATGATGGTTGGAACTTCTCCCAAGAACAAGGATGTAGGTTCCGGTAAAGTGGACGCACCTAGCCAGAAGAACTGTTATTGTAGTATCTTGATTAAGCCATTTGGTCACTCCCCCATGAGAATTTCCTAGGACTTATTCTAGAAGTTGTTCCTTAGGGATGCTTTGTGTTCCCGAAGTCCGGCCTTTACTTGATGACCATATCAATGATGCTTTGAAGCATGATCGTGGTAGTTAGAACATCAAGGAGAACATTAGAAGCGGAGTGCTAAATGTCTCTAGGTCAACCACAAAGCAGGAGTAGGGTTTTACGCTCATAGCGGCCTGAACCTAGATAAATCCCCCGTGTGTTCTTGCACTTACTACAGACCTGCTCTTTGTCCCATGCACATCCCCTGAGCCGAATCGCAAAGGGACTCGCTCGGTCCCATAGATAGTCGTTTCCCACGACAATTAATGTGGTGACTATGTGGACTCGAGTGCGCTCTCTCACCCCAAATAAATACTGGTAGTCATAGTACAGGTTAGCGACAGAGTCAAAGCTGGCTTGCTGCAGTTAAACCCCACAACCCCCTTATTGATACTGGTGCATATGTAGATAGTTCTGATGTAAGTCTTGCTGAGTACCTTTGTACTCATGGTTGCTTAATTTATGTTTTTGCAGAGGAGACTTCAGTCTCACTAGTAGTTCCACATGGGCTTACAGGTAGCCCCGATCCCGAGCACACCCGAGCTCCGGCCGCCACCACGAGCTCAATTCCGATGAGCTCACCCCACCCCAGCTCCTCCCGCTTGCACCGTTCGACGTGGAAGAGTCTCCGCAGCACGTAGATGCCTTCGGCCACCCATTTGATCGCCATAGGAGCGAACACCAGCCCTCCGCCGCGTCTGTTGTCGCCGACGCCGAGCCGCCGATGGGTTTGACCCAGTTGACCAGGGGTTTGACTCCCCTGGGTCACTGACATGTGGGCCCAGGGCCCTAGCTCTTTAGGTTTAATTAGCGCTAATTAACACTGTTAATTAGGCTAGACACTGACATGTGGGTCCCACTAGTCAGTTTGACCTGGACCGCCCCAGTTGACCCACTGACATCACACTGATGTCGTCCTGACGCAATAAAGCAATTTCTGGATTTAGTTTAATCTAAATAGCCAGGAAATTCCAGAAAATGCTTAAAACTTCTAAAAATCATAGAAAATAATCTATAACTCAGATGAAAATAATTTATATATGTAAAATCATTAGAAAAATATGAAGAATCTGTTGATGGCATTTACATGCATGTTTGAACAACTTCAAGCTGCTGTATATGACAATTTGAATAAATGGCATTTGAAATGTCTTTTATGGAGTTTGAATTTGGATCTTGTGTTCAAATCAACTTCATTTAAATTGTTGCTAGTTGCATTAGCCCAAATCACAGCATGTTGCCATGTCATGATCATGCATCATATTGTTGCATTTCCATGAATTGAATGGTGTTTCCTTGTTTGTTGGTGTTTGTTCCCTCTCGGTAGACGTTGTTCCGACGTTGAGATCAATGTCACTGATGAAGACACAATGATATCTTCAGAAGTGCCAGGCAAGCAAACCCCCTTGATCACTTCGATACAATCCCACTCTCTCGCTCCTGCTCTCTTTTACTGCATTAGGACAACAATGATTCAACTGTTACACGTTGCGGTAGTTGAACCCATTCCTCTGCATGACCTGTCTTTGCCATAATAAATAGTTAAAACCTTCTAGCATGAGAAGGAATTGATTGAGCCATGTTGACTACTCATCGATGCTTGCCTGTTATGCCTGCTATTACTTAGAGTTGTGTCAGGTATGATTCATCCGGGAATGAATTGGAATGTTGTGATCATGTTCTGATGTTGAGAGCTAAGTGTGTGAACACGATTTGGTAAAGGTAGCGATCAGAGGCCATGTAGGAGTACATGGTGGGTTGTCTCATTGAGACCGTCCTTAAGAACTGGGTTCTATGTATGTTATCCAAGACTAGCTACTACCACACATTGGGTTCCAGTAATGCGGCCCCTCCCGCTTATTAATCGCCTTGATCTCTGTCCAGGAGTTGCAACTAGTTTCTGGTGTTTGTAGGTTGTGCTAGTAGTCTACCAAGTGGCACCCGGTACAAGTGGCCTTGGGACAGACTAGGCACCGTGGCCCGGTGTACCAAGTGGCACCCGGATAGTGGACTTGGGAACCCTACACACATCGTTTCGGGCCGTGATGGAAACTTTGGCCGGACTTCCCTTGCGGGTTCAGCCTCAGATAGGCGATAAACCAGGACTAGAGTCTTGCGTGGTAAGTCAGGTTGTGGCCGACACCCTCGCCAGGCTTCCGCTTAAAGGTTGCAGAGATACATGACGTGTATATGGTGGTATGTGGTGAGAGAGAGTGTGAAGAAGTACACCCCTGCAGGGTTATCAAACTATTCGAATAGCCGCGTCCGCAGATATGGACTACTTGGAGACTTATATGGTTCATAGACAACCTTAAGTGGATACTCTAAAATGCGCAAGATAAGTGTGAGTGCTATGGATGGCCTTCTCGTAGGGAGATGGGAGAGGATCCATAGGGGTGTATTGATGTGGTGACTATGTGGACTCGAGTGCACGCTCTCACCCCAAATAAATACTGGTAGTCATAGTAAAGGTTAGCCACAGAGTCAAAGCTGGCTTGCTGCAGTTAAACCCCGCAACCCCCTTATTGATACTGGTGCATATGTAGATAGTTCTGATGTAAGTCTTGCTAAGTACCTTTGTACTCACGGTTGCTTAATTTATGTTTTTGTAGAGGAGACCTCAGTCACACTAGTAGTTCCACGTGGGCTTCGACGAGTAGCTTGGGAATCCCAGATAGAGGTCTGGTTCCAATGGAGGGTCTTGTAGTTAGTCAGGCTTCTCAGCCTTTTTCTTTTGTAGTTGTCTATACTCAGACATGTTTATGCTTCTGTTGCTTGTATGATTTGTATGTTGGGTCACGAGACCCATGATTGTAATATCATGCTATGTATGGCTCCGCGGAGCCTCTTAAATAAATACTTTGAGTCGTAGAGAGTTGTGATGCCATGTTGTATCTACACATATCGTGCATATTGTGTGTATGTTTGAAATGCATTGGTATGTGTGGGATTCGACACCTAGTTATTTGCTTTGGTAGCCTTCCATACAGGAAAATGCCTCCTAGTGCTTCCATTGAGCCCTGGCAGTTCGCTACTGCTCCGGAACACATGGATTGACCGGCATGTATCCTTCTTTGTTCATGTGTCTGTCCCTACGGGGAAATGTCACGCGGTGTTTTACTGGAGTCCTTGTAGCTTGCTACGACTCGGTTGCACACGCTGATGACCAACACGTGCATTGCTGGGTTACGTATGCCTATCCCTGTACGTTTGTGCCACCTTGTTTTATGACTTGTCATGTCGACCCGGGTTCTCTGTCATATGGATGCTAGCATCACAATCATATACGTGAGACAAAAGACGCAAAGGTACCCGACCAAGGTAAAGGTGGCAGCCGTGGGTTACCGTGCGTGAGGCCGCAAAGTGATATGATGTGTGTTATGCTAGATCGGTGTGACTTAGGATCGGGGTCCCGACAATTGATGTGTACCTTACTAGTGCTCGTAGTAGCGTCTGGGTATTTGATACTGGTTCGGTTGCTAATATTTGTAACTGGAAACAGGAGCTACGGAATAAACGAACACTAGCTAAGGACGAGGTGACGATGCGCGTTGGAAATGGTTCCAAGGTTGATGTGATCGCCATCGACACGCTCCCTCTACGTTTACCTTCGGAATTAGTTATGAACCTGAATAATTGTTATTTGGTGCCTGCGTTAAGCATGAACATTATATCTGGATCTTGTTTATTGCGAGACGGTTATTCGATTAAGACAGAGAATAATGGTTGTTTTATTTATATTGATAATATCTTTTATGTTCATGCACCCTTGGTGAATGGTTTATTTCTATTGAATCTCGATCGTAGTGATACACATATTCATAATATCGATGCCAAAAGATGCAAAGTTAATGATGATAGTACCACATACTTGTGGCACTGCCGCTTAGGTCATATTGGTGTAAAGCGCATGAAGAAACTCCATGCTGATGGAGTTTTGGAATCTCTTGATTATCAATCATTTGAGACATGTGAACCATGCCTCATGGGCAAGAAGACAAAAACTCCGTTTTCCGGAACAATGGAGCGGGCAAGTGACTTGTTGGAAATAATACATACCGATGTATGCGGTCCGATGAGTATTGAAGCACGTGGTGGATATCGTTACTTTCTTACCTTCATAGATGATTTGAGTAGATATGGGTATATTTACTTAATGAAACACAAGTCTGAAACATTTGAAAAGTTCAAAGAGTTTCAGAGTGAAGTGGAAAATATTCGTAATAAGAAAATTAAGTTTCTACGATCTGATCTTGGAGGTGAATATTTGAGTTATGAGTTTGGTATGCATTTAAGACAATGTGGAATTGTTTCACAGCTCACGCCACTTGGAACACCATAGCGTAATGGTGTGTTCGAACATCGTAATCGTACTCTATTGGATATGGTGCGTACTATGATGTCTCTTACCGATTTGCCACTATCATTTTGGGGTTATGCATTAGAGACAGCCGCAATCACTTTAAACAGGGCACCATCTAAATCCGTTGAGATGACACCGTATGAGTTATGGTTTGGCAAGAAACCTAAGCTGTCATTTCTTAAAGTTTGGGGATGCGATGCTTATGGAAAGAGGCTTCAGCCTGATAAGCTCGAACCCAAAGCGGAGAAGTGCGTCTTCATGGGATACCCTAAAGAGACCATTGGTTATACCTTCTACCATAGATCCGTGGGCAAAATCTTTGTTGCTAAGAATGGGTCCTTTCTAGAGAAGGAGTTTCTCTCGAAAGAAGTGAGTGGGAGGAAAGTAGAACTTGATGAGGTAATTGTACGTTCTCTCGAATTGGAAAGTAGCGCATCATAGAAAGCAGTTCCCGTGATGACTACAGCAGAAGGAGAGGAAGCTAATGATGATGATCATGAAACTTTGGATCAAATTACTACTGAACTTCGTAGGTCGACCAGGGTATGTTCCGCACCAGAGTGGTACGGTAATCCCGTCCTGGAAGTCATGTTGTTGGACAATGGTGAACCTACGAACTATGAAGAAGCAATGATGAGCCCGGATTCCGACAAATGGCTTGAGGCTCTGAAATCCGAGATAGGATCCATGTATGAGAACAAAGTATGGACTTTGGTGGACTTGCCCGATGACCGGCAGGCCATTGAGAATAAATGGATCTTTAAGAAGAAGACAGACGCTGATGGTAATGTCACCATCTATAAAGCTCGACTTGTCGCAAAAGGTTTTCGACAAATTCAAGGGGTTGACTATGATGAGACTTTCTCACCCGTAGCGATGCTTAAGTCTGTTAGAATTATGTTAGCAATTGCCGCATTTTATGATTATGAGATCTGACAGATGGACATCAAAACAGCGTTCCTTAACGGGTTTCTTAAGGAAGGGTTGCATATGATGCAACCGGAAGGTTTTGTCGATCCTAAGGATGCTAACAAAGTATGCAAGCTCCCGCGATCCTTCTATTGACTGGTGCAAGCATCTCGGAGTTGGAATATACGCTTTGATGAGGTGATCAAATCTTTTGGGTTTATACAAACTTACGGATAATCTTGTATTTACAAGTGAGTGGGAGCTCTGTAGCATTTCTAATATTATATGTGGATGACATATTGTTGATTGGAAATGATATAGAATTTCTGGAAAGCATAAAGGGTTATTTGAACAAGAGTTTTTCAATGAAAGACCTGGGTGAAGCTGCTTACATATTGGGCATCAAGATCTATAGAGATAGATCGAGACGCTTGATAGGACTTTCACAAAGCACATACCCTGACAAGATTTTGAAGAAGTTCAAAATGGACCAGTCAAAGAAAGGGTTCTTGCCTGTGTTGCAAGGTGTGAAGTTGAGTAAGACTCAAAGCCCGACCACGGCAGAAGAAAGAGAAAGGATGAAAGTCATCCCCTATGCCTCAGCCATAGGCTCTATAATGTATGCCATGTTGTGTACCAGACCTGATGTGTGCCTTGCCATAAGTCTGGTAGGGAGGTACCAAAGTGATCCAGGTGTAGATCACTGGACAGCGGTCAAGAATATCCTTAAGTACCTGAAGAGGACTAAGGACATGTTTCTCGTTTATGGAGGTGACCAAGAGCTCATCGTAAAGGGTTACGTCGATGCTAGCTTTGACACAGATCCGGACAACTCTAAGTCTCAAACCGGATACGTATTTATTTTAAATGGTGGAGCAGTTAGTTGGTGCAGTTCCAAGCAAAGCGTCGTAGCGGGATCTACATGTGAAGTGGAATATATAGCTGCTTCGGAAGCAGCGCAAGAGGGATTCTGGATGAAGGAGTTCATATCCGATCTAGGAGTAATACCTAGTGCATCAGATCCAATGAGTATCTTTTGTGAGAACACTGGAGCTATTGCCATTGCCAAGGAGCCTAGGTTTCACAAGAAGACAAAGCACATCAAGCACCGCTTCAACTCCATTCGTAATTACATTAAGGATGGAGACATAGAACTTTGCAAAGTACATACGGATCTGAATGTGGCAGACCCGTTGACTAAACCTCTTCCATGAGCAAAACATGATCAGCACCAGGACTCCATGGGTGTTAGATTCATTACGATGTAAACTAGATTATTGACTCTAGTGCAAGTGGGAGACTGTTGGAAATATGCCCTAGAGGCAATAATAAATTGGTTATTATCATATTTCCTTGTTCATGACAAATGTTTATTATTCATGCTAGAATTGTATTGACCGGAAACTTAAATACATGTGTGAATACATAAACTACACCGTGTCCCTAGTAAGCCTCTACTAGACTAGCTCGTTGATGAAAGATGGTTATGGTTTCCTGACCATAGACATGAGTTGTCATTTGATAACAGGATCACATCATTAGGAGAATGATGTGATGGACAGGACCCAACCGTAAGCTTAGCATCAGATCATTTAGTTTATTTGCTACAGCTTTCTTCATGTCAAGTATCTGTTCCTTCGACCATGAGATCATGTCACTCCCGAATACCGGAGGAATGCCTTGTGTGCTATCAAACATCACTTCATAACTGGGTGATCATAAAGATGCTCTACAGGTATCTCCGAAGGTGTCTGTCGGGTTGCATGCATCGAGACTGGGATTTGTCGCTCCGTATGACGGAGAGATATCTCTGGGCCCTCTCGGTAATACAACATCGTAAAGAGCTTGCAAGCAATGTGGCTAATGAGTTAGTCACGGGATCTTGTATTACGGAACGAGTAAAGAGACTTGCCGGTAACGAGATTGAACTAGGTATGGAGATACCGACGATCGAATCTCGGGCAAGTAACATATCGCCAGACAAAGGGAATTGCATACGGGATTAACTGAATCCTCGACATCGTGGTTCAACCAATAAAGATATTCATTGAATATGTAGGAATCAATATGGGTATCCAGATCCCGCTATTGGTTATTGACCGGAGAGGTGTCTCGGTCATGTCCGCATGTTCCCGAACCCGTAGGGTCGCACGCTTAACGTTTGATAGTGATAGGGTAGTAATGAGATATTAACAGTGGAAAGTCCGAAGGTTATTCGGAGTCCCTAGCACTATATATAGTGGGGGGTGGGAGGGCAGCCGCACGCCTCCACCCTTGCCCTCCGTCGCTTTCGGTCTACAAGGGTATGTAGACACACTCCCCTCCCGTTGCTTTGCATCTCCTAGATCAGATCTTGGGTGTTTTGTAGGAATTTTTTTTGATTTTCATGCAATGTTCTCCATCACCTATATCGGGAGCTGACGTCCGAACTCGCATAGGCCTACAACGTATGGACCTGACGCTGTTCACGAAGCTAGGTGCATCCTCTCAGATCTAGATGGATGGAACTTCCAGTGATTGACGATGCCGATGATGATATGTTAGTTGAATTTGTACTTTATGTAGCGATGAAACTTTGTGATGTAAACGGTCCTGCTGAACTTGCGTAACGCTAGTTAATTAGTTTGGGTACAATGAACCTGCGTAGATTATATATGTTTACTATATGTTGCATCTATTTGCTAACTCTTTCTCTTCGTGTTGCTCAAGTATATTATGTTGCATATTATTATTGAATTCGCTTGATGAAGATGCATCTCTAACTGGTACATAGATCATCGATGGCGAAGAAGTGCTATGCCGTGTACATAGGGAGGGTTCCAGGAGTGTACGACGAGTGGCCAGAGTGTCAGGCCCAAGTGTACCGGTTCCCAGGCGGCAGCCAGAGAGGGTTTGATAGCAGAGGGGAAGCAGAAGCTAGTTGCTTGAGGTTCATGCTAACGCGAGAGAGGGATCAGAACCGGCGCCTCATGAGCTACTACATAATTCCGCTTTTCCTCATAGTGATCGCTCGTCTCTTCTATATCATAGTTTAGATGGATGATGAAACATGTGTATGTGATGACCATGTAGTTGCATGTATTCGAGACACGTGACAACTTGTATCGCTATTTCGTGATGATGACGAGAGACATCATTTGTGTTGGATCATGTTATGATGATCACACTATTGTATGTGTATGATATGATGAGATTTGTATGGGTACAATATAATGAGATTTGTATGTGTATAATAGATGAGACTATTGTGTGTATGATATGATAGAGACTATTGTATAAAACCTGTACAAATACAGAGTAAATATGGAGCAGAAAAAAATACAAAAAATAATAACAGTAGCGCGGGGTATTTCCATAGCAGCAGCGCGTGCTAAAAAGAGGCGCTTCAGCTTTTAGTACTAGCGCGGGTGGGACCTGACGAGGGCACGTACTAGGGATAGGGTAACAGGCCTGACCTATGGACCCTACCCTAGGACTCCTCACGTCTCATACTAGGCCCCAGGGCCAGATCAACAACCCAGAGTTCTGCAAACTGACATTCACTCGGAGTTCAACGAACCACTCGGAAGGCAAGAGTTCACTCGACCAGCTTATTTCACTCGGGGCACCCGGAATTCACTCGACCAGAGAAGACCAGGAGACTCCAGGAGTGCAACGGTCGGGACGCACGTTCGCCTGTATTAATTGTTATCAATGCGCCCGTTACCTGGCGCCCTTAAACCCCCTCTTAACCCCTGGTAATGGCGGCATTCATGGGGAGACTGGCGAAGACTATATGAGCCGCCCCCCAGCTCCATTCCAAGGGTTTGCATCCTTTGTAAACCATACACTCAATCAACAGCTCCAGAGCACCGAGACGTAGGGCTATTACCTCCACCGCGAGGGGCCTGAACTCGTAAATCAGAGTGTAACACCTGCGCCGTAGCTAGGCTCTGCCCTCTCATCCGTACCCCTACACACTACTGTCAGACTTGCACCCACGACAGTTGGCGCCCACCGTGGGGCAGGCGTCTAGCGACTTCCGGCGTAGTTGCATTTTTCCGATCATCACCATGGTTTCCGGCGGCGGACTGACTACGGGCGGCGAGATCCCTTTTAACTGAATCATCTTGCCCCTATATATAGTGGGGGGTGGGAGGGCAGCCGCACGCTTCTACCCTATATATAGGGTGGGAGGGCAGCCGCACGCCTCCACCCTTGCCCTCCGTCGCTTTCGGTCTACAAGAGTATGTAGACACCCTCCCCTCTCGTTGCTTTGCATCTCCTAGATCAGATCTTGGGTGTTTTGTAGGAATTTTTTTTATTTTCATGCAATGTTCCCCATCACCTATATCGGGAGCTGATGTCCGAACTCGCATAGGCCTACAACGTATGGACCTGACACTGTTCACGAAGCTAGGTGCATCCTCTCAGATCTAGATGGATGGAACTTCTAGTGATTGACGATGCCGATGATGATATGTCAGTTGAATTTGTACTATATGTAGCGATGAAACTTTGTGATGTAAACGGTCCTGCTGAACTTGCGTAACGCTAGTTAATTAGTTTGGGTACGAGGAACCTGCGTAGATTATATATGTTTACTATATGTTGCATCTATTTGCTAACTCTTTCTCTTCGTGTTGCTAAAGTATATTATGTTGCATATTATTATTGAATTCGCTTGATGAAGATGCATCTCTAACAGGTACATAGATCATCGATGGCGAAGAAGTGTTATGCCGTGTACATAGGGAGGGTTCCAGGAGTGTACGACGAGTGGCCAGAGTGTCAGGATCAAGTGTACCGGTTCCCAGGCGGCAGCCAGAGAGGGTTCGATAGCAGAGGGGTTGCTTGAGGTTCATGCTAACGCGAGAGAGGGATCAGAACCGGCGCCTCATGAGCTACTACATAATTCCGCTTTTCCTCATAGTGATCGCTCTTCTCTTCTATATCATAGTTTAGATGGATGATGAAACATGTGTATGTGATGACCATGTAGTTGCATGTATTCGAGAAACGTGACAACTTGTATCGCTATTTCGAGATGATGACGAGAGACATCATTTGTGCTGGATCATGATATGATGATCACACTATTGTATGTGTATGATATGAGGAGATTTGTATGGGTACAATATGATGAGATTTGTATGTGTATAATAGATGAGACTATTGTGTGTATGATATGATAGAGACTATTGTATAAAACCTGTACAAATACAGAGTAAATATGGAGCAGAAAAAAATACAAAAAATAATAACAGTAGCGCGGGGTATTTGCATAGCAGCAGCGCGTGCTAAAAAGAGGCGCTTCAGCTTTTAGTACTAGCGCGGGTGGGACCTGACGAGGGCACGTACTAGGGATAGGGTAACAGGCTTGACCTACGGACCCTACCCTAGGACTCCTCACGTCTCATACTAGGCCCTAGGGCCAGATCAACAACCCAGAGTTCTGCAAACTGACATTCACTCGGAGTTCAACGAACCACTCGGAAGGCAAGAGTTCACTCGACCAGCTTATTTCACTCGGGGCACCTGGAATTCACTCGACCAGAGAAGACCAGGAGACTCCA
The DNA here is from genome assembly GCA_039707655.1 of Elymus sibiricus. Classification (NCBI taxonomy): domain Eukaryota; kingdom Viridiplantae; phylum Streptophyta; class Magnoliopsida; order Poales; family Poaceae; genus Elymus; species Elymus sibiricus. Next base: position 163,603,705 of record CM077670.1, read on the forward strand.
GGAGCGCAACGGTCGGGACACACGTTCGCCTGTATTAATTGTAATCAATGCGCCCGTTACCTGGCGCCCTTAAACCCCCTCTTAACCCCTGGTAATGGTGGCATTCATGGGGAGACTGGCGAAGACTATATGAGCCGCCCCCCAGCTCCATTCCAAGGGTTTGCATCCTTTGTAAACCATACACTCAATCAACAGCTCCAGAGCACCGAGACGTAGGGCTATTACCTCCACCGCGAGGGGCCTGAACTCGTAAATCCGAGTGTAACACCTGCGCCGTAGCTAAGCTCTGCCCTCTCATCCGTACCCCTACACACTACTGTCAGACTTGCACCCACGACAGTTGGCGCCCACCGTGGGGCAGGCGTCTAGCGAGTTCCGGCATAGTTGCATTTTTCCGATCATCACCATGGTTTCCGGCGGCGGACTGACTCTGGGCGGCGAGATCCCTTTCAGCGTCCTCAGCTTCGTCGCCGACGATTCGGCGTGGCTCCAGGAAGCCCCGCTGGATGTCGAGGCGTTGCCCGTCTGCGGCGTGGCGCACTTCCGCGCGAGCACCTTCGGCGTCCTTCTTCGGCAACCGTCGACTCCTTATCAGTCGACGTCTTCACTCTCCACCAGCCGTCGTCGCAAGCGCTCCGGGTGCTCTCGGCTTCAGTGATATATCAAGCACGCGGCGGACCTTCAGATTGTGGCCCCACAGATCGCGGCAATCGAGCCCGATGAACCTGTCTTCGATCTGTTCGCCTCTGTGCACGAGCACTCGGAAAGCTTGTCCGAGTGCGAGAGCAGCGATCCCGCGGCAGAGGTGCTGATGGCCGATTCCCCGCCCAGTCCGCCTGGGTACGGCCGCGGCGGCGCAGAGAACGGTGACCCGTCGCGCCCTGATCTCGGCGGCGGCAGGGACCGACACGACGATGAGTATGTCCCCCGACCTCTCACTCGGCAGCACAGGGAGGAACAGCAGCGCAAGACCGAGCGGGCCCTTCAGACGCCCATCGTTGGGACGACCCCCGAAGCTCAGGCTTTGGAGGCCGTGTGCCAGGCCAACTTGGCTGAGCGCAATCGTCTGGAAGCGCTCCAGAAATCACTCGACGACCGCGCCCGCAGAGAGCATCCGCCCAGTTCCAGTCGGCGGCAGCGACATTTGTTCTCGAATGACTAGCAGCAGAGTTTCCAGATATTCCACACTCCCGTCCAGAATCTGGCGGCGGCCACTCGGATAGCAGATTCCATTGAGCCATCCCGATCCGAGGCAGGAGAGGGTCTTCGGTAGATCCGGGCCCTGCTCAAGGTGGCTGAGGAGCAAAATTCGGCAGTATCCCAGTCGCGCAACCGGATTCACAGCAGATCAGTTAGGGCTGACACCGTTCAGTCAGCCCACAGCCCAGTGTCCCCAAGGAGAAACAGACACTCACCTCCACGGCGAAATGACCAAGATCGCCACCGAGATCAGTACTCCGGGCAGGGTCACAGTCGGAATATGCCTCCATGGCATCAGGATGATCGTCGCCGCATGCAGTCGCCCCCTCCGCGGGATGGCTCGTACGCGCCCCGGCCGCACGATGCCAGGCGTCCTTACGGCAATGATCGGAGGGCCAGCCCTCCCCGCCATGGCGACGATTATCGCCAGAGGGAGCCAGTCAACTATCGCGACCCGCAGTTCAACGCGAGATCCGTTCTCGCTCAGAACCTGGTCGACAGAGGCAGAGCTCTGAGAAAGAACCTGGACAGAGATCATCCGAGTGGAAGTGGAGCCTTCATCTCCAGGCCCGAGTGTTTCAGCAGGGCCATCCGAGCCGCTGAGATCCCGCCTAACTTCAGAATGGCAACTGGAGTAAGCAAGTTCACCGGTGAGTCCAAGCCAGAAACTTGGTTAAAGGATTACCGAGTGGCTATGCAGATTGGTGGAGGAAATGATTATGTGGCTATGAAGCATTTGCCTTTGATGCTGGAAGGGTTCCCCCGCGCCTGGCTCAACCAGCTCACTCCAGGCAGCATATACTGCTGAGAAGATTTGGCCCGAGTGTTCATCAAAACATTCGAGGGCACGTGCAAACGCCCAGCTGGATTGTCTGAGTTGCAGCACTGCATGCAGAAACCGAATGAAACATTGAGGGAGTACATCCAGCGGTGGACAACCTTGCATCACGTGGTGGAGAACGTCACAGAGCATCAAGCCGTCTGCGCTTTCAAGGCAGGAGTCAGGTATCGGGAGCTCATCCTAAAATTTGGTCGGTCAGGATCCTTGACCATGAGCCGAATGATGGAGATTGCCACTTGGTACGCAAACGGAGAAGAGGAAGACTGTCTCCATAACGGCAAAGGGAAAACCAGCGAGCCAACCCCGGAAACAGTAATCTCAATCGGAAGCCGAAGCGCAAGGCTGATGGTTCGACTCAGGCCGAGGCTGCCGCTCTGACCGGTCAAGCCAAGAACAAGGGGAAGGCTAAGGAAAAATGGATCCCGAAGAAAAAGAAAGATCAGTCGGGCCAAGATGTCCTCGATTTACCGTGTCACATCCACACTAGAAAGGATGAAGAGGGCAATCTGATATTGCCCAAACATACCACTCGACAGTGCAGACTGTTGATTCAGCAGTTCCGAGAGGGCCCGCCGAGTGAGAAAAGCCCAGAAGACGCTGATGATGGAGACAAAGACGAACCTTTTCCCAGTGTCAACGCAACCCTGATGATCTTTGTAGATGTAGAGAGCAGGAGCCGATTGAAAGTTATCAATCGAGAAGTGAACATGGCCATGCCGGCGACGACGAAGTTTTTGAACTGGTCGAAGACTCCGATCACCTTTGATCAGTCGCACCGCCCCGCCTACATAGCCACCCCTGGGCGGCAGGCGCTGGTGGTAGATCCAGTCGTGGGAGGCGTCTGATTGCACAAGGTCCTCATGGGCAGTGGAAGCAGACTGAACATACTGTACGCTGATACTCTGCAAGCGATGGGCATTCCGATGTCCCGACTCAGCGAGAGCAGCATGCAGTCCCACGGAATGATCCCCGGCAAGAAAGCAAAGTCACTCGGGCAGATCGCCCTGGACGTGGTCTTTGGAGACGACAAGAACTTTCGAAAGGAAAGGCTGACCTTCGAAGTGGTCGACTTCCGCAGCGCCTCCCATGCCATCCTTGGTCGGCCGGCTTACGCATGTTTCATGGCCCGTCCATGTTATGTGTATCTCAAGCTGAAGATGCCCGGGCCCAAAGGTGTAATCACAGTCACTGGCAGTCGACAGCGCGCGGAAGAGTGTTTGCAGCAAGGATCCAAGATAGCTGATGAGCAGATGGCCATGGTGGAACTGGAGGAGTACAAGAAAAATGTCGATCCGAGTGATCTGCTACGCTCCAAGAAGCCGGCTGCAGAATCTGCGTTTCAGTCGGCCGGTGACACGAAGCCTGTGCACATCCACCTGGAAGATCCCAATGCTACTCCCACCAACATATCAACAACACTCGACAGCAAATAGGAAGAAGCGCTCATCCAGTTCCTCCGTGAGAACTGGGACATCTTCGCATGGAAACCATCCGACATGCCAGGTGTACCCAGAGAGCTGGCTGAGCACCGTTTGCAAGTCGACCCAAAAGGGAAACCTGTGAAAGAGCATCTCCGTCGCTCTGCTACACAGAAGAGGAAGGCCATTGGTGAAGAAGTTGCTCGGCTCCTGGCAGCCGAGTTCATCCATGAAGTGTACCACTCCGAGTGGCTCGCCAACATCGTCATGGTCCCTAAGAAGGACAAGTCTCTCCGAATGTGCATTGATTTTAAGCACATCAATCGGGTCTGCTCCAAGGATCATTTCCCGCTCCCCCGCATAGATCAGATCATAGATTCCACCGCGGATTGTGAGCGACTGTCTTTTCTGGATGTGTATTCCGGGTACCACCAGATCCAATTGTATGGGCCAGATGAAATAAAAACAGCCTTTATCACCCCATTCGGGTGTTTCTGCTATATCACCATGCCATTCGGCCTCAAGAATGCCGGTGACACTTTCATGCGCATGATCCAAAAGTGTTTGCAAAAACAGATCAGTCAGAATATTGAAGCATACATGGATGATATCGTGGTCAGGTCCAGAAAAGGTTCTGACCTGCTGGCTGACTTAGCTGAAACTTTCGCAAACCTGCGGAAGTACGACATCAAGCTGAATCCAGCAAAGTGCACTTTCGGAGTTCCTGGGGGCAAGTTACTCGGTTTCCTCAATTCCGAACAAGGGATAGATGCCAATCCTGAGAAGATCGGAGCGATTGTACGAATGAAACGTCCAGAACGTCTTCATGATGTATAGAAGCTCACGGGTTGCCTCGCAGCTCTAAGCCGATTCATCTCCCGTCTCGGTGAGAAGGCACTGCCCCTGTACTGATTGATGAATAAATCTAATTCGTTCAAGTGGACTGCTGACGCACAAGCAGCGTTTGTTGAGCTCAAAGCCATGCTCTCCACCCAGCCGGTGCTTGCCGCTCTGAACAGCAACGAGCCGTTGCTCTTGTACATGCGGCCACTGGTGAAGTTGTCAGCACTGTCCTCACAGTCGAGCGAGAAGAACAGGGCAAGGCTTACAAAGTTCAGTGCCCAATCTATTACATCTCTGAAGTTCTGACTCCTTCCAAGCAGAGGTATCCTCATTATCAGAAGCTCGTCTATGGCATCTACCTGACTACGAAGAAAGTAGCCCATTACTTCCAAGAGCACACGGTGTCAGTCGTCAGCGACGCCCCACTGTCTGAGATCATGAACAATCGGGATGTGACTGGTCGAGTGGCGAAGTGGGCTATCGAGCTTCTGCCCCTGGACATCAAGTTCGAGGCGAAGAAGGCGATCAAGTCCCAAGCATTAGCCGATTTCCTAGTTGAGTGGGCCGAACAGCAGCAACCGACTCAGAGCCACCCGTAACACTGGACCATGTTCTTTGACGGTTCCAAGATGTTGAATGGTTCAGGAGCTGGAGTTGTGTTAGTATCTCCGAAGGGCGATCATCTCAGATATGTTCTGCAGATTCACTTCGATTCCTCCAACAATGAAGCCGAGTACGCGGCGCTCCTTTATGGTCTACGTATGGCCATCTCACTCGGCGTCCGGTGCCTGATGGTCTACGGGGACTCGGATCTGGTTGTGAACCAAGTTATGAAGGAGTGGGACATCAGAAGCCCTGCTATGACAGGATACTGCAACGCAGTGAGAAAGTTGGAGAAGAAATTTGAAGGTCTGGAGCTACATCACGTTCCCCGAGCCAAGAATCAGGAGGTAGACGATCTGGCAAAGATCGGGTCCACTCGGAAATCCATACCCATCAATGTGTGCCTCGAGCATTTACGTTCTCCGACGGTAAAAGAAGATCCCTTCATAGAAGAGCCCCCGCAAGTGGTCAGTCCGTCTGATCCGACTGAAGTTGAGGTCCCGGCAGTCATTGATTTGGTCATGGAGGTCCTAGCAATCACATCCGAGTGGACAGTGCCTTACATTGCATACCTGCTCAGGCAGGAACTTCCAGAAGATGAAGCTGAAGCCCGCCAGATCGTTCGCAGGTCCAAGGCCTTTACAGTGATGGGCAATCAGTTATACAGAAAGAGCGTCACCGGTGTGACTCAACGTTGCATCTCTCCTGAGGAAGGTCGATTGATTCTGGAAGAGATTCACTCGGGAACTTGTGGACACCATGCGTCCTCTTGGAAAATTGTGGCTAAACCTTACCGAGCCGGTTTCTTCTGGCCACGTGCCAATGAAGCTGCGCAGGAGATAGTCCAACATTGTGCTGGATGCCAGTTCTATGCAAACTTGTTGCACAAGCCTGCGTCTGCTTTGAAGACGATTCCACTCGTCTGGCCGTTTGCGGTCTGGGGACTCGACATGGTGGGACCCCTCCGGATAGGGGCGAGTGGATTCACCCACTTGCTGGTTGCAGTCGACAAGTTCACTAAGTGGATCGAAGCCAAACCCATCAAGAAGCTAGACTCTCGTACAACGATCAAGTTCATGAAGGAGATAGTCTTCAGATACGGCGTGCCCCATAGCATTATCACTAACAACGGTTCAAACTTCGACTCGGAAGAGTTCAGGGCGTTCTGTGCCGCTCAAGGTACCCGAGTCGACTATGCATCTGTGGCGCACCCGCAGTCGAATGGACAAGCTGAGAGAGCAAACGGACTGATTTTGCAGGGGTTAAAGCCACGACTCATGCGCGATTTGGAGAACGCAGCTGGAGCTTGGGTCACCGAGTTGCCGTCAGTTCTTTGGGGCATGAGGACGACCCCCAATCGGTCTGCCAATCGCACTCCCTTCTTCATGGTGTACGGAGCTGAAGCCGTCCTGCCGAGTGATCTCCTCCATAATTCACCCGAGTGAAACTGTACTCTGAAGCTGAAGCAGAGCAAGCACGGCAAGACGCCGTTGATCTCTTGGAGGAGGAAAGGGAGATGGCTCTGATCCGATCGACCACTTATCAGCAAGACCTAACACGTTTTCACAGTAGGCACGTCAGGAGTCGGACCTTTCAGGAAGGAGATCTTGTGCTCCGAGTCGATCAGCAGCGACCTCACAAGCTTGCTCCCGCATGGGAAGGTCCCTTTATCGTGTCAAGGTTCTGCACAACGGAGCATACCACGTGTACAATCTTCAGAAGCAAGCAGATGAGCCCCGTGCTTGGAATGCGGATTTCCTGCGACGATTTTATACTTGATCATGGGATGTAACAAAAGTACTCGAGTGATATTTGGTGAATAAAAGCATGACTTTTCCAGTTCCACAATGGGTTCACTCGTACGCATTTTCTGGTTTACAACCCCCAGTAGGTGTATGCCGTTCAACTTAGGTACAAACCAGTTTTTGCCTAAGTCAAAAATACTACTCCGAGTGAAGAGCATCCCTCTAACTCGGAGGCTTGGCTGCGAACCAGCTTTCGCCCAAGTTAAAAACGCTACTCCGAGTGAAGAGCATCCCTCTCGCTCGGGGGCTTGGCTGCGAACCAGCTTTCGCCCAAGTTAAAAACGCTACTCCGAGTGAAGAACATACCTCTCGCTCGGGGGCTTGGCTGCGAACTAGCTTTCGCCCAAGTTAACAATCTACTCCGAGTGAAGAGCATCCCTCTCACTCGGGGGGCTTGGCTGCGAACCAGCTTTCGCCCAAGTCAAAAATACTACTCCGAGTGAAGAGCATCCCTCTCCCTAGGAGGCTTGGCTGCGAACCAGCTTTCGCCCAAGTTAAAAACGCTACTCCGAGTGAAGAGCATCCCTCTCTCTCGGGGGCTTGGCTGCGAACCAGCTTTTGCCCAAGTTAAAAACGCTACACCGAGAGAAGAGCATCACTCTCACTCGGGGGCTTGGCGGCAAACCAGATTTCGCCCAAGTTAATAATCTACTCCGAGTGAAGAGTATCCCTCTCACTCGGAGGCTTGGCCGCGAACCAGCTTTCGCCCAAGTTAAAAACGCTACTCCGAGCTAAGAGCATCCCTCTCACTCGGAGGCTTGGCTGCGAACCAGCTTTCGCCCAAGTTAAAAATGCTACTCCGAGTGAAGAGCATCACTCTCACTCGGGGGCTTGGCTGCGAACCAGATTTCGCCCAAGTTAATAATCTACTCCGAGTGAAGAGCATCCCTCTCACTCGGAGGCTTGGCTGCGAACCAGATTTCGCCCAAGTTAAAAATCTACTTCGAGTGTAGAGCGTCCCTCTCACTCGGGGGCTTGGCTGCGAACCAGCTTTCGCCCAAGTTAAAAACGCTACTCCGAGTGAAGAGCATCCCTCTCACTCAGGGGCTTGGCTGCGAACCAGCTTTCGCCCAAGTTGAAAATCTACTTCGAGTGAAGAGCATCCCTCTCACTCGGAGGCTTGGCTGCGAACCAGATTTCGCCCAAGTTAAAGATCTACTTCGAGTGTAGAGCGTCCCTCTCACTCGGAGACTTAGCTGCGAACTGGCTTTCGCCTAAGTTAAGACCCAGTTCAAAGATTTGAAAGACTCGAAGGAAAACATTCGATTAACTCCGGAAGTTCAAAGGCGAATATGAGTACACGGGCCCAAATCCCGAAAGAGTTTAACGATTACAATTCCACTCGGCATACCGAGGCTAATGGGAAGGACTCAAAGTTTTCTCACGCCCCTGTAGGGCTGGCTGGTTTAACAAAGGAATCCAAGTCAATGCCGTCCACGATCCGAGTGGCCGCTTGGATGAATGTCTCCGTGAAGTCCTCGAACTTGAGTTTCTTCATGTTGGCAACTTGGAGAGTCTTCAGTTTCTCCTCCTTGGCATCCTTGCAATGCACTCGGACCAGGGAGAGGGCCACGTCGGCTCTGCAGCGGGCAGCTGACAGCTTGCACTCGGCTGGGGATGTCGTTGAGGCGAGTCATCATGGCCTCCAGGTCGGTGTCGGGGGTGTCTTCTGGCCATAGCTCCTTGTCGATCCTCCCGAGTGCACCCCGCAGGCGGATGATGTACCCTTGGACGTCTTCAATGCGGGACTCGACCCGCAGGACGCCTAAAGTAGCCTTGTCACCGATGAGTGACCTGGAAGAATCCAGATCCCTCTCGATTCTGTCAGTCTCAAGCTCGAAATCCTGGCAGTACTCTGTAAACAAGGAAAGAGGAGTGTCGCGCATAAGCATGCGTGAAGTTCACTCGGAGTCAAGTTGAAACGCACTCGGATGCTATAAGTTACCTGCAAGCTTGGTGTACATCTCCTCCGTGAACTCTTCAATGTACCTCTCCAGAGCGTTCTTCTTCTCGATCAGCTGGGTGATTTTCTCGTTCAGAGCCTTCTTCTCTTGCTCGTAGACTTCCGCCTGGGCCTTGAGCTTGCTCTTCCACTCGGTCTGCTGCTTCGTGAGCTCGAGCACCTCCTTCTTTAGCAACCTGTTCTCTGCTTCAAGCTTCCCGAATGAGGCCAACTTTTCTTCAGCGGCCTTGGTCTTTTCCTTCGCCACCTGCTGAGCCCCCGCCAGTTCTTTGTCCTTGTTCTCGAGTGCCTGCTTCATAGTTTCTAAAGAGATAGAAGTTCTGAGCCGCACTTGGAGTCGATGGTTTTCACTACGCACATCTGTTCGAGTGAAGTCACTCGGTTCAAAGAATGTAAAAAGGTGAAAGCAGAATGCTCGGTAATTGAAGCCTACCTCCCATGGTCCTGAGCTCTACTTGAGCGCGTGCCGTGTTCCTCCTCTCCACCTCCAAATCTACTCGGAGCTGAGCCGTCTCCTTCTCTAGTGCCACGTACTGAGTCCCAAGCTCGCAAGTTTTCTGAAATACAAGTGAGATTAGATCAGTTAACGTTAAGGAATATTTCGAGTGCTCGAGGATCAGCACTCCTGGAAGGAACAAGCTTGACCAGTATCAAATTTTAAGTTCTAAGACTCCCGCCGACTGCCCGCAGCCGACGGCAGTCTCGGGGACTACACCCAGTGGGTGCACTCAGCGTGCCCCCACTGGAATGGTATCCACTCGGAACGGTCCGCCCGATCCGAGTGATGGTCAAACACAAAAAAAGCAGAAGACAAAAGGTTCCGAGTGCCCAGAGACCGATGCTCCTAGAAGGAACAAGCTTGACCAGTATCAGATCCTGAAGTACCCTTTCGACAGGGAGGAACAAGCTTGACTAGTATCAAATTCTAAGTTCTAAGACTCCCGCCGACTGCCTGCAGTCGACGACAGTCTCGGGGACTACACCTAGTGGGTGCACTAAGCGTGCCCCCACTGAAATGGCATCCACTCGGAACGGTCCGCCCGATCCGAGTGATGGCTAAACACAAAAAAAAACAAGACAAAAGGTTCTAAGACTCCTGCCGACCGCCCGCGGCCGACGGCAGTCTCGGGGACTACACCCAGTGGGTGCACTCAGTGTGCCCCCACTAGAGCGGTATCCACTCGGAACGGCCCGTCCATTCCGAGTGACGGCCAAACAAAAGAAAAAACAACAGCAACAACAACAGAACAAGTTCTAAGCTCTAAGACTCCCACCGACTGCCCACAGTCGATGGCAGTCTCGGGGACTATACCCAGTGGGTGCACTCAGCGTGCCCCCACTGGAGCGGTATCCACTCGGAACTGTCCGCCAGATCCGAGTGACGGCCAAACAATAAAAACACCCAGTGGGTGTACCGGATATTTTTCAACTAAAATTCCTACTGAAGAAAAATGACTCGGAGATCAACTTAGAAGAGCAGTTACTCGAACGTTCTCCTGGAGAGCGGCACTGGCATCGTACGCCAGCTTCCCAGCTGCGCACATCTCCTTGAGCCAATGGGTCATCAGCTTCGCCTGGATCATCGCTTCCTTGCTGGCTCCAGTTTGGTCCTCCGGCACCTTGTACAGACTGAAGATATTGACGGGAGGAGTCGGAACCGAGGCCAGAGCAGTCGATGGAGCTGCGGCAGAACTGGATCTAGCCTGAGAAGAACCCAGCCCCAGAGGTCACGGCAGGTGCAGGAGGAACTTGGGGCGCTTCGCTCGGCGGCGTCTTCCGTGTGGTGGCCTGAGGAGCAGTCGGAACTGGGGTCCCCTTCTCAGTGTCCTTCCGCGGCGGCTCTTGATCGTCGTCTCCGACGTGGATGACCTCTGCAAGCACTACATTCACTCGACGCAATCAGTCGTAATACACGATCCAATCGGATGAAGACGTTTTAGTCGAATGACAAGTCGAAGTAAAAATGAAGTTATTGTTACCACTTTGAGAAGTGGCCGCGTCTGCCGTCTCGGCTTCGGCGCGGTCCCCATCAATCTGCATGGGAGACGTTGTCGAGGTTGCAGCACTGATCCATAAGAAGCACTCGGTCAGAGGAATCACGAAAGTTGACAAAGACAGAAAAGATAAGCTGAGAAAGATACTCACGTTGTGGCGACAGGCACAGCGACCTTGATCCGGGGCAGAGCCTTCTGAGGCTTAGGGGAAGCGACCTTGGGCTGCTTGGCGACCTTCTCAGTCGGCGCAGGCGACGATGGCCGAGTACGCTTCGGAGCCTTAGCACTCGGAACCGCCTCCTTCTCCGAACCAGCACTCGGATCGTGAGCTCGTTTGGAGCGGTGCTCGGAGCGCAACTCCGGAGACAGAGAAGACTCGACCTCGTCGCTCCCTTCCGAGTCCTCACTTTCCTCCACGCTGTCCTCCGCGTAGCTGCCCCCGGTGCTGCCATGTTCGCTCTCCGCGCCTTCGGCAAGTTGTTCTCCGTTCGGCACAGACAATGACATCTTCTGGAATTCCTGCAAGAAATGAAGGGTGAAGACAAACAGTTTAGACAGTTCACTCGGATCGTTCAGTTCACTCGGAAATTCGTGCCGCACCTCCAAAGGTTGGTTATTGGCATCGTAGGGCGGGATCCGTCTCGACCCTCGCGGATTGTCGCACGCGCTAGTGATGCACCTGATCCATTGTTCCACCGTTTTCTCCTCGACGTCTTCCCGATGCACTCGGGTCGGATCACCGGCTTCAGTGTAGAGCCACATGGGGTGAGCCCGCTCCTGCAGCGGCTGGATCCTCCGACTGAGGAAGACCTCCAGAAGGTCCAGGCCAGTCAATCCACCCTGAATCAGACTAACCATGGCGGTCACCAAGATCCCTACATCCGTCTTCTCCTTTTTATCAACCGTCAGCGAGGGAGGAGTCGGAACTCTCTCTGTCGTGTAAGGGGGAAGGCCAGTCGACGAACCAGAGCATGGCAGGTCGTTGCAGTAGAACCAGGTCGACTGCCAACCCCTCACCGAATCGGGAAAGGACATAGATGGGAATGCACTCTTACCCCTCATCTGGATACCTAAGCCTCCGCACATCTGAATCACGTGCGTCCTCTCTCCATCGGGGTCAACCTTCTTAACCGATTGAGATCGACACGTGAAAATGTGTTTGAATAAACCCCAGAGTGGCGGACAACCCAGAAAATTTTCACACAAAGAAACGAATGCGGCAAGGTACATAATGGCATTTGGAGGCAGGTGATGGAGCTGAGCACCGAAGAAGTTCAAAAATCCGCAGAAAAAGGGGTGGGGTGGCATGGAGAAACCTCGCTCCACGTGTGTGGTGAGGAGCACTTGCTCCTCGGGGCGCGGTGCGGGCTTGGTCTCTCCTTCATCCGGCAGCCTTCTCCTTCATCCGGCAGCCTCCATGTCCCGTTGCGGATCAGCCCATCCACGACGAGCCCGCTGACGTCGTCGACCGTGGTGGTCGGCGGAAGCCAGTCGCCCTGGATCCACCCGGGCGGGAGCATGGCTCGGGAGCTCAACGCCTTCCTCCCCTTCACCGCCTTCTTTGCTTTCTCAAGCATCGCCGTCTTGTCCTTCGCCATCGTCGCCGAACTCTCCAGCACCGAGGAAGATTTGCGTGGAGTGGGTTGCGGGAGAAGGGATCGGGCGGACTGCAGAAGTTGGTGAAAAGGGGATCTGTCTCTCTCTCTCTCTCTCCGCCACGGCTGCCCCTTATATCGCCGCCCGCACCGCTCCCCAATCCGCGCCGCTGAATCGTGGGCCCGCAGATATCCTCAAATCGCGCCGTCGAAGATCCAGTGGTATGTGGCGGAAAGCGGGGCGAAAATCGAGGCGTCACGACCCACTTTCCCCACTCACCGCGCCGCAACCGTTCGCGCGCGCTCGTCGCCGATTTCAAATCCCGCAAGATCCGGATTCCAGCGATCCGATGACTCGCCTTTAAGACACTCCATAAACATGCGGATCTGCTCCGCCACTCGGATGGAGGCTACTCATTTCATTCGGATGGAGACTGTTCACTCCACTCGGATGAGGGCTACTCATTTCATTCGGATGGAGACTGTTCACTTCACTCGGATGGAGGTTACTCATTTCACTCGGATGGAGATTACTCATTTCACTCGGACAACACTCGGTCCGGAATCCGTCAAGGTGCCACGCGAAGACAAGGCCGTCTAAAGACCAGCGGGAGTTCTTGAACGCCTCCGTAGCTATCAATTCCCCTGGAGATTCGCCTTGACTCGACCCGCCTAACCTCGACCGATTCGGGGGCTAATGACGAGGGCACGTACTAGGGATAGGGTAACAGGCCAGACCTACGGACCCTACCATAGGACTCCTCACGTCTCATACTAGGCCCCAGGGCCAGATCAATAACCCAGAGTTCTGCAAACTGACATTCACTCGGAGTTCTACGAACCACTCGGAAGGCAAGAGTTCACTCGACCAGCTTATTTCAGTCGGGGCACCCGGAAGTCACTCGACCAGAGAAGACTAGGAGACTCCAGGAGCGCAACGGTCGGGACGCACGTTCGCCTGTATTAATTGTAATCAATGCGCCCGTTACCTGGCGCCCTTAAACCCCCTCTTAACCCCTGGTAATGGCGGCATTCATGGGGAGGCTGGCGAAGACTATATGAGCCGCCCCCCAGCTCCATTCCAAGGGTTCGCATCCTTTCTAAACCATACACTCAATCAACAGCTCCAGAGCACCGAGATGTAGGGCTATTACCTCCACCGCGAGGGGCCTGAACATGTAAATCCGAGTGTAACACCTGTGCCATAGCTAGGCTCTGCCCTCTCATCCGTACCCCTACACACTACTGTCAGACTTGCACCCACGACAGGACCCGCGCTACTGCTACCTTTGAATAGTAGTAGCGCGGTGGCAGAACCCTCACTACTGCTAAAAGTTAGCTATAGCACAGTAGCAGTAGCGCGGGGACCCGTGCTACTGCTAGGCCTTTAACCCGCGCTACTACTAGGGTTTTCCCTAGTAGTGAAGCGGTGTCGCCCAAAGTAAGCATGCTCATCTAATGATTTTCCCTCAACTAAGCCAGTTGGGTTTTCAGCACGAGCACAAAGGGATCGAAGATGATCCAAGTAGAAAGCTTCAGTAGTATCAAAGATTTTGGGTGGGTCTTCAACCATTGGGTTAGCAAGTACAACTATTTTTTTGGTATTTTACGTTTCCTACCCATAACTAAAGATAGAAAACAAGAGCACAAGATAAAAACTACTTAGAGATAAAGCAAACAAGCACACACGAGAATATTCACCACATGCTATTGCTCCCCGGCAATGGCGCCAGAAAAAGGTCTTGATAACCCACAAGTATAGGGTATCAGTTATAGCCTTTCTCGATAAGTAAGAGTGTCGAACCCAACGAGGAGCTAGAGGTAGAATTAATATTCCCTTCAAGTTCTATCGAACACCGATAGAACTCTACGCACACTTAACGTTCGCTTTACCCAGAACAAGAATAAAACTACTTTGAAGGTGTAAGGATAAGTTTGCAAGAATAAAACTAGAAGTACTTAGCAAGATAATAAATCTAGGAATAATTTGCAAGATAATAAAAGTTAGTTGTTTAGTAAAAAGCTTTTGTAGAACGATGAGAAAGATTGTCCATAGGCAATTGATTATAACACGATAGATACTTATCATATGCAATGAGGGAGAGACATACACTAACATACTTTCCGTACTTGGATCATATGTTCTTATGATTGGAACTCTAGCAAGCATCCGCAACTACTAAAGGTCATTAAGGTAAAACCCAACCATAGCATTAAGTAACGAGTCCTCTTTACTCCCATACGCAACAACCCCCTTTCTTGGGTGTAAGCTTCTGTCACTCTACCCACCCACTATAAGCGAATAATGAACGTATTGCAAAACCCTACAGCGATAATCCCACACGCTCGACACGGAGGGCACCATAGGACAACACCATATTAACATACAACTCATATCAATCACACCATACCACAATTAACCCGTAGGACAAAAGAAATCTACTCAAACATCATAGGATGGCAACACATCATTGGATAATAATATGTAGCATTAAGCACCATGTTCAAGTAGAGAATTACAGCGGGAATAGAGAGGTTACACCGTTGCATAGAGGGGGAGACAGTTGGTGATCACGACGGCGAAGTTGTTGGTGTAGATCGCCGTCACGATGGTTCCACCGGCGGCACTCCGGCGCCATCAGAAGAGAGGGGGAGACGTCCCCCTTCCTTATTCTTGCTTGGCCTCCCCCTAGATGGGAGGAGAGTTTCCCCTCTGGTCCATAGCCTCCATGGCTCCCGGAGGGTAGGAGCCCCTCCTAGATTGCATCTCTCTCTCTCTCTCTCTCTCTCTCTCTGTGTGTGTGTGTTTCTCTTTTGTTTCGCGCTCCTTTTTTCTGGCTCTTCACCGTTTTTCATATTCCCGGAGATCCGTAACTCCGATTGGGCTGAAATTTTGAGGGGATTTTTATCCGGAAATTATCTTTCTTGCGGCGAAAGAAGGGTCCAACCGACTTACAAGGGAGTCACAAGGCAACACGGCATGCCTTACCCCCAGGGCGCGCCCTGTTGCCTTGTGGCCACCTCGGGCACCGTATTGCGTTGATTCTTCTTCCCAAAAATCACATATATTCCAAAATAAATCCTCGTAAAATTTTATCGCGCTTGGACTTCATTTGATATGCGATATGTCCCAAATGTATCTACTTTTCCAAACACTTTTGCTCTTGTTTTGGACTCTAATTTGCATGATTTGAATGGAACTAACCCGGACTGACGCTGTTTTTAGCAGAATTGCCATGGTGTTATTTTTGTGCAGAAATAAAAGTTCTCGGATTGACCTGAAAATTTACGGAGAATTATTTTAGAATATATGAAAAATATTGGCAAAGAGATTTACTGGAGGGGGCCCACCTAGGAGCCACAAGCTCAAGGGGCGCGGCCACCCCCAGGGCGCACCCCCAGGCTTGTGGGTTCCTGGAAACTCCGCTTGACCTAATTCAAACGCTATATATAGCTATTCGTGGAGAAAAAAATCATCCTCCATCACCAATTTCATGATGCTCACCACCAGGAGTGAGTAATTTCTTCGTAGGCTTGCTGGACGGTGATGGGTTGGGTGAGATTTATCATGTAATCGAGTTAATTTGTTAGGGCTTGATCCCTAGTATCCACTATGTTCTAAGATTGATGTTGCTATGACTTTGCTATGCTTAATGCTTGTCACTAGGGCCTGAGTGCCATGATTTCAAATCTGAAGCCTTTATGTTTCCATGAATATAATTGTGTTCTTGATCCTATCTTGCAAGTTGTATGCACCTATTACGTGTTATGATCCGCATACCCCAAGGTGACAATAATTGGCATTCTTTCCGTTGATTACCGTAGTTTGAGGAGTTAATGTATTCACCAAGTTCTAATACTTTGTTCCGGTTCTCTATTAAAAGGAGGCCTTAATATCCCTTGGATTTCCTTATGGACCCCGCTGCCACAGGAGGGTAGGACAAAAGATGTCATGCAAGTTCTTACTATAAGCACGTATGACTACATACGGAATACATGCCTACATTACATTGATGAATTGGAGCTATTGTGTATCGCTCTAGGTTGTGACTATTATATGATGAATGTCATCCAACACAATTGTCCATCAATGATCCAATGCCTACGCTTTTCGCATATTGATCGTTGCTAAGTTACTTTCTTTGCTGCTGCTGTTACAATCACTATAAAACTGCTACTATTACTGTTCCTGTTACTATTGCTACTGTTACTACTGCTATCAAAACTATCATACTACTGTGCTACTAAACACTTTGCTGCAGATATTTAGTTCTCCGGGTGTGGTTGAATTGACAACTCAACTGCTAATACTCGCAAATATTCTTTGGCTCCCCTTGTGTCAATTTGGGTGAAATACTACCCTCGAAGACTGTCGTGATCCCCTATACTTGTGGGTTATCAATATTGATTTTCTGCGAAACAAAAAACTGGAACTGGCACTGGACACTGGGCACTGGATCAGTATGTTAGTCCCAAAAATAATATAAAATGTTGCCAAAAGTATATGAAAGTTGTAAAATATTGGCATGAAACAAAAAAAATTATAGATACGACAGAGATGTATCAGGCCCATCTTCGATTGCCTTCATGTTGACCCGCCAGGGAAGTGACTCACTGTGACTCAAGGCACAGGCCCGGGTCACGCTTACCCCGGGTCTCAACTGTGGGGAACATCCCCAATAGATACACTCATATGAATTGTTCAAAATAAACATTACTCAAGGAGTCATCCAACAAAAACTACCGGGTTGAACTGCAATCACGGCCATTGTCGGAAGCTGGGCTCCGGGGACCCTGGTTCTAAGACTGGGTGCACGCTCGTTCCTATAAACTAGACGGTGACCACGGTGAGGCTACGGCGAGAGCACGCTCACACACAAGGTGTCACAAGGGACACTGCAGGTACCTAGGTTCAGGCCACCGTGCGTCGTAAAACCCTACTCCTGCTTGGTTGGGATTGCTTTGGTGAGATTGCGCGTACAGGCGTACAAGGTAGGAGAAGGTGGAAAAAATGGCTGACCTCCTCTAAGGGTGCTCCCTGCCATCTTTTATAGCATCCTTGGTCATCTTCCCCCGAAAATATTGGCGGGAAGGGTTGCCACACAACGGCAATTCAAAGGAGGGAAGGTGCACAGTCTTATCCTGACCAAAGGTGGTCTTCGCCTGCAAAGGCGCTATCGATGACGCGCCGTTGGGCTCGGTGATGACATCTGCCCTGCGCACCTCATCGTCCTGGTCTTCTTACACCAAACGGGCAGTCTTTGGGACTTGCTTTGGGGGTGGGCAGCTGGCGCTGCCCCCTTATCACCAAAGAGGAAATCCTCCCTGACCGCACCTACTTGTACGGCCCTGTGGCTATCGTCATCCCGCGTGGGTGCCCCACCCACGTGGTGAGCACGTGATCGCGAGGCCTAGCGCCAAGTGGCGCCTGGCTCGGGTGGCTTTGGGAGGCCACCTCGGGAGGCCGCCTCGCGAGGGAACCTCACATGGTTTCCTGCTGCTGCTAAGTCTTCGGTGGGTCCGCTCCTTGTGGAGGGGGTCCTTGTGAGGCCGGTGCCTTGCGAGGTGTCTTGCTTCGCGGTGCCCATGGCTAGGCTGCCTCTTGGGCCTTCGCCAGGCGTTACTTGCTCGGCCTCAGGCAGACGGCCCGTGGTACCCTGGTTCCCACTGGGCCGACAGTAGCCCTCGGGCCCGCGATGCACACGCTTCCGCCCATTGGGAATGAAATGGCACGGGGCCTAAACGGACCGCCGGGCCCAGGCAGGGACGCGTAGCGCATGACAGGACATGGGACGCCCCCACTTCCTCCACTACGCCTTGGAAACCGCCCGCGCTACCATAAAACTGACCCGCGCGGGGCGCAGGGCCATCATTGCCTTCCTTCACACTCCTCTCCTCGCCTCCCTTTGTCTTCCTCGTGCACTGCTTCTTGCGACCTCCTCATCTTCTCGATCGAAGCTTCACCGCACACCCATGGTGCCACCCAGCAAGAAGGGTAGGGCGAAGGTGGCGGCCGTGGTGGAGACAGCGCTAGAGCCTGCCCTGGGGAGATCCACGATCATCAACGCGGAGGGGCTCGATAAGGTACACCCCATGACCGCCAGTACCCACAACGAGTGGAAGGCCACTCAGATCTGGCCAGGCTCACGCCGCGCTGCTGACCTCGACACCACCACCACCCCCCTCTACATGCACACCATCTTCGCCGGATTGCTGCCACCCTTCTCCAATTTCTTCAATGCTATCCTCTCGCACTACCATATCCACGTGCTCCATCTCTAGCCGAACTCCATCCTCCTCCTCTCCCTCTTCGCCTACTTCTATGAGGCCTTCGTGGGCGTGATGCCCTCTGTGGCTCTTTTCCACCACTTCTACAGCTTGAGGCTGTCCGTGGCGAACCAGCGCTCAGGGTGCGCCTTGTTTCGTAGCGTGGAGGGGGCGGCGGACGACACCATCAACATGAAGATCACCAAGAAGGTGGGGGGCTACAGGCAGCGCTGGGTCTACGTGAACGTAGGCCAGTATAGCCCCCTGCTGCAGCTGCCGGCAGCCCCCGCCATGGAGAGCTCCGGATGGGAGCACGCCATGCTCACCGACCCCAAGCTGGCACCGTTATGGGGGAGGCTAGACGAGCTGAAGGCCATGAAGGTGACGGGAGCGATGGTCATCTGGGAGTTCCTGCGCCGGTGCATCAACCCCCTCCAAAAGCTCTCCCGCTCGGTGTGGGCCATTACCGGCTCCAAGGACCCGATGCGGCTGAGCGTCGACAACTTGAAGCCGGAGATGGTGGATGAGGTGATGCATCTCCTGATGGATGAGGAGGCAGAAGACCTGCCCCAAGATGGGCTCCCCCTGTATCGCTACAAGAACAGGGATGAGCTGGTCGAGGAGATGCCGCACATCGACCAGTGGGGCTTGATCCCGGAGGGCCACGAGGTGCCTCGCGACAACCCTCTCTTGGTGCTGCCCGGCTCGGGAAGCCAGGACGAGGCCGAGGTGGCCCCGCGGACCTGCCGCCAGCAGCTGGAAGAGCACGCTCACACACAAGGGGGCACGCTCCGGGCACCCTGGTTCGAACACTGGGGGCACGCTCGTTCCTACACTGGAGGCATGCTCGTTCCTATCAACTAGATGATGACCACGGCGAGGCTACGGCGAGAGCACGCTCACACACAAGGCGCGACAGGGGACATAGCAGGTACCTAGGTTCGGGCCACCGTGCGCTGTAAAAGCCTACTCGTGCTTGGTTGGGATTGCTCTGGTGAGATTGTGCGTACAGGCGTACAAGGTAGGAGAAGGTGGAAAAAATGGCCGACCTCCTCTAAGGGTGCTTCCTGCCATCTTTTATAGCTACCTTGGTTCTCTTCCCCTGAAAATATTGGCTGGAAGGGTTGCCACACAACGGCAATTCAAAGGGGGGCAGGTGCACAGTCTTATCCTGACCAAAGGTGGTCTTCACCTGCAAAGGCGCTATCCATGACGCACCGGTGGGCTCGGTGATGACATCTGCTCTGCGCACCTCATTGTCCAGGTCTTCTTACACCAAATGGGCATTCTTTGGGACTTGCTTTGGGGGTGGGCAGCTGGCGCTGCCCCCTTATCACCAAAGAGGAAATCCTCCCTGACTGCACCTGCTGGTATGGCCCTGTCGCTGTCGTCATCCCGCGCTGGTGCGCCACCCATGTGGTGAGCACGTGATCGCGAGGCCTAGCGCCAAGTGGCACCTCGATCGGGTGGCTTCGGGAGGCCACCTCGGGAGGCCGCTGCACAAGGGAACCTCGCGAGGTTTCCTGCTGCTGCTATGTCTTCGGTGGGTCCGCTCCTTGCGGAGGGGTTTCCTCGTGAGGCCAAAGCCTCGCGAGGTGTCTTTCTTCGTGGCGCACATGGCTGGGCCGCCTCTTGGGCCTTCGCCAGGTATTACTTCCTGGGCCTCAGGCAGACGGCCCGTGGTACCCTGGTTCCCACTGGGCTGACAGCCATAGACTTATATTACAACAAAAGGAACATCAGTTTCAGATAATTTTCAAAGTGCTCGATGGCACTGACACCTTCACATAAGTTTTAAAGGCTAGAGTTATTACAAGCCGCCTCTGGGCTGATTCATTAAACAAATATTTTCTACAAGTCTCAAGCTTCCGAAGGTACTGATGGTTGAGACCCGGCAGTCTGAACCACCGGGTTACGTTCTGCTTGGCTCCTTCTGCTTGAGTCGCCGCTGGGTTGACTTGCGACGGCTATTTAGGCATCCCTTGTGCCTTCTCTGCTATGGCTTCATCTTCTCGGGTCTGGGGGCTTTCGGGTGCCCACTGCATGGATGACAAGGAAGCAAATTCCATGTCTTCAGTGATAACATTCGATGATGAGCCAGCTTGTAAAGCACAAGAGAGACTACGTGGAGGAATCAGCTCGATGGGTTTTGGTTGAGGCATCTCCATGCGCCCACCGTCTTCATCAAAGCCAACCTGAAACTTTGACAAGTCTATACCATCTGCAATCTTCATCACAGCAGGCTGTGTCTCCCGCACACACTACAGGAAGTCCTCCTTCTCGAAAGGCGTGTCATCTGTGTTAAGCTCCGAGAAGCCACCTGCTAGCAGCGCCGGGTCTAGCTTCGGATGATAGGCTTTCGCCAAAGTTAGCGCGCTCATGGCCCCTTTCCTACAGGCTGATATTTTGAGCTCCTTGATCCACTCGGGAATAGTGGAGAACTCATTAATCATATCCATGATTCTGTTTGGGGGACCCGGCACATTCTTGAAAGCCATCAAGCAGTGAACTCCTCCCACGTAGAGCTGTTCCAAGAATTTATACATGGCTCGCAGCTTAACCAGTGGGAGTTCCAAGAGTACGGAGCTTTTCTTGACTGACAATCAAAATATCAAATTTATTAATAACCCGGAATTTTACCGACTCTCATCACAAGGGACTTGTCGATGATTTCAAGAAAAGAAGGAGAGCAAAACATACCGAAGATAGCTAGGCACATATTTTGGATATGGCTTTTCAGCTGTTGGAGCTCTTGAGTCACCTGCTCAAGCTTCGACTCGGCCTCTTCAGCACGCTTCAGCAGAGCCGCCTTTTCATCTTCAAATGCTTTCTTGGCCTTCTCTAACTGATCTGTGCACTTGAGCAGGGACTCCTGGAAATTAGAGGATAGCTTTTGAGCGGTCTCTCGTAATTTCTTCTCAGTTTGCACCTGTTTCTTCAAGTTGGCAGTCTCCAAGTCGGCTTGATTCAACATTTCCTACAAAAAGAAGTGCCAAGTTAAGTTATCTCACACGAAGTCCCAAGTCGCCGCAGGCTGGTGACCCGGCACTTGGGGGCTACAGAATATCTGATTTTACTCTAAATTGATCAAAGGGTCTTCATCAGTGCAAATCCCGAGTCGCCGCAGGCTATCGACCCGGCACTTGGGGGATACACTGCTTAAATTGAAGTTTTCACAAAATTTTATCAAGTCCCGGTTCGCCGCAGGCGATCAACCCGGCACTTGGGGGCTACACTGCTCAATTTAAGATTCTATACAATTCATGAAGTCCCATGTCGTCGCAGATGATCGACCCGGCACTTGGGGCTAATGCATTCAGTTGTTCTAACTAGTCCTACAATTTAATTGAAGACCCGACCCATCACACAATGATGAGCCAGCCCTTGGAGGCTACCTATTGCTCCTATCAGGATTCACAATTCTCAAAACACAAGCTTCAGCTCACTATTAATAGTGACCTGGTGCTTGGGGGCGATGCCTAAATAAAGAAGATGATTAATAAACTACGAAGCGCCTAAGTGGGAAAGACACGGATGTTTCAGCAGTTCTATATTCAGACAAGTCTTAGGCTATCATTACATTCTAAGCATAAGACTTGGGGGCTACATAAGTATATATGAGAGAGAACAAGTATACCTCATATTTTCTCTTCAGCGTGTTTACCATAGCAGTTTCAATCTGCCGGCTCTCACATAGCCGGGTCAAATAGCTTTTGTGAAGGGAGTTCACATCCATATCCTCAAACGGTTGAAAGTGAATGGTAGTTTTCCCTTTTTCTTGGCTTGGCGACTCGTCCTTGGTGACAATCTTTGCCAAAGCAGTCGAGGTCTCAAGAGCCGCGCCATGGTGTTCACCAGTAACTACCACATCGTCCTGACCGGCTCTTCCGCAGCCGGGTCATTCCTCTGCTCTTCCACATCAGCAGGATTAGGGGGAACTTCATCTTGATCCATTGGATCATTCTGACCCGCCGGTTTAACAGGATCAGTCGGGTCATCTAGTTGCGCCGGGTCATATTGGCCAGCCAGGTCATCTTGAGCTGCCGGGTCGTCTACCACAGCATCATGGGATGGGATTTCCATCTCTGTATTTGCAGTAGTGGTAGAAGGGTCACCGGCCTTCTTCTTCACAAAGGCCTTGGCTCTGAATCAACAAAGATATGGTAATAAATAAATGAAAGGAACATGTTATGAGTTGACAAGTTTTTTACAGAAATACTTACCCATCATTGATGGTGAAAGCCGGCAACTGGCTGGCACTTGACTCATCAGATGAAGGAGAAGTCATCTGATAAGCCGGGACTGAGCGATCCAACGGTTTCTTAAACTTGTTGGCTCGGGGGCAAGAAGGTGTTGGGCGGAGGTGCTCTTGAACACGAGCTCGGCATGGAGATGTCTCGTATGAGAGACCATCAGGAAGCTCGCCCGAGCTGCCCCGGCTCTTCCGCTTCAAGCTGTCAGCATGCTGCGTTTTCTTCAAAGGTAAGGTTTTGTCCAAGTGAGTTGATGGGTGTGAGAATGGTACCTTACGGACCACCTGCCGGATTCTCCTTTGATCGAGTGTTTCAAAATCAGAGGTAGAGGGGTTTACCTCTGCTTCGCCAACTCTACTAGTCTCGACCTGTTCCTAAGAAGTGTTGGCATCAGCAAGCTCATTATGAAGATGGCCAAGGGAGTCGAGTTCTACCTCATCATCCTCGTCTTCTTCCACCTCTTCTTGATTGTTGTCCTTAGGAGGAGTGGGGATTTGAGGCTCCGTTTTCCACCATTCAGAGTTCTCCTGAGTAAATGTAAGCCGGCATATCAGATGAAGCAAGAACAAAATTGCACATGTATTTAAAGATGGAAGTGAAAGGGCAACACACCTCGTGTGCCGGTGTCGGTGTCAAAACCGGCAGATCTCGGGTAAGGGGGCCCGAGCTGTGAGATCGGATCGATGGTTAACAGGAGACGAGGGACACGAAGATTTACCCAGGTTCGGTCCCTCACGAAGGAGGTAAAACCCTACGTCCTACTCTTGTTTATATTCTGGATGTATCAAGGTATGGAATTGATCTACCTCGAGATCGTAAGTTGCAGTCTAAACCTAGAGGATGATGTGTCCATCTATGCCTCTACGGACTAAACCCTCTGGTTTATATGGGCACCAGAGATACCTAGGGTTACACAGGGTCGGTTACAATCTATGTATTACATGCCGAATCTCATATCCTTGAGGTACACGCCAAGCCTTCGGCGAGGGCCAATATGTTGGTTCTTCAAGTTCGAAACTTTCGGAGTCCTTGGTTTTTGACGGGCCTTGAGTCCGGCCCATGGACTAGATCGACTAGGCTAGGACCGCCTAGTCCAGGACACTGTCAGTAGCCCTTGAACTGGTCTTCAATGCCGAGGACGATCATCTTCTTCGGGTATACTTACTTCGGCTTGGAGTCTTCGGCTTGAAAGGCGAGTTTCCCTTCGTGACTTCGGCTATAAACGTTCTTCGGCTTGGCAGGCAAGTTCCTTACCAAGCCCCGAGCTAAGCATGTGCCCGAGGGTCGCTAATCCCCAATTGGACGATGTCATCCATCTAAACAGGAGACGAGGCCAGCCGGCCATGCGTCACCAAAAATGTTTCTTCGTCCATCCGAAGTATACGGCTTGCTTAGCCCCGAAGACTAGCAGCGCAAATGTGTTCGGCGGTCAATTACTGACAACTTTGCCGAAACGTCATGACCCATGACATCTTGTACATCAATTGTTACTTATCCGAATCGCGGTTCGAGGTAACCCTCTTACTGGCATGTCTCATCAAAACAGAGATCATGCCCCGCATTTTAGGGGATATCATCAATCAGTTGTTTCACCCCATGCGCCCACAACGGCAAAATAGGCCGAAAGGTGGTGATTTTTACGGCTCAACAGAGGGACGAACTTCATCTTTATATTGCCTTATAAAGAGTAGGGAGCGACGAGACTTTCTTCCCACGCTCTCCCACTGCTCCAGCGCCCAAACTCTCCTAGCTCTCGCCTCCTCAATCCCCTTTCCAAGTGTAAAGCCTTCTCCAGTCCTTTGAATCACGCCAACATGGCCAATGTGGATCTGAAGGGAAGGTGTGATGCGGAGTATCCTACGGTCATCCACATGGACCCACCTCCATCTCCCCAAGCACCAAGAGGACCAATGACACGAGCCCGTGCAAGAGCTATCGAGACCGAGGTGACTTCTTTCCTAAATGACATTCCGTATGATCCACGTGAGCCATGGCTACTACCTCAATCAGGAATGCTATGTGTGCTTAGGTACCAAGAAGACTGTCAGGCCATTGGGAACCGGGGTACCACGGCCCTTCTGCCTGCGGCCCAGGAAGCGACGCTTGGCGAAGGCCCAAGGTGCGGCCCACCCACGGGTGCCAGGAAGCAAAGACACCTCGCGAGGCGCCAGCCTCACGAGGACCCCTTCCCAAGGAGCAAACCACCAAGACTTAGCCGCAGCAGTGGCAGAAAGCCTCGGGAGGCCCCCTCGTGAGGCGGCCTCCCGAGGCGGCCCCCCGAAGCAGCCGCCCGAAGCCACCCGAGCCTGACGCCAGCGCGCGGCCCTGTGCCCACCACGTGGGTGACACGATTGGTGACGAACGGCGGCAGAGGTAGCGCCAGCGGACGCGGACAGAGAAGGTTTCCTCTTTGGTGCTAAAGGGGCAGCACCAGCTGCCCTCCTCCAAAGCAAGTCCCAAGGACTGCCCATTTGCTGAAAGAAGACCGAGACAGCAAGGCACGCAGGGTGGAGGTCATCACCGAGCCCACCGGCGAGTCATGGATAGCAACTTTGCAGGCGAAGACCGTCTTTTGTCAGGATAGCCTGGGCGCCTGTCCCCTTTCAAAACCCGCCAATGTGTGGCTACCCTTCCCGCCAAGATTTTCAGGGGAAGAGGACCAGGGGCGGCTATAAAAGGGGGCAGCGCTGCCATTGTAGGGAGATGGGTTCTTTTGTCTCCTACCTTGTACGCGAGAACTCCCTTGCCCACAGCAATCCCAAACACAAGCAGGAGTAGGGTTTTACACCGCAAGGTGGCCCGAACCTGAGTAACCGCTGTGTTCCCTGTCGTGCTCTGCGCTAGCGTGCTCTCGTCATAGCCTCTCCGTGGTCACCCTTGGATCGGTAGAAACAAGTTTTCCCCCAGTGTTCGAACCTTTGGGCCCCCGGAGCCCCGATTCTGACATTTGGCGCGCCAGGTAGGGGGCCGGCTTCGGTTCTTCCCACTTCCTCACCGCCATGGCCGACGCTCGTCATGAGCGCTACGCGCGCAGAGCTGCCAGGGTGGCCCAGACGAAGCCGGTCGCCCGTGCCGACTGTCAACGCCGCGCCGCCGGTGCCGCCACCGACCCCACTTCAAGGGAGCAGCAGGCTTCCTCCCTCCACCCGTCTGTGCAGCCGGATGGCCACACCGCCATTGCCTCCTCGCTCGCCCGCCGCGACGCGCCGGCCCCGCAGGCCGCGCTGCTCATGGCGCGCGAGCTCCTGCGCTACTGCCCCACCGACGCCGGCTACGATGCCTGGCTCGCCCACATCACCGAGCTTATCAACGCCTCCGGAGACGCCTCGGCGCCCACACACTCGCTGCACCCTCTGCCGTCTCGTGCCGGGGACATGGCGCATGGTGCGCCGCCGCCGCCTCCTCCGCCCAGCGAGGGCGCCAGGGACCACAGCGACGCGCGAGCGCGTGAGCCATCCCGCGGCGCGGTTTAGCCGGACCATGGCGAGCCTAGCTGCCAGATCGTCCGGCGCGCGCCGCCCGACACGTGCGTGCTCCTCGAGCAGTAGCGCCAGCGCCAAGACAGGACCATCCAGGAGGTCGTAGCCGCCGGCTGCAAGAACCGTGCCACCCTCGCTGGTGGCGTTCCCTCCAGCTACGGGGGCTGCCGCGCCTTCACCCGCAAGCTGCGTCGCGTGGTGTGGCCCACCAAGTTCAAGCCGGACATGCCTCCGCGCTACGACGGCACCCCAAACCCGCAAAGTTCCTGCAGCTCTATGCTCTGAGCATCGAAGCAGCAAACGGCGATGACAAGGTCATGGCGAACTGGTTTCGCATGGCCCTCAAGGATGGCCCGTGCTCATGGCTCGTGAACCTCCCCGAAGCGTCGATCTCCTCGTGGGCCGAGCTCTGCCGGTAATTTTTCGCCAACTTCAAGGGCACGCACGAGTGCTCCCTCACGCTCAACGACTTGCGCGCCGTGTGCCAGCGCCCTGACGAGACTCTCCGCAAGTACATCCAGCGCTTCAGCCAAGTGCGCAACAAGATCTCGCGTGCCTCTGAGGCCGCCATCATCTCCGCGTTCTCCTCTGGCGTCGCGGACGTCCGGATGCGCGGGAAGCTCGCCATCTATGACGAGCTTGACTCCGTACTCGAGCTGTTCGACCTTGACGACAGGTGCGCCAAGGCTGAAGAAGGCCATCTCTTTGCCCACAACGACCCCGACGCAGCGCCAGACGCCGCCAAGGCCAAGAACAAGGACGCCAAGCGCAAGGGCCCTGCCGTGCTCAAGGTGGAGCCCGAGCAGAAACGCGGCCATGAGCGCGACGAGCCCAAGAAGGACAGCCGCCCTCTCGGCGCCTACCACAACTCGCACTCCCACAGCACTAAGGACTGCCATGAGCTCAAGCTGCTTCACGACGAGCGCCTGGGCCGCCGGGGCAACCGCAAAGATCACGGGGCTGGCCGCAGCGGCGGCCGCGGTGGCAACCGCTGGGGAGACCGCAACAACAATGGCAACTTCCGGCAGGGCTGGCGCGACCAGCCTCGCGAGGCTAACCCTCAGGCCAACGCCGCTCTTCCACCACTGCCGCCGCCACCTCGAAGGAACAATGGCAACCAGCCTGACGAGGGCACTGGGGGCTACCAGGAGCCACGCAGAGTGGCTTGCATCCTCGGTGGGGCCCAGGCTCCCACATCCAACCGCCACTTCAAGCTGTTCTCTCGCGAGGTGAACACTACCCTCCTGAGGCCTGAGGCCTCTTGGCCCCTCAAGTGGTCACAGTAAGCAATCACTTTCGACTCCAAGGATCACCCCAAGTTTTCAAGCACTGCGGGCACAATCCCCATGCTGTGCACCCCCACCATCAGTAATGTCGCCATCACCAAGATGCTCATCGACGGAGGTGCTGGCCTCAACGTGATCTCCATCGAGACCTTTGAGCAGCTCCAAGTGCCCTACGAGCCGCTGATGCCGACTAGGCCCTTCTCCGGAGTGACTGATGGCTCCACTATTCCCCTGGGGCATGTGCGCCTTCCCATTAGCATCGGCACCCGCAAGAACTACCACATTGAGCTCATTGACTTCGACGTGGCGCACATCGTCCTGTCGTACAACGCCATCCTGGGCTACCCAGTGCTCGCCAAGTTCATGGCGGCGACCCATCACGCCTACAATGTCCTCAAGATGTTGGGCTGCAGCGGCATCATCACCGTCTGCTGTGACGAGAAGGACGCGGTTCGCTCCCTCGGGAGTGCCTACAAGGCTGCCACCACCGTCTACCCTGCCGACGAGGATGACGTCGCGCCTCGTGAGGCCGCACCCACGAAGAAGAAGCAAGTGTTCTCTCAGGACCGCGCCGAGATGAAGAAAGTGTCTGTGGACGGTAGCGGCTCAGGCCCAGCCTTCACCATAGGCACCGGCCTCTCTCCTGCATAGGAAGACGTGCTCGTCACCTTCCTTCGGGCAAATTCAGATGTGTTTGCCTGGACAGCTTCTGATTTGTCCGGTGTGCCAAGGGAGGTGATCGAGCACCACTTAGCGGTGTGCCCCAACGCACGCCCCGTGAAACAGAAGGCACGGCGCCAGGCACCAGAGAAACAAGAGTTCATCGTCAAAGAAGTTCAGAAGCTACAAGAAGCTGGAGTCATCCGTGAGGTACGCCATCCCGAATGGCTCGCCAACCCAGTCGTGGTGCCTAAGAAGTGTGGCAAGGAGCGAATGTGCGTCGACTTCACGACCCTCAACAAGTTCTGCCCTCAAGATCCCTTCCCGCTGCCTCGCATCGACCAGATCGTGGACTCCACCGCCGGGTGTGAGTTGCTATGCTTCCTAGATGCCTTCTCAGGCAACCACCAGATCAAGATGGCAGCTGAAGATGTGGAGAAAACGGCCTTCATCACCCCCTGTGGCATATATTGCTACATCTGCATGCCCTTCGGCCTTAGGAGCGCCGGAGCCACCTTCCAGAGGCTGATGCGCATCGCCTTGGGGCCCCAGATGGGGAGAAACACTGAGGCCTATGTCGATGACATTGTGGTGAAGACTCGCGAAGCCTGGTCCCTCATCGTGGATCTCGAGGAAACGTTTAACAACCTGCACAAGGTCAACCTCAAGCTCAACCCAGACAAGTATGTCTTTGGAGTTCCTTCCAGCAAGCTGCTTGGCTTCCTGGTCTCCCACCGCAGCATCGAGGCCAACCCCAAGAAGATCAAGGCCATCGAGAAGATGCGCCCTCCCAGAGCCTCAAGGAAATGCAGCGCTTGGCGGGATGCATGGCCTCACTTGGGCGCTTCATCTCCAAGTTCGGCGAGCAAGCCTTGCCATTCTTCAAGCTCATGAAGAGATCCAGCCCCTTCAAGTGGACTGCTGAGGCTGATGTGGCCTTCGAAAGCCTCAAGAGGTATCTCATGAGCCCGCCGATCATGGTCGAGCCACGCTCTCGTGAGCCCTTGCTCCTATACTTGGCAGCCACTCCCCAGACGGCCAGCGCGGCCCTGGTGGTAGTTCGAGAATAACGCATCTCCACACAGAAGAAGCCTACCGTGCCGGTGCCACTCGAGGTCGCGCTGTCGCCTGCTGAGGTCTTGCCTCAGGAGGCCCTTGGCGCGTTGCCTTCCGAGGCCACGCCTCCAATTGCCAAGGGTCCTCCTCCGGAGGCCTCTAATGAGCCGCCTCGCGAGCTGCTTCCCGGGCCCTTCGAGCCTCATGAGCCTCTCGGGCCCTCCGGAGAGCAAGCTGCCGCGACAACTACATGCTGCGTCGAGCACCCTATGTACTTCGTCAGCACGGTGCTGCGGGATGCGCGCGAGCGCTACCCCATGCAGCAAAAGCTCCTCCTCGCCCTCCTCGTTGCTTCCAGGAAGCTGCGCCACTACTT
The DNA here is from genome assembly GCA_039707655.1 of Elymus sibiricus. Lineage (NCBI taxonomy): Eukaryota > Viridiplantae > Streptophyta > Magnoliopsida > Poales > Poaceae > Elymus > Elymus sibiricus. The sequence continues at coordinate 163,633,344 of CM077670.1, forward strand.
CCTGGGCCATCCTATCAAGGCGATCTCGTCTTACCCCCTAGAGCAAGTCCTACACAGCCCAACGCCGCTGGCCGCGTCGCTGAGTGGAACATTGAGCTGCAGGCCTTTGAGCAGGAATTCTGCACCACAAGGGTAATCAAGGGTGCAGCCCTGGCTGACTTTGCAGTGGAATGGACGGATCCGCCCCAGGAGGTGCCTTGCGAGGACGAATCCCTCTTACCTGGGGACGAGGCGCCTGGCGGCTGGACCATGCACTTCGATGGCGCCTTCCCTCGGCAAGGCGCGGGGGTTGACGTCATGCTCACTACGCCGACGGGAGACAAGCTCGACTACGCTGTCCAACTCTGCTTCAAGCGCGATGACAAGGTCTCCAACAACATCGCGGAGTACGAAGGCCTCATCGCCGGCCTCAAGGATGCTTTCGCTCTCGGCATCAAGTGCCTCACCATCAAGCGCGATTCGCAGCTCCTCATCAACTTCTCCAACAAAAGCTACAAGCCAAAGGACGAGCACATGGCCGCCTATCTGCAAGAGGTACGCAAGCTCGAGAAGCGTTTCCTTGGCCTGGAGCTCCAGCACGTCCCCCGTGGTAGCAACAAGGAAGCCAATGACATCACCAAGCAAGCATCCCGCCGCGATCCTCAAAGCCCCGGTGTATTTGAGGAAAGGCTCCTGAAGCCATCAGCTACACCACCTGCCATGAGCGCCACGCTGCTTCACGAAGAGCTCCCACCTGCACCACCCACAGGCGCACTAGACTGCGGCCCAGTCTCAGGCACCCGCTTGCAGCTGGCGCTGGAGCTTCAAGTGGACAGCTGGGCCACTGAGTTGAAGGCCTACTTGCTTCACGGCACCCTCCTGGATAAGGACTCAGAGGCAGAGCGTGTAGCTCACCAGGCCACCGCTTACTGCTTGAAGGATGGCGAGCTATACCACAGGCGCCCCAATGGCGTCTCGCTGCGGTGCATCTCTGAAGACCAAGGTCGCGACCTGCTTGCCGACATCCATGGAGGAGACTATGGCCACCACTCTTTATCACGCACCCTCGCCGACAAGGTCTTCCACACCGGCTTCTACTGGCCCCCCGCGCTTCACGACGCCACCGAGCCGGTCCAATCCTGTGAAGCTTGTCAATTCCACGCCAAGGAAATACACCAGCCGGCGCAAGACCTCCAGACGATTCATCTCTCGTGGCCCTTCACGTTCTGGGGGCTGGACATCTTGGGACCCTTCCCTCGCGTAGCTGGCGGCTACCGCTACCTCTACGTCGCCATCGACAAGTTCACCAAGTGGGCGGAGGTCGAGCCTGTGAGCACCATCCCGATAGGATGTGCCGTCAAGTTCATCAAGGGCCTCGTGAGCCGCTTTGGCGTCCCCAACCGCATCATCACTGACAATGGCTCCCAATTCACAAGCGGCCTCTTCAAGTCATACTGCGCCAGCCTCAGCACGCAGATCTGCTACACCTCTGTGGCGCACCCGTGAAGCAACGGCCAGGCCGAGCATGCCAATGGTGAGGTCCTCAAGGGCCTCATGACAAGAACCTTCAAGAAAAAGCTCGAAGCCTGTGGCAAGGGCTGGCTTGACAAGCTACAGTCTATGCTATGGTCGATCCGCATGACAGCAACCAAGCCTCCTAGCGACACTCCCTTCTTCCTCGTCTACGGAGCTGAAGGATCCTTCCTTCTGAGCTCAAGCACGGCTCCCTGCGAGTCCTCGCGTTCGATGAGGCTCGTCAGGATGGCTCGCGGGAGGCCGACCTGCTGCTCCTCGAGGAAGCCCGTCGCCAGGCCGCCCTGCACGCCGCAAGATACCAGCAGGCTTTGCGTCGCTATCATAGCCGCAACATACGCCCACGCACCCTTGAAGCTGGCGATCTCGTCCTGAGAAGGATCCTCTCCAGAGAGGGACTCCACAAACTCTCACCCATGTGGGAAGGCCCTCTTAGGGTTGCGCATGTCTCTCGGCCCGGCGCCGCCCGGCTGGAGACGGAGGAAGGAGTTCATGTGCCCAACACATGGAATATCCAACACCTCCGCAAGTTCTACCCATGACCCTCACGCGTATGAACGAAATGGAGTTGTACATGCTCCGGAGCCTCTCATTGCGTTCGCCTGATGGGACCGTGAGAGCTCCCGCCCACACCCCAGTGGAAGCCCCATGCTCAGTGCTGGCGGAACAATCAAACTGAGGGCGCCCCCTGGCTGCACCAACCTCAAGCTGACCCGTGCCGCACACGGCAGCCTCTTCTCTTTTGGATGTGCAACTGAGGGCGCCCCCCGGGCTGCACCAACCTCAAGCTGACCCGTGCCAGACACGGCAGCCGCATCTTTTTTGGTTGTGTAATGAACCTTATTATTATGCTGCAGTAAAGCTGTATTTCCAAGATATTTTATGTGTTTGGAAGATTGCCTGCCTCAGGAGCCATGCGTGGTCGCGACCTTCCTCCTGCGCATCACGCAAGCGGGGGCTGGACATGGTGCCTGTGCTCGGGTCAGTCCCAGCAGCGCTGCAAAACCCAAGTGATCGAGCTCTGGATCCCGGGCCTGCTCCCGTGCATGCCACCTCACCATGGTCCTTGGTGTCTCGTCTCCTCGCGTGATGTCCACGAGCAAGCTAGCAAGCGTGCATTGCTCCCCCTTTTTGGGAAACCTATCGATATGCAGTTGTCACGGGAACAAGGAACGCAGAAGGCCTTGTGAGCGTTGCGTCGCGAGGTAACTCACGACAAGACACGTCCGTAAGCCCTCAGGAAGCTTCGCGAGCGCTGCCTCGTGAGCCAACCTACGGCGGCTGTCTCCACCAAGTGCTAGCGGGAGGCCTCACGAGCAAGAGCCTCGCGAGGCGCACTCCGCGGCCATGTCACGGCAAGCGACCCTCGCGAAAAAGCTAATTACAAAAACACCTCACGAGCCGCTCTCGACGCCTCTCAAGCTCTCCTCTCCCCGCAACCTCGCTGAGTGCTGATGTTTCCTTCTCCGCACGAGCCGCTTGCACGTCAATGGGGGGCTTCCTGACCATCGTGCCACAGGAGCCCTTACCGCCTCTCAGTGCCCTAAACCTCCTAGCCTTGTCCAAGCAATGTGACCTGACATACCAGCGACGGTTGTAGCCCGCTCGGGGGCTGGGTCCTGATGACGTAGAGCACCAAGGCAAGCAAAGAAAGGAAAATATGCCTCACGAGAGGGCCTCACAAGGAGCACATATCACATAATTTATGGCAAATCATCAAAGTGCTTAAATGCAAATCGTGTTTTCATGCCCCCACGGGGCTGCATCATTGTGACACAGGATAAAACAAAGAGGAAGGACCTAGGAAGTCGCGGAGTCGCCATCATCGCCGTCATCGCCTTCGCCATCATCGCCCTCGACTCCGCTGGAGCTCTCGCTGCTGCCAGGGGAGAACTTCGCGAGCAGGGCGTCCACATTGTCCTCCACCGCCTTCCCGAGGCCGTCGCGGAGCTCCTCGGGGACGGGGGCTATCACCTTGTCGAAGTTGAAATTGGGGTCGGCGTGGAGGAGATGCCTGAAGATGCGCGTCGCCGCCAAGAAGAGGAGGTCGCGACATTCATCTTCAATGATACCATTCACCCTCTTGGCACCAGCCTCGAGCTGCTCCACGAGCTTGGTGAAGAAGTCGATGTAGTTGGCATCATGGGTCTTGTGGGGGCCCTCGAACCTCTCCTTGTAGATGGTGGCCAGGGCGCCGCGGGCCCGAAGCTGGAGGGAGCGGAACATATTGGCGCGCTTGTACTACCGCCCCCGCGCCCGGTCCGCCTCCAGCCTCGCCTACTCGACGACATTGGAGACACCGCTCACCTTCTGTTGGAGGGAGGCTAGCTCCGCCTTGGCGTCGGCCTTGGCCTGTAGCGTGGTCTTCCGCCGGGTCTCTGCCTCCGTCAGGACTTCCTTGAGGCCCTCGATCTCCTTCCGGAGCTCTTCGCCCTTCTCCTTGAAGCGGTCCTCCTAGATCTTCAGCTTCTTGCTGTGCTCTGCGATGAGCGCTAGGCGGTTCTTCTCTATCTTCGCGTCGGCGTCCTCCTGGCCTTTTTCTCCTTGGCCTCCACCTGGGCATTGGCCCTCTCCATGCGCTGGTTGTAGGCGTCCTAGGCGGCGGCCACCTGGCGGTCCAGCGTCTCCAGGCGCTCGCGTTCCGCGGCCTGCTTGATCGTCGTCCGCGCGAGCTCCCGTTCACGGATTGCGAGGTCCGCCTCACGGGCCACGAGCTCCCCTTCGCGGGCGGTGATGGCGCTCTCCCGCATCTGAAGCAGCTACTCCTATGCAGCTTGCTGCTCTTGGAGCGCCTTCGTGCGGGCCTCCGCCTCCTCGCGGCGCTTGTTGGCTGCGTCGGCCTCCCGGAGGGCGCTCTCGAAGACCTCCTACACCTCGACGGCGGCCTTCTCGCGCATCTCCCGCGCGGCCTCATCCTGGCGCCGGCCCAGCTTGACGGCGACGTCGAGTCGATGCCACCCCTGAGCAAGGCGCAGGCGCTCCTCGGAAAGGCGCACCTCCGCCTCTTGGAATTCCGCCTCGAGCTGGCCCAGAGCTCCCCTGGCACTCCGCAGGACCCCGCGCTTGAGCAGGGTGCGGCTGCGCATGAGAGTCAGAGCCTAGGCCGGGTCTGACTCCTCACCGCCCTCCGCCGTCATGGCCTGGGAAGGCCCACCGTCGTTCATCAGGAGCGGGGGGCTCGCTGGAGCCTCCTCACCCTCTTGCAACGGAGGCGCACCCCGCGGGCTCGTCGCTCCCGCGGCCGGGGCCTCATGCACCAGCGAGTGATGGAGGCTCCCTGAAGCGCCTCCGGCATCTACTGTGCTTGGCGGGGGAGTTGGCGCCTCCACCTCTTCCATCACTGCATCCGATTCCGCAGCAGGCGCCTCGGGAGCCGCGACGCCTTCTCTGGAGGCCGCCTCCCGAGGATCGACGTCCTCGGCCTCAAGAGCCGCGTTTCCGTGCGGCTCCGGAGGGACTGCTTAATCCTTCTCCACCTCCGCACACTCCACTTCAGCATCGAAGCGGCGGGTGGCCTCTTCACGCCCCTCGGCACCTGTGGTTGGTGTTGGGGCCCCCTTCGAGCCAGGGGTCTTCTTTGTTTTCTTCTTCTTCATGGATGCCCTACGTGAGGCAATGGCTCAGCCCCAAATTGCGAGACAGACGCGGAAGAAAAGGGCGAGGTGGGCACTTACTCGTCATTAGCCACCCACTTCCTCTTCTTTAAGACCGGCGGCTGGCTGCTCCCGCTGTCGGCCTCGCGAGGCTCCCTCGCGGGGCCGCCTCCCGGGGTGGCCTCCAAAGGCTCGGCCGCCCCGTCCTTGGTGTCGTCCTTCTCGGCGGGGGGGCTTGATGGCCCTGCCTTCCGCGCTGGCCTCGTCCTCGACGGCCTTGGTGCCCCCGCCACTGGCGTTGGCTCCTCAACGCGTAACTCACTGGCCCGCGCGCTGGTGCTCCCTTCGCCTCCTACGCCGGCAGGCCGGGAGGGCTCAACCCTTAATCGGGCGTCGTCATCGTCATCGTTGTCGTCCTCGAGGTTGCAGATGAGTTGGCGGTGGGTTCGCGCGGTCAGCCTGCCATCGCTCCCCTCCGCTGCGCTTGCCGAGGCCTCAGCGTCGCCGCGGTCTTCTGAGCCGGGGACCACCATGATCAGATTCTCACTTGGCCCCTCGAGGCCCTCCAACATCAGGCCCCACTGGTCGAAGACGGACATCTCCGCGATCAGCTGCGTCGCCTCCTTGTAGCGGTATAGTGGGAGCGCATCCTCGGATAGATCCCCCGCATTACCGCCGAGCAGGATCACCATGATCCCTTCCAGCGTCTCCTCCCTAAGGCGGCCGACGCTCAACCTCATGGGGTCCTTCGTGCTGGTGATCTTCCACACCGGGCGCGAGCGCTTCTGAAGCGGTGCAATGCGCCGCAGCAAGTACTCCTTGACGACCATCACCCCCATGAGGCGCTCGGCCCTGTGGTGGGTCACCCGCCCCCAGACCGGCGCCAGCCTCGGGTCGGTGAGCTTCTCGTGCTCCCATCCGGAGCTCTTCACGGCTGGGTCCGTCGAAATCGTCAACAGCTGGCTGTTCTGGTGCGCATCCATGTAAATCCAGCGCTGCCGGTAGCCCTCCACCTTCTTCGAGATCGTCAGATTGATGATGTCGTCCTCTGTCGCCTGGACAGCAAGGAATGACGTGCACGCGGAGCGATGGTTAGCCGCGGTCAGCCGCAGGCTGAAGAAGTGGCGGAAGAGTGCCACCAAGGGCATCACGCCCACGAATGCCTCGCAGTAGAAGGCGAAAACGGCGAGGAGGAAGATGGAGTTGCGTTGGAGATGGAGGGCATGGATCTGATAGTGGGAGAGAATGGCGCAGAAGAAGTCAGAGAACGGCGGTAGCAACCCGGCATAAACGAAGTGGATGAAGAAGGGGTAGGTCGTCGCCCCCAATTCGCACTGTGCGCACGAGCCCGGCCAGATCTTGGTCGCCTTCCACTCATTCTAGTCGTTGGCGGTCATCGGGAGCACCTTATCCAGGCCCTCCCTGTTGGCGATGATGGATGGCTGCAGAGCTGGCTCCAAGGCCGGCGCGCTTAGGGCTACGGCCGCTGCCTTTCCCTTCCTGTCGGCAGGCGCCATCGTTGCGCGGTGAAGTTGCGGAGGCGAGAGGAGGAACAAGCAGTGCGCAGGCTGCAGATGCGAGAAGCCAGGCGCTAGGAGGCGGAGAGCAGAAGGAAAGCAATGATAGCCCTGTGCCCCGCGTGGACAGGCTTTATGGTAGGTGCAAGCAGTTACCGAGGCATAGTGGAGGAAGTGGGGGCGTCTCACGTCCCATCACACGCCATGCGTAGAGCCTGGGCCCCGTAGTCTGTTAGGGCCCATGCCGTTTCACTCCCAACGGACGGGAACGTGCGCGCCACGGGCCCGGGGGCTACTGTCGGGCCAATGGGAACCAGGGTACCACGGCCCGTCTGCCTGCGGCCCAGGAAGCCACACTTGGTGAAGGCCCAAGGCGCGGCCCACCCACGGGCGCCGCAAAGCAAAGACACCTCGCGAGGCGGCAGCCTCACGATGACCTCTCCTCAAGGAGCAAACCACCAAGACTTAGCCGCAGCAGCGGCAGGAAGCCTCGCGAGGCCCGCTCGTGTGGCGGCCCCCCGAAGCGGCCGCCCGAAGCCACCCGAGCCTGACGCCAACCGTGCGGTCCTGTGCCCACCACGTGGGTGACGCACTTGACGACGAACGGCGTCAGAGGCTGCGCCAGCGGGCGCGGACAGAGAGGGTTTCCTCTTTGGTGCTAAAGGGCCAGCACCAGCTACCCTCCTCTAAAGCAAGTCCCAAGGACTGCCCGTTTGGTGAAAGAAGACCGTGACAGCAAGGCACACAAGGTGGGGGTCATCACCGAGCCCATGGGCGCGTCATGGATAGCAACTTTGCAGGCGAAGACCATCTTTTGTCAGGGTAGCTTGGGCGCCTGTCCCCTTTCAAAACCCGCCAATGTGTGGCTACCCTTCCCGTCAAGATTTTCAGGGGAAGAGGACCAGGGCGGCTATAAAAGGGGGCAGCACTGCCATTGTAGGTAGATGGGTTCTTTTGTCTCCTACCTTGTACGCGAGAACTCCCTTGCCCACAGTAATCCCAAATACAAGTAGGAGTAGGGTTTTACACCATAAGGTGGCCCGAACCTGGGGAACTGCTGTGTCCCCTGTCGTGCTCTGCGCTAGCGTGCTCTCTCCGTGGTCACCCTTGGATCGGTAGAAACGAGCTTTCCCCCAGTGTTCGAACCTTTGGGTCCCCGGAGCCCCGATTCTGACAAAGACCCTCTCGGAGAAGCCCGAAACAACAGACAAGTCCCCAAGTACATGGATGAAGGAGATCGAGAAGAGGAAGTGCTGCTTCGCATCAGCAGCCGGACATCCGCCCTATGGCCCGGACATCCGGCCCCTGGAGACGTCGCCAACATCACCAGTACAGCAGCTGCCAAGCCCTCGCCCCGGACATCCGGCCCCTCTGCCAGACTTCCAGCCCGACCGCCCGAGACATCCGGCCCCCTGCCGGAAATCCGGCCCCTCCTCAACAGAGAGCAACCGAAAGCGGGCATCGCCAGCCCAGACATCCGGCACCCCTGTGAACCGCTGGACAACCGGCCCCTGCCAGCATGTGTTCGGCCATCCGGCCAGGTAATCCCTCTCCTCTCCCCTCCTACCTAGTGGACTACTATAAATACTCCCCTACCTCCTCCTAGCTAGGGTTAGCAAAGTATATGATATGATCTAGAGAGCTTTGCTCCTTGTACCCCTCTACCATGGAGACCAAAACCTCCTAGGAGAAGATCCCCTAGTGGATATCAAGACCCCCTTGTGGGAAGCATCCCCATCATAGGATCATCAAGACCTCAACTCCCCCAAGGATTGAGATGAACTAGCTACCTTTGTATCCTCTTGTGTTGACATTGGATCTTGTACCTCTCTTATGTGTATGTGGATCTAGTACATGTGTGATTGGATCTAGTTGATTGAGTGTTTTGTTCTTGTGTTTCTCTCTCAATTTGCCCTTTTCCTCCTCCAAGTGTGAAAAGATCGTCATCTAGGGTTCCACCCTACATCATCTTAGATCAGAGCCACGTTGATTCACACTTTGGAGTTCTCCCCCTCCACTTTCTAGCCCCAATTTTATTGATTTTACCCAATTTCGAAAATTTCCCACAAAAATAGCCATACCAATTTTTTTTGTGATTTGTTGGTTTGATGATGTTTTGTTGATTTTAATCCATGGATTTGCTGCGTTTCAAGTGGATCTAGCTTTTCCCCACCTTCTCCACCGATTCCATCCACGAAATCCCTTGAATTTTACCCCGATTTTTCTTTTCCACCCCATTGTTCATCGTGTTCATCCATGGATCAGAGACCCCGGACATCCGGCCCCTGGCAGCCAACACTTCAGCAATTTTCACCGTTTTTCATCGTTTCCACCACATACTTCCGCCAACCCATACAACAATAGAGCAACTCCACCACCTACTTCCGCAACCACCATGAGTTTGCCACTTGAGAATTTGAGTTTGCGGTTTCTGTTTCCTAACGTGTTTCGGCTACTTAGGGACGGTTCATCATCGACACCACCGCTGCTCAACTTCGCCACGGACTCGACATCAACAATGACCACTTCATCATTGTGACACCACCACCGTAAACAAGGACGGTAACATCAACGACAACTTGTTCTCCCTTGCCATTGCATTGTTAACCCCAAGACCATCTTTTGCGTCACATTCCTACGAGACTAGCCATTTGAGTATTGCCGGGCAACGCTACTTGTGCACTTTAGTGATACACGTTCCGCATAGCTATCTTAGCGTTCATATATCATCGTACCATCTCTTGTGTCATCAATTGTTCCCGCATATACATAATTGCTATCTTGGTAAGAGCATTTCGCATAAGTGACAAAGGAAAACATCAAAAGAAAGAGAAGCTTTTAAGCAAAAGAGAAAGAGCAACAACAAGCTTGTAAGCAAGAGCCATAGCATCGCCACATTACATATCATATTTGATCATCTTGGATCATCGTGACAAGTTCATACATACGTAGCATAAGTGAGATAGAAAGTCCATACGTTTTGTCTCTTATAGGTTGTGCAAAGGTTTCGTATCCGCCTATTGAGCAATCGTGCTGCTGTCTCTCTAGTGTTGTGCAACACGGGCGTTTTCCATGGATTCCACATTTTGTTCTCATTCCTTGGTTGCACGACCTCATTTATCTATTTGTGTGTGTGTTTCCGTGTGCCATTCATTGCTATTGGTCTACTTGTTACACTTGCAAATTTGTGAATCTTTCTCAACATTATTGATATCTTGCTAACAATTGCAGAAATTTTGTGCCACTATCCTAACCAAGCTACTCCAAAAGCTTTACTTGTGTAGGTATGAGATTGACATGATCCGGTACCAATTGCACTATTTCCATAATACCATATTGTGTGATCATTGATCCATCTTCAACGTTGGATAAGGTACATTGGTCTAGTTCATTTCCTTCTTCCACTAACACTTGTTTGAGAATCATGGATAGGCCAAGCACTTCTACCAATCCACTCTTCCATGAGCAAGACGATGCACCGAACAACTACGTCACCAAGAATCACCTCTTTGGTGTCCAACGAGCCTTACATCAAGAAAGCGAAGCATTGGGCGAACGCATCGAACAACTCGCCTCCGACTTCCGGCAAACCCTTGATGACAAGCTATCATCTCAAATGGAAGAGTTCCGTACCATGATGGTCAACTGTGCTTCTTCCACTTCGCCTACTTCAAGATCAAGACGGCGCCATTCGAGCCGCCACTCTTCAAACACATCTTCAGATGCAAGTCTTCCATGAGCGCGACCAAATCGTCACCAAGAACAAGAAAACCATCAAGCTACGCGCAACCCACTCCATGGCAATGGTTTGCAAGACCGCATTCGAGAGCGCGAACGACAACATCGTCATGCACAAGGCGCTATGGACCAAGAGAAAGTTCCACAACGCCAAAGTCAAGAAAACCAAGACGGCGATGCTCTACAACAAGAACAACAACATCGTGAGGAGCATGCACTCAAAGCTCAATGTGCCCTACGCGAAGCAACTCGCACCATCGACCAGCTCAACCGCCGCGTGCGCGAACAAGAAGAGGCCCTCCGACGAGAGCGACAAGATGAAGCCGCATGTCTTGAAGAGCGCCAAGAAATGAGAAACCGTGCACGTATCCCATGCCCTCGATGCCAAGTAAATCAAGAAGAGCACGAGGAGCAAGAGCTACAAGACCCAACTCCACGGCAAGAGCGTCATCGCAATCACCAATGCAATAAGGAGCGCTACGCCAAGCTCAAGTTCAACATGCCCAAGTTTTCCGGAGGCAACGATCCTGAAGAATACCTTTCATGGGCGTTGAAGGTCGACAAGATATTCCGTCTACACCAATATGATGAGGAAGATAAGGTAGCCATGGCATCGCTTGAGTTCCAAGACTATGTTCTCATTTGGTGGGAGCAACTGATCGAATGACACTAAGAGAAAGGCGAACCACCCATCACCACTTGGACTCAAATGAAGGATGTCACGAGAGCTTGTTTTGTGCCTACACACTATAGCCGCGACCTCTTCAAGAAACTCCAACTCCTCAAGCAAGGCACCAAGTCGGTTGAAGAATACTACCAAGAGATGGAAATTGCAATGATCCGAGCCAACGTCAAGGAAGATGGCGAACAAACTATGGCGCGTCTCTTGAATGGCCTCAACCATCCTATCAAGAAAATTGCGGACTTCCAACCCTACTCCAACCTCCCCGAGCTAGTGCACCAAGCCACCAAAGCAGAATGACAAGTTCAAGAGGATTACAAGTACTCCAAGTAGTCTTCCAAGACCTATGGTTCATACACTCAAGCTTCAACGACTACGACACCTCCTACTATGACTCGAGCTACACCAAGCACCAGCGACAAGTCAAGCTCCAAGCAACCAATGACATCTTCGAGTCATCCTACTCCAAGTACAAACAAGCAAATAGCTTCGTCATCAACAACTCCTATGGATGCTACCGCCAAGACAAGTGACATCAAGTGCTTTACTTGCAAGGGCCGAGGCCACAAGTCATTTGAGTGCCCCGCACGGTGCACCATGATCGCCAATGCGGAAGACACCTACGATTCCATGAGTGAAGAAGAAATGGAAGCCCTCGAGCACGTGGGCATGCATCGACAAGTAAACGAAGACGAAGACGATCAAGTCTTTTGTGACAATGATTCGAGCCCCGCTCTTGTTGTCTCCAAGATCTTGACACTTCAACAATAACAAGACGAAGACCAACGTTGCCATATCTTCCATACCAAAGCGGGTATCCAAGGACGTTCCATCAAAGTCATCATCGACGGCGGAAGTTGCCACAATTTGGCAAGTGACGAGCTATGTTCCAAGCTTCAATTGCTCAAGAAGAAGCACCCTCGCCCGTACAACGTCCAATGGTTGAGCGACTCCGGCACCATTCAAGTGGAGCACACCGTTCAAGTGTCCCTCAAGATTGGCGCATACAAAGACACCTTGGAGTGTGATGTGGTTCCCATGTCCGTCTGCCATCTCCTCCTTGGACGACCTTGGCAATTCGACCGTGGCGTCATCCACAACGGACGGACCAATCACAATAGCTTCAAGATGAAGGGCAAGGAATTCGTGCTTTGACCCATGTCGCCAAGTCAAGTCATCTCCGACAAGCAAGCTTCAATTCATCGTGGAGGTACTAGTGAGCGAGAGAACCACCATAGAGAGAGTGAGCACCACAAGCCAAAAATGAGCGACTCCATGATGAATGAGAAGAAAGGTTTAGTGCTTTTAGCCACCAAAAGAGACATAAGGGATGTGAGTGAGAGCCCATTGAGCATTCTTCACTTTGTGCTTGTGTGCAAAGATGAAGCGGTGAGGACTAATACTTCACAACATCTACCTTTGGTGTTGTCTCATCTATTGCAGGAATTCGCGGACGTTTTTCCCGATGAGCTACTGCCCGGACTTCCTCCACTACGCGGAATCGAACACCGCATTGACCTCATCCCCGGCGCACCTCTACCGAACAAGGCACCTTACCGCGTCAACCCCGAAGAGACCAAAGAGATCCAAAGGCAAGTGCAACATCTCATGGAGAACGGGTATGTACACGAGAGCTTGAGTCCATGTGGCGTTCCGGTTGTTCTTGTGCCTACGAAAGATGGTAGCTATCGCATGTGTTCCGATTGTCATCCCATTAATGCTATCACCATTAGATACCGCCATCCCATTCCATGCCTTGATGACATGCTTGATGAACTTAGTGGAGCATGCAAGAGGGTGATGAATGGAAAACGGCTTTCAAAACCAGATTTGGCTTGTATGAATGGTTGGCCATGCCTATGGGCTTATCTCAAGCACCTAGTACTTTCATGTGTGTGATGCACTATGTTCTTCGCAAACTAATTGGCATTTGTGTTGTGGTATACTTTGATGACATTCTTGTGTTTAGCCAATCGCTTGAAGATCATGTCGTACATCTTAGGGAAGTTTTGCAAGTTCTTAGAAACGAGCGCCTTTATGCTAATATGGAAAAATGCACTTTTGGTGTTGACAAGCTTGTTTTCTTAGGCTTTGTAGTTTCCTCTAAGGGTGTTCAAGTTGATGAAGCTAAAATTGATGCTATTAAAACTTGGCCACAACCAACCAATTTGCTTCAAGTGCGTAGTTTCCTTGGCTTAGCCGGATTTTACCGTCGCTTTGTGAAGGATTTTAGCACTATTGCATCACCATTGCACGCATTGAGTAAGAAGAATGCACCATTTGTTTGGGGTCCATCTCAAGATGCTGCATTTCACGAGCTTAAGAACTTGCTTACACATGCTCCATTACTTGAATTACCCAACTTTGAGAAAACCTTTGAAGTGCATTACGACGCTAGTGGTAATGGCATAGGTGGCGTGTTAATGCAAGAGAAGCGACCCATTGCATACTTTAGTGAGAAACTCTCCGGCACACAACTTAACTACCCCATCTATGACAAAGAGTTATATGCTTTAGCGAGAGTCTTGCATGTGTGGGAATACTACCTTCGCCCTCGTGAATTTGTTATCGATACGGATCATGAAACACTTAAATACCTTGAGGGTCAAACAAAATTGAATAAGCGTCATGCTAAATGGAGTGAGTTCATTGAGCCGTTTCCTTATGTTATCAAGTACATCAAAGGCAAGGAAAATGTTGTGGCAGACGCTCTTTCCTGCAAGTGCATGCTAGTTACTCAACTTGAGTTGAATGTTATAGGATTTGACCACATTAAAGACTTGTATGCGCATGATGCTTCATTTCCCATTCCATATGCCAAATGCTTAACACTCACAACTTGGGAGCGATACTATTTGAAAGATGATTATCTTATGCGAGCTAACAAACTTTGTATCCCCGAGTCTTCTCTTTGTTTGTTGCTTTTGCAAGAGGCTCACGGTGGAGGACTCATGGGACATTTCGGACGAGACAAGACATTTGCCACACTCTCCAAGAACTATTTTTGGCCAAAGATGTTTCGCAACGTGTCAAGCTACACCAACCGTTGCTCTACATGCCGCAAAGCTAAGTCCAAAGCTCAATCTCATGGTCTCTATATGCCACTTCCTAATCCATATCAACCATGGGAAGATATTAGTATGGATTTTATGCTTGGTTTGCCTTGAACTCAAAACGGTAAAGATTCGGTATTTGTTGTTGTGGACCGTTTCTCTCAGATGGCACGTTTTATTCCATGTAACAAGATCGATGATGATTCACATGTTGCAAATCTCTTTCATAGGGAAATCTTGCGATTGCATGGAGTGCCCAAGACGATCATGTTGGACTGTGACGTCAAGTTCCTTAGCTACTTTTGGAAGACACTATGCGCCAAGCTCGGAATCAAGCTCCTATTCTCTTTGGCATATCATCCACAAACCGACGGCCAAACGGAGGTCACGAACCGAACGCTCTCCACACTCCTACGCGTGTTGATCAAGAAGAACATAAGGGAGTGGGAAGAATGCTTTCCCATCGCTGAGTATGCCTACAATCAAGCACGACACTCTACTACCGGCAAGTCCCCCTTCGAGGTCGTCTATGGCTTCAACCCGTTGTCCCCATTGGACATACTACCGCTACAACTACAAGAGCGAATAGACATGGACGCGAGTGCACAAGCGAGCTACATCAAGAAGATGCATGAGATACAAGGCACACGATTGAGTGTCAAGTACAACGACTCACGACCAAGGTCAACATCAACAAGCACCCCATGGTGTTCAACCCCGGAGATCTTGTGTTGCTACACCTTTGCAAAGAACGCTTCCCCAACGAGCGCAAGTCCAAACTACTTCCTAGGGCCGATGGAACGTTCAAGGTGCTAGCACGCTACAACAACAACGCCTACAAGATCGACATCCCTCGCGACAAATACAACGTGAGCGACAAATTCAACGTCAAGGACTTATCTCCTTTCCATGATGATGTGAATTACGATCTGAGGATGGATCTTTTTCAAGGGGGGGGGATGCGGAGCATCCTATGGTCATCTCCATGGACCCACCTCCATCTCCCCAAGCACCCAGAGGACCAATGACACGAGCCCGTGCAAGAGGTATCGAGACCGAGGTGACATCTCTCCTAATGACATTCTGTATGATCCACATGAGACATGGCTACTACCTCAATCCAGAATGCTATGTGTGCTTAGGTACCAAGAAGACCCTCTCGGAGAAGCCCGGAACAACGGACAAGTCCCCAAGTACATGGATGAATGAGATCGAGAAGAGGAAGTGCTGCTTTGCATCAGCAGCCGATCATCCGGCCTATGGCCCGGACATCTAGCCCCTGGAGACGTCGCCAACATCACCTGTACAGCGGCTACCAAGCCTAGGCCCCGAACATCCGGCCCCCTACCAGAAATCCGGCCCCTCCTCAACAGAGAGCAACCGAAAGTGGGCATCACCAGCCTGGACATCCGGCCCCCAAGGCCCGGACATCCAGCACCCCTGTGAACCGCCGGACATCCGGCCCGACGACCGGACATCCGGCCCCTACCAGCATGTGTTCGGCCATCCGGCCATGTAATCCCTCTCCTCTCCCCTCCTACCTCGTGGACTACTATAATTACTCCCCAACCTCCTCCTAGCTAGGGTTAGCAAAGTATATGATATGATCTAGAGAGCTTTGCTCCTTGTACCCCTCTCCCATGGAGACCAAGACCTCCTAGGAGAAGATCCCCTAGTGGATATCAAGACCCCCTTGTGGGAAGGATCCCCATCATAGGATCATCAAGACCTCAACTCCCCCATTGATTGAGATGAACTAGCTACCTTTGTATCCTCTTGTGTTGACTTTGGATCTTGTACCTTATGTGTATGTGGATCTAGTGCATGTGTGATTGGATCTAGTTGATTGAGTGTTTTGTTCTTGTCTTCCTCTCTCAATTTGCCCTTTTCCCCCTCCAAGTGTGAAAAGATCGTCATCTAGGGTTCCACCCTCCATCAAGGTGGGTGGCCTCCAAGGTCACCGACGTGACCATCGAGGAGCTCTGAACGGCGGGGTACATCCCCACCGACGCCATCTGCAGGGCCCCTGAGCCAGGCCAGCGCGTCCCCACTCCCAAGTAGGGGGAGCGGGTCGTCTTCATCCCTCACCTCATCCGAGGTCTGGAATTCCCTCTGCACCCCTTCGCGCGGGGGATACTTTTCTTCTACGGGCTAGATTTCCTCAATCTAGCCCCAAATTCCATTTTGCATCTCACCACCTTCATCATTGTCTACGAAGCATTCTTACGCATGGAACCCCACTTCGGCCTATGACTGAAGACATTCTATGTGAAGCCGGAGAGCGGCGGCACCGAATTCACCGAGTGTGGGGGTGCCATGATTAGCAAGCTCCAGAAGCCGGAGTGGCTGGAGGGCACCTTTATCGAGACCGTGAAGCTTTGGCAGCGCGAGTGGTTCTACATCACTGAGCCGCTCGCCGCGGGCCAGACCGAGGTCCCCGCCTTCATAGGAACACCGCCGAGGAAATTGGTGTCCTGGCAGAAGTAGGGCCTGGAGTGGGGCAGCCGGACGAAGTCACCTCTCTCCAGGAGAGGATCCGGTTTCTGCGGAAGAAGTTCAAGTTGCCGGATGTGGTGGATGTGATGCTCAATCGCCGCATCCTCCCACTCTAGCTTCGGGCTAGCACCATGTGACTGTACAAGCCTGAGGATGCACCAACAGTGCAGCATTTCTTCCGTACTACCGTAGAGGGGATGTGGATGGCTCTCTTCAAGCTGTCCCAAAATCTATTTCCCAAGGCCGGGCCCGATAGCGGCTACAGCACCACCCATGCCCTGTCCGAGGTATAAATCATCTCATTCTCAGTAAGATTCCTTTTACTGTATTCATCTGAACTTTTCTCTATTGTAATCAGAGATGGGCGCCAAAGGCAGTGCTTATCAAGTGCTCAGCACCGCTCCCCGAAGACGGCGGACCCCCGAACTGCAGGCCCTCCTGGCCGTAGTTCCCCGAAAGGCTCCTGCAAAGGCGAAGAAGGAGCTGCGGAAGAAGAGGACGGATCTTACGGATCCGAGATCCCTCGGACGGTGAGTTCGAGGAAGTCCAAGATCCCTCCTCCGACGAGGTGGAAAAAGAGGGAGGAGATGAGGGGGAGGAGAGCACTTCCTCCCCGAAGAGGAAGACGGCGGCATCCGAGGATGCCACGGGGGCCGATGCCCCTCAAATGCGGAGGCGCCTTATAAAGGCCGCCGACGCCGCTCCCAATAAGGCCCCTTCCGACGCCGAGGTCGTCCCCTCTAAGTCAGAGGATGACCTTATCGGGTCGTGCAGGGACAGACCCCCACCGAGGAGGTACATAATTCACTCTTCATTCCCTTCCATATTGTATGTGCCTTCCTCCCATAAATCTAACTCAATCGATCAAATTATACAGCCCACAACGCTCCCACCTCAGCGACAAGGAGTCGTCGAGCGGGCTTCCTCCTCCTAGCGCCTCGGAGGAGCATCACCCCTCCCCTGCTGCCCATGACGGGCTGTGGAAGGCGACCTCACAGCAGGCCCCACCCGTACTTACCACGGGGGATGGTGCCGATATCTCCATGGCCGAGGCCGAGGCCTCAGCTTCCCGAGGTGAGACGGGGAAGACCTCCTCCCCGAAGGGAGGGGGAGAGATGGGACGGCCGACAAGTTCGGCTCCCGTCCATCTAGAGCCACCTCGGCAGCTGACCTCAACGGCGGTTCCTCCTTTCACAGAGAGGACCGAGGTGGCCCGTCCATCGCCACCAGCTGGAGGGCAGGTTTCCACGGGATGGACCGAAGAGATGGAGGCATCCCTGACGGGCTCCTCCATCGCCGCTGAACACCGCATCCTTCTGGGCCAGCGTTGATGAATTACCGGTCCAAAGAGGCCGGTATAAGGGAGGCATTCAAGGGCCTCTATGAAGGCTTTGAGGTAACCTTTACCCATGCTTTGAAATTGCGTCAATGCGTAGAACTATAAGTAATAGATATGTCCAATAGTCTTTAGAAGATAAGTAAAATTCAATCTGTCCGAAGATGTTTACTACTGCAAATACTTATTACAAGTGTATAACCACATTAGCCCACAAGCCCCGAGCTAGATTCGATAATCTTGCTCGGGGATTATAGGGAAAGAAGGAAAAAGGGATTGTTTAATAGAGCGAATAGAGAGTAGCCCCCGAGACCCCGGTCGGACGCACAAGGCCGATCAGGGGATCGATTCGTCCGAGGAGGCTAACAATGCCATTTGCAGGTTTCGGCCTCGGCTTCAATCTCCACCTCGAAGGAGTTTGAGGAACTGAACCATAAGCTTGACCGGTCCGAGAAGGACATTGATCTGCTTAAGAAGCAGATGGAGCAATCTCAAGGTAAGCAAGAGCTTGAATACCTTAATATTATATTTTGAGTTATGATGCAGTTCTTTTGAACTCTGAAGGCTGTTTTAATATATTGCAGCTGCCTCCTCGGAGCTTGAGAAACTACGTGCCAAGCTGCAAAGAGCTCAGCAGGAAGCCGAACAACAAAAGGCTGTGGCGTAGCAGGCCAGTGAAGAGCTATCCAATGAAAAAGAGGCCGGTGCGAAGCACGTCGCCTGGGTCGTGGAGGTCGAAGGCAACTTGGAGGGGCTGGTCAAGCAGCGCGACGCCCTCCAGGAAGAGAAGAATAAGCTAGCCTATGAGCTCGAAACAGCGAGCTCTGCCTGCAAGGAGGCCATGACCCAGGCTAGGGCCAATCGCGAAGTGCTTCAACAAGTGAAGCAGATCGCCGCTGGTAAGCCATACATGCTCCGCTACATTTTTGGTGACCACCGGTTCGCCCATCTTACGAAAGTCTGGTGTTCTAAAGAAGCCTTCAGGGACCTGCCGCGGAGCGCTTCAGACACCAACGCCTATTTCGCTGCTCGTCCCATGGAGTCTACGGAGAAGACCTTCTGGGCCCAATTCCAGGCGCCCAAGCATCCTCCTCTACTGAACAATCAAATGAAGAAGCTGGCCGAGCCGGTACGTACGGCTCGGTGCGTGATGGAGGATATTTGCGTCAATCTCTGGCTACAAGAGCCACTGCCGACCAGCCTATTTGGCTTGGTGCAGAGATTGCAAGACGCAAGCCCCCAGGTTGAAAACTGGAAGTGGTCGGCTTGCCTAGAAGGCGCGGAGCGAGCGTATGCATCAACAATGGCGCATTACCCGAAGATCAAGCAGCTCGCGATCGCGTCGGGGCCTCCAGAAGGGAAGAAGCGAACGCCCGAGCAGTTTTATCCGAGGTCCATGAAGGGGCTCGGGTGACCGAGGCGCAATGTTCGAAGTCTGAGCTCCGTTTTTTTAAAAAGTCCCTCTGTATGCCGTGGAAACTTTTGTAAAAAATAAGTAATATTTTATACTAATTAGTCGTTTGCATCCGACGTGTTATGTCCATTCCTGTGCAACCGTTTATACTGAAAGTGGCCGGTCGTCGGCTTCTACCCCCTTTGTAGATACTATCCGGGGTGTTCCTCAAAAACGCATAAACTTTTATCTGACGTCTCAGTGCTCTGAGGCTTTTGCTTTTTGGAGGAACGAGGCAATCAGACCATATCATCTTTATAACTTTCACTTAGTCATAGGAGTTCAAATTGTGGGGTAGTTGACCTAGCCCCCGGTGTGGTGGTGATCGGACACGCCGAAGTGCACCAATTATAACACCTCGGTTCATAAAACAAGAACCCTTCGCTTATCACGGCGTAACCACTAATGGCTTATAGTTTGACACTGTCTTTGGATAGCCGACCAGTTTACGCTCAACGTGATAGTCGATATTTGGCTTTCTCCACTGAGGCAATTAACTAGGCTGAGTTGGAAGCACAATCGCAGTGGTGCTCCCTTTGCGCTCCTAGCCAAACAGAGTGAAACGTAGGAGGCAAGCACAGGAGCCGGCAACCCAATCATTGACCAAAATCACGATTTGAAACTGATGCATATAATGCAATCCCTGAGGTGCCGAACAGATATCGGATTTAAACATAGGCTCGATTTCATATCTGAGCCCCCGGTCGAAAGCCGGACTCATCTGTGTATTTCTAACGATATCCACATTGCTACAAGGCAAAAAACAGAAAAAACGACACGTAAATTTGTGTGGAGACCGAAAAAAGGTATGTTCTTTCATTCATAAGGGCCTAGCCATAGATGCCAAGCTGATATAAGGAGGAACCTTACAAGATACAGAGAGTATGTAAAAAGAAAAGAAGGGGAGGTATTTGGTACAGGGCTTTATAAAGCAGGGACTGTTTCCCGTGCGTTCCCTGCCACACGTCTGCGCCTCCGTGCTGCTAAACAGCTATCCCTTGCCTAATCCAAGGCTTGGTGAATGCTGTCGGCTACTCCGCCTTCACTAAGTTCAAGGCTGGCATCGGAGTGTGGCTGCTTGATGCTGCCGAGATGTAAGTCCTGGATGGCCGTCATGTGGCCGAAGAGATAACCAGGTTGTGGGTGCTCGGCTATGCCATGATAGTACACCCGCTTTATAAATTTTTGCTCCTCGGTCTCCCATGGAATTTTAAGTGCAAAATTATGTACGCGAGGTACGTAGTCTGCTACCAGGAGAGGGGAACCGAGGAGCGCGCGTCCCTATTTGGGATTAACGTGGGGTTGGCTAGGGGCCGAGGTGAAGGAACGTACGCGCTTTGAAGAGCTTAGCAGTGCCTACCGTGTTGTACGTTGGGCAGCCTCCTCGGCTGCCTAGAAATCAGTCGCGAAGGCCGCTGTCTGCTCCTCTGTACGGAGGGAGGTCTCCATGTTGCCATTAATGGTGATGACACCGTGGGGCCCCAGCATCTTGAGCTTCAGGTAAGCGTAGTTTAACGCCCCGGACACACCCACCGGTGGTCGTTACTCCTGGCGGGATCTAGACTGGCCCCACAGATCAATACTAGTCTTTCCTACGCACTTTGTCCTCACTCGTGCGCACCCGGGACCAACTTCCTGGTCGGTCACCCATCCTGAAATTACTCCAAGCTGAGCACGCTTAACTTTGGAGTTCTTTCCAAATGGGCTCCCGGAAAAGAAGGAATTCCTGACTGATATGAGTAGTCTATCATCTCTAATAAGCCAGGCTATCACATACACCCCCACTCAGAGGAACCGACGTCCCCGTCGGGCCACAGGAACGTTCCCTCTTGGCACATACGTCTGTGCATCTAGTCTGGTACATGTGCCATGCTGTGTGCCACGACGGGTCACAAACATCATGAACCACATGACCGCGCACCTGTCCGCAAACATCCGTGTAACCGGGAGGGTCGGCTCTAATACCAACTTGTAACGCCCCGGACACACCCGCCGGTGGTCGTTACTCCTGGCGGGATCTAGACTGGCCCCACAGATCAACACTAGTCTTTCCTGCGCACTTTGTCCTCACTCGTGCGCACCCGGGACCAACTTCCCGGTCGGTCACCCATCCTGAAATTACTCCAAGCTGAGCACGTTTAACTTTGGAGTTCTTTCCGAATGGGCTCCCGAAAAAGAAGGAATTCCTTATTGATATGAGTAGTCTATCATCCCTAATAAGCCAGGCTATCACATATCATGCTATAGCTTGTGGCGAGTGTAATCCTTTATCTGGTATTCTCATCTATTCACTACATGGTATGTTGTAATGATATCCACCTTGCGAAGCGTCTCCGATATGCGCTTCTATCCTTAGTGGGATTTTTGAGTCCCTTGAGGATAGGACCGCATATTGGGCGTGACACGTAGTGCGGCACCGCGTTGAAGCGGGCAAATGTAGTACAACCGAGCAACGCGTGGTAGCCGCTACGGAAGGGGACGATGTTGAAGATCAAGTCCTCACTTCGGAAGATCTTGGGCAAGCCAAAGACTACATCCAGCGTAACGGTGCTGGTGCATTGAGCCTCCACGCGGGGTATGACGCCCATGAATGTGGTGTTGCTGGGTTTGATTCGTGATGAATCGATGCCCATCTTCCTGACGGTGTCGACGTAGATCAGGTTCAGACTGCTTCCGCCATACATAAGGACGCGGGTTAAGTGGAATCCATCAACAATGGGGTCCAAAACTTGGGCCGCCGACCCGCCATGATAGATACTGGTCGGGTGGTCCTTTTTAGCAAAAGTGATCGGGTAAGCCGACCACAGGTTGTATTTCGAGGCTACAGGCTCTATGGCGTAGACATTCCGAAGTGCTCGCTGCCTTTCCTTTTTAGGGATATGCGTGACATCGATCATGTTCACGTTTTTGACGTCGGAAGGAAACTGCTTTTGGCCGCTGCTGCTTTGCCAGCGAGGTTCATCCTCGTTGTCGGTGCGGGACTGGCTCCTGCTTGGTTCCTCGGCAACTGCTTTGCCGGCCTGCTTGAACACCCAGCAATTACGATTGGTGTGGTTGGCGGGCTTGTCTGAGGTGCCATGAATTTGGCATGACCTGTCCAGTAGTCTGTCAAGGGCGCTGGGGCCATCCTTGTTCCATTTAAAGAGTTTTTTCTTGGGTCCGGCCCGTGAGCCGCTGAATCCGGCATTGACTGTTGGGTCCTCGGTATCACTTCCACCATTCTTGTTTCGGCGCGTGTTTCTATTGCGCCTGGGTTTGTGGTTTCCGTCACGTCCCTCTGAAGTGCCGGGGTCGCTCCTGTGGGAATTGCGGGAAAGCCAGCTGTCCTCGCCCATGCAAAAGCGGGTCATTAGGGAGGTAAGAGCCGCCATGGTTCTCGGCTTATCTTGCCCAAGTTTTTGGGTGAGCCATTCATCTCGGATGTTGTGCTTGAACGCGGCGATAGCCTCGGCATCGGGGCAATCGACGATCTGGTTCTTTTTAGTTAAGAACCGATTCCAAAATTTCTGAGCTGATTCGCCCTCCTGTTGGACGACGTGACTGATGTCGTCGTCATCTGGCCGCACGTTTGCCATTGTCCTAGACCGCGTCTTCTCCTGAGCTCTATCATGCCTATCTAACCAGGCATCATAGCCTTCTAGGCCAGCGGGCGCGCAATCCCGTGTACCGTATATGGATCGGGGAGGGGCTTTATTAGCCTCTATCTTGTTGCGTAGATCATAGGGGTCGTTGAATCCGACCACACTCTTGCTGTGAGGGTGGGTTTTTGCAGGGGGTTATGTGTTTGCCTCTGCTGGCCGGTCTCGCCCTCTAGGGGGGCGATCAGCCTGTCCTGCATTGCCATGTGTGAATAGCTCGTCGTTTGCTGCCTCATCATCGAAGTCGGGCAGCAGCCGCCTTCTAGGGTATGATTTGGCGGCAATACGCCAAGCCTTGAGGTCTGCTTCGGCTTCGAGGACTTTTACCCATTTGTCGTTGAACGCGTTCTCGTGGGTGTATAGCTCTTGCCGTTACCTCTTCATGCTTCACACGGTTGCGATTAAGCACCTGCTCGAATGGGCTTATGGGTAATACAGAGTCCTCGGGTCCGAGGCTAAGATCGTCCTTGGATTCGGGCAGGTAATCTCTATCCGACCCGTCATTGAAAGTGTCTGTCAGGCCATTGGGAACCAGGGTACCTCGGCCCGTCTGCCTGCGGCCCAGGATCCGACGCTTAGCGAAGGCCCAAGACGCGGCCCATTTAAGGACGTTGCGAAGCGAAGATATCTCGCGAGGCGCCAGCCTCCCGAGGACCCCACCTCAAGGCACGAGCCACCAGCACTTAGCCACAGGAGCGGCGAAGACCTCACGAGATCGTCTCGCGAGGCTGCCTCCCGATGCGACCGCCTGAGGCCATAGGGCCTGACGTCAGTTGTGTGGTCATGTGCCCATCACGTGGGTGACGCGCGTGGCGACGAACGGCAGTCTTTCGTGCTAAAGGGGCAGCCCCAGCTGCCCACCCCCAAAGCAAGTCCCATGGACTGCCCGTTTGGTGAAAGAAGACCGAGACAGCAAGGCGCGCAGGGCGGAGGTCATCATCGAGCCCACCGGCGCGTCATAGATCATGCTTTTGCAGGCGAAGACCGCCTTTAGTCAGGATAGCCTAAGCGCCTGTCCCCTTTGAAAACCCGCCAAGTGTGGCAACCCTTTCCGCCTAAGTTTTCAGGGGAAGAGGACCAAGGCGGCTATAAAAGGGGCAGAGCTGCCATTGTAGAGGGGACCGATTCCTCCATCTCCTATCTTGTACGCGAGAACACATCCTTGCCACGACAATCCCAAACCACAAGCTGGAGTAGGGTTTTACACCGCAAGGTGGCCCGAACCTGAGTAACCGTCGTGTCCCCTGTCGTGCTCCCGCACAGCGCTCTCACCGTAGTCTCGCCGTGGTAACCCTTGGTCGGGAAGAACTAGCTAGCCCCCAGTGTTCGAACCTCTAGATCCCCGGAGCCACGGTTCCGACATTTGGTGTGCCAGGTAGGGGGCTGCACCGGTTCTTCCCACCTCCTCGCCGCCATGGACGACGCTCGCCGAGCTGCCAGGGTGGCCCAGACGGAGCTCGTCGCCCGCGATGACCGTCAACGCCGCGTTGCCGGTGCTGTCACCGACCCTACTGCGAGGGAGCAGCAGGCCTCTTCCGTCCACCCATCCATGCAGGCAGATGGCCACACCACCACGGCCTCGTCACTTGCTCGCCGCGACGTGCCGGCCCCGCAGGCCGTGCTGCTCATGGTGCGCGAGCTCCTGTGTTACCGCCCCACCGACGCCGGCTATGACGCCCGGCTCGGCTGCATCACCATGCTCGTCAACGCCGCAGGCAATGCCCCGGTGCCCTCTCACTTGCTCCATCCTCCGCCGTCTCACGCCGGCGACGTGGCGCATGATGCGCCCCCTTCGCCTCCTCTGCATGGCGAGGACGCCAGGTGCCAGCGCGGCGCGCGGGCGCGCGAGCCATCCCGCGGCGCGTCCTCTCCGGACTACGGCGAGCCCAGCTACCTGATCGTCTGGCGCACGCCTCCTGACGCGCGCATGCTCCTCGAGAAACAGTGCCAGCGCCAAGACAGGACCATCCAGGAAGTCGCAGCGGCCGGTTGCAAGAACCGCGCCGCCCTCGCCGGCGGCGTCCCCTCCAGTTGCGTGGGTTACCGCGCCTTCACCCGCGAGCTGCGCCGCGTGGTGTGGCCCACCAAGTTCAAGCTGGACCTGCCTCTGCGCTATGATGGCACCCCAACCCCGTAGAGTTCTTGCAGCTCTACGCCCTGAGCATTGAGGCAGCGAACAGCAACAACAAGGTCATGGCGAACTGGTTCCCCATGGACATCAAGGACGGCCCGCGCTCCTGCTCATGAACCTCCCCGAGGCTTCCATCTCTTCGTGGGGCGAGCTCTGCCAGCAATTTGTCGCCAACTTCAAGGGCATGCACGAGCGCTCCCTCACGCTCAACGACCTACGTGCTGTGCGTCAGCGCCCTGATGAGACCCTCCGCAAGTACATCCAGCGCTTCAGCCAAGTGCGCAACAAGATCCCGTGTGCCTCCGAGGCTGCCATCGTCTCCGCGTTCTCCAACGGCGTCACGGACGCCCGGATGCGCGAGAAGCTCGCCATCAACGACGAACTCGATTCCATGCTCGAGCTGTTTGACCTCGCTGACAAGTGCGCCAAGGCCGAGGAAGGCCGCCTCTTCGTCCACAATGACCCTGACGCAGCGCCAGACGCTGCCAAGGCCAAGAGCAAGGACGCCAAGCACAAGGGCCCTGCCGTGCTCACGGCAGAGCCCGAGCAGAAGCGCGGCCGCGAGCGCGACGAGCCCAAGAGGGACAGCTGCCCTCTCTGCACCTACCACAACTCACACTCCCACAGCACTGAGGACTGCCATGAGCTCAAGCTACTTCGCGACGAGCGCCTTGGCCGTCATAGCGACCGCAACGACCGCGGCACTAGACGTCGAGGTGGCCGCAACGGCAACCGCTGGGGAGACCGCAACGGCAACGACAACTTCTGCCAGGGCTGGCACGACCAGCCTCGCGAGGCCGCCTGGTGCGACCAGCCTCGTGAGGCCAACCCTCAGGCCAATGCCGCTCTTCCACCACTGCCGCCGCCACCCCGAAGGAACGATGGCAACCAGCCTGACGAGGGTGCTGGGGGCTACCAGGAGCCTCGCGGCGTGGCTTGCATCCCACGAAGAAGAAGCAGCTATTCTCACAGGACTGCGCCGAGACAAAGAAGGTGTCGGTGGACGGCAGCGGCTCAGGCCCTGCCTTCACCATCCGCACTGGACTTTCTCCTGCATAGAAAGACGCGCTCGTCACCTTCCTTCGAGCAAATTCGGATGTGTTCGCCTGGACGGCATCTGATTTGTCCGGTGTGCCGAGGGAGGTGATCGAGCACCACTTAGCGGTGTGCCCCAACGCACGCCCCGTGAAACTGAAGGCACAGCGCTAGGCGCCAGAGATGCAAGATTTCATCGTCAAGGAAGTTCAGAAGCTCCAAGAAGCTGGAGTCATCCGAGAGGTGCGCCATCCCGAATGGCTCGCCAACCCAATCGTGGTGCTCAAGAAGGGCGGCAAGGAGCGAATGTGCGTGGACTTCATGAGCGTCAACAAGTTCTGCCCTCAGGATCCATTTCCGCTGCCCCGGATCGACCAGATCGTGGACTTTACCGCTGGGTGCGAGTTGCTATGCTTCCTAGATGCCTTCTCAGGCTATCACTAGATCAAGATGGCGACTGAAGATGTGGAGAAAACGGCCTTCATCACCCCCTGCACCATATTCTGCTACATCTGCATGCCCTTCAGCCTCAGGAGCGTCGGCGCCACCTTCCAGAGGCTGATGTGCATTGCCTTGGGGCCCCAGATGGGAAGAAACGCTGAGGCCTACGTCGATGACATCGTCGTCAAGACTCGCGAGGCCTGGTCCCTCCTCGCGGACCTCCAGGAGACATCCGACAACCTGTGCATGGTCAACCTCAAGCTCAACCTAGACAGGTGCATCTTCGGAGTTCCCTCCAGCAAGCTGCTCGGCTTCCTGGTCTCCCACCGCGGCATCGAGGCCAACCCTAAGAAGATCAAGGCCATCGAGAAGATGCGTCCTCCCCAGAGCCTCAAGGAGATGCAGCGCCTGGCGGGATGCATGGCCTTGCTTGGGCGATTCATCTCCAAGTTTGGCGAGCGAGCCCTGCCATTCTTCAAGCTCATGAAGAGATCCGGCCCCTTCAAGTGGACTCCCGAGGCCGACACTGCCTTCGAAGACCTCAAGAGGTACCTCACGAGCCCGCCCGTCATGGTCGCGCCACGCTCCCGCGAGCCCTTGGTCCTATACCTGGCGGCCACTCCCTAGACGGCCAGCGCGGCCCTGGTGGTGGTTCGAGAAGAGCGCGTCCGCGCACAGAAGGTGCCTGCCGCGCTGCCGCCTCTCGAGGTAGTGCCATCGCCTGCCGAAGCCTTGCCTTAGGAGGCCTCTAGTGAGCCGCCTCACGAGCCGCCTCCCGAGCCCCTTGAGCCTCATGCGCTCCTCGGGCCCCCTGAAGACCAAGCTACCGCAACAACTATCCACCTCATCGAGCACCCCGTATACTTCGTCAGCACGGTGCTGCGAGATGCGCGCGAGCGCTACCCCATGCAGTAGAAGCTCCTCGTCGCGCAACTCGTTGCCTCCAGGAAGCTACGCCACTACTTCCAAGGCCATCCCATCAAGGTGATCTCATCTTACCCCCTGGAGCAAGTCCTGCGCAGCCCCAACGCCGCCGGCCACGTCGCCGAGTGGAACATCGAGCTACAGGCCTTCGAGCCGGAATTCTGCACCACAAGGGTGATCAAGGGGGTAGCGCTGGCTGACTTCGTAGCAAAATGGACGGATCCGCCCCAGTAGGAGCCTTGTGAGGCTGTATCCCTCTTGCCTGGCGATGAAGCGCCTGGCGGATGGTCAATGCACTTCGATGGCGCCTTCACCCGATAGGGCGCGGGGACTGGCGTCGTGCTCACCTCGCCAACGGGAGACAAGCTCTACTACGCCGTCGAGCTCTGCTTCAAGCGCGACGACAAGGTCTCCAACAACATCGCAGAGTCTGTGGGCCTCATCCCCGGCCTCAAGGCCGCCTCTGCCCTGGGCATCAAGCACCTCACCATCAAGGGTGATTCACAGCTCCTCGTCAACTTCTCCAATAAAAGCTACAAGCCCAAGGACAAGCATATGGCAACCTATCTGGAAGAGGTGTGTAAGCTCGAAAAACGTTTCCTTGGCCTAGAACTCCAACATGTTCCTCGTGGCGGCAACAAGGATGCCGACGACATCGCCAAGCGAGCATCTCGCCGCGAGCCTCAGAGCCCCGGCATCTTCGAGGAGAGGCTCTTCAAGCCATCAGCTGCACCACCTACCGTGGGCACCATGCTGCTTCATGAAGAGCTCCCACCCACACCACCCACAGGCGCGCCAGACTGCGGCCCAACCTCAGGAGCCCGCCTGCTGCTGGTGCTAGAGCCTCAAGTGGACTGCTGGGCCGCTGAATTCAAGCCCTGCCTACATCACATCACCCTCCCGGAGAAGGATTCAGAGGCAGAGCGCGTGGCTCGCCAGGCCACCGCCTATTGCTTGAAGGACGGCGAGCTGTACCGCAGGCGCCCCAATGGTGTCTTGCTGCGGTGCATCTCTGAAGAACAAGGTCGCGAGCTGCTCACCGACATCCATGTAGGGGACTATGGTCACCACTCCTCATCGCGCACCCTGGCCGGCAAGGTGTTCCGCAGCGGGTTCTACTGGCCCACCGCGCTTCACGACGCCACCGAGCTGGTCCAATCCTGTGAGGCCTGTCAATTCCACGCCAAGCAAATCCACCAACCAGCTCAAGACGTCCAGATGATTCCTCTCTCGTGGCCCTTCGTGGTCTGGGGGCTGGATATCTTGGGACCCTTCCCTCGCGCAGCTGGCGGCTATCGCTACCTCTACGTCGCCAATGACAAGTTCACCAAGTGGGCACAGGTCGAGCCCGTGCACACCATCCCGACAGGCTCTGCCGTCAAGTTCATCAAGGGCCTCATGAGCCGCTTTGGCGTTCCCAACCGCATCATCACCGACAACGGCTCCCAGTTCACAAGCGGCCTGTTCAAGTCATATCGCGCCAGCCTCGGCACACAGATTTTCTTCGCCTCTGTGGCGCACCCATGAAGCAACGGCCAGGCCGAGCGTGCCAACGTCGAGGTCCTCAAGGGCCTCAAGACAAGAACCTTCAAGAAAAAGCTCGAATCCTGCGGCAAGGGCTGGCTTGACGAGCTACAGTCCATGCTGTAGTCCATCCGCACAATGGCAACCAAGCCTACCGGCGAGACTCCCTTCTTCCTCGTCTACGGAGCCGAAGCAGTGCTCCCTTCTGAGCTCAAGCACGGCTCTCCGCGCGTCCTTGCCTTCGACAAGGCTCGTCAGGATGGCTCGCGAGAGGCCGACCTGCTACTCCTGGAGGAAGCCTGCCGCCAGGCCATCCTCCGCGCCGCCAGATACCAGCAGGCCTTGCGTCGCTATCATAGCTGCAACATGCGCCCGCGCACCCTCGAGGTCGGCGATCTTGTCCAGAGAAGGATCCTTTCTAGAGAATGACTCCACAAACTCTCACCCATGTGGGAAGGCCCTTTCAGGGTTGCTCATGTCTCCAGGCCCGGCGCTGCCCGGCTAGAGACGGAGGACGGAGTTCCTGTGCCTAACGCCTAGAATATCCAACACCTCCGCAAGTTCTACCCGTGACCCTCATGCGTACGAACGAAGTAGGGTTGTACACGCAACGGATCCTGTCATTGCGTTCGCCTGGTGGGCCTGCCAGAGCTCCCGCCACGTCTCAGTGGAAGCCCCAAACTCCGCGCAGGCAGAATGTTCCCATGCCTAGTGGAAGCCCCATGCTCCGCACTAGCGGAACAATCACCTGAGGGCGCCCCACGGGCTGCACCAACCTCACGCTGATCCATGCCAGACACGGTCACCTCTTCTCTTTTGGATGTGAAACTGAGGGCGCCCAACGGGCTGCACCAACCTCAAGTTGACCCGTGCCGGACATGGCAGCCGCATCTCTTCTGGTAGTGTAATGAACTTATTATTATTCTGCAGTAAAGCTCTGTTTTCTTAAGATATCTTATGTGTGCTGCTAAGTTGCTTGTCTCAGGAGCTGTGTACGCTCGTGACCTTCCTCTTGCGCATCTCGCGAGCGGGGGCTGGACATGGTGCCTATGCTCGGGTCAGTCCCAGTAGCGCTGCAAAACCCAAGTGATCGAGCTCTAACTCGCGGGCCTGCTGCCGTGCACGCCACCTCATCAAGGTCCTTGGTGTCTCGTCTCCTCGCGTGACGCCCATGAGCAAGCCACCAAGCGTGCATTGCTCCCCCGTTTGTAAAATCAATATGAAGTTGTCTCAGGAATAATGCACTGGAAGGCCTCGCGAGCGCTGCCTCACGAGGTTACTCGCGGCAAGACGCTTCCGCAGGCCTTTTGGGAGCCTCACGAGCCAACCTGCGGCGACCGCCTCCACCAAGTACTAGCGGGAGGCCTCATGAGTGGGAGCCTCGCAAGACGCGCTCCGCGGCCACGGAATGACAAGCAACACTCGCGAAAGAGCTAAGTACTAAATACCTCACGGGCCGTCCTCGACACTTCTCAAGTTCCCTCTCTTCGCAACCTCGCCGAGTGCTGACATTCTCTCCTCCGCGCAAGCCGCTTGCACATTAAAGGGGGACTTCCTGAGCATCGCGCCTCAGGAGTCCTTACCGCCCCTTAGTGCCCTGCACCTCCTACCCTTTTCCAGGCAACGCGACCTGACATACCAGCGACGACTGTAGCCCACTCGGGGGCTGGGTCCTGACGACGTAGAGCACTAAGGCAAACAAGGAAAGGGAAATAGGCCTCACGAGAGAGCCTCACGAGGAAACATGCATCGCAGCAGATCATAAAGTACTTAAAACAAAAGACATTGTCTGTACGCCCCTGCAGGGCCACGTCAATCTGGCACAGGTAAAAGGGAGGATCTAGGAGGTCACGGCGTCGCCGTCGTCTTCATCATCGCCTTCGCCGTCGTCGCCTACGATTCCGCTGGAGCTGTCGCTGCTGCCGTGGGAGAACTTCACGAGCAGAGCATCCACGTTGTCCTCCACCGCCTTCCCAAGGCTGTCGTGGAGCTCTTCGGGCACGGGGGCTATCACCCTGTCGAAGTCGAAGCTGGGGTCGACATGGAGAAGATGGCTGAAGATGCGCGTCGCGGCCTGGAAGAGGAGGTCGCGGCACTCGTCTTCAATGATGTCGCTCACCCTCTTCGCTCTAGCCTCGAGCCGCTCCATGAGCTTGGTGAAGAAATCGAGGTAGCTGGCGTCGTGGGTCTCGCGGGTGCCCTCGAGCCTCTCCTTGCAAATAACGTCTAGGGCACCGCTGGCCCGAAGCTTTAGGGAGCGGAACATCTTGGTGCGCTCATGCTGCCGCCGCCGCTCCTGGTCCGCTTCAAACCTCGCATGCTCGACGACATTGGAGACGTCACCCACCTGCTGCTGGAGGGAGGCTAACTCCGCCTCGGAGGTATCCTTGGCAAACAGCGCGGTCTTCCGCCGGTTCTCCGCCTCCGTCAGGAGCTCCTTGAGGGCCTCGATCTCCTTCTGAATTGCCTCGCGCTTCTCCTTGAAGTGATCTTCCTAGAACTTCAGCTTCTTGCCGTGATCCGCAACGAGCGCCAGGCGGTTCTTCTCTATCTTCGCGTCGGTGTCCTCCTGTGCCTTCTTCTCCCTGGCCTCCAACCTGGCAATGGCTGCCTCCAGATGCTTGGTGTAGGCGTCCTGGGTGGCGGCCACCTGGCGGTCCAGCGTCTCCACGCGCTCGCGCTCCGTGGCCTGCTCGGTCGTCGTCCGAGCGAGCTCCCGTTCGCGAATAGCAAGTTCTGCTTCTCGAGCTGCGAGCTCCTCCTCGTGGGAGGTGACGGCCTTCTCCCGCATCTAGAATAGCTGCTCCCGCGTAGCGTGCTGCTCTCGCAACACCCTCATGCGGGCCTCAGCCTCTTCATGGTGCTTCTCGGCCGCGTCTGCCTCCCGGAGGGCACTCTCGAAGACCTCCTTCGCCTCGACGGCGGACTTCTCGTGCTTCTCCTGTGCGACCTTGTCCTAGCGACGGCCCAGCTTGACGGCGACGTCGTGCCGGCTCCATCCCTCGGCAAGGCGCATGCGCTCCTTGGCAAGGCGCCCCTCAGCCTCCTGGAACTCTGCCTCGAGCTGGCCCAGAGCTCCCCTTGCAGTCCGCAGGACCCCGAGCCTGAGTAAGGTGCGGTTGCGCACCAGCGTCAGGGCCCACGCAGGGTCTGACTCCACGCCGCCCCTCGCCGTCATGTCCTGGGATGGCCCGGCATCGTTCGTCTGTAGCGGGGGATTCGCCGGGGCCCCCTCCTCTTGCCACGGAGGAACACTCCGCGGGCTTGTTGCGTCCGCGGCGGGAACCTCGCACACCGGCGAGTGCTGGGGGCTACCTGGGGCGCCCCCGGCATCTGCGGCGCTCGGCGGAGGCATTGGCAACTCCGCCTCCCCCATCTCCAGGTCCGCTCCAGCGGCGGGCACCTCGGGAGCCGCGGCGCCGCCTCCAGAGGCCGCCTCGTGAGGCTCGATGTCCCCAGCTTCAGGAGCCGTGTCTGCCTACGGCTCCGGAGGGACCGCTTGCTCCTTCTCCACCTTCATGCGCTCCGCCTTGGCATCCGGGTGGCCAGCGGCCTCTTCACAACATTCGGCGCCTGCGGCTGGCGCTGGGGCTCCCTTCGAGCCAGGGGTCTGTGGTGCCCCACCTGAATACCACTGTAGCCAGACGGTCGCCGCACACACCAGCCCAGGAAATCACTCTGGCATGCGCTTTTACAACAAGTATCATGAACACAGGCATTTCTATTAATGGATATATAAGTCTACATGATAATTTTACAAGAGTAATGGCAGCGTAAAAGCTCTATCTAAGGCTGCATGGTTTTGGTGCGGCTCCAATCCATAGGGATCTGACTGGGTTACTCTTCTAGCCCGCGAACACTCCGGCTCCTTGCTAGTGGTCGTCGAATCCTTAGGTGAACCTGGCCACATTGAAGGCCGTTGAGTACTTTTGAATGTACTCGCAAGCAAACCAAACCAACATATACACCAAGCATAGCAATCCATGGCATTCAAGCATGCTTTTGTTATTTCAGCATCATTAACTATCATACTATAACAGGGTTATCTGGTAATATTAATCATCATGTCATAACAGGATTATCTATCATGATAACTCTCAAAGTAACTGCAATATAACGAAGGTAAAGCATACCAAGAAGCAAATTTGTATTCCTAATATTATCATGGTGCAATCCAAATCTGACCCAAATCCGATCCAAATCTTGTGCTCATCCGACCACTCATCTCATAGCCATCGCATGGCTAACATTCATATTCCTGACATCATCTGATGTCCATGCATCTACACTACAAGTCTGACAAACCTTACCATTCTCTGGTTCAGTCTTAGCAGTAACATTATATAGTTTGTTCCTCCAGACTCAACACAGACCAATTAGTGTGACCTAGTACGAACTGTGTCCCATGACCAAGGACGCGGCTATTCGAATAGATTTACACTCTGCAGAGGTTGCGCACTTTACCCACACTATGGAGCTCCCGGCCTCGTACTTTAGTACATGTTCCCATTCGGGTGGACCGGTGCTGCTCCAACAAAACTTGTCTATTGCCCGGCACTCTTATGGCCCCACCGACAATCATACCCCTCCCGGGTCAAGTCCTGGGTGGCCCCTGTGTCACTCCTGACACCTACCACCGTCGTGGCCAAACTAAACTGTCCCAAACAGGGACCCACGTGCAAATAACCTGGGCTCACAAGTTTATCGCCGCCTACCGGGCCAGGGTAGCACACACGCATAACCTCCCCTCTTTGGAGGTACTGACAAGAGGCACGACAATAGACCAAGTTAGGGCCTTCCCAGAAAGGCAAATGTGGCTGCACTGATGAGCTCGGTTCGGTGGCACTATGACTCAATCCCGCCGACGGAGGAGGTTGTCTTTACTGGGTCACATTCTTTATCATTGCAATAACAGTAACTATGCATGATGAAAACGTCAAAACCTATCTCCATACAGTATCACATACGAGTCACTAGTGCAATAACATGATTAGCATTAGCAGGTAATGTAAATAGCAAATTCAACCTAGCAGAAGTTTAATTATTTCTAACACAGGCATATTCATTAATTAAACACGCAAGAATAACACAGAGCAATACTTTAGGGCATATATCAGATGGTCGGATTGCCTGGGGGTCGATGGATTCACCGGAGAGAAGTGTGATCACCTCGCGAAAAAATTCGCCGCAGAAGATTCCCACTCGGAGGGGCTGAATAGAGGGTAGGGGAAAAATGGGCATTTTCAGAAAGTGTAAACATTGTGAAAGTGATGTTATCGGAACGGGCTCGACGAATAGAGAACGTGGGCTTTGGAATCACCTGATTCGGAGTTACGGTCGTGAAAATACGGTCGTTCGTTCGTTAAGCGGTGAAATGAATAAAAACTGTCCATTTCAGCCGCTAACTAGTGAACGTCCGCAACTTAGCGGTTTCGGCCGGCGGGGTTAAACAGAAAGCGCTTTTTGGAGAAATACGTCTTCAGACAGGGAATACATATTCTCCCCTGACACAGCACCGGAGTACGCTTTCAGTAAGAGAAAACGTTCTTCACTAAATACGCCTCCACTTACTCCCCGCGCTGGCTCGGGGTCAATTCCTGGTGTGGCTGACCGGCGGGTCGGTGGGGCCCGCACTGGCCAGCTGAAGGGGGGGTGTCATCGTCCTCCTTCTGCCCGTGCTCGATCGAGGTAGGGGCGGACTCCGGCGAGGTTTGCTGGCGGCTCCGGCCGTCTCCCGCAGCGCTCGGCCTACCGGCGTGCTCGGGAGGCCAAGCCGCATCCATCCCAGCGGTGCACGGACCTCGAGGAGGACTAGGGCGATGGAGGGAGGGGCATCTGCGGCGGAGGCCGTCGGCCATTATCGTGGCCAACGTTCCGGTCGTCCCGGAGATGAACTGGAGATATCGGGCGCTCCGGGAGGATTCGGTGGTCGCTTTGGACTAGAAAAGAGAGAGAGGGAAGCACTGGTTCACTTGAATTTAGGCCGAAATGGGAGGCGACCATGGCGGAGCATGCTGGTGATTCAGGCTCCAGGTGGTGCGGCCGCTCGGATTTGGGGTTTGGGAGGGTTCCAGTGAGGGAGAGGGGAGTGGGTGAGCTCGAGGGAGGGCTTGGCCACGGCTATTTACAGCCGGCCGAGGCGTGCGGATAGGCACGTCCGCCGTGGCATGCTTATCGCCATCCAGGAGCTCCGGCGAGGTGGCGCGCGAGGAGCGGTGCCGACCTGACAATCGTCAGAGGGAGGGGACGGCTCGGGGAGGTAGAAGCCAATCGGAGGGGAAGATGACAGCGTTCACGGGTGGAGCAGTACGGCGGTGACACTCGCTGTGGTATGGGGAGGAAGAATCCGGAGGCGAGAAGGGTCTGAAAAGGGGTAGGTGGACGCCGCGGAGCCGCTAGACATACTCGGACAAGCCGGAGTTGGCCGGAGCGAGCTGGCCGACGCGACCGAACACAGCCAGTGCACAGAGCACGCATTTGGCCAAGCCCACGACGTGGTCACCATGTGTACTGCGTGCTCTGGCATGATACTGCTCATCACACCTTGTCAAATGGACGCCTCACTGCTGAAATAGATGAGGTGGATCACTGGATGGACCAGGATGGCTCTAGAGTAGTCGAGCTGATCCAAAACAGGTTCTGGATAGAAATTTGGATAGGATGTTGTAGTCAGACAGAGGTGCCAATTTGCTGTCCAAGTTGTCACGGTGAAATGTGATAAGAAGGACCACCTGCTGGAGAAATGTGAAGCAAATTGGACCAAGTTTGATCATAGTTCCTTCACAAATGGGCAATCTGGACAGAAACTGGAAATGGAAGTTGTGCTCAAATGGATGAAGGGATTGGGCTGAAATTTGGTGGAGGTTGATGATTTGGAAGTATGGAGTCACAGGTTAAATTTCAGCTCATTTGGATGCCCTATGAAGGTACTTCCTTCACAAAGCTTTCTGCTGAACAGAAACTAAATGGAATTTTTGGTAGAAATTGGCTTGGCAAAATGATATGAATTCTTGCATGATCACATAATACAGGGAATGTGAGGTCCTGGATTAATTTCAAGAATTTTGAAGGAATATAAAATATAGTTGCTTCACAACCTCAAAATGGGTCCAGAAACAAGAACTGGATGATGCTCTCAAACTTTGAACTGTGGAACTTGGGTTCTTGATGGAAATGGTAAATATATGGATAGGAGAAGCTCCACAAATTATTTGGGATTTTTCCTGGCTACCAAAATGGTAGTTCCTTTGGAAATTGCCCAGAATGCAATATTGGCTTTAAATAGGAAAATGCAATTTCCCTTATTTAATTATGGCCAATATTTTTATGGGAGCTCAATATGATCGCAAAGAATATCTCCACAAGTTTTCATGAACTTTGGAGATGGATAGATATTTTCCTGGATTTAATTCCTTTAACTGGCGAAAAAAGGAATTAATTTTAAATGAAAAATATTTCAAATGACTTGACAATATTTTTGCATATCCAGGGTTTACAGAGATAGGATGATCACTGGGAAAAGTTTGGGAGGCAACAGATCAAAGGAAATTGGGGTTCCTTTGTAACTGCAGGAATTAGGGTTTCCCTTCCGATAACTCGAAAGGTAGGGTTTCGGCGGCAAAATCCTGAGAATATATCTTGGGTGGCAAGGTTGGACTGGAGATAATCTCTGGTTGGATAGGAAAGGCAAGGCTATATGACCATCTTCATATACCCAAGAGCGAGAGAAAATCCAATAACATCAAAAAAAAGGCGGGAGTCAAATCCCACGAAGGAAGAAATCGGGGAATGAAAACCAGGGTGTCACAAACGTACCCCCCTTAAGAAAATCTCGTCCTTGAGATTTCTGGGCTTACCTCCCGGCTAAGGGGGACATACCTGGCTGTGACTTGGATCCCTCGGCTGTATTGGTTCACTTCCCTTTTAACTGCCTCTGTTAATGACTCAGGTGCTACCTTCTCAACCTGCTGTATTGAATTCTTCTCTTTCCTATCAGGCAAACCCTTTGTGCTGGTAGTTTGTTGCCTGGGCTTGGTGGGTAGCTCGTAGTATCGACAAATAGCTTGGTTTTCATTGAGCTGCTTCGGGTTTCATTGCGATGCTCCGTACACTGACTGCCAAGGGCGAGACATCCGTTCTGGGTACCGGACTCACGTGCTCGTATGGCCTCGAGTGGCTAGGGGTGGCTTTCTTCTATCTTGTCAGGACGTTCAGTCTGACTGTGGATTCTATAGGGTTGTTCACTTCTATCATATGCATTCGGGCTTTGTCCTCAGGGAATCCCCAACTGAAACGTCAGGCATGATCACTAGGTAATCATAGACAGTAATCTCTCATTCCAATGACACCGTGGCATCGATGAATAGTCGATGCCGACGTGTATGTGCTTTTAGCCATTCTATCTGAATGTCTTATTTCCAAGTGAGTTCAGACTATCAAACTTTGTCAATTACTAAGGTGGCTCTGCCATATATATCCTTTGTAGTCCTTGTTATGCCCACTGAGCTAAACATAGTATGACTAGCATCCGGTGTATCTTTCGGAGCATAGCATCTTATCTTGGTTGATGGCCTTGCTTGTGAAGTTTCTTTTTATTGACCATCACAGAGCTTGTGTATCCGAAACTTCTTTGTTCTTGGAGGTTCCTTTTGTGGGCCTGTCATGACCTGCCAACATGGCTCCTTGGTCATATCATAACTTACTCTTGCATATCTCGTAGGGATTGCTGTGTTCATATCCTTCTCTGAAGTATGGTGCCAATGTTCCTCTAAACACAGTCATTCCCGTGTACGAGTGGCTCGCATGAACTGATCCACTAGACTTCATGCTCACAACATATGCAGGGGTAGGATAAATCCTTTCATAATCACTGAGTTCTGAGGCGGATGTGTGTCCAGAGTAGTTCGTGCTTCTGACAAGATTGTTGTGGGCACGATGGCGTGTTGAAGAAGGCTGAATTCCTTACGCTCGAAGCTTCTGCCAAGGTAGCATGCTAAAGAAGGCTGGATATCATACCCCAAAAGCTTTCCTTCATGTCGCTTACTGCGGAAGGTCATGTGAATTATGCTGGAAGCTTACCGCGGTAGCGGGCTGAGGAAGATTGGAGTACCGTATCCCAGAAGATTTCCCCCCCTAGTGGCGTAGCGAGGAAGATTGGGGAGTCTTGCGTCGCAAGCTCCTCCCGATAGCTTGCGGAGGAAGGCTGGGTTCCCTGTACCAGAGGCCTTTCAATGTGATATGCGGTCTTAACAGAAGATATTCCATTGGTCATGCATACCACTTGTCCTTCTACTGGCCTGATCATTGCTGATGGAGAGGTTGCACAACTAATGCAGACCTCATGTTGACAATTAATCCGGGATACCAGATGTTGCCGGTAATAAGCGGTTGGCGGATAATTCCATTCGGTTCGGCTGAGCTTCCAGGCATGTGAAATCCTCATTGATTCTGGGCAGCCATGAACTTATCCATAATACTCGCAAACCTTGTTCACAGAGCCCAAAAATTTTGTATACACACTGGTGACTTCCAAAATATGTGTTGAAGCTTGTATCAACATACCAGAGTTTTGTTGTTGCTCCCGGCACATTTATATTCTTGAAATATGTCTTCTGTGAGGAATAAATGATCCTTGAGTCCATTGAGAAAGACTCAAGGTCCACCCCACTGACGGAAATAATCCTTGTGTCGTGGACCGAATACTTTTCTCTTGCTGGTGTCCATTCCCGATAGCTCATCTGACTGTTCCTTAGGTGTGATTTGTTCTGAGGCAAACTCTCTCAGGTATATTCTGGCCTTGTCCGTGGCACGCAGAGTCTGCTTCTGACCCATGACCGGCCCGGTGATAATGTTCTGAATATCGGGCAGTTGGCTTGGCTTGACTCTTACTAAATTTGGATTATTGGGTATTATCCAAGTTGTGTTTTAGTCTTCTTAGTGGTACTTGCGGATGGATCTAGTCAGAGCAAGAGAACGGAATCGAGAAAGAGGCAAGAACTGCGAAAACCAAAAAGAAAATAAAGCTCAAATTTTGAGGACTTTACACACGTGGCCAAAGATTCACTAGTATAACTAGCCTAGCGCACTCGATGCACATCTAAGGACTTAGAAGCAAAACCACACAATGCTCTTGGTAGCAATTGTTGTCAAGCTCCCACTACTTCCTTAGGGAACATCAAACTCGACGCATGACCATAGCCAAGGTGGCTTAGTCAACGATCCTAGGGTTAACGAGAAAAGATGGAATTTATAAGCGTTTCCCAAAGGAAACTAGATTTGAAAAGAGAAATGCCATGGTTAGCAAGCAAGCCAGGGATATCTGGTTTACCTAGGGGTTAAGGGCTCATGGGTCAATGCCTGGAGCGGATTTTTCCCACCAGAGGCAAAGGCCACGAGAGTTAAGGTCTGATGCGGGGAAACCTTTGGGATTGCCTTATGATCAAAAGTAGCCATGCCGGTTTGGCAAAGATGGCTGAAATCCATCTGGGCTTTCTACTGAGCACAAGACAATGAGGTCCAGCTAGGGTAACCTATAGTCAGCCTGGCTCTGATACCATCTGTTGTGGCGCCCCGCCTGAATACCACTATAGACAAACGGTCGCCGCACACACCAGCCCAGGAAATCACTCTGTCATGCGCTTTTACAACAAGTATCATGAACACATGCATTTCTATTAATGGATATATAAGTCTACATGATAATTTTACAAGGGTAATGGCAGTAGAAAAGCTCTATCTAAGGCTGCATGGTCTTGGTGCGGCTCCAATCCACAGGAATCTGACTGGGTTACTCTTCTAGCCCGCGAAGACTCCGACTCCTTGCTAGTGGATGTCGAATCCTTAGGTGAACCTGGCCACATTGAAGGCCGCTGAGTACTTTTGAATGTACTCTCAAGCAAACCAAACCAACATATACACCAAGCATAGCAATCCATGGCATTCAAGCATGCTTTTGTTATTTTAACATCATTAACTATCATACTATAACAGGGTTATCTGGTAATATTAATCATCATGTCATAACAGGAATATCTATCACGATAACTATCAAAGTAACTGCAATATAACGAAGGTAAAGCATACCAAGAAGCGAATTTGTCTTCCTAATATTATCATGGTGCAATCCTAATCTGACCCAAATCCGGTCCAAATCTTGCGGTCATCCGACCACTCATCTCATAGCCATCGCATGGCTAACATTCAAATTCCCGACATCATCTGATGTCCATGCATCTCCATTGCAAGTCTGACAAACCTTACCATTCTCTGGTTCAGTCTTAGCAGTAACATTATATAGTTTGTTCCTCCAGACTCGACACAGACCAAATAGTGTGACCTAGTACGAACTGTGTCCCATGACCGAGGACGCGGCTATTCGAATAGATTTACACTCTACAGAGGTTGCGCACTTTACCCACACTATGGAGCTCCCGGCCTCGTACTTTAGTACATGTTCCCATTCGGGTGGACCGGTGCTGCTCCAACAAAACTTGCCTATTGCCCGGCACTCCTACGGCCCCACCGACAATCATACCCCTCCCGGGTCAAGTCCTGGGTGGCCCCTGTGTCACTCCAGACACCTGCCATCGTCGTGGCCAAACTAAACTGTCCCAAACGGGGACCCGTGCGCAAATAACCTGGGCTCACAAGGTTATCGCCGCCTACCGGGCCAGGGTAGCATGCACGCATAACCTCCCCTCTTTGGAGGTACCGACAAGAGGCAAGGCAATAGACCAAGTTAGGGCCTTCCCATAAAGCGAAATGTGGCTGCACTAATGAGCTCGGTTCGGTGGCACTATGACTCGATCCCGCCGACGGAGGAGGTTGTCTTTATTGGGTCACATTCTTTATCGTTGCAATAATAGTAACTATGCATGATGAAAACGTCACAACCTATCTCCATACAGTATCACATACGAGTCACTAGTGCAATAACAGGATGAGCATTAGCAGGTAATGTAAATAGCAAATTCAACCTAGCAGGAGTTTAATTATTTCTAACATAGGCATATTCATTAATTAAACATGCAAGAATAACACAGAGCAATGGTTTAGGGCATATATCAAATGGTTGGCTTGCCTGGGGGTCAATGGATTCACCGGAGAGAAGTACGATCACCTCGCAGAAAAAATTCGCTGGAGAAGATTCCCTCTCGGAGGGGCTGAATAGAGGGCAGGGGAAAAATGGGCATTTTCAGAAAGTGTAACCATTGTGAAAGTGATGTCATCGTAACGGGCTCGACGAACAGAGAACGTGGGCTTTGGAATCACCTGATTCGGAGTTACGGTCGCGAAAATACGGTCGTTCGTTCGTTAAGCGGTGAAATGAATAAAAACTGTCCATTTCAGCCGCTAACTCGTGAACGTCCGCAACTTAGCGGTTTTGGCTGGCAGGGTTAAACAGAAAGCACCTTTTGGAGAAATACGTCTTCAGACAGGGAAAACGTATTCTCCCCTGACACAGCACCGGAGTACGCTTTCAGTATGAGAAAACGTACTTCACTAAATACGCCTCGACTTACTCCCCGCGCGGGCTCGGGGTCAACTCCTGGTGCGGCTGACCGGCGGGTCCGCGGGGCCCGCACTGGCCAGCTGGAGAGGGGTGTCGTCGTCCTCCTTCTTCCCGTGCTCGACCGGGATAGGGGCGGATTCCGGCGAGGTTTGCCGGCGGCTCCGGCCGTCTCCCGCAGCGCTCGGCCTACCTGCGTGCTTAGGAGGCCAAGCCCCATCCATCCCAGGGGTGCACGAACCTCAAGGTGGACCAGGGCGACAGCGGCTTGGGCGTCTGCGGTGGAGGCCGTCGGCCGTGATCGTGGCCAGCGCTGCGGTCGTCCCGGAGATGAACTGGAGATATGGGGAGCTCCGGGAGGCTTCGGTGGTCGCTTTGGTGGAGAAAAGAGAGAGAGGGAAGCGCTGGTTGGCCTGAATTTAGGCTGAAATGGGCGGCGACCGTGGCGGAGCTCGCCGGTGATTCGGGCTCCAGGAGGTGCGGCCGCTCAGAGTTGGGGAGTGGGGTGAGCTCGAGGGAGTGCTTGGCCACGGCTATTTATAGCTAGCCGAGGCGTGCGGATAGGCACGGCCGCCGTGGCGTGCTTATCGCCGTCTTGTTGCTCCGGCGAGGTGGCGCGCGAGGAGCGGTGCCGACCTGACGATCGTCAGAGGGAGGGGACGGCTCGGGGAGGAAGAAACCAACGGGAGGGGAAGATGACGGCATTCACGGGCGGAGCAGTACGGCGGTGGCACTCGCCGTGGCATGGGGAGGAAGAATCCAGAGGGGAGAAGGGTCTGGAGACGGGCAGGTGGACGCCGCGGAGCCGCTAGACACACTCGGACAAGCTGAAGTTGGCCGGAGCGAGCTGGCCGACGCGACCGAACGTGGCCAGTGCACAGAGCACACGTTTGGCCGTGCCCACAATGTGGTCACCATGTGTACTGCGTGCTCTGGCACGCTACTGCTCATCACACCTTGTCAAATGGACGCCTCACTGCTCAAATAGATGACGTGGATCACTGGATGGACCAGGATGGCTCTAGAGTAGTCGAGCTGATCCGAAACAGGTTCTGGATAGAAATTTGGACAGGATGTTGTGGTCAGACAGAGGTTCCAATGAGCTGTCCAAGCTTATTTGGATGCCCTATGAAGGTACTTCCTTGACAAAGCTTTCTGCTGAACAGAAACTAGATGGAATTTTTGGGAGAAATTGGCTTGGCAAAATGATATGAATTCTTGCAGGATCACATAATATAGGGAATGTGAGGTCCTGGATTAATTTCAAGTATTTTGAAGCAATATAAAATATAGTTGCTTCACAACGTCAAAATGGGTCCAAAAACAAGAACTGGATGATGCTCTCAAACTTTGAACTGTGGAACTTGGGTTCTTCATGGAAATGGTAAAGATATGTATAGGAGAAGCTGCACAAATTATTTGGGATTTTTCCTGGCTACCAAAATGGTAGTTCCTTTGGAAAGTGCCCAGAATGCAATATTGGCTTTAAATAGGAAAATGCAATTTCCCTTATTTAATTATGGCCAATATTTTTATGGGAGCTCAATATGATCACAAAGAATATCTCCACAAGTTTTTATGAACTTTGGAGATGGATAGATATTTTCCTGGATTTAATTCCTTTAACTGGCAGAAAAAGGAATTAATTTTAAATGAAAAATATTGCAAATGACTTGACAATATTTTTGCATATCCAGGGTTTACAGAGATAGGATGATCACTGGGAAAAGTTTGGGAGGCAATAGATCAAAGGAAATTGGGGTTCCTTTGTAGCTGCAGGAATCAGGGTTTCCCTTCCGATAACTCGGAAGGTAGGGTTTCGGCGGCAAAATCCTGAGAATATATCTTGGGTGGCAAGGTTGGACTGGAGAGAATTTCTGGCTGGATAGGAAAGGCAAGGCTATATGACCATCTTCATATACCCAAGAGTGAGAGAAAATCCAATAACATCGAAGAAAAGACGGGAGTCAAATCCCACGAAGGAAGAAATCGGGGAACGAAAACCAGTGTGTCACAGGGTCCTCCTTGTCATCTTCTTCTTCTTCCTCTCCTTCTTCGTGGACGCCCTGCGTGATGCAGGGGCTTAGCCCCAGACCGCGGGGCAAACGTACAATGAAAGAGGTAAGAGAGACACTTACACGTCATTGGCGACCCACTTCCTCTTCTTCAGGACCAACGGCGGACGGTCCTCGCTGTCGCCCTCGCGACACCTCCTCCCGAGACCTCCTCCTGAGGTGTCCTTCCGAGGCCCGGCGGCCTCGTCCTCAGCGTCATCCTTCTCCGCATGGGGCTCAGTGCCCCCGCCGGCGGCGCCAATCTCCTCCATGCGCGGCTCGCCAACCATCGCGCTGTCACCCCCCGTGTCGGTAGGTCGGGAGGGGACAACACTGAACCGGGTGTCGTCGTCGTGATCATCATCGTCCTCGGGGTCACGGATGACTTGGCGGCGGGTCCGCGTGGCGGGGCCGCCGTCGCTCCCCTCGGCGTCGCCGCCCGAGACCTCGGCGTCGTCCAGGTCCCCCGAGCCGGGAACCACAACGAACGGGTTCTCGCGGGGCCCCTCATGGCCCTCCTGCACGAGGCCCCACTCGTTGAGGAGCGGTATCTCCGCGGCCAGCTCCTCGGTCCCCTCATAGCAGTACAGCGGGAGCGCGTCCTCGGGCGGGTCCCTCGGGGTGCTGCCGAGCAAGATCTGCATAATCCTATCCACCACCTCCGACTTCAGGATGGCGACGCTCAGCCGCATGTGGTTCGTACCGGCGAGTTTCCACACCGGGTTCGAGCGCAGCTAGAGTGGCGCTATGCACCGCTGCAGAAACTCCTTGATGACCATCGCCCCCGTGAGGCGCGCCGCCTTGTGGTCGGCCAGCCGCTCCCAGACGGGCTCCAGCCTCGGGTCGGTGAGCTTCTCGTGCTCCCAGCCCGAGCGCTTCACGGTAGGAGCCGTCGGCTCCATCAGCAGCTGGTTGCGGTGGCGCGTATCCA
Source organism: Elymus sibiricus (assembly GCA_039707655.1). Taxonomy (NCBI): domain Eukaryota; kingdom Viridiplantae; phylum Streptophyta; class Magnoliopsida; order Poales; family Poaceae; genus Elymus; species Elymus sibiricus. Next base: position 163,677,910 of record CM077670.1, read on the forward strand.
TGTAGATCCAGCACTGCCTGTAACCTTCCACCTTCTTTGGGATCTTCAGGCTAATCATGTCGTTCTCCGTCGCCTTGACGGCAAGGAATGAGGCACACGCGGATCGATGGTTCGCCACGGTCAGCCGTAGGCTAAAGAAGTGGCGGAAGAGTGCCACTGAGGGCATCACGCCCACGAAGGCCTCACAGTAAAAGGCGAAGATGGCCAGGAGGAAGATGGAGTTGGGTTGAAGATGGAGAGCTTGGATCTGGTAGTGGGTGAGGATGGCGTTGAAAAAGTCTGAGAGCGGCGGCACCAGGCCAGCGTAGACGCTGTGGATGAAGAAGGGGAATGTTGTCGTCTCCAGATCGCGCCGCGCGCGCGCGCCATCCCAGATCTTCGTTGCCCCATTCTCGTTATGGTCACCGGCAACCATCGAGAGCACCTTGTCCAGGCACTCTTGGTTCGCGATGATGGATCGCTGCAGGGCTGGCTCCATGGCCGGCGCGCTCGGCGTCGTGGCCGCCGCCTTGCCTTTCTTGCTGGCGGGTGCCATTGCTATGCGGTGAAGCTCGGAAAGCGAGGAAGGGGCGGTGCTTAGGAGTAGAGGCACGAGAGATCGGGCGCTGGAGGAGGCAGCAGTGGAAAGGAAGCAAGGATGGCTTGCGCCCCGCGTTGGCAAGCTTTTTGGCAGGTGTAGGCGGTTATCGAGGCTTAGTGGGGAAGTGGGGGCGTCCCACGTCCCATCGTGCGCCACGCGTCGAGCCTGGGCCCCGCAGTCTGTCAGGGCCCGTGCCGTTTCGCTCCCAAAGGGCGGGAACGTGCGCGCCACGGGCCCGGGGGCTACTGTCGGGCCATTGGGAACCAGGGTACCTCAGCCCGTCTGCCTGCGGCCCAGGATCCAATGCTTAGCAAAGGCCCAAGACGCGGCCCATTTAAGGACGTCATGAAGCGAAGACATCTCGCGAGGCGCCAGCCTCCCGAGGACCCCACCTCAAGGCACGAGCCACCAGCACTTAGCCGCAGCAGCGGCGGAGACCACGCGAGGTCGTCTCGCGAGGCTGCCTCCCGAGGCGCCCTTCCGAGGCGGGCGCCCGAGGCCCTAGGGCCTGACGTCAGTTGCGTGGTCCTGTGCCCATCACATGGGTGACGCGCGTGCCGACGAACGGCAACAGAGGCCGCGCCAGCGGGCGTGGACAGAGAGACTTTCCTCTTTGGTGCTAAAGGGGCAGCCCCAGCTGCCCACCCCCAAAGCAAGTCCCAAGGACTGCCCGTTTGGTGAAAGAAGACCGAGACAGCAAGGCGCGCAGGGCGGAGGTCATCACCGAGCCCACCGGCGCGTCATAGATCATGCTTTTGTAGGCGAAGACCGCCTTTAGTTAGGATAGCCTGAGCGCTTGTCCCCTTTCAAAACCCGCCAAGTGTGGCAACCCTTCGCACCTAAGTTTTCAGGGGAAGAGGACCAAGGCGGCTATAAAAGGGGCAGAGCTGCCATTGTAGAGGGGACCGATTCCTCCATCTCCTATCTTGTACGCAAGAACACATCCTTGCCACGGCAATCCCAAACCACAAGTAGGAGTAGGGTTTTACACCGCAAGGTGGCCCGAACCTGGGTAACCGTCGTGTCCCCTGTTATGCTCCCACGTAGCGCTCTTGCCGTAGTCTCGCCGTGGTCACCCTTGGTCGGGAAGAACTAGCTAGCCCCCAGTGTTCGAACCTCTAGATCCCCGGAGCCACGGTTCCGATAGTGTCCATGTCCTTGGGGTCATCCTCTGCAGGTGCCTCTACGGGCTCCTTCTACTCGGCGGGCGAGGCTTGATTGTCTTCACCAAGGTTCTCAATGGTTTCGAGGGCAGTGCCGTTATCGGCGTCGCCTGTGGTGTTGGTCGTACTTCTGCTTCCGTTTCCTCCCTTTGACCACCTCTTCGGGCGGCGACGCTTAGTGTTCTCCTTAGGTTTATCCTGAGGGCTGTCTTTGGGAGTGTCGACCATGTAGACATCATAGGTAGACGTTGCCTCCCAATCCCCTGTACGGGTTTTGGCGGGCGGATTCGCTTCGGTATTGCCACGGACATCTTCATCCTTGTCAGTGGCTTCATCGGAGCCATAGTCAAGCTCATCAGTCAAGTCCTTGACCGGGGCGACTAAGTGGGTGGTGGGTGGGACGAAAATTTCCCGATCATCGGCTTTGCATCCGATCCTATCATAGACCGCGGATGAGATGTCCAAGTGTCATGGGAAAACGACGATCTATGGGATCGGGAGGATCCCTTTGCGGTTCGGCTGTCGGATCAATGTACTACAAAGAGCAGGGCTAATAGATGTGACAACAAGGAATGATTTATCCAGGTTCGGGCCGCATAGAGCGTAAAACCCTACTCCTATTCTTGTGGTTTGATTGTGTATGAGCTCAAGGTTACAAAGAGCACAGGTTGCAGGCAAGGAGCGCAGGAAGTGTAGCTACAATGTGTAACTGAACTAAAAGTCGACCGTTCTAAGTGTAACCGTGGGCCTCCTTTTATAGGCCAAGGGGTTACCACAGTGGCTAATACAGTCATTTACTGGGTATGAATAGTGACTTGCACCGTCACCACGTCTATCTCCTGATGGGGTAGGACAAGCGCATTAAATGCACCGTTAGGTGTTACTTCGGGGAGGCGAGGCTTTGGGTAAAAGATCTGTACCACCGGTCCTGGCACCCTCCTGTTATCTTGACACGTCCCAGGGACGGGTGTCATTAAAGTTAATCTTTGCGTGGCGTGCTGACACATGCCTTGGCCAGCTATGTTGACTGCCTCCCCGCTCGACACCTATCATACGTGCTTATCTAGCCGATGATGAGGTGGAGCGTTAACAGGACAGAATGAGCTTGCTCGCACAGAGCTTGCCGGGCCTCGCTTGCCGGCAAGGAGCTTGCCGGCAACCAGAGTCTTGGTCTTCACCTTGCCAGCACGAAGCTTGCCGGCAAGGGCAATCTTGATCTTCAGTACTAGAATAGTACTTCTCGATGACCTGCCTGGAGGTCTTCTTCACGGTCTTGTTTATTGAGCCTTGATTCATAGCAACCCTTCGGCAAGCCCTTGCCATCAGGAAGGCTACAACTGCATGTGCATAAGACAGGGTATGAGAGCACCCATGCTTTAGTACACCGACACCAGGTTTTGGATCCGGTCCAGCACCTCATTTATCTGCGAAAGCTCCTTCATGCTTAGGACCTGGCTATAGGTTGAGCCAATCCGAAGTGGCTTGTTCGGGCTGCTTGATGCAACACTGTCCTCCTACTTGTCCAAGACTGATTCCTGGTTAGCGAGAGAAGAAATCTCTTCGATAGTTGATGACGAGGCTGTTGCTGCCGGGCCCATCGTCGAGCTTGGCTTGGGGCTAGCATCCGAGGATGCCAGGCCGAGCGTGACGGCCGCCGGATCCCTCTCCGGGATCAGTTCTGCGGAAAGATCGGATCTGAGGATCAGGTCGGGAGCTGATTCCGGGGTCTTGACGTCGGAGGGATTCTAGGGCTGGTCCAAGGTCCACCCCGAAAGGACCAGGTCACCTCGAGTGTCCGCGATGTACTCCAGGCTCCCGAACATGATGGTTTGACCTGGGGGAAGTTGTCGAGGCGGCCTAGGCGGCCGGTCGGATCAGCGTGCAGCACGATGCTGCCGAAGGCAAAAAGATGGTCGGGGATGAAGAAGTCGCCATAGCCAATGCTACTATCAAATTGCAAGCGAGCCATCAATCGGAAGTGATCACACAGCAAGCTCTCAATGAAAGCACCAATGTCGGTGTCAAAACCAGCAGATCTCGGGTAGTGGGGCCCGAGCTGTGAGCTCGGATCGATGGTTAACAGGAGACGAGGGACACGAAGATTTACCCAGGTTTGGGCCCTCACAAAGGAGGTAAAACCCTACGTCCTACTCTTGCTTATATTGTGGATGTGTCAAGGTATAGATTTGATCTACCTCGAGATCGTAAGTTGCGGTCTAAACCTAGAGGATGATGTGTCCATCTATGCCTCTACGGACTAAACCCTCTGTTTTATATAGGCACCAGGGATACCTAGGGTTACACATGGTCGGTTGCAATCTAGGGATTACATGCCGAATCTAATATCCTTGAGGTACACGCCAAGTCTTCGGTGAGGCCCGATATTTTGGTTCTTCAAGTTGGAAACTTCCGGAGTCCTTGCTTTTTGACGGCCATGAGTCTGGCCCATGGACTAGATTGACTAGGCTGGGACCCCCTATACCAAGACACCGTCAGCCGGGTTACCAGAAAAGAAAGGGGCACGGCCCACAATTGCGATCTTGTCACGAGTCTCACCAAGAAGTTTCTTGGTGGCCTTCATTAAGTCACTGGAAGACAAGTTATGATTGCTGAAGCGCAAGTCGTCGTCCAACTCGCCAGTGTACTTGTCGTGGTTTTGTCACGGCAGATGTCCTCATGAATGGACTTAGTGGTGAGGACATCGCAACTATGTGGAAGCTTGAACGGGGTTGATCAGAATCGGGAGACGCGGATTTACCCAGGTTCGGCCCCTCATGGAGAAGGTAAAAGCCTACTCCTGCTTGATTGATATTGCTGTGGATCTCGATTACAAGTGTGCGGATTCGCTAGCCTAGCTCTCGAGAGATTGCAATTTAGTATTTTCATCCTAGAAACTCCCCTTTATATAATAGGCTGAGTCCCTAGGTTTACAGAAGATTCCGGGTCGTACTCGTGACCCATAACCTACTCTAACTCTCTCTCATCTTGTTTTCCAAGTTAAGAAACTTCCTCTTTCTGGGCCTTCTCCTTGAGCCGGCCCACAAGGTCTCTGAGAGCCGGCCGCCTGCCGGGTCTCACTTTGAACCTCCGGCCCATTTTTGTTTACCTTCACGTTGACCTGTCAGTGAGATGACTCACTGAGCCTCAAGACTCAGGGCCGGGTCATGCTCACGCCGGGTCTCAACTAGGGGGAACATCCCCAACATTTGCCCCCAGTTTGACTTGGATTTATCCATGTTAAACTCCATCCTGAAAAATAAGAAACAAAGGAAATCATGAAAGGTTGCACTCTGGTCCAGATCTTCCTTGAGCCGGCAATGGTTCCCTCCTTCCCGTCCTTTGTACTATCTTTCTTCGCAACTCCCTGGCCGGGTTAAAATGTTCGCTGGGTCATGTAGCTTTTCACAACACTTGGAAAATTTCGCCACTAAACTCTGTGACATCACCCCATTTATCTCTGATATATGCATGTGACCTCATAATGGATCTTTCAAAAGATATGCCAAATCTTGTTAGGCACGAAAATCGAGGCGCCCTTTGAGCAGGAAATTACTGCGCCACCCTGGGGTCTCACCCTGCTGCTACGGGTGCCATTCCCCTTATAAATAGACCGGAGGGGGCTCTAGATTCACTTTAACTGTGCCCCATCGAGCCCTTCGAGCCCTTCTTCTTCCTCTCGCTTCCAGTGCCACCGCGCCGTCCGGAGCTCACCGACCTCAAGAACAGTAGCGACAGCGACCTCTTCGCCACTGCCGGAGTCCGTCAAGCACGCCGTGGCCACGCCCGAGAAGCTCGAAGCCTTCCAATCTCTTCTTGCAAATCGTTAAGTACCTCATTCAATCTCCATTTTTTTTCACAGCTGTTCTTTGCCCAGTTCATCGGTGTTCTTAACAATGTCACGGTAGATCTAGTTTCCACATAAACATTCGTCCGTAGATGTGATGTTGCTTCCGTGGTATATTTGGTACCTTTTAGATCCTCTCTGTAGTTGAAATAGATCCCATCCAACAACACCTTCGCCAACACTGCCATAGCTAGGTCTTTTTATTTTTCTTTTGATCCGCACAGTAGTTGTTTGTGACACCTTGACCCGGACCTTGCTTCACAGCCTTTTTCCGGGTCTCAGACTTCCTTTGATATGCTTGCCGGCTTATACTTTAGATAGTGTTTTGCCAGCGCTCAGCTATTTTGGCCGACTCATACATGTACTATTCTTTTGCCGACTCTTAAATTATAATGATCCATGACTGCTCCATGCTAGTAAATATCAACTCAATGCTCTCAACCCACATGTTAGGACTGACTTATAATTAATTTCCTTCATTTTTGTAGCTGAGTTTCATTGCCACCTGCATCGATGGCTCCTAAAGTGAGCAAAGCTGCCAATTGGGTTAAGTTGTGCATGATGGAACTCATGCTCGAAGATCTGGTGAACATCGGGTTGCTCCCACCTAAAGAACAAATCGAATGGCGAGCCGCCAATGAGGAGACCCGGCCAACTCCGGGTCCCAATGAGATTGTTATCTTTGGGGATCATCTGGACAGAGGCTTCCGACCGCCTGGTTCCAAATTTTACCGCGACATCCTTCACCACTTTGGCATCAGGCCACAAGACCTTGCTCCCAACTCGGTATTTAATTTGAGTAACTTCCAGGTTTTCTACGAAGTGTATCTCCAAATTGAACCAACATTCAGTCTATTCCAGGAATTCTTTTACTGCAACCGCCAGACCAAATGCAAGAACGGGCCGAGTCTAGAATATGGGGGAGTCACGATACAACGAAGGAGGAACTCTCCGTTCCCTGAGATGGTTCTGGCGAGTCACCCCAAGTCCTGGCATAGGACTTGGTTTTATTGCAGAGATACGTCTCCAGCGCAACAACATCAACTATCGGGTTACAGACCAGATCGGCTTCCGGCTTCAATACAATTTGATGCTTATGCCATTGCTGAAGAGAGGGCGGCACTGAAGCCCATCTATTAAAAAATCAATGCTTTAATTGCTCATGGCCTGACTGGAGTTGACCTGACCCGGTGTCGGATGAGCTGGAGGATCCAGCCCTTAGCTTCAGGAGCCGTCTCATGTGTGAATACACAGGCGAGTTGGATGACAACCTGCGCTTCAGTAAGCAGAACCTATCTTCCATTGATTTTATGAAGGCCACCAAGAAGCTTCTCGGTGAGACCCGGGAAAAAATTGCCATGGTGGGCCTTGCCCCTTTCTATGCTGGCAACCCGGTGCCAGATGTAAGTCGCCCCTTTTATTTCCATACTTGATTATTTGTGCAATTTCACTCGTTGTCTGATATGCCATCTCTCATTACCTTAGGAAAATTCCGAGTGGTGGAAGACAGAGCTGGAAACCCCAACGCCACCTAAGGACCGGAACCAAGAAGAGGCGGATGAAGAGGAAGATGAAGATCATGAGGTAGAACTCGATTCCCTTGGTCGCCTGTTTATTGAACTTGCTGACGCCGACTTGTCACAGGATCAAGTCGGAACGAGTAGAGCCGGCAGAGGTGAGGTAAACATGTCTTCCTTTGACTCGGAAATGCCTGGCCGGAGGAGAACCTGGCAGGCGGTTCATAAGGTACCCTTCTCTCATCCAGAGGCTCACTTAGACAAACACTTTTCTTTGAAGAAAACACAGCACGCTGAAGCCTTAAAAAGGAAGACTCAGAGCAGCTTTGGTGAGTTATCTGGCGGTCTTTCATACGAAAGATCTCCATGCCGGGCTCATCTCAACATACCGACGAGCCCTACACCCAGTCACCCGCAAGCCGGCTTGTTCAATCAGCCACTGCCGCGCTCCGAGTCGGCCTATCAGACTTCTCCTTCGTCTGATGAATCCAGCACCACCTAGGTGCTGGTTTTCAATATCAATCGCGGGTAAATTTACAACTGCCAACTGCTTTATTCATAATCATGCCTTTTCATCTTATTGAATGATGGTGTTTGTTATTTTCAGTGCCAAAGCCTTTGTGAAGAAAAAGGCTGGCGGGTCTTCTACCCCCACAACAGAGATTGAGGGGTGTCCTTCTCATGGTATGGTGATGGACAACCCAGACATCCATGACGACCCGACTGGTGATGAAGAGCCGCCTTTTCAAGAGAGAACAACAAGCCTTGTTCGTGTTCCGACTCCTCCCCCCATTGAGGAGAGGGAGAAAGAAAATCCAACACTAGAACAGCCAGCTGTAACGGCTCAGGACGATGTGATCGTAACTGGTGAAGCCCATAGCACACCTCCAGAGACCTCGACCTCCTTAGCTAAGATCATAGCTAAAGATGAGTCACCAAGCAAAGAAAAAGGGAAAACAAGTCTTCATTTTCAATCATTTGAAGATCAAGATGTGGACTCCCTTCATCAAGGCTATTTGACCCGACTGTCTGAGAGCCGGGATATGGAGGTTGCTATGGTAAATTGCTTGAAAGGAAAATATGAGGTATATCCTATTGCTTCCTCATTTACTTATGTATATTTATGTAGCCTCCAAATCTTAAGTAAAGAAGGTTAGTGATTTGCTTGAGATTTGCTGGAACTTGAACTCAGAATAAATCCGGGTTGACAACCTTAGCTGTAGTCAATTGTAGCCCCCAAGCACCGGGTCACTATGTAATAGTGGGCTGGGGCTTGTATGTTTGAACCGTAATAGAAGCAAGTGGTAGCCCCCAAGGGTCGGTTCATCAATGTGTGATGGGCCGGGTCTTCAAGAAATTTAGCTAAAATGCGAATGCATTAGCCCCCAGTGCTGTGTTGCATGCTTGCAGCGACACGGGACTTCATACTTTTTTGCAGCTTGAATTTGCACAATTTAGCCCCCAAGTACCGGGTCATGCGCCTACAGCGACTCGGGACATTAAACTGCTTGAAAACATGATAGATAAAGAAGCTAATATCCTGTAGCCCCCAAGTGCCAGGTCAGCCGCCTGTGGCGACTTGGGACTTCCAATAAAAAGCTAACTTGTACATACTTATGCAGAACATGCTGAAGCAAGTTGAGTCACAGGTCGCCGGCTTAAAGGACGAAGTGACATATGAGAAGAAGTTGCGGGGAAGTGGCTGAAAAACTATCATTAGATTTCCAAGAATCACTTCTGAAGTGTACAGACAAGTTGGAAAAGACGAAGAAAGCCTTTGAAGAAGAGAGAAATGTCTTGACCAAACGTGCTGAAGAGGCCGAGTCAAAACTCGAGCCGATAACTCAGGAACTGGCGACTCTGAAAGACCACATTTTAAAAATGTGCATAGCCATCTTTGGTAAGTAAAGTTCTTCCTTTTATCAACTCGCCAAATAAATCTGGGTTACTGATGTATATCATTTTCATTGACAGGTAGAAGAGGTCACAATGTGATGGGAGCTCCTCTGGTGAAATTGAAAGCCGTCTACAAGTTCCTTGAATAGCTATATGTCGGCGGTGCCAAGTGTATCATGGCGGTGAAAAACGCCAAGGCTCCTCCTTACCATATTATGGAAATGATCAAGGAGTTGTCCACCGTTTTAGAATGGATTGTCGAGTTAAAAAGATCTGCTTGCCGACAAGGAGCCGTTAGTGCCTTGACATTGGCCAGAGCATATGATCCGGAGATGGATCCGGCTCTTCTAGCGGACGGTTTCCCAGAACTGAAAGAGGACGACTCAGTTTTTACTGAGTCAGACTATCTTCGTTGCGTGCGAGCGATCTGCCCCGTGGCCACCAAGATTGCCGATGAATTGGACTTGAACAAGTTCCAAGTCGATTATTCTAAAGATGGTAAACGCGGAAGCATTCTAGAGCTGCAACCCGTCGAACTGAACCCGCCACGTAAGCAAGACTTTTCCTTAGATGTCAACACTGCAGATGTGCTTAATGAAGATATGGTTTTTGAGGCATTGTCTTCAATCCAGTGGCTCGCTGAAAGCCACCGGACCAATGAGGATGATGAGAAGACTGAAGAAACAAAACATGTCAACCCGGTAGCTACAGGCGCAGAAGGTGAACAAAGCAATGTCAACCCGGAAGATCCATCTGCCAAGTCTCAGCCATCAAGCGCTCCGCAAGTTTGAACTTTCTGTGATAAACTTTTATAGTGGAAATAGCCCAGGTGGGGCTTGTAATGACTTGATGTCTAAACTTCTGTAAAACTGGCAGTGCCATCGAGCACTTGTTATTTTGTGATATACTTGGGTTCCCTTTGAATGTCGTCTATCCCGTAGTTGTGTTACAACCCGGCGTATGATAGTAATATATGTCCCAAGTGTTGTCATTGCTTGAATATGAATCATGAGATCCGGCTACCGTATGTCGGTGTACTACGACATGGGTGCCCTCGTACCCAGACTTGTGCACAGGCAGTTGTAGCCTCCCCGCTAATAAGGGCTTGACAGAGGATAACTACGACTCCAGACTCAACACCAAGACCATGAAGAAGACCTCAAGGCAGGTCGTCGAGAAGTACTATTCTAAGTACTAAAGATCGACATTGTTCTTGCTGGCAAGCTTCGCCCCAGCATGGTGAAGACTAAGGCTATGGTTGCCGGCAAGCTCCCTTCCCGGCAAGCAAGGCCCGGCAAGCTCCGTGCCAGCAGGTTTGTTTCTGTCCCGTTACCGCTCCACCTCACCATCGACCAGATAGGCTCGTGGGCTAGGTGTCGAGTGGGCAGACAGTCAACATGGCCGGCCAAGGCACATGTCAGCATGCCGCGCCATGATTAACTTTAATGACACCCGTCCCTGGGATGTGTCGGGATTACAGAAGGGCGCCAGGACCGGTGGTATAGATCTTTTGCCCAAAGCCTCGCCTCCCCGACGTAGCACCTTATGGTGCATTAAATGCATTTGTTTTACCCCATTGAAAAATAGACGTGATGATGGTACAAGTCACTGTTCACACTCTGTAATGAACGTATTGGCCATTGTGGTAACCCCTTGGCCTATAAAAGGAGGCCCATGGCTACAGGTAGAACAGTCGACACCCAGTTCAATTACACGCCATAGTTGCATTTTCCCGAGCACCTTGCCGGAAAACTGTGCTCCCTATTCGCAGAGTTCATATTCGATCAACCACAGCGTAGGAGTAGGGTTTTACACTCATAGCGGCCTGAACCTGGATAAATCCCCCGTGTGTTCTTGCACTTACTGAAAACCTACTCTTTGTCCCATGCATGTCCCCTGAGCCGAATCGCGAAGGGACCCGTTCGGTCCCATAGATAGTCATTTCCCATGACATCTTTGGCACGCCAGGCAGGGGCTGTGTGTGTCACAAATCAGTTCTTTGGTAGTGTGAGTACCAACTTCATCATCTTCGTCAATGGCGCCAAAGAAAAAGAGTGGAGCCACGAAGGCTCCTACCGCGTCCAAGCCACCTTCCCAGGCGGCCGCAGGGGGCGAAGAGGAATCACTATGTGTCATTATGCATGATATGCTCATTCCTATGCCTTTGCCATGCATTTGGGACCCATGCTTTGCAACTCACATGACACTTGATTCTACTATTTGTATGTGTGTTTGCATGCTTGGTGGAGATATCACTTGTTATTGCCATGTTTGCTATGTACCCCATGCCTATGATGATACTTTGATCTTGCCTTGTTTTCGTGCTTCCGATATGTCATGCGCATTTGTTATGCCTATTATTTGCTCACATGACATGATTGCCATGATTTCCTCTAGTGTGTTGCATCTTTGTTCCACTAGTTTGCACGATATGATTACTATGATTGCTTGCCTTGTTGCATCACCGATGATTCATACTTGCTCGTTTCATGCGATTGATGGCATCCATTCACATGCTTTGCACATGATTCATATTGCTTCTTGACGTATATCTCCATATGTTGCCTCTCGCATGCTAGATGATTTGCCACGTATTGAGTGCAACAATGCTTTTAGTCTTGCTAATGAGATTGCCCCCATAGCTTTCTCCCATATATTTGGAGCTTTTGCCATCTTTCATGTGCAGCATGCTTGTCTTACCTCTTTGCACCATATGCATAGTCCCATGAACATTAAGATTGTTGCATCATATTATTCATGCACTTTTGCTACTAATGGTTATGTGCAAGAGAAGAGAACCATCATGATGGATGATGCGTTTATCTACCATGCACATACATTCTTTGCTTTGTTTTGTGCATGTGTAGGATGGTTCGACCCCGTGTCAACTTCCACTTCACGTGAGTTGACCATTCGAGCTTGTGAGAGCGAGCCACTTTCGACCGACGTGCTTCTACAACGCATTTTCTACCACTTCGGCATTGTGAAGGACGCACAAGAGCACACTTTCAAGGTGATATCCTTCTCTTTTGAGAACCCCGAAACCATGAGCATGAATATTGTGGAAAATACTTCATGTGTTGCTTGCACCGTGACACTTTGCACACATGCTAGAGATCTTGCTTCGACTTGCCATTGCCACATTGCCATGCCTCATGATATATATGCCTTGTGTGTTGCATCCGACTTGTGGATTACTTGCTCTTAGCATATCTTTGGTTGCAACAATGTCATTTCTTCACATATGCCATGTCCCATTGATTGCTACATGTTTACTTGATTGCCTCACACATGATGAACAATTGCTCTTTCTATTGTGTTGAGTGCCACACTATCTTCACTACACCATGTGCACATTATGCTTGGATTGTCTTGCACTTCGAATTGCCCCATGTGTTTAGACATCTCATTCTATTTGGTGTTGTGATTTATTCATATGCCTACCATCGACCGTTTATTGAGCGCTTTGTGCATGCTTGCTATGACCTTGAGGTAGATGCTTGTTCTCTTGCCACATTTATTTGCATCTCGACCTCCCATTTGCATACTTGTTTACATGATGACCTTGATCATGCTCAATTGATATGCTTACTTGACATGCCACACTTCCTTGTCACACCTAATGCTATGCATGATGATGACACTTGTTGGGTGAATCACCACTTGAATGATTGGTTTTGCACTAACGCTAACCACATTTGTTTTTCCAAGTGTTTGTTGTCATTGTTCCTTTTGAAGGAATCACAAGACGGTGCGACATTGGAAAGTGCCCATTTTGAGCTTCAAGATGATGAATTCTTGGTGATAGTCCACTTGTCCACGGCGACGCCATCTCTTTTCCATGGTGATTTGGTTTTTGATCCGTGGACGGATCTTTCCCAAGGGGGACGGGATGATGCGGAGCATCCTACGGACATCACCATGTCAAGAGTCCGTTCGCCAAGTGACACGTGCGACATCTACTTCAAATATACAAAGGTGGATCATCTCCTTTACACGTGTCCACTTGTGCCCTTCGAGGATGGTATACTACTTGACCCTCTTTCGTGTGCATACATAGGTGTGAGCGGAGCTACACATTCATCGAGGAGGAGTCCAAGCTCAAGAGGACATGTACACCATCATCGAGGAGAATGCAAGGAAGAAGGAGTTCATCAGCTGGAAGAAGAGGCATGGATCAGAAGACCCCGTGCGCACGGCCCTCCCGGACCCCGTGCGCATGGCCTATCCAGAAACTTTCTGGACACCCCGTGCGCACGGGCCTCCAGGACCCCGTGCACACGGGACCCCCGTGCACACGGGGCTAACTTAGCCCGTGCGCACGGGCCTGCCGGCGAGTTGGCCGTGGGTTGCCCCTTTTGCCCCTCCACTTGTCCCCTACCTCCATCCACCTATATATTTCGTACCTAGGTCATTTGTTAGGGTTAGCTAAGATTAGATCTAGACATTAGAGCTTAGCTCATGTATCTCCCCTTGTGGGAATCCTCTTGAGAGAGGCACACTCCATTGGAGTTCAAGACCTCCATTGGAGAACATCCTTAGGGATATCAAGACCCCCTTGTGGGAAGGGTCTATCTAAATCATCAAGACCTCATCTCCTCTTGGATTTGGGATGAACTTTACCATGTATCTTTCCCTTTGTTGTTCTTGTACCTTGTGGATCTTATGTGTTGCTAGTCTAGTGGATGTGTGATTGGACTTGTTCTTGATTGTTTCTCTTGTGATTTCCCCTCGTATTCTTCGTGCTCTACATGTTCCTCTTCGTAGCCACCTCCAATTCGTGAACATCGGGAAAAATCGGGGCACTTTGGCCCGTGCCCTACAACAGAATCCTATGTAAATAGCACTTGAACAACATGACTCTCCCAACACAAGAAGCAATAATTGCATAGGGCACACATAGAGCATGGCAATAGCAACAAGTATCTCCACCAAGCATGCAAATACACATAGTATGTATAGAATGGTGAATCATGAGTAGATGCAAGCAAGGGTCACAATTTCATGACAAAGGCATAGAAGGAGGCATAACATCCAAAGTGAACACGGTAAAATGAGCATAGGGTGACAAGTGGTAAATATCCCATAGCCATGTGAGAGCCAAGTAAAAGCAAAGCGCGTAGTCCTTGCATGAGGGAAACGGTCGGAGAAGCATTCCAAGGAATCCCCAAGCATCGTTGCTCTCAAGAGCTCGTTTCGGCAACTCATGGGATTGTGAAGTTGACAAATATGTATGAGTACCTACACAAAAAAAAGGCAATGGAAAAATTGTGTGCGTGTGGTATATGTACACATCATCCATTATGATGCGCACGTGCATGTGTCGGTTAGCACAAAATATCCAATGCTCAAATAAATGAGATGCATGATATACGAACATGTCATCCATCATGATAGGTTTGTTGTTATGTATAGCATAATGGAGACTCAAAGGGTGTAATGCATCACGAGTAATATCTAGAGCATTGTCATGAATGGTATGCATATGATGCGCACAAGGGATGGAATCATGCGATCTACAATTATTTTCATGGCATGGCATAGTAGATGAATTGCACAAACTATGCAAAGGAAGCATAGCAATATCATCACAAGAGAAGCAAATTCCAATGACCATGACCGTGTCATCTATGCCATAAGTGCAAATGGGATTTATATGAATGGGATATGCATAGTCACCATGGTGAGATTGTAATGAAGCTATATGTGAAATCTCACTCATAGCATATGACAAGTTTAATGGATTATCGAACATGACGTGACCAATAGAATTTTCACATGATATCCTATGGAGCATAGTATCACAACTAGGTAAGTTGACATGCTCATCATCATATTCATCATAAATGGGTGGCATATCTAAGCATGCAGAAGACATAGTATGTGGTGAATCCATAAGGTGATCAACATCATGCAAGCAAGCAATGTCAAGATAGTCCACTAGTGGGACAAGCGAAGCACGTTCACCTATGTTACCTTTGGAGCTCCACTCATGTGGTGTAGGTGAGGTGTCGAAGATCGATGTTATGTCAACATCGTCGCATTGATGGAACCATGTGGGGGGTGC
This sequence comes from Elymus sibiricus, assembly GCA_039707655.1. Taxonomy (NCBI): domain Eukaryota; kingdom Viridiplantae; phylum Streptophyta; class Magnoliopsida; order Poales; family Poaceae; genus Elymus; species Elymus sibiricus. The sequence continues at coordinate 163,692,977 of CM077670.1, forward strand.
ATCATCGTCCACCATGGCCATCGTATTGCCCATTGGAGGTATGTACTCGTCGAGGATTGGCACTTCGTCTTGTAGGAGATCTAGCACCAAAGAAAACACACTTGGAGTAGAGGGTTAGTCATTAGAAATCATAGTGGCCTCACAAGCCCTATCAACTACCTCACTTAGTAAGTGTTGTGGCTCACTCACTCCCGGTAAGATGCTCTCACTCATATGGTTAGTCGAGTCACTCAAAGGGTGGTGATGGCTCTCAACCTCACATAGGATATGCGGCATGTACTCATGTGTGGGGCTAGTGGTGGTCATCTCGTCATATGTCGGTGTCGGAGAGATGTAGGTGCAAGCGTCTCCATACTCAACTTCTTTCGCCGCTGTGGTTGTGGGAGTAGTCCCATGCTCAACCTCCTCATCCATAATGCCTCCAAAGATGAATGCCATAGGATGTGGCAAATCATCGCTCTCCTCCGAGACCAAAGAGAGGGTCTCTCATTTGCGGTCGCGTAGCTTGAGTCCGAGTAGGAGTCCCATGTGGGCGTCGTCTTCATGTCGTCGAAGAGGTTCGTTCTCGTCGCTGTGGTCGAAGGGGATGGCCCATGCTCGACTGTCTTGTCGCCGTCTTGTAGGAGGCCCAAGTGATGTGGCACCTCGTTGCTCGTCTCCATGACCGAAGGGAATTTCCCATGCTCGGCCATCTTCCTTGAGGGGCTTCCGAAGATGGAAGTGTCGCCCTCGCTTGTAGGTGGTCGCCTTGGACTTGATGATGTTGATGTAGGCGTACTCGTGGGAAGTAGGCAAAGATGCCGTACGTCCAAAGGCGAAGATGCCTTGATAACACTTGGCGAAGATGCCGAAGTGGTGGTGGTAGCCATAGCTTCCTCTTGGTGGTGCTTGTCTCGCGGTCTTCGCTTGTGCTCATGAAGGTTGGCCGTAGCGTGATGTAGAGCTTGTTGGGACTTGTAGGTTTGCGCGTCTCGAGCATCTTCATCTTGATGGTGTCGTTGTCGTGCTTGATCTTGTAGTCGATGGCGTTCGTCGTCATTGCGCACATGTTGCTTGCAGTTGACTTGCCCTTCATGACGATGTGGATCATGAGCATGATGGTGGTCGTCACGAAGATGAGGACGTGGACGAATTGCGCTTGCCTCGCATGGGCGCTCCGAAGATGTTCGACTTGCTCGCCGCCGCCTGGAAGAAGACGAAGGGGAAGAAGACTTGTAGTCGGCCAACATGTCTCGGAACTCTTCCATTTGTGCGTCCAACTTGTTGTCGATGTAGTCTCTTCTCCGCGCTTTGGAGTGTTGTATGTTGATGGCGAGGTTCTCGATGCGCTCCTGCAAGGTAGATTGTGCGCCATTCATTTGTCGTTGTAGTTCGACGGTGTGAGTCTTGGTGACGTAGTTGTTCGCGTCGTCGTTGTCGTCAAAGACCGGGGATGATGTGCGTGTCCTATCCATCACAAGACTAGAGCAAATGTGAGTGGAAGAAAGGGAAGAACTAGACCAAATGTACCTTTCCAATGTTGAAGATGGATCAATGATCACCCAATATGATATTATGGAAATAGCACAATTGGTACCGGATCTTGTCAATTCTCACACCTACACAATAAAGCTTATGGAGTAGCTTGGTGAGGATAGTGGCACAAAATTTGATGCAATTGTTAGCAAGAGTCAATAATGTTGAAAAAGATTCACAAATTCGCAAATGCAACAAGTAGACCAATAGCAAGTGGGTGGCACACGGAAACACACACACGGATAGATAGATGGGGTCGTGCAACCAAGGAATGAGCTCAAAATGTGATATCCACGAAAAATGCTCGTGTTGCACAACTCTAGAGAGACGCTAGCACGATTGCACTATTGGGCGTGATACGAACTTGTGCACAACCTATAGAAACAAAACGTGTCGACTTCTATCCCAAGTATGCTATGTATGTATGGTTCCCGGTGTCTCGCACACAATGATCCAAGATGATCAATGATGGTGTATGATATGCAATGTGGCGTGATGCTATGGCTATTGCTTACAAGCTCTTTGCTTCCTTTTTCTTTGCTTAAAAGCTTTTTGCACTCTTTTTTTTTGATATGGCCACTATGCGAAATGCTCAAACCAATATAGCAATTTTGTATATGCGGGAACAATTGATGACACAAGGGATGATACGATGATATATGCACGCTATGAAAGCTACGCGGTGTTTATCACTAAAGTGCACAAGTAGCGTTGCCCGGCAATACTCAACGGCTTGTCTCGGTAGGCAAGTGACGCAAAATTGGCTCGGGGGTTAACAATGCAATGGCAAGGAGAATGAACAAGATGTCGTCGATGTTACCGTCCGTGGGTTCTTGTTTGTAAGCAAGGATGGATGATGATGAAGTGGACAATGGCGATGTCGAGTCCGAGGCGATGATGAGAGGCGGTGATGTCGATGTCGAACCATTCCTAGTTAGCCGAAATACCCTAGGAAACGGAAAAACCGCGAACTCAAAATCTCAAACGGCAAATGTCAAATGGTGGTAGTGGAATTAATGTGGTAGTGGTTGCAGAGTTGGCAATGTGGAAGTGGAGTTGAAGTCACCATCCCTAAGTAGCCGAAACACGTTAGGAGACACAAACCACAACTCAAACAACCTCAAATGCAACGGGGATCAAAATGGGTTAGGTTGCGGAAGTCGGTGGTGGAATTGCCGAAGTTATGGTGGAAGGCCTCGGCAAACTTGCCAAATTTTCAAAAATTTGATGGAGTCAAATGGTGTTGGAAGTATTTTTATGAGATGGTGGATGTCAATAGCTACAGAACGAGCTAAAGAACGTCAAAATCGGACTTCGGATGAATTAGTTATGGCCGAAACGGTGAAACACGGGAGGCTGAAACTCCAGGGGCCGGATGTCCGGGGTCTAGGCCGGAAATCCGGGGCTGTATGTCCAGAAACTTGCGCGATTTTGCGCTCCAGGAGCCGGATGTCCGGCCCGACGAATCCAGATCTTGTTTGGGGCGGAAATTTTCCAATTGGGGCGGAGATAGATGATTCCAAGGTCAAAATTGGGTGAATTTCGTGGATGGAAAGTGGGGAAAAAATGGGGGAAAGCTAGATCCACTCGAAACACAGCAAATCCATGGATCAAAATCAACAAAACATCATCAAACTCACAAATCACAAAAAAAATTGGTATGGCTATTTTTGGTGGGGATTTTCGAATTAGGACCAAAAACAACAAAATCAAGCTAGAAAACGGTGGGGGAGACTCCAAAATCGTTATCAACGTGGCTCATGATACCAAGATGATGTAGGGTGGAACCCTAACGGTGTCGATCTTTCACGATTGGAGCAGATCCCACGAAGAACACGAAGAACACGAGGATAAACACGAGGGAAAATGAGAGGAATCACTCAAATCAACAAGATCCAATCACACATATGCTAGAGCCACATACACATAAGGGATACAAGGGTCCAAATCCAACACAAGAAGGTAGCAAAGGTAGCTAGTTCATCCCAATCCTTAAGAGGAATTGAGGTCTTGAATCCACTAGGTGGGTCTTCTCCAAAGGAGGTCTTGAACTCCAATGGAGTGTCTCTCTCTCTCTCAAGAGGAGTCAAGTGAGTAAGCTATCACATTGCTAACCCTAGAGGGAGGAGGGAGAGGTCCTTATATAGTGCTAGTACAAGTTGGGGCGAGTGGGAGAAGTACATGGGCCGTGGGCCGAACCAAACTGCACAGACAGGGGCCGGATGTCCGGGCTGGAGCCGGATGTTCGGCGGCTCAGGTGGGTGCCGGATGTCCGGGCTTGGGGGCCGGATGTCCGGCCGAACTTCGGTCATTCTTCTGTATAGGGACGCCAGATTTCTGGGGATGGGGCCGCATGTCCGGGCTGCACGGGCCGGATGTCCGGGCTGCCAGCCGGATTTCCGGCGCCTGTAGCCTCTCTGCTGTAAGGCTGTTGCTGCTGCTGCTTCCAAAGGCCGGACGTCCGGGCCAGGGGCCGGATGTCCGGGTCCTGTAGACCTCCGGTGACCTTCTTCGCTGGTCCTTCGCATCCGTGAACTTGGCGACTTGTCCATTGTTCCGGGCATCTCCGAGAGGGTCTTCTCGGTACCTAAACACGTGCAGTGTCTTTGAATTAGGTAGCAACCATGTCTCGCATGAATGGAAAGGGGAAACATTTAGGAGCGGGTTCACCTTGTGTCCAACGGCGTATGCTTGGGGTCTCGTCGTATGTCCACTTGGGGCTTGGGGAGTGGTCGTAGTGTACATGGGGATGACCATAGGATGCTCCGCATCATGCATCTTTGCACTGCTCGCACCGGCAACTAAAGCAGTATATCCACGAAGTCAATGCAGCGGAACCGATGATGGAGGCACAGAAGCCACTAAGGTGGTCGCACTCGCCCATTGTCTTTGATGCCGAGGATCACCCTGATCGCACCACTGCGGTCGGGTGTTTGCCATTGTTGGTCTCACCGACAATTCGTAGCCTCGTGGTGACGAAGATGCTGGTAGACAGTGGGCCAGGCTTGAACTTGATCTCCCCAGATGTGATCAAGAGGCTGCAAATCCCCGACAAAGATCTCGAGGAGACATGCAGTTTCCAAGGGGTCAGTTCGGGGAGGAACAAGCCGAAGGGCCAGATCACATTACTAGTCACGTTCGGCAGTGAGCTCAACCATCGGACGAAGAAGGTTACCTTCGATGTCATTGAGATGCCGCTGCCGTACAACGGGATTCTGGGCTGCCCAGCCCTGGCAAAGTTTATGGCCGTGTCGCACTATGCGTACAATGTCATCAAGATGCCAGGGCCGATGGGGGTCCTCACCATCAAGTCAAACCACAAGGATGCAATCATCTGTGTTGACAAGATCTATCGGGAGGCAGCGGCAGCATCTGCCATCGAGGCGCTTGCACCTGCCGTCAAAGCTCCCGGGGAAGGAAAGAAGAAGAAGACCGGCAAGAGCTCTGGGAAGGACTCCGGGAAGCGCACTTCAGAGTGCAGCATGCCTGTCGAGGAAGTACCAGAGAGCTCTACCAGCAAGAGCAAGAGAGCCAAGGCGCCTGCGCCGGCGACCAAGCGAGTCTCTGCGAAAGAAGGTGGGATGAGCGGCACTTTCTCTATAAGTGCCACTCTCACTGACGAGCAAGAAACGAGCTCGTTGCCTTCCTACGAGCGAATGTCGATGTATTTGCTCGGCAAGCATCTGACATCCCCGGTGTTCCTAGGGAGGTAATTGAGCACCACCTTGTTGTGTGCCCTCATGCAAGGCCCGTCAAGCAAAAGATCAGGAAACAAGCCTTGGAGCGGCAAGAGTTCATTGCCGAGGAGATTAAGAAGTTGGAAGTAGCAGGCCTGGTTAGAGGAGTGCTACACCCTACGTGGTTAGCCAATCCGGTGGTGGTGCGCAAGGCGAACGGGAAGTGGAGGCTTTGTATCGACTTCACCGATATAAATAAAGCCTGTCCCAAGGACCCTTTCCATTTGCCGTGCATTGACCAGATTGTAGACTCCACTGCCGGCTGTGACCTACTCTCGTTCCTTGACGCCTATTCTGGTTATCATCAGATTTTTTATGGCCAAGGAGGACGAGGAGAAGACCGCATTCATCACTCCATGTGGCACATACTGCTTTTTGCGTATGCCTTTCGGACTGAAGAGTGCTGGAGCGACCTTTGCCAGAGCGGTCCAGATTGGTTTTGGGCCACAGCTGCACAGAAATGTGGAGGCTTATATGGATGACATTGTGGTCAAAACCAGAGACAAGTCAACATTGATCCAGGATCTCGAGGAAACTTTTGCCAACTTGCGCAAGCTTAACTTGAAGCTCAACCCTGAGAAGTGTGTGTTCGGTGTTCCATCCGGCAAGCTTCTTGGTTTCTTCGTGTCTCAGAGGGGGATTGAAGCCAACCCCGACAAGATCAGAGCAATTGAGCAGATGTAAGCACCGAGATGCGTCAAGGATGTCAGGCGCCTTGCCGGCTGTGTTGCCACCCTCAGCAGGTTCATCCCCAAATCAGCAGAGCGTGCCTTGCCGTTTTTCAAAATATTGAAAAAGGCAGGTCCAGTAAACTGGACTCCTGAAGTGGAGGCCGCACTCCAAGATTTGAAGGAGTACCTGTCCTCTCCGCCAGTCCTAGTCGCGCCTAGGCCGCAAGAGATGTTGCTGCTATATTTAGCGGCAACGAATCAAGTGGTTAGTGCTGCACTTGTGGCTGAAAGAGAGGCCGATGAGGAAGAGTTAGCAACCGCAGAGCCACGACTCGACGAGCCGGAGTCTTCTCCGGCAAGGTCGGGTGCTGACAAGACAGATATTATGCAAGCCAGCCAGCCAGATCAGCAAGTTGGGAAGAAGAAGATCGTGCAGCGCCTAGTCTACTTTGTCAGCTCCCTCCTGCAAGGGGCTAGGTCAAGGTACTCCGGTGTGCAAAAGTTGCTTTTTGGCCTTCTCATGGGCTCAAGGAAGCTGCGCCATTATTTTCAAGCACACTCAGTCACCGTTGTCACTCGCTTTCCGTTGCAATGCATCTTGAGAAATCCATAGGCAACCGGAAGGATTGTGGAGTGGGCACTGGAGTTATCAAGTTTTGATCTGAAATTTGAGAGCACCTCGACGATCCAGAGTAGAGCCTTGGCGGAATTCATTGTAGAATGGACTCCAACTCCAGATGAAGAAAAACCAGAGACCTCTCTCCCCGACAAGGAAACAGTTGACGATTGGGTCATGTACTTTGACGGTGCTTTCACGCTGAAAGGCGCTGGTGCTGGTGTGCTGCTTATCTCACACACCGGAGAGCACCACAATTATGTGGTCTAGATGCACTTCCCCAGGGAGCAGGCCACCAACAGCACTGCTGAGTACGAGGGTTTGCTTGCCGGTCTGCGCATTGCAATCGACCTCGGTATCCGGAAACTGATTATCAGAGGTGACTCGCAGCTTGTTGTGAGGCAGGTCAACAAGGATTACCAAAGCCCTTTGATGGAGGCATATGTTGATGAAGTGAGAAAGTTGGAAGAGCACTTTGATGGTCTGTAAGCAGAGCATGTTCCTCGTGCCCCGAATGAGATTGCTGACGACCTGTCAAAGCTTGCCGCCCAAAAGATGCTTGCGGAACCAGGAGCTTTTGTGCTCCAACTAACTCAGCCATCCGTTGCACCATCGAAGATGGCGAAGAAAAGAAAACAAGATGTTGATGGTTACTTTCTGGCAGAGCTACCCGTAGCTGCCAAGAAAGCAGATACCACCGACAAGCCGCCCTTTGCCGGTGAGCCGCAGCATCCGGCAAGCCAGATCCTTGCCATCGAAGCAAGTGCTCCCGCAGAGGAAGAAATGCCTTTAGTCCTTGTCGTTGAGCCACAAGCTCCGGCATGGGCGCAGCCGATTGTCCAATTCCTCCAGGCAGGAGACCATCCCGATGAGCAAGATGATGCAGAAAGAGTGGCCCGTCAATCAAGGATGTATAAGTTTATTGACAACACCTTGTACAGGAAGAGACCTAACGAGGTACAATTGAAATGCATCTCCCGGGAAGATGGACAAAGGCTGTTGGAAGAGATACATGAAGGGATGTGCGGATCTCATATTGGATCATGCGCACTTGTCGGCAAGGCATTCCGTCAAGGATTCTACTGGCCGACAGCCCTTCAAGACGCCTTGGCGGTGGTTATTAGGTGCGAAGCATGCCAGTTCCACTCCAAGGACATCCACCAACCAGCTCAAGCCCTCCAAACCATCCCTCTTTCCTGGCCCTTCTCGGTCTAGGGGCTCGACATTGTCGGCCCCTTCCCCCGTGCTACCGGGGGCTTTGAATTCTTGTATGTTGCAATCGACAAGTTTACAAAGTGGCCTGAAGTAGAGCCGGTGAGAAAGGTGATGGCACAGTCAGCTATCAAGTTCCTCAAAGGATTGGTTGCCCGTTTTGGTGTACCCAACAGGATCATTACCGACAACGGCACCCAATTCACGAGCCGCGCCTTCACAGCATATTGCCAGGAACTTGGAAAAAAGATCTGATATGCCTCCGTTGCTCATCCAAGAAGCAATGGGCAAGTAGAGAGGGCAAATGCAGAAGTGTTGCGTGGTCTAAAGACTAGGACTTTCGACAAGCTGCACCAGTGTGGAAGGTGCTGGGTGGAAGAATTGCTGGCGGTTCTTTGGTCAATCAGAACGACACCAAATCGAGCCACTGGCCAGACACCCTTCTCCCTTGTGTATGGTGCAGAAGAGGTACTCCCCACAGAACTCAAATACGGGTCACCTCGAGTCTTGGCCTTCGATGAGGAGGACCAAGATGAGCTGCGGCATGACGATGCCACGCTCCTTGTGGAAGATCATTTCCGGGCTGCTGTCTGTGCTGCATGGTACTAGCAAGCTTTGCGCCGCTACCATAGCCGCAAAGTGAATGCCAGGAACCTTGAGGAAGGTGACCTTGTTCTTCGTCGGATTCAATCCACAAAGGGTAAAAACAAGTTGACGCCGAAGTGGGAGGGCCCTTACCAGGTAGTACGAGTCTCTAGGCCCGGTGTAGTCCGCCTAGAGACCGAAGATGGCACTCCGGTGCTTAACTCATGGAATATTGAGCATCTTCGTAAGTTCTACCCGTAAGGCGCGGTTGCCGGGCTGCCCACCAACCTATTTTGTACAAGTTTGCCGTCAAGTCATGTAAAACTTTATACAAAGCCGGGCGCAGATCCCGTGCATAATAAAACTAAGTGTTTCACAACTATTTGTCCAAATGCATATTTACTTATGTGTTGCATGTAGTCTTGTGTTACAGTCTTTTCCTTGCATAAGGTGGTTAACGAACCGTCAAGGTTCCAGTCTCCTCTTTTCTCTTCTTTCTCTTTCCTAAGGGAAGGAAGGATTCCTCGCGTACAAGCTTCCCGGGGGGGGGGGGATGACTGGTCATGGATACCAAAGGACGCGTTCAAGATATCGCCCTATGCCAAGAAGTACAGTAAGGAATGAGCTAAGTTGCAAAACTTTCAAATAAATTCCTTGTTGAAGTTGTGGATCTCCTTGACCGATTCTGACCTTTGTATGAGAAACCTGCACGCTAAGGAACCTTGCCGTAATCGACTGTGCTCTTACTTTGCTTCGAGTCCGCTCGGCAACCTAAGTAGCTATATTGTGATCGGCAACCGTGATCTCGCCGGCAGCGGCACTTCCGGCAAGCTGCTGAGGACTTATTCCTCAGGCACTTGCGGTAAGGGTGTGCACACCGGCAAGTCTCCGGTAAGCGTAGGATACAGAAATCATGCAAAGACAGAATGGAATAAGGAGAACAACATGCATACGTCCATTCAAAGTATGAACTACAACAACTGTTAAACATTTAGATACAAAAGTTATCTTCCATGCCCCCACGGGGCTACATTGGTTTTATTACAGGAGCTAAACAGAGGAGCTTAGGCTGAGCATGGCTCATCTTCAAGACTAGACTGGGGCAATACTATGCGCCTAGTCGGAGTCATCGCCCTCGCTCTTGATACGCGAGGAGCTTTCGTCGCTCTCGCTGGTGGAGTCGGTGCCGCTGCTGCTCTCGCTTTCCGCGCAGCACTCGATGCGGCCGCCGGAGACCCCGAAGAACTTCACGTAGAGTGTGGCAGCTCCGTTGTACCTAAACTGGAGAAGTTGCCCCTGCCCTAGATCACGGGAGAGCCAGCGGTGGAGAACTCTGCCGCCACCCAGGAGGGGCCGTTGCAATAGCCATCCGCCTGTAGCCACAGGCCCGAGGGCCTGCTGCTCTCCATCACCCTCGCAAAGGGATCCGGGAGCCAGAGCCAACTGCGAAGCCGGCGGCGTAACCCCACGACAAACTCATGCGCTGCCACCGCCGTGTGGGACTCCTACGCCGTCACCGCCATTCGGGCTTCCCCCTGAGGGGGAAGGGCAGCCGCCCCGCCACGTCCGCCATGCCCGCCTCGTCCACAGGAACCACGCCCTCTGCAGCCGCGGGAGGTGGCTCTGCTGTGGGCGCTAGGGCTGGCACTCACGACGACCACGGAGGAACGCGTCCGGCCCCGAGAGGGGACCCTTGAGGCGGAAGCAGATGCACGGGCCCGACCTCCACCCCTCGCCATCGCAACGGTAGGCCTCAAGGAAAGCAAGGATGAATGAAAGGTTCGAGGAGGAGAATGGCAAGGGCAGAAGATGGGTGGGGAAGATTGCCACTCCCACCACCCTCTCTTATAACGCCCTAGGGAGATTACTTTCCCTGCCGTCTCGCCTCCCTTAATGGCAGAAATCGAGGAAGGAGATGCGAGAAGTCAGGCGAAATAAGCAGGGCCCTCCACGTTTTTCCTTTTTATAGGGAAGGCGCGAGGGCTGGCTGTTTTTCGTCCTACGTGGCCATGCTTTTCAGACGCTCCACCTCCTGCTGCCGCTTCGCTCCACCTCTCCCACGCCCGCATTTAATGCGCATCATGGGCGGGTGCGGTAAAAGAGAAGATTATGACAGTTATCCTCTCCCACGCGCCGCCTGTGCACTGCTTGGGCCTAGCCCAACGACGCCTCGCATGCATGCGTGGCCTAGGCCCAGGGGCTCCTGTCGGTGTACTAAGACATGGGTGCCCTCGTACCCAGACTTGTGCACAGGCAGTTGTAGCCTCCCCGCTAATAAGGGCTTGACAAAGGATAACTATGTCTCAAGACTCAACACCAAGACCGTGAAGAAGACCTCAAGGCAGGTCGTCGAGAAGTACTATTCTAAGTACTAAAGATCGACGCTGTTCTTGCCGGCAAGTTTCGCCCCGGCAAGGTGAAGACTAAGGCTATGGTTGCCGGCAAGCTCCCTTCCCGGCAAGCAAGGCCCGACAAGCTCCATGCCAGCAGGTTTGTTTCTGTCCCGTTACCGCTCCACCTCACCATCGACCAGATAGGCTTGTGGGCTAGGTGTCAAGCGGGCAGACAATCAACATGGCCAGCCAAGGCACGTGTCAGCATCCCTGGGACGTGTCGTGATTACAGAAGGGCACCAGGACCGGTGGTATAGATCTTTTGCCCAAAGCCTCGCCTCCCCGACGTAGCACCTTACGGTGCATTAAATGCGTTTGTTTTACCCCGTGTAAAGATAGACGTGATGACGATGCAAGTCACTCTTCACACTCTGTAATGACCGTATTAGCCACTGTGGTAACCCCTTGGCCTATAAAAGGAGGCCCACGGCTACAGGTAAAACGGTCGACACCCAGTTCAATTACACGCCGTCGTTGCATTTTCCCGAGCACCTTGCTGGAAAACTGCGCTCCCTGTAACCAGAGTTCATATTCGATCAACCACAGAGCAGGAGTACGGTTTTACACTCATAGTGTCCCGAACCCGGATAAACCCCCCGTGTGTTCTTGCACTTAGTGAAAACCTGCTCTTTGTCCCATGCATGTCCCCTGAGCCGAATCGCAAAGGGACCCGTTCGGTCCCATAGATAGTCGTTTCCCACGACACCGTACAACCCGGTAATTGCAATGATTGTTTGACTCCTCAAGTATGAGTAGTTGCTTGGTAATAAACCAAATCTTTGGTTGCTGAGCAACCCAGCAATTCATGTTGCCGTTGTATTTATATCATAATCAATGAGACCCGGCCATTCAAAAGATAAGACCGGCATCTGCAAAAGAGATGTAATATGTACAAATAATTGTAACATAAATGGAAAATACTGTATAATAGGAGAAATACAATAATGCAAAACTGTAAAATGAAAAACCGGCTTTCGACGCACGACATAAAGACCGGTGTGACACCCTGGTTTTTCAAACTTTTTCTTTTCAAAACTTGTCTGGTTTTATTTGCCATTTGATGGTTTTTGGAGTCAATTCTTTGGACTTTGGACTTGGCCACACTTCCATTCTTTTCCCAAGTGTGCCAAGGCTCTCATTTTCTCTCTAAAACCCTGCTGGATCAAACTCTAATTTTTATCCTCTCAAAATAATTCATTTCTTCCTCTGATAATATTCATTTCCACTATGGGTTGTAAAGCAACCTATAGTTCTGTTGACCAGAAAAATCCCAAATTAATACCACATATTCTTGAGATCATCTACTCCCACAATCTTCAAAAATACTTCATTGGCCAGTACAAAATTTTGTCCAAAATATTACTTTTATCTTCTGGACAGAATTGACCCTTTGTGAAGGAAGTACCAGCTAGAGGTACCCATTGGAGCTGAAATTTTTATGGCATATTGCCTTCATCAAATAACTCCCAAATACCAAATTTCAGCTTCAACAGGTCATCCATGTGAGTGCATCTTCCTCATCAAGTTTCTGGACCAGTATAGGGTTTGTACATGAACTATGTGCAAATCTTTGCAGAAATTTCTCAAAACTGGCCAGCAGATAGTCCTTCCAACCTAGATCATCCTAGACAAGTCACTTGGCTTCGTCACAACTCATTGATGCTCTGGATCCCTCTCAAGTTTATGTTCAGAAACTATTCTTGATGCTACACTTCAGCTCAGAGTGTATCTTGACAATTCAGTGGCACAAGGACGCTAAGGGATCTAGGGTCGATGCATTGGACAAGGTGTGCCAGGCGTGCGTGGCATCCAGGTGCCAGCACCCATGGTGAGCACGGCACTGGCATGCCTGTGCACGCGCTCTGCACGCCGACCGCATCGGACGCGACCGCTCTGGCCGTCCTGCGTCGCTGTATGTTGTATGGTGGTGCCGAAATCATCGCCGCCACCCACGTACCCTGCTCCAGATCCTTCCCCTTCCCCTCGCCGAAATCGCCCTCGCTGGCCGCCACTGTGGCGCCGCACTGTTGTGCCCTTGCGGCCACAGTATGGTGAGCTGGCTGTCCTATTCCTCCCGTCGAGCTATCGCGTCGCATTAACTTGCCTGCTCTCCGCCGTCACCTCGCCCGCGCCGCGACAGCCACCTTGCCGTCCTTGCTCCGGCGACGTGGCCACAGCGCCGCCCGGTTTGGGAACCCTCCTCCCCGCCTATAAATAGCTCGCCCCGCCCGTCCCAGCTCCTCACCGCACCTCCTCCACCTCCAATCGAGCTCAGCTCGCCGCGCCAAGGCCGAGAGGCCCTCTGGCTTCGCAGCTCGCCGGAGTACTGCCGCCGATCCCCCACTCTGCACCAGCACGCTCCACCCCTCCCTAGCCCTGCCCGACCTCATATTCCAACTCAGAGCACTTCCGCAGCCCTGCCAGACCTCTCCCCTGGTCGAACTGCTGACGGAGTTGCCATCTCCGACGACCACCGAGAGCAGCCGCCATCGGAGAGCAAGGAGGCGACATCATCCGGCCACCTCTCGCCAAGCTGCAGGCATGTGCGTCTTCGTCTCTGAGTGCTCGACCCATCCCCATCGTCTCCCGACCTTGCCGCCGTCTCTATCGCCGGTGACCATCGCCGGAGCGCCGCGGTACTCTGTTCCTCTCTCCCCTCTATTTAAATATGACAGGCCGACCCCACCTGTCAGCGGCTCAGGCCCGCGCCCGAAGCGGTATAAGTGGAAGCATATTTCCACTTTACGCTTTCGACGTGCCCCGCTGGAGGTTTTCTGATTTTCAATTTAAATTCATTTTTAGTCCAATTTGACTAGCACCTTTGACCAGCTCTATCTTTTAAACCACAAGTCCAATTGAATTGATTCTTTTTGCATTAGTTTTGTATTGAGCCCCTCTAATTTCTGGCCAAATTTGGTATTTTTCCAATGTTCACAGAATTTTTGACAAACAGAAAGGCTTTATGTAACATTTTCTTTTGCTATTTAAAAATGCTTTCAGAAAGAAATTGTTGTGGATTTGAAGACCAGGAGTTCGTAGACACTCCACTTGAGCAAGGCAAGCCACATCATCCATTGCATAAGGCATAGCAATAGTATTGGCTTTATAATGGGCTATTTTGCCCTTAATTCAATTTAAATATGCTATATTTCATATTGTTGGATTATATTGCAATAACCCTGCCATGCTAGTTCATTGGTCCAACATAACTAATTTGAGCAACCGCTTTACATGTTAAATTCACTTTGATGGTTGATCAAGTGCCACTGACCCGAACTTACGCATGCAGCCACATCTGCCGGAATGGGACGGCCTTGACTTGGTCTGACCACGTGCTCTTTTACTGGTACCATCAAAGAGGGGAGGTTATGCATGCGTGCTGCCCTGATCAGGTAGACGACGATAACCTCGTGAGCCCAAGTTGAGTTATTTGCCGGCGTCCACGTTTGGGACAGTTTAGTTGGCCATGACGATGGCAGGTGTCAGGTGTGACACAGGGGCCACCCAGGGCATGATTCGGACGGGGGATGATTGTCGGTGGTACGATAGAAGGGTCACGGGTTAGACAAGTTTCGTTGGACGAATGTCCATGGTGTGGGTAACGCGCGCAACCTCTGTAGAGTGTAAGAATCTATTTAAATAGCCGCGTCCACGGTATTGGACACAGTCCGCACTAGGTCACACTATGTGGTCAACCGCATTAATAATAATGATGGAAGAACTGGTCTCATACTCAGAAGTGACCGATGGGTCACGAGTGCTCCGGGTGTCATGGAGTGAACCCGGAAGAGAGTAAGTTGATAACCGGCAATAGTAAGTGAGTATACTAAAGCATTTAACATTATCATTGCCATGCTGTTGTTTGCTGCACTGTTTTGGTTGCTGTGAGCTTGCGAGTACATTCGAAGTACTCACCTGGCGTATCATGCCAGATGTAGGAGAAGCTGGTGATGGAGATCTCGACAGTTCGTGCTACGCTAACTAGGTCGTGTCCTAGTAGTGTCCCTATGGGATGGAGTGTTCCACACGATGTTCCGCTACGCTGTAGTCTTTCCACTAGTGCTGACGCCCTTGAGATGTTTCATAAATAATGTAGATACTGTCACAGCATGAGTAGTGCTTCTGGCCTCACTATCCCATGTAATATCCAAGATTGTACTTGTATAATATCAATAAATATCAATTCTGTTCTGTTCCAAGTTGTTGTGTGTTTCCAGAAGACTTGATCTCTGGGTTCGGAACACAAGGTAAACCGGTCCTCTGAGCCGGGGTGCCACAACGCTTGGTATCAGAGTCGTGCTGTTTGTAGGACACCCTAGTTAACCCCGCACTACATTTTCGATTAGTGTAGAGTCTTGGTGTGTGTTTTGCCTGCTGCATTTGCTTGTTGCATAGCATGCATCTTGATTCATTTGTTTTACTAACCGCTGGTCTGATGAGTGTAGATGGCACCAGTTCCGTACCACTACAACCATCAGCCGGCACCGTTCACTTTTCCGGTACTACTTCGCAGTGTCTGGCTTCGACTGTATCCCAACGGCGAAGACCCAGTATATCAGGTGTTCCGAGAGCAGCTTGCAGATTCGGTGTTCGAGTACCACGCTAAGGCTTTCCTTACTGCGAGTTCGGAGATCGGCAGCTACTCCCGCTCTTCCAAGGGCGGAACTGCTTCTGCTCCCGATATGGCGATCCAGTTTGCTGCTATGGAGGCTCTCACTGACTTGCGCTTCCACGTGGTCGAGATGCAGACACACCCAGGTTTCTTTCACTATCCCACTCTGTCGCCTATGACAAGGCGAGTTCTTTTTGCACCTATTGATCCGGCGAGTGATCGTGCGACTGGTGTTTTATCGTGTTACCTGAACGCCAGTTATCGTATGGTCATCTCTTTGGCTGAGGAGTTGTCCCGTGCCCAAGAGGCACTTGCTGCTTCTACGGCAGCATAGTCTCCTCCTCCTCCTGCGTTCTCACCTATGTATACCCCGCCTGTTCCACCTCCATGTATGCCTGAGACTCCTTCTAGTTCGCTTGGACAGCCAGGCACTTCGTCTGGTACCCGACGTGACACCCCAGCTGAGTGGGCCTCGCTGCTAGCCACTCTAGCTGCTCCGATGCTGAGGCGTCGTGCTTCTTCTTCCTCAGAGGGAGAACCTTCCCATCAGCGTCGTCGTGTTTCCTTTGATCCGGAGGACGTGATCCATATCATCAGCTCTGATTCCGAGGCAGAGTCAGATGACGAGGAGTCTTCAGTCTGTCAGTGTCCGTGCCACCCGCGCTACTAGAGTAGATGCTTGAGTTTCAGCATGTGTATGCATCGTAGCATCTTTGCATATGTCAACTGCCGTATGAGCAGTACCAGTCATGATAACCCCCTACTAGTTTGCCATGTATGATGTTGGAATGCCTTGTATAATTATGTTGCTTTTCTCGTTTTTCCTTTGATTTTGTTTTCTTGGTGTCACATGGTCGTATTTCCCCTATGGATGTTGCTCATCAATTCGGTGTTTGCAATGGGAACGGTAATTGGATGAAGAGGTGTGGCAATCAAGGCGGCGATGGAACTCCGGTTCGTCAATCCGCCAGACAGGCAGGACAACCACCAAAAGATTTGCCACCTCCACCTCCACAACCACCGACCACTGATCAGATTATGAGGATGTTTGAGGAGAAAAGAAATCAGGATCTGATGGAATTTCTGAAAAGTATGCAGACTATGGGAGGACAGAATCAGAACAATGGGACGCACTCCAAGTTGTCTGATTTCCAGCGTACCAAGCCACCCAGTTTTGGTCAAGCTGTTGATCCAATCGAAGCGGATGACTGGCTGAGGACCATGGAAAACAAGCTGGACATAGCTCACGGTGACGAGTCAGACAAGGTTCCTTTTGTTACTCACTACTCTGAAGGGCCGGTAGCCATCTGGTGGGACAATGCAAAAATGGAGTGGCCTCCGGGGGAAAACATTTCCTGGGAGAAATTTAAGGAAGTGTTCCGAAGGTATCATATTCCCACCGGCATTATGAAGGTGAAGAAGAGGGAATTTCTTGCTCTTACTCAAGGAAGCATGTCTGTTGGCGAGTACCTGAACAAATTTAATAATCTGGCACGATACTCCACCCATGATGTATCCACAGAGGAAAGGAATATAGATCGATTCCTAGGAGGACTCAACCATGCCCTCCGTTGTCAGCTCTGCATGCTGGATTTTCCGGACTTTTAGACACTAGTAAACAAAGCTTTCATAGCTGTACGGCAGCATAAGTCTGGATACGATGACCGCAAGCGTAAGTTTGAGCCCAAGAAGGATGCCCATGGGAAGTTCACGCAGAAGCCGCGTGTATGGAAACCAGTTCAGTCTGAGTACAAGCCCACCTGGAATGGCGGTAACAATAACAACAAGCCAGGCAATCAGGACAAAACAATTGGCAAGCAGCCAGTGCTGGAAGACTGCCGCCGCAACAACACTTGTTTCACTTGTGGTCAAGGCATGCATTATTCCAAGCAGTGCCCCACAAGGGCTGGAAAGCCACAATCCGACTTCAAGCCACAAGTCAACAACATTGGACGCCGCCCCAACCAGAACTTCTGTCGCGGCCATGTCCATCATATCTCCGCTGAGGAAGCCTGCGAAGCACCAGATGTGGTCCTTGGTATGTTTTCTGTTAACGACATACCCGCAATAATTTTATTTGATTCTGGAGCTTCCCATTCGTTTATTTCGCGGAGTTTTGCCACCATACACAAATTTTCCCCTTCTCTTTTGGATAAAATTATGGTGGTACAATCCCCTGGCTCCATGCTCAAAACAAATGTGATATACAAGGACCTGGAAATCTTGATACACGGAGTTAAGTTTCCAGCCACCCTTGTTGCCATTGAATCCCCTGGATTGGACATAGTACTGGGGATGGATTGGTTGACACCGCATCAAGTGTGCAGCAACTGTGCCACTAGAACCGTGACATTGGTTAACCCGGCAAGACAGGCAGTCCAGTTTATCGCCAGTAGAATGATGTCAAAGAAGCGAATGGCATTCAAGACCACCGTTACAGATATGAATTCGATTCTGATAGTCAGTGAATTTCCGGATGTATTTCCTGAGGAATTACTAGGAATGCTAGCCGACCGAGAACTGGAATTTGCTATTGATGTGATTCCCGGAACTGCTCCAATATATAAGAAGTACTACCGTATGCCGTCCACAGAGCTGGTGGAACTGAAGAAACAACTGGATGAACTATTACAGAAAGGGTACATCTGCCCAAGTATCTCGCCATGGGGATGACCTGTACTATTTGTCAAGAAGAAGGATGGCAGTCTACGAATGTGTATAGACTATCGCCCGCTGAATGAGGTCACTATTAAAAATAAGTACCCGCTCCCTCGCATTGATGACCTGTTCGACCAGTTGAGTGGAGCCCGGGTATTTTCCAAGATTGACCACCGAACGGGGTATCACCATTTGAAAATCAAGAAAGAGAATATCCCCAACACAGCCTTCACCACCCGATATGATCTGTACAAATTTACAGTCATGGCGTTTGGGCCGACTAATGCTCCAGCTTACTTCATGAGTATGATGAATAAGGTTTTCATGGACCTTCTGGACAAGTTTGTAGTAGTGTTCATCGATGATATCCTTATATACTCCAAGGATGAAGAGGAGCACAAACAACACCTCCGCGCTGTCCTGGAAAGATTAAGGACCCATCGCTTGTATGCCATGTTCAGCAAGTGTGAATTTTGGCTAAGAGAGGTGGGATTTCTGGGGCATATTCTGTCAGAGCAAGGTGTGGCCGTCAACCCCAGCAAAGTGACTGATGTATTAAACTGGAAGACACCAGCCACAGTAACAGAAGTTCGTAGTTTTCTGGGATTGGCAGGCTACTACCGTCGTTTCATTGAAGGCTTCTCCAAGATAGCCAAGTCATTGACAGAGCTGTTAAAGAAGAATCACAAGTTTGACTGGATGGAGGAATGTGATAGCAGCTTTATGGAGCTAAAGACGAGGCTAACTACGGCCCCGGTCTTAATTCTTCCAGATATCCACAAAAGCTTTGACATATACTATGACGCTTCCAGGCGTGGAATCGGCTGTGTATTAATGCAAGAAGGAAAGGTTGTAGCATATGCATCCAGACAGCTATGACCCCATGAAGAGAATTACCCCACTCATGACTTAGAATTGGCAGCCGTGGTTCATGCCCTGAAAATTTGGAGGCATTATCTCATTGGGCAGCGCTGTGAGATATGCACAGACCACAAGAGTCTCAAGTATATTTTCACACAACCCCATCTCAACCTCAGAAAGAGAAGATGGCTTGAATTGGTCAAGGACTATGACCTTGGGGTCAATTACCATCCGGGAAAAGACAATGTAGTCGCAGATGCCCTCAGCAGGAAAACAGGCACTGTAAATGCAATAATGGAAGGTATCCATCCAAGGTTACAAGAAGAATTTGCCAAGCTCAACTTGGTACTTTGTGGTCCGATTGCCCCGGATACATTGGAAATCACTCCAACACTTATGGAAGAAATTAAGGAGGCTCAGAAAGCAGACAAGAGCGTACAGGAGATCAAGAAGAATATTCAACAAGGAAAGGCCAAGTCCTTCCGTGTTAACGAACAAGGAACATTATTGTTTGACAACCGAATATGCGTGCCTGACCAGGAAAACCTGAGGCAGCAAATATTATGAGAGGCTCATGAATCCGCATATTCCATTCACCCGGGAGGGACAAAAATGTACCAGGACCTAAGGGAAACTTTTTGGTGGCCAGGAATGCGAAAAGATATTGCCTACTATGTTGCATGTTGTGATATATGCAATAAGGTTAAGGCTGAGCACCAGAAACCAGCTGGACTGTTACAACCCCTACAAGTTCCCCAATGGAAATGGGATGACATATGCATGGACTTTATTGTGGGACTACCCAAGTCAACGAGAGGCCATGATGCCATCTGGGTCATCGTGGATATACTTACGAAAGTGGATCATTTTATCCCAGTAAAGACCACTTTCAGGGCTGACCAGCTTGCACCGCTCTATATGTCTTGGATTGTCAGCCTTCATGGACTACCCAAGTCCATCAGGTTAGATAGATGATCCTTGCTTACCTCAGCATTCTGGCTACGTTTGCATCAGGCTCTGGGCACCGTATTGAAGCATAGCACAACATATCACCCACAGACAGACGGGCAGACCGAACGAGTGAATCAGATATTGGAAGATATGCTTCGGTCTTGTGCTCTCACTTACGGACCCAAATGGGAGGATAGCTTACCCTATGCGGAATTTTCCTACAACAACAGTTATCAGTCAAGTCTCAAAATGTCACCATTCGAAGCTTTGTATGGGCGGAAATGCCGCACTCCTTTAAATTGGTCACAGACAGGAGACAGCCGTATCTTTGGTACAGATTTAATGCTCGAGGCTGAGAGGTGAGTTAAGGAAATCCAAGAGCGTCTTCGAGCAGCTAAATCCTGTCAGAAGAGCTACTATGATCCTAAGCACCGGGAAGTAACTTTTGAGCCCGGAGAGTATGCTTACCTCCCAATAACTCCCATGAAAGGGGTTAAGAGGTTTCATACCCGAGGCAAACTTGCACCCAGATATATTGGTCCCTTTCTAGTGATTGCTAGAAGAGGTAGAGGTAGAGCTACCACCGGAACTGTCCGAGGTTCATGATGTCTTGCACATATCATATGTGTTTCACATATCATAGCTGAGATATGAGTGAGCTAGAGTTGACCAAGGATTTGACCTATGAGGAAAAAACCCGTCAGAATCTTGGATGACATGGAAAGAACTACTAGGAGTAAAGTGATCAGGTTTTACAAGGTACTGTGGGATCATCATACTGAGGAAGAAGCCACCTGTGAAAGAGAGGATTTTTTGAGATCAGCATATCCGCATTTGTTCCCTCAGCAACTGAATCTCGAGGACGAGATTCAGCCTAAGGCGGGTAGGTTTGTGACACCCTGGTTTTTCAAACTTTTTCTTTTCAAAACTTTTCTGGTTTTATTTGCCATTTGATGGTTTTTGGAGTCAATTCTTTGGACTTTGGACTTGGGCACACTTCCATTCTTTTCCCAAGTGTGCCAAGGCTCTCATTTTCTCTCTAAAACCCTGCTGGATCAAACCCTAATTTTTATCCTCTCAAAATAATTCATTTCTTCCTCTGATAATATTCATTTCCACTGTGGGTTGTAAAGCAACCTATAGTTCTATAGACCAAAAAAATCCCAAATTAATACCACATATTCTTGAGATCATCTACTCCTACAATCTTCAAAAATACTTCATTGGCCAGTACAAAATTTTGTCCAGAATATTCCTTTTATCTTCTGGACAGAATTGACCCTTTGTGAAGCAACATGTATTTCGACAACTCTGAAAATTCTCAAATAAATCCCTGAGATACTAGGGGTCATACCTTGCCACAATATCCAAAAACATCTCAGTCGGCGTACGACACCTATGGGATCATGTGGATCCCTTTTACGGTTCGGCTAGGGAGAAGATGTACACAAAGAGCGGATCCAACGATCAACGCGGGGATCTTTTACCCAGGTTCGGGCCGCTGAGTAGCGTAAAACCCTACTCCTGCTTCGGTTTATTGTGGGTGTTTGAGCTCAGGTACACGGAGCGCTTCTTGGTGAACAGTACACAAGAAGGGCGGCTACGCATGCAGCTGGGCTAGAAAGCTTCTCCTCCCTGTAGCTTCGCCTTGGGCCTCCTTTTATATGACAAAGGGGTCACCAACAGTGGCAAACAGCAAATACAAGAGGTGTAAAGTTACTACAGTGTTAACATGCTTATCCCTGACAACTTAGGACAAGCGCATTAAATGGTCGACTTAGGTGTCCCTTACTTTCTTGGGGATGGAAAAAGAGCCCGTCCCATCAGCACCGCTTAATCCCATCCGCCGCTAGTGCCATGACACGCATCCAGGAGGACAAACCCTAAACGACAGGCTGGTCGCTGCGCTGGAGCAGTGGCAGGGCGGTGGGATCTTGCCGGGTGCGAGTCCTTGCTGGGTCCTCGTGAGCTTTCCCGGCAAGATCTTGCCGGGAACCCAGCCTTCGGCCTTCTGTCTTCTAATCGTTGGCTTGAACGCCTTCTTGATAATCTTGTATTTGAATCCAGCTGTACTCCGGCGGGTCTTGCCGCTGGTATGGCTACAACCGTCCGTGCACAAGTATGGGGTACTAAAAGACCCAAACTTTAGTACACCGATACGAGCCCCCGGGCCTAGGCCATACATGGGTGCGAGGCGTTGTTGGGCTAGGCCCAAACAGTGCACGGGCACGCGTGGCAGGAGTTAACTGTCGCAATCTTTTTATTTACCGCGCCCCCCCCACGACGCGCGTTAAATGCGGTACGTGGGACGCGTGCGCGGAATGGCCGCAGTAGCAGTGCGCTCGTAAAAGCACATTCACATTGGTTTAGTAAAGAGGCAGCCCCGCGCCTTCCCCATAAAAGGGAATCCGCAGAGGTGCTGCTCATTTACCTCTCGTCTTTTCCAATCTGAAAACCGTCGTCGCCTTCTTCCTCGAGCTTGAAACAGAGCCTCCCCCATCCATTTGCCACCTCCACGCCCTCTTCATCCTCGGCCTCCGCTTCCACAGTCGCCATGCCGCCCAAAGCAAGCAAGGGCAAAGCGGCGAAAGCCATCGACTCGGATGCAGAGACGGAGAAGATCGATCTGGTCGAGATGCGGAAGGAACACGTCGTCTTCGCCCTGACGCTCGACATGCGCGCCCTGGTCGAGAGGTACATGTGTATGTGGGGGAAGGAGACGAGGGCTCACCCTGCAACTCACGTGCTCCCAGCTTCCGTCAAGGGCGGCCCAGATAAATTCCCCTTCTTTGCCGCTTACTTTTACTGCGGGCTCTGCCCTCCATTTTCTGATTTCTTCATCGACATCATGTACACATACGGCTTCCGTCTCTTGGATTTCACGCCGAATGCCGTGACATGCATGTCGGTCTTTGCCCATCTCTATGAAAATTTTGCCGGGGTAGTTCCCAGCACAGCCCTCTTTCGCCATTACTTCATTCCCCGTATCGAAATAGGAGACGCCCTTTCTGGTTCTATCACCTGGATTCCAAGGGCATGGAATAAGGATATATACCGAGACGGTCTCTACCGTAAGAAGTGGGATGAATGGCGGTCCGAGTGGTGCTGGATTAAGGAGAAAGATCCTCAGCCGTTCTGTTCGCCCCGACAAACGAAAGTGGTTCGCGACAAGGACTAGAGCAGCCTCGATCCTCAAGATGAGAAGCTCGCAATCGCAGTTACCAGAATCCACCGTCTCAGGGTTGCCGGGCTCACAATAGAAATGATTGGCGCTGATTTCCTCCGCCGCCGCATCGCCCCTTTGCAGAACAAGGGGAGACCAGCCTGGGAATTCAAGAATGCAGCAGATATCATGAGGCTGCGCCCTGGTCTGAACAACAACTTGACGGTCTTGCAGCACACAGCTCTCTGCCACAAACTGTTCAGGCCTGACGGGAAGTATAAGTTGCCGGCTGGCGTAATTCCCCTGTGCAACAACTCTGCTTTGAGCTCAATCATCGCCATGATGCCGGTGTGTAATGCTCATGGCCCTGACGGAACATGGGAAGAGCCATCCTCGGAGCACGCACAGGGGTTTTTTGATAACTTGTCGGAAAAAATCATCCGGGAAGAGCCAACCCTCATCCGCCCCACCACTGATGAAGAAGTGGCTTACATCGCCAGCAGGGCGGAAGAGGTGAACCTAGCCGCGGAAGCTGGCAGCTTTGGCTTCGCGGAAGAGGAAGCCAGCGAAGAAGAGATAATGTTAGAGGAGACCCTTGCCGAGCAAGGTGAAGTTGCCGGGGAGCACAGTGGCATGGTTTCCGGGAGCTCTTCTTTCGAAGACACAGCCGAGGAGCAGCTGCACGAGGAGTCCCCAGCTCCAGAGAAGAAGAAACGTGTTCTTCGGAAAGCCGTCTCTAGCGTCCCAACACATCAGCCTTCCTCGAGCGGTGAGGTTCCCGGCAAGGGGATGGCCGGCAAGGCTGGGTTGCGGCAAGGAGCCCAACAGCAACCCGGGCGACGTACGAGACGCACGACTGCGGCAACAACTGGAGCGGCGGGGGCGTCTCATACGACGGCATCAATGGCTGGAACAACAGGATCATATCAACCTACTGCTTCTGCCGCAGCCAAGCGTCCCAGGACCCCTTCTCCACCCCCTCGCACGGACACTGCAGTGGAGGTTGACTTTGACATCTCTGCTTTTAGTCCGGAAAGAGAAGAGTAAGGGTCCTTGCCGCATCTTTCAACTTTTGAATTCCTGGTTTTGCTTAACTCATTTGTCTTGCTTTGGCCTATCCCCACAGAGATACGGAAACGTTGGCGCAAAGGATGGCGAAGAAGGCGAAGACTTCGACGGGTGATGAGCCTTCGGCAAGCACCACAGGTGCGCCGGAGCCCATCGTCATCAGCCCGGAGCCCAGCCCTCAACGCAGCCTCCAACCCAGCCCCTAGCGTGAGCTCACTACCCATTTTCCGCTGGCGAGCGTTGGGGAGAATATCTTCACTATTGACATCACCGGGCTTGTAGGAGAAGAACGGCAACAAGGAGAGCCATTGGAGGCCGTCCTTGACGTGCCGCCTCCGTCAACTACGCCACCCAGAGATGAACCTTCAGCAAGGGCTTCCATTGGCGAGCCCATTCGCGTTGAAGAGGAGCCGGCAAGCACGAGCACTGGCAATCCTACATCGGCAACCAATGTTGCCGGGAAAGGAGAAACCACCTCTCAACAGCTCGACACAGGTAAACCGTTCGCCTTGGTGCACTTGTCATTCTTTCTTTATTTTTGTCTTCTTGAACTTCAACTTCGGTCTCATCTAGTTTCCTTTCTTGGTCTTCAGATCTCCCTTCGATGGAACAAATGGATGTTGTTATCGTCATCAAAGAGACCGCCAAGGACGCTGCCATCGAGGCCGACAGAGTCGTAGCTGACGAGGCCGCCAATGCCGCACAGGAAGAAACCACCAAGGGGTCTGCTGAGGGGGCCGGCAAGGAGACCGGCGACCATACTGACGGCATTCCTTCCACAGGAGCGCCTGGCGCTACACCGGTCGCGGAGCCCCCAGCTGCCGGCGAGGCGATTGACGAGGATCAACCGTCAACATCCGACGCCCCCCCGTCAAGTAGATACCTTAAGGTTGGTGACAACCTGTTCGTCGGCATACCAGGGACGGCAAGCACCGGGGTGCCAACCGAAGGCAAAATTTTTGATGTAGACATCATCGCCTCCACTGGACTCAAGATCGTCGACAAGCCACGCTCCAGCAGCAGCGGGTCCAGAGAAGAACAACTCCTCCAAGCCATGAGCGATGACTTCCAAAAGCTTCAAGCGCTTCACCGCACCCGAAAGGAGAGGTTGGACTCCAGGGCGGCAGTTGTTGAAGCAGCGGAGGCAAATTTCCAGAAGCGCGTCGAGGAGACGCAAGTCTGGTACGCCGAGGCTTTCCAGGAACTGACGGCTGGCCGAGAACAACTGAGTCAAAGTTGGAGCGAGTTCCTCTTAAAGCAGGCCCATGCCGAGAAGGCACAGGAGGAGGCCGCGTAGCAGGCTGCTGCAGAGGAAGCTCGCTTAACGGAACGCCGCGTCGGGCTCGATGCTTATGAAGAAGACCTTGCCGCTCGCGAGG
The DNA here is from genome assembly GCA_039707655.1 of Elymus sibiricus. Lineage (NCBI taxonomy): Eukaryota > Viridiplantae > Streptophyta > Magnoliopsida > Poales > Poaceae > Elymus > Elymus sibiricus. Next base: position 163,718,398 of record CM077670.1, read on the forward strand.
AGCCGCTTGCCGACAAGCTCCACAGCAAGGACAAAGAGATCGAGAAGCTTGTCGCGCGGCGAACCCAGGAGCTGGAGCAGAGACACAAGGAAACACTCGAAGTTCTAGCCATAGACCATGCCGGCAAGTTAAAGGAAGCCATCGATGCCGCCGAAGCTGCAGAGGCCGCCAAGAACGAGCTGGGCAATAAAGTGAAGAGGCTGGAAGCGGCTGTCGAGGGCCATGGCAAGGAGATCTTGACGCTTAAAGCCGACAGAGAGAAGACTCTCTACAGCCTGGCGGAGATGCAAACCGCCATGTCCGGCAAGACCAAGGAGCTCATCTCAGCCAATGAATCCATCGCTGATCTGACCCTAAAGCTGGCGATGCTGGAGGAGTCCCTTGAGAACGGCAAAGCTCGCGAGACGGCTTTGATCAAAGATCTCCAGAGTGAGAAGAGCCTGCTCAGCAGCGCTGCCGCCACTTATAATGACTTTGAGAAAGGTGTGAAGATCTGGACTGAGCGCCTTGTCGACGTCGCGGAAAGGCTTGCCGCAGAACTGTCCACCATGGGTTTGGAAAACTTCAACTACTCTTCAGATGATAGGTTGTCTTCGAGTGCCAAGCTAACCATGTTCTTCGAGAGCATCGTCGACGCCCTCAAGCTGCTCCAGTCTGACCGAGCAACCCATCTGGCCAACGAATCCCGCAAACTCTGCCGGGCCGTCCTCCGCAAGGTGCTCGTCAAAGTGGTGCACAAGAACCCTGGCATCAACCTTACCAACGTTCTTGCTAGCTTGCCGGAGGATGCAGACCTCAAGGCCCTCGAAGATCTTGTCGCGCCCATCGTCGACAGAGTGAGCCAAGTCAAGAGGGTCGAAGGCCAGCGTAGGGACTAGCCGCTTCGCTCCATTTTGTCGCCACCATTCCATGTCAAAGACAGTTTTATCTTAAGTTAGAATCGCGGCGACCGTCAATGTAATATAACTTGCTATGTTTTGGATGAATGCATGCTATTTCCCTTGTCTGATTTCTTTCTGTATGGTCCATGCCCTACGCTTATCGGGAACTTGTCGGTGCGCGCACCCTTGCCGCGAGCGCTTTGAGGAACGGATCCTTAGCAGCCTGCTGGAGGTGTCGCTGCCGACAAGATACCTTGACGTTTTCAGTGCAGCCACTTAAGCTGTTGAGCGGACTCGAAACAAAGTAAGGGCGCAACCGATCACGACAAGGTTCCTTCGCGTGCAGGTTTTCCATACAAAAGCCGAAATCGTTCAAGGAAAATAAGTCTAAAATAAAAATTTTCTTAAGAATTTTGCAACTTAGCTTTTCGTTGCTGTACTCCTTATTGCAAAATGTCAACTCGAACGTCGCCTGTCGATGTCCATACCATCATTCGGTGTCCATACCATCATCCCCCCCGGCAAACTTGCACGCGAGGAAACCTTCTGTCCTTTGAAAAAAAGAAAGAAGAGAAAATAGAGATATGGAACCTTGGCGGTTCATTAATGCTTACCGGAAGCAGGTGTAATACAATATCTCAGACAAGCATGCATATAGATTGACATGAAAATCGACAAGAATTGTAAAACACTTAAGTTTATTCAACTATGCACAGGGTCTGCGCCTGGCTTTGTACAAAGGATCGTATGCCTTGGCAGCAAAACTTGTACAAAAGGTGGTTGCCGGGAGACCCGGCAACCGCGCCTTATGGGTAGAACTTACGAAGGTGTTCAATATTCCAGGAATTGCTCACTGGAATGCCATCTTCGGTCTCCAGGCGGACTGCACCGGGCCTGGTGACTCGTACTACCCGATAAGGGCCTTCCCACTTCGGCGTCAACTTGTTAGAATTCTTGGCCGACTGAATGCGCCGAAGAACAAGGTCGCCTTCCTCAAGGCTTCGGGCATAAACCTTGCGGCTATGACAGCGGCGTAAAGCTTGCCGGTAGCGTGCAGCTCGCACAGTAGCCCGAAGACGATCTTTCTCAAGGAGCGTGGCGTCATCTTGGCGCAGCTGCTCTTGCTCGAGCTCATCATAAGCGAGCACTCGAGGTGACCCGTATATGAGTTCCATGGAGAGAACTGCTTCTGCCCCGTAGACTAGGGAGAAGGGTGTCTGGCCAGTAGCTCGATTTGGTGTCGTTCTGATTGACCAAAGAACCATCGGCAAATCATCAATCCAGCATCTTCCGCACTTGCGCAGCTTGTCGAAAGTCCTTGTCCTGAGACCTCGCAACACTTCAGCATTTGCCCTTTCCGCTTGGCCGTTGCTCCTCGGGTGAGCAACAGAAGCAAAACAGATTTTGCCGCCAAGGTCTTGGACGTACTGCATGAAGGTGCGGCTTGTGAACTGCGTGCCATTGTCGGTGATGATCCTGTTTGGCACACCAAAACGGTACACTAGTCCCTTGAAGAACTTGATGGCTGACTGTGCTGTCACCTTTCTCACTGCTTCCACTTCCGGCCACTTCGTGAACTTGTCGATAGCAACGTACAAGTATTCGAAGCCCCCGGCAGCGCGGGGCAAAGGGCCCAATATGTCGAGCCCCCAGACCGAAAATGGCTAGGAAAGAGGGATTGTCTGAAGAGCTTGAGCTGGCTGATGCAATTTCTTTGAATGGAACTGGCACGCTTCACACTTGGTTACTAGCGCAGTTGCATCCTGGAGAGCAGCGTGCCAAAAGAAACCTTGCCGGAATGCCTTGCCGACAAGAGCTCTTGAGCCTATGTGGGAGCCACATATGCCTCCATGTATCTCTGCCAACAACTCCAGTCCATCCTCCCAAGGAATACACTTCAATTTCACACCGTTCGGTCTCTTTCTGTATAGGACATTGTCCACGAACTGGTACATATTAGACCGACGGGCTACTTTCTCCGCTTCTTCCTGTTCTTCAGGGAGTTCTCCTGTTTGAAAGAATTGGACGATGTGTTGTGCCCATGTTGGAGCCTATGGCTCGACAACAAGGACCAAAGGCATATCTTCGGCCGTGGGAGCATTTGTCTCTACGGCAAGGGCTTGAGGCCCTGCCGAAGCCTGTTGCTCCCCGGCAAGCTTGGCGTCGTTCCCGGCAACTTCCTTGCCGGCGGCTTCAGGAAGCTCTGCAGGAAAGTACTGGCCGGAACTCAACTTCCTTCTTTTGTCTTGCCTCGTCGATGGTGTTACGGATGGCTGAGTCAAGCGGAGCACAAAAGTTCCTGGTTCCAGAGGTAACTTGAGGGCAGCACGCTTTGACAGGTCATCGGCAATATTGTTCTCCGCACGAGGAACATGCTCTGTTTGCAAACCGTCAAAACGCTCCTCCAACTTTCTCACTTCATCTACATATGCTTCCATCAACGGGCTCTGATAGTCCTTGTTAACTTGCCCGACGACAAGCTGTGAATCACCTCTAACGATGAGCTTCTTAAATCCAAGGTCCGCTGCGATCCTGAGACCGGCAAGCAGGCCTTCATATTCTGCAGTGTTGTTTGTTGATCTCTCCCGGGGAACGTGCATCTGAATTACATACTTGAGGTGCTCTCCGGTGGGTGCGACAAGCAGCACGCCGGCACCGGTGCCTTGCAGCGAGAAAGCCCTGTCAAAGTACATAATCCATTCTCGATATGTTTCCTTGCCGGGAATAGTTGTCTCTTGAATTTCTTCGTCTGGCATCGGCGTCCATTCTGCAATGAATTCTGCCAAGGCTCTGCTCTGAATAGTCGAAGTGCTTTCAAATTTGAGACCAAAGCTTGACAGTTCCAACGCCCACTCTACAATTCTGCCGGTTGCATCTGGATTCCGCAAAATCCGCTGCAACGGGAAGCGAGTGACGACGGTGATCTCATGTGCCTAGAAATAATGGCGCAGCTTCCTCGAGGCCATAAGGAGGCCGAAGAGCAACTTCTGCATGCCAGAATATCTTGACCTAGCCCCCTGCAACAGGGAGCTGACAAAATAGACTGGGTGCTACACCATCTTCTTCTTCTGCGTTGCTTCATTTGATTGCGCAGATCCTGCCTTGTCGGCACCAGACTCTGCCGGGGAGAATCCCGGCTTGTCGCTTGACGGGCTTGTCGCTGCCGCTGCTTCTTCGTCGACCTCTCTCTGCGCCACTAACGCAGCACTAACCACTTGATTCGTCGCCGCTAGATATAGCAGCAACGGCTCTTGTGGTTTAGGCGCGACTAGTGTCGGCGGAGAGGAGAGGTACCTCTTCATGTCCTGCAGCGCTGCCTCCGCTTCCGGAGTCCATTTCATTGGACCCGCCTTCTTCAAGATTTTGAAAAAAGGCAGGGCGCGCTCAGCAGATTTGGAGATGAACCTGCTCAGAGCAGCAACGCAGCCGGCAAGTCGACGCACATCTTTGACACGTCTTGGTGCTTCAATCTGCTCAATTGCCTTGATCTTGTCGGGATTTCCTTCGATTCCACGTTGAGACACAAAGAACCCGAGAAGCTTGCCGGATGGAACGCCAAACACACACTTCTCAGGATTGAGCTTCAGATTGATCCTGCGCAGATTTGCTAATGTCTCTTCTAAATCTTGTATGAGCGTTGCCTTGTACTTGGTTTTTACCACTATGTCATCCATATAAGCTTCCATATTTCTATGTAGCTGGGGCTCAAAACTGATCTGGACCGCTCTTGCAAACGTTGAACCAGCACTTTTCAACCCGAAAGGCATGCGTATCAAGCAATACGTGCCACATGGGGTGATAAATGCGGTTTTCTCTTCGTCTTCCTTTGACATGAAAATCTGATGATACCCTGAATAAGCATCAAGAAACGACAGCAAATCGCAGCCAGGAGTGGAGTCCACAATCTGGTCGATGTGCGGCAAGGGAAAAGGATCTTTTGGACATGCTTTATTGAGATCTGTATAGTCGATACACAGCCTCCATTTTCCATTCGCCTTGCGCACTACAACTGGATTGGCCAACCATGTTGGATGGAGCACTTCTCTGACCAAACCTACCGCTTCCAGCTTCCTGATTTCGTCGGCAATAAATTCTTGCCGCTCCAAAGCTTGCTTCCTAACTTTCTGCTTGACGGGTCATGCATGAGGACAGACAGCAAGGTGGTGCTCAATTACCTCCCTGGGAACACCGGGGATATCAGATGGTTGCCATGCAAACACATCGACATTCGCCCGCAGGAAGGCAATGAGCGCGCTTTCCTATTTGTCATCAAGGGTGGAACTCACGGTGAAAGTTCCTCCCGTACCATCTTCCTTGATGGGCACCTTCTTAGTTGCTGGTGGAGCTGCCTTGGATTTCTTGCTCTTGCCGGTGGAGCTCTCCGGCACATCCTCAACGGGAGCGCAGCACTCCGAGGACGTGCGCTTGCCGGAGTGTGTGCTAGAGGTCTTGCCGGTCATCTTCCCCCCGGGAGCTTCGGCGGCGGGAGCAAGTGCCTTGGCGGCAGGTGCTGCGACTGCCTCCCGGTAGAGTTGGTCTGTGCAGATAAGCGCATCCTTCTTGTCGAAGTGGATAGTAATGACGCTCATCGGCCCGGGCATCTTTAAGGTATTATAGGCGTAATGTGATGCCGCCATGAACTTGGCCAGCGCCGGTCGACCAAGAATCCCATTATATGGCAATGGAATCTTGGCGACGTCGAAGACGATCTTTTCTGTTCTGAAATTCAGCTCACTACCAAATTTTACTGGTAGTGTGATCTTGCCCTTCGGCTGGCTCCTTCCTGGGTTGATCCCTTGGAACGTGCCCGTTTCCTCGAGATCTTCGTCAGGAATTTGCAATTTCTTGATCACATCAGGCGAGATCAAGTTCAAACCGGCCCCACCGTCAACTAACATTTTTGTCACCTTGAGGTTGCGGATCGTTGGTGAAACCAACAATGGCAAACACCCGACCGCAGTTGTGCGATCAGGGTGATCCTCAGCGTCAAAAATGATAGGCGTGTTGGACCATTTCAATGGTTTCCGGGCATCGACCGACGGCTCTGTCGCATTAATCTCACGCGCCCACTGTTTGAGTCGGCGGTGAGAGGAATGCAACAAGGCGCCTCCGTCAACGCACATGGCTTCTGTAGCTTTCTCAAACTCGTGCTCGCTGGACTCGTCGCCGTCTTCGTCATCATCGTCACCCCCCTGCTCCTTGTCGCGGCCTCGAGCGGGCCTCTCCTTTTGTTGCTTGGCCTTGCCACGGTGACCTCCTCGACCACCGCGTTCCATGCCAGACCCTTTAGCACCATCCTGGGCCTTCTCCTTGTCTCGCCTCTCATACTCAGCCTTCTACTTCTCGACAAGCTGCTCAACTTGCCGACAGTTTTGGAGATCGTGACCCTTGGTGCGATGGATCTTGCAGTACTGCTTGCCGGAGCCCTCCGGCTTGTCGGCAGCCGCCAAAGCCTGACATAAAGCACACCCGGCAACCTCCTTGCCGGGGTCATCAGTCTTGACCTTCTTGGGGGTGCTGGTGTTGCCGGATCCCTCGACGGCAAGCACGGCCTTGCCCTTGCGCTTCCTGTTACGCCGTCGGCCTTTCTTCGTCGGGGTGGTGGCGTCTTCGCCTTCAGAGTCGATTTCTGCGCCAGCATCCTCGCCGGGGAATCTCCTTCCCTCTTCAGCCCGAGCACATTTATCAGCCAGAGCATAGAGCTCGGCGATATCCCTGACTTTGTTCATCGCCAGCTCTTCCCGCATCTTGCGGTTGCGCATGTTCTGATGAAAGGCGCTGATAATCGCGGCAGGATGAACGTCTGGGATATTGTGCTGTATACGGCTGAATCTATGTATGTACTTGCGCAAGGTTTCGCCCTCTTTCTGGGGGATGAGATGTAAATCGTTTTCCTGGCCAGGAGCCTGGTGGCCTCCAGTAAAGGCGCCAACAAACTAATGACACAAATCTGCCCAGGAGGAAATGGAATTCTCCGGCAAATGCATCAACCATGACCTGACGTTCGGTTTAAGCACCAACGGGAAGTAGTTGGCGAGTATCTTGTCGTCTCGAGCCCCGACAGCCTGCACCGCAATGGTGTAGGTGCTCAGGAACTCTGACGGGTGAGTCTTGCCATCGTATTTCTCTGGCACCTCCGGTTTGAAAGTTCGGGAATTGGCCATTGGACACGCCGCATCTCACGGGTAAACGCTGGACAACCCACCTCGTAAGGCAAGTTACCAGAATACCCTGGTGTAGGCTTGTCCACAGTGGGTCCCGCGTGCCTGTCAGATTGACGGCGCGCTTCCCGCCGCCGCTCGATGGTAGTTCGAGCGTCTTCTTTGTTCCGTTCCCGAAGAACTTGACGTTGATCGTGGCGAACCCGCGGATCAGACGACGCTGTGGAATCATCATCACAGGCGTTGATCTGCCGAGTTAGCGACCGTTGTTGTCGTTGCGGAGGGGAGCACATCGTAGTCGTACCACCTCCGGTCTTTTCGTCATCAGCACGCACCGGCTCGGTGGACCGCCGCCGTGAAGGCCCCGCCTGCTGCGGCCTGTCATCATTAGCCTAGCTGATGAGACTCTGAATAGCAGATCTCCACTCTTCTAGCTTCTCTGCAGCGGGAGGGAAATCTAGGAGCAGCTGCGCTCGTGCCAACGCTTTTGCCGGTGTAGGCGGCAGCGAAAGGTGCGAAGAACGTGAGGTGCTCTGACTCCTAACTGTGTTAGAAGGAGCTCCATCACGGTCTTGCGGTCGCGCCCCGCTTCCACCGGTGTGTTGGCGTGCATGCTGGCCGCGCGCATCTTGGGAGTGATGCGCATGGGTTTTTCCATAGGGGCGCCTGGAACCACCAACATCGCGGCGCTGCACGTCGCGCACGACCTGAGAAGGCCGCGGCGCATGCGCCAGCGTGGGTGTCTTGGAAGGCGCCGTCCCGTCCTTGGAGTTTGCTGCGGCACTCGTAGGTAGCACGGCTCTGTCCTTAGACCTGGCAGTATGCGGGTTGTTGTCGCTGTTGCGAATGATGCCGCTCGCCTAGCTCTGATCGCCAGAACGTCGTGGAGGCTCGAGACCTCCACCTCCTCCACCAGCGCCCACGCCGTCGCCCGTCTGCGTGGGTACGGGCGGGCCGGACGCAGATGGATCAACCGCCGTAGCGCCCTTCTTCTTGGGAGCCATGGCGACGAAAGTGATCAAGAACTGGCGCGCTGACCACTAGATCGGGTTCGCGGAACCTTCCCCCCTACCTGGCGCGCCAAAGATGTCAGCGTACGACACCTATGGGATCATGCGGATCCCTTTTACGGTTCGGCTAGGGAGAAGATGTACACAAAGAGCGGATCCAATGATCAACGCGGGGATCTTTTACCCAGGTTCGGGCCGCTGAGTAGCGTAAAACCCTACTCCTGCTTCGGTTTATTGTGGGTGTTTGAGCTCAGGTACACGGAGCGCTTCTTGGTGAACAGTACACAAGAAGGGCGGCTACGCATGCACCTGGGCTAGAAAGCTTCTCCTCCCTGTAGCTTCGCCTTGGGCCTCCTTTTATATGACAAAGGGGTCACCAACAGTGGCGAACAGCAAGTACAAGAGGTGTAAAGTTACTACAGTGTTAACATGCTTATCCCTGACAACTTAGGACAAGCGCATTAAATGGTCTACTTAGGTGTCCCTTACTTTCTTGGGGATGGAAAAAGAGCCCGTCCCATCAGCACCGCTTAATCCCATCCGCCGCTAGTGCCATGACACGCATCCAGGAGGACAAACCCTAAACGACAGGCTGGTCGCTGCGCTGGAGCGGTGGCAGGGCGGTGGGATCTTGCCGGGTGCGAGTCCTTGCCGGGTCCTCGTGAGCTTTCCCGGCAAGATCTTGCCGGGAACCTAGCCTTCGGCCTTCTGTCTTCTGATCGTTGGCTTGAACGCCTTCTTGATAATCTTGTATTTGTTTCCAGCTGTCCTCCGGCGGGTCTTGCCGCTGGTATGGCTACAACCGTCCGTGCACAAGTATGGGGTACTAAAAGACCCAAACTTTAGTACACCGACAATCTCCTAGTCCACTTAAAAATTTCAGCAAAAATATTCTGGCAAGCTTCTGGTCATTTCAGACCTTTGTGAAGGAAGTACCAGCTAGAAGTACCCATTGGAGCTGAAATTTTTATGGCATCTTGTCTTCATCAAATAACTCCCAAATACCAAATTTCAGCTTCAGCATGTCATCCATGTGAGTGCATCTTCCTCATCAAGTTTCTGGACCAGTACAGGGTTTGTACATGAACTATATATGTGCAAATCTTTGCAGAAATTTCTCAAAACTGACCAGCAGACAGTCCTTCCAACCTAGATCATCCTAGACAAGTCACTTGGCATCAATCACAACTCATTCATGCTCTGGATCCCTCTCAAGTTTCTGTCCAGAAACTATTCTTGATGCTACACTTAAGCTCAGAGTGTATCATGCCGGAATCGCCCTCGCCGGCCGCCACCGCAGCGCCACACTGTTGCGCCCGTGCGGCCACAGTACGGTGAGCTGGCTGTCCTCTTCCTGCCGTCGACCTATCACGTCGCATTAACTCGCCTGCTCTCCGCCGTCACCTCGCCTGCGCCGCGACAGCCACCTTGCCATCCTTGCTCCGGCGACGTGGCCACAGCACCGCCCGGTTCGGGAACCATCCTCCCCGCCTATAAATAGCTCGCCCCGCCCATCCCAGCTCCTCACCGTACCTCCTCCACCTCCAATCGAGCTCAGCTCGCCGCGCCAAGGCCGAGAGGCCCTCTGGCTTCGCAGCTCGCCGAAGTACTGCCACCGATCCCCCACTCTCCACCAGCATGCTCCACCCCACCCTAGCCCTGCCCGACCTCATATTCGAGCTCAGAGCACTTCTGCAGCCCTGCCGGACCTCTCCCCTGGTCGAACTGCTGCCAGAGTTGCCGTCTCTGACGACCACCAAGAGTAGCCGCCGCCGGAGAGGAAGGAGGCGATGTCGTCCGGCCACCTCTCACCAAGCTGTGGGTACGTACGTCTTCGTCTCTGAGTGCTCGACCCATCCCCATCATCTCCCGACCTCGCCGCCGTCTCTATCGCCGGCGACCATCGCCGGAGCGCCACGGTACTCTGTTCCTCTCTCCCCTCTGTTTGAATATGACAGGCCGACCCCACCTGTCAGCGGCTCAGGCCCGCGCCCGAAGCGGTATAAGTGGAAGCGTATTTCCACTTTACGCTTTCGACGTGGCCCACTGGAGGTTTTCTGATTTTCAATTTAAATTCATTTTTAGTCCAATTTGACCAGCACCTTTGACCAGCTCTATCTTTTAAACCACAAGTCCAATTGAATTGATTCTTTTTGCATTAGTTTTGTATTGAGCCCGTCTATTTTCTGACCAAATTTGGTATTTTTCCAATGTTCACAGAATTTTTGACAAACAGAAAGCCTTTATGTAACATTTTCTTTTGCTATTTAAAAATGCTTTTAGAAGGAAATTATTGTGGATTTGATGACCAGGATATTGTAGACACTCCATTTGAGCAAGGCAAGCCACATCATCCATTGCATAAGGCATAGCAATAGTATTGGCTTTATAATGGGCTATTTTGCACTTAATTCAATTTAAATATGCTATATTTCATATTGTTTGATTATATTGCAATAACCCTGCCATGCTAGTTCATTTGTCCAACATAACTAACTTGACCAACCGCTTTACATGTTAAATTCACTTTGATGGTTGATCAAGTGCCACCGACCCGGAGTTACCCGTGCAGCCACATCTGCAGGAATGGGACGGCCTTGACTTAGTCTGACCGCATGCTCTATTATCGGTACCACCAAAGATGGGAGGTTATGCGTGCATGCTACCCTGATCAGGTAGACGACGATAACCTCGTGAGCCCAAGTTGAGTTATTTGCCAGCATCCCCGTTTGGGATAGTTTAGTTGGCCACGATGGTGGCAGGTGTCAGGAGTGACACAGGGGCCACCCAGGGCATGACTCGGACGGGGGATGATTGTCGATGGTACGATAGAAGGGTCACGGGTTAGACAAGTTTTGTTGGACGAATGTCCATGGTGTGGGTAACGTGCGCAACCTCTGCAGAGTGTAAGAATCTATTCGAATAGCCGCGTCCTTGGTATTGGACACAGTCCGCACTAGGTCACACTGTGTGGTCAACCGCATTAATAATAATGATGGAAGAACTGGTCTCATACTCAGAAGTGACCGATGGGTCATGAGTGCTCCGGGTGTCATGGAGTGAACCCGGAAGAGAGTAAATTGATAACCGGCAATAGTAAGTGAGTATAATAAAGCATTTAACATTATCATTGCCATGCTGTTGTTTGCTACACTGTTTTGGTTGTTGCGAGCTTGCGAGTACATTCCAAGTACTCACCAGGCGTATCATGCCAGATGCAGGAGAACCTGGTGATGGAGATCCCAACGGTTCGTGCTACGCTAACTAGGTCGTGTCCCAGCAGTGTCCCTATGGGATGGAGTGTTCCACACGATGTTCCGCTACGCTGTAGTCTTTCCACTAGTGCTGAGGCCCTTGAGATGTTTCATAAATAATGTCGATACTGTCATAGCACGAGTAGTGCTTCTGGCCTCACTATCCCCTGTAATATCCAAGCTTGTATGATGTAGGGTGGAACCCTAGATGACGATCTTTTCACACTTAGGAGGGGAAAACGAGCAAATCCACGAAGAACACGAGAAGAACACTCAAATAGACACAATCCAAATCACACATGCACTAGATCCACATACACATATAGGGATACAAAGGTCCAAATCCAACAAAGGAGGATACACGGTAGCTAGTACATCCCGATCCGGAGAGGAGTTGAGGTCTTGATATCCGGAGTGGATCTTCTCACATGGGTCTCATGGAAGTCTTGATCTCCATGGGAGAGGTACGGATGAGCAAAGCTCTATCTCAAAGAGCTATCTACTTTGCTAACCCTAGATGGGAGAGGGGGAAGTCTTTATATAGTGCTAGTACAAATTAGGGCGAAGTAGGGGGGATACATGGGTCGTGGGCCGAATTACATGCGGCGTCGGGCCGGATGTTCGTGCTCCAGGCCGGATGTCCGGCGGTTCAGCAGGGTGCCGGATGTCCGGGCTTGGGGGCCGGATGTCCGGCCAAAACTGGTCAAGTTACTGGATAGGGGCGCCGGATTTCCGGCAGGGGGCCGGATGTCCGGGGTTGGCAGGCCGGATGTCCGGGCCAAGGCCGGATGTTCGGGCCCTGGAGACTTCGTAGTGGCTGATCTGGTGATGCTGTAGTAGACTCCAGGGGTCGGATGTCCGGGCCGTAGGCCGGATGTTCGGCTGCTGATGCTCAGCATAGCTTCCTCTTGTCGCGCCTCTTCATCCGCGTACTTGGCGACTTGTCCATTGTTCCGGGCTTCTCCGAGAGGGTCCTCTTGGTACCTAAGCACACATAGCATCTCGGAATGAGGTAGCATCCATGTCTCGCTTGCGTCATATGGAAGTTCCTTAAGGAGTGATGTCACCTCGGTCTCGAGAGCTCTCGCACGTGCTCGCGTCATTGGTCCTCTCGGTGCTTGGGGAGACGTAGGTGGATCCATGGGGATGACCGTAGGATGCTCCGCATCATCTACCCCCCCCCCCCTTGGGAAAGATCCGTCCTCGGATCGAAATCCTCATCACCATGGAAGGGAGATAAGTCCTTGACGTTGAAGATGTCGCTCATGTTGTACTTGTCACGAGGGATGTCGATCTTATACGCATTATCGTTGTATCGTGCTAGCACCTGGAACGGTCCATCGGCTCGAGGTAGTAGTTTGGACTTGCGCTCGTTGGGGAAGCGGTCTTTGCGAAGGTGTAGCCATACAAGATCTCCGGGGTTGAACACCATGGGGTGCTTGTTGATGTTGACCTTGGTCGTGAGGCGTTGTACTTGGCGCTCGATCGTGTGCCTTGTATCTTCATGCATCTTCTGGAGGTAACTTGCTCGTGCACTCGCGTCCATGTCGGTTCGCTCTTGTAGCGGTAGCGGTAAGATGTCCAATGGTGACAAAGGGTTGAAACCGTAGACGACCTCGAAGGGGTACTTGCCGGTAGTAGAGTGTCTTGCTCCATTGTAGGCGAACTCGGCGATGGGTAAACATTCCTCCCACTCCCTTATGTTCTTCATGATCAACACGTGGAGTAGTGTGGAAAGAGTCCGGTTCGTGACCTCCGTTTGGCCGTCGGTTTGAGGGTGATATGCCGATGAGAATAGGAGCTTGATTCCGAGCTTGGCGCATAGTGTCTTCCAAAAGTAGCTAAGGAACTTGACAGCTTGGTCTGACACGATCGTCTTTTGCACTCCATGCAAACGCAAGATTTCCCTACAAAAGAGATTTGCAACATGTGAAGCATCGTCTATCTTGTTGCAAGGAATGAAATGTGCAATCTTAGAGAAACGGGCCACAACAACAAATACAGAATCTTTGCCGTTTTGAGTTCGAGGCAAGCCAAGCACGAAATCCATGCTAAAATCTTCCCATAGGTGATATGGAATAGGAAGTGGCATATATAAACCATGATATTGAGCTTTGGACTTAGCTTTGCGGCATGTAGAGCACCGGTTGGTGTAGCATGAGACGTCTTGAAACATCATGGGCCAAGAGTAGTTCTTGGAGAGCGTAGCGAATGTCTTGTCACGTCCAAAATGTCCCATGAGTCCTCCACCATGAGCTTCTTGCAAAACTAGCAAACGAAGAGAAGACTCAGGAATACAAAGTTTGTTAGCTCGCATAAGATAACCATCTTTCAAGTAATATTGCCCCCAAGTTTTATGAGGTAAACATTTGGCATAAGGAGTTGCAAATGACGAATCATGCTCATACATGTCTTTAATGTGCGCAAATCCTATGACATTCAACTCAAGTTCTGTAACCAACATGCATTTGCGGGAAAGAGCGTCCGCCACAACATTTTCCTTACCTTTAATATACTTGATAACATAAGGAAATGACTCAATGAACTCACTCCATTTAGCATGACGCTTATTCAATTTGGTTTGTCCCTTAAGGTACTTAAGCGTTTCATGATCCGTATGGATGACAAATTCACGTGGACGGAGATAATGTTCCCACACATGCAAGACTCTCACTAAAGCATATAACTCTTTGTCATAGATGGGGTAGTTAAGTTGCGCGCCGGAGAGCTTCTCACTAAAATATGCAATGGGTCATTTCTCTTGCATTAACACACCACCAATACCATTACCACTAGCGTCACAATGCACTTCAAAAGTTTTATCAAAGTTTGGTAATGCAAGTAATGGAGCATGTGTAAGCAAGGTTTTAAGCTCATTAAATGCGGCATCTTGAGATGGACCCCAAACAAATGGTGCATTCTTCTTACTCAATGCGTGCAATGGCAATGCAATGGTGCTAAAATCCTTCACAAAGCGACGATAAAATCATGCTAAGCCAAGGAAACTACGCACTTGAAGCAAATTGGTTGGTTGTGGCCAATTTTTAATAGCATCAATTTTAGTTTCATCAACATGAACACCCTTAGATGAGACAACAAAACCCAAGAAGACAAGCTTATCAACACCAAAAGTGCATTTTTCCATGTTAGCATAAAGTCGCTCGTCTCTAAGAATTTGCAATAATTCTCTAAGGTGTTTGACATGATCTTCGAGAGTTCCACTAAACACAAGGATGTCATCAAAGTAAACCACAACACAAATGCCAATTAATTTGCAAAGAACATAGTGCATCACACGCATAAAAGTGCTAGGTGCTTGCGATAAGCCCATAGGCATGACCAACCATTCATACATGCCAAATTTGGTTTTGAAAGCCGTTTTCCATTCATCACCTTCTTGCATGCAAATTTGATAATAGCCACTTTTAAGGTCAATTTTAGAGAAAATTGTGGCTCCACTAAGTTCATCAAGCATGTCATCTAGGCGTGGAATGGGATGGCGATATCTAACGGTGATAGCATTTATAGGACGGCAATCGTAACACATGCTATAGGAACCATCTTTCTTAGGCACGAGAATGACCGGAACGGCACAAGGGCTCAAGCTTTCGCGTACGTACCCATTCTCCATGAGATGTTGCACTTGCCTTTGGATCTCTTTGGTTTCTTCGGGGTTGACGCGGTATGGTGGCTTGTTCGGTAGTGGTGCGCCGGGGATGAGGTCGATGCGGTGTTCGATTCCGCGGAGAGGAGGAAATCCGGGAGGTAACTCATCGGGAAACACGTCTTCGAATTCCTGCAATAAATGAGACAATACCAAAGGAAGATGTTGTGAAGTATTAGTCCGCACCACTTCATCTTTGCACACAAGTACAAAGTGAAGAACACTTGATGGGCTCTCACTCACATACCTCAAGTCTCTTTTGGTGGCTAAAAGAACTAGATCTCTTTTGTCATGCATCGTGGAGTCACTCATGTTTGGCTTCTGGCTCTCACTCTCTTTTTGGTGGCTCACTCGCTCACTTTTCTCTCCACGATGGGTAGATGCTTGCTTGTCTGCGATGACTTGACTTGGTGTCATTGGTCAAAGTATGAACTCCTTGCCCTTCATCTTGAAACTATATTGATTGGTCCGTCCATTGTCTGTGACGCCTCGGTCAAATTGCCACGGTCGTCCGAGTAGTAGGTGGCATACGGACATAGGAACCACATGAAATTCCAATGTATCATCGTAGGCGCCGATCTGGAAGGATACTTGGACGGTGTGCTCCACTTGAAGTGTGCCGGAGTCGCTAAGCCATTGGACCTTGTATGGGCGAGGGTGCTTCTTCCTGACTAATTGGAGCTTGGAGCATAATTCTTCACTTGCCAAGTTGTGGCAACTTCCGCCGTCGATGATGACCTTGACGGAACGTCCTTGAATTCCCACCTTGGTATGAAAAATGTGGCAACGTTGGTCTTCATCTTGATGTTGTTGGAGTGTCAAGACCTTGGAGACAACAAGAGCGGGGCTAGAATCATTGTCGCAAAAGATTTGCGCATCTTCGTCTTCATTCACTTGGCGGTGCATGGCCACTTGTTCGATGGCGTCCATTTCATCTTCACTCATGGAATCGTAGGTGCCGTCGGCGTTCATGATCATAGTGCGTCTTGTTGGACACTCGAAGGACTTGTGGCCTCGGCCTTTGCACGTAAAGCACTTGATGTCACCTGTTTTGTCGGTGGCATCCGAAGGAGTTGTTGATGACGAAGCTCTTGGCTTGGAGTTGCTTGTAGTAGGAGGAAGACGACTCGAAGATGTCGTTTGTTGCTTTGAGCTTGACTTGTCGCCGGTACTTGGTGTAGCTCGAGTCGTGGAAGGAGTTGTAGAAGTCGTTGAAGTTTGCTTGTATCAACCGTATGTCTTGGAAGAGTACTTGGAGTACTTGTAGTCTTCTTGTACTTGTCGCTCCGCTTTGGTTGCTTGGTGCACTAGCTCGAGGAGGTTGGAGTATGGTTGGAAGTCCGCAATTTTATTGATTGGATAGTTGAGGCCATTCAAGAAACGCGCCATTGTTTGTTCGTCATCTTCCTTGACGTTGGCTCGTATCATTGCAATTTCCATCTCTTGGTAGTATGCTTCAACCGACTTGTTGCCTTGCTTGAGGAGTTGTAGTTTCTTGAAGAGGTCGCGGCTATAGTGTGTGGGCACAAAACAAGCTCGCATGACATCCTTCATTTGATCCCAAGTTGTGATGGGTGGTTCGCCTCTCTCTTGGCGCCGTTCTATCACTTGCTCCCACCAAATGAGAACATAGTCTTGGAACTCGAGGGATGCCATGGCAATCTTCTTTTCCTCGTCGTAGTTGTGAAGACGGAATATCTTGTTGACCTTCAATGCCCATGAAAGGTCTTCTTCGGGATCATTTCCACCGGAGAATTTAGGCATGGTGAACTTGAGCTTGCCGTAGTGCTCCTCATTGTGTTGTCGGCGGTTGCGATGACGCTCTTGCCGTGGAGGTTGATCTTCTAGCTCATCGTAGTCGTGTTCATCTTGATTGACTTGACGTGGTTGCCTTGGGATTCATTCACGGTTTCGCATTGCTTGGCGCTCCTCAAGTCGTGCGGCTTCTTCTTGTTCGCGCACGCGGCGGTTGCGTTCGGCGACGTTGCGAGTCGCTTCGCGTAGGGCACGTTGAGCTTCAAGTGCTTGCTTCTCACGACGTTGTCGTTCTTGGTGTAGGGCGTCGTCGTCTTGGTGCACTTGACGTTGGCGTTGTGGAACTTGATCTTGGTTCCCGTTGGCTTGTGCTTGCCGTTTTTGTCGTTCGCGCTCTCGAAGGCGGTCTTGCAAACCATTGCCATGGAATCGGTTTCTTGAAGCTTGCCAGTCGTCATGTTCTTGAGAGCGATGAGAGCGTGCTCATGGAAGACTTGCATCCGAAGAAGTGTCCAAAGAGTATCGGCTCGAATGGCGCCGTCTTGATCTTGATGAAGACAAAGTGGAAGAATGGCGGTTGGCCATCATAGTGCGGAACTCTTCCATTTGGGATGAAATCTTGGCGTCGAAGTAGTCCCTTGTTCGTGTTTCGGAGTGGCATAAGTCGGTGGCGAGTTGCTCGATGCGATCTCCCAAAGCTTCACTTTCTTGGTGTAGCGCTCATTGGACTCCGAAAATTTGAGCCTTGGTGACGTAGTTGTTCGATGCGTCTTCTTGCTCATCGAAGAGTGGGTTGATAGAAGTGCTTGGCCTATCCATGATTCTCAAACAAGTGTTAGTGGAAGAAAGAAATGAACTAGACCAAAGTACCTTATCCAATGTTGAAGATGGATCAATGAGCACCCAATATGGTATTATGGAAATAGTGCAATTGGTACCGGATCATGTCAATCTCACACCTACACAAGTAAAGCTTTTGGAGGAGTTTGGTTAGGATGGTGGCACAAAATTTCTGCAATTGTAAGCAAGATATCAATAATGTTGAAAAATATTCACAAAATTGCAAGTGTGACGAGTAGACCAATAGCAATACGTAGCACACGGAAACACATGCACGGATAGATAAATGAGGTCGTGCAACCAAGGAGTGAGCTCAAAATGTGGAATCCACGGAAAATGCTCTTGTTGCACAACACGAGAGAGATGCTAGCACGATTGCTCAATAGGCGGATACGAACTTGTGCACAACATATAAGAGACAAAACGTAACGCTTTCTATCTCACTTATGATATGTATGTATGATTTCCGGTGAATTTGTCACAATGATGCAAGATGATCAAATATGCTATGTAATGTGGCGATGCTATGGCTATTGCATACAAGCTTGTTGCTCATTCTCGTTTGCTTAAAAGCTTCTCTTTCTTTTGATGTTGTCCTTTGGCCACTTATGCGAAATGCTCGTACGAAGATAGCAATGATGTATATGCGGGAACAAAATGTTGGCACACAAGATGATATGAGTATGTATGCACGCGATGGTAGCTATGAGGCTCGGTATCACTAAAGTGCACAAGTAGCGTTGGCGGCAATACACAAATGGCTAGTCTCGTAGGAAAGCTACGCAAAAGATGGTCTCGGGGGTTCACAATGCAATGGCAAGGATATGAACAAGTTGTCGTCGATGTTACCGTCCTTGCTTACGGTTAGGGTGTCATGATGGTGAAGATGGTCGTTGTCGTTGTCGAAGTCCGGGGCGATGATGAGCGGCGGTGATGTCGTTGTCGAACCATTCCTAAGTAACCAAAACACGTTAGGAAATGGCAAAATCCGTGGCTCAAAATCTCGAGAGGCATGAAGGTGGCGGTATGCGGAAGTCGTTGGTGGAGTGGCTCAAGGGGTTGCGGAAGAAACGGTGGGAAAACGGCAAAAATCGACAAAATTGTGAGCTGTTGGCGTGTTGTGCACAGGGGCCGGATGTCCGGGCCAGATGGCTGGATGTCCGGGGCGCCGGATGTCCGGGCTGTCGGGCCGGATGTCCGGGCAGGCAGATCCGTGGAAGAACTTGATGAACAGGCGGAAATTGGGGATTTCGTGACAAAAATTCGGACTAATTTGTGGAAGAAAAATGTGGGGAAGATGGGGAAACGCTAGATCCACTCGAACCCAAGCAAATCCATGGATCAAAATCAACAAAACATCATCAAACTCACAAATCACAAAAAATTTTGGGAGGGCTATTTTTGTGGGAATTTTCAAAATTGGGTAAAAACAACAAAATCGGGGCTAGAAAGTGGAGGGGAAGAACTCCAAAGTGTGAATCAACGTGGGTCATGATACCAAGATGATGTAGGGTGGAACCCTAGATGGCGATCTTTTCACACTTAGGAGGGGGAAAAGGAGCAAATCCACGAAGAACACGAGAAGAACACTCAAATAGACACAATCCAAATCACACATGCACTAGATCCACATACACATAGAGGGATACAAAGGTCCAAATCCAACAAAGGAGGATACACGGTAGCTAGTTCATCCCGATCCGGAGAGGAGTCGAGGTCTTGATATCCGGAGTAGATCTTCTCACATGGGTCTCATGGAGGTCTTGATCTCCATGGGAGAGGTACGGATGAGCAAAACTCTATCTCAAAGAGCTATCTACTTTGCTAACCCTAGATGGGAGAGGGGGAAGTCTTTATATAGTGCTAGTACAAATTAGGGCGAAGTAGGGTGATACATGGGCCGTGGGCCTAATTACAGGCGGCGTCGGGCCGGATGTCCGGGCTCCAGGCCGGATGTCCAGCGGTTCAGCAGGGTGCCGGATGTCGGGGCTTGGGGGCCGGATGTCCGGCCGAAACTGGTCAAGTTACTAGATAGGGGCGCCAGATTTCTGGCAGGGGGGCAGATGTCCAGGGTCGGCAGGCCAGATGTCCGGGCCAAGGCCGGATGTCCGGGCCCTGGAGACTTCGTAGTGGCTGATCTGGTGATGCTGTAGTAGACTCCAGGGGCCGGATTCCGGGCCGTAGGCCGGATGTCCGGCTACTGATGCTCAGCAGGGCTTCCTCTTGTCGTGCCTCTTCATCCGCGTACTTGGCGACTTGTCCATTGTTCCGGGCTTCTCCGAGAGGGTCATCTTGGTACCTAAGCACACATAGCATCTCGGAATGAGGTAGCATCCATGTCTCGCTCGCGTCATATGGAAGTTCTTTAAGGAGTGATGTCACCTCGGTCTCGAGAGCTCTCGCACGTGCTCGCGTCATTGGTCCTCTCGGTGCTTGGGGAGACGTAGGTGGATCCATGGGGATGACCGTAGGATGCTGCGCATCATTGTACTTGTATAATATCAATAAAGATCAGTTCTGTTCTGTTCCAAGTTGTTGTGTGTTTCCAGAATACTTGATCTCTGGATTGGGAACACAAGGTAAACTGGTCCTCTGAGCTGCGGTGCCACAAAGGGCTTTTGAGGATCGAGTCTGAATTTGCTTTCCAGTGGATGCAGGCCTTGTAGCCCCTTTTGGTTTGTCCTAGCTTTCTGAAAGCCAGCTCTCACGTGACTTAAACCAGTGTTTTAACTTTGATGAGTTCAGGGTCATCAATGTGATTGACTCATCAAGCATTCAGCCGGGTCACCTTTTGTGAGTAGCGTCGAGCTAACGGGCAGGTATAACCAAGTATATGATGGCATATGCCAAGTTAAGAGGGATATTAATAGCTAAACTCGATGAGTTGGAAGCCCCCAAGTAACCAATGATCAAAGAATAATGACTCAACACACAGCTTTTGAGGCGAAACGACAAACTCTAGTATCCAGAGATGTCGGCTTTATTTCATTGATCATAATATATATATATATATATATATATGTCACTTAGGTATAATATGGCCGAAGATGTGCAATATTCCAGGGTCGGCTGCCCTCCTCCTCAGAGGTACGTGACTTATCTGCTTCACGTATGTCAACAAGGTAATATGAACCGTTATTGAGATTCTTGCTGATGACGAAGGGTCCTTCCCAAGGAGGGGAGAGCTTATGCATGCTTCTCTGGTCTTGTATCAGATGGAGCACTAAGTCACCATCCTGAAAGGTACGGCTTCGAACCCTACGGCTATGATAGCGACGTAGGTCCTGTTGATATATCGCAGATCTGCATGCTGCAAGATCGTGTTCTTCCTCCAGAGCATCAAGAGCCTCTTGGCGAGCTTGTTCATTATCAGCCTCCACATAAGTTGTAACTCTGGGAGAATCATGATGAATATCGCTTGGTAGCACCGCTTCTGCACCACAGACCAAAAAAAACGATGTATAGCCTGTTGACCTGTTGGGAGTAGTCTATATGCTCCAAAGCATTGTAGGGAGTTCCTCTTCCCAGCACCCTAGGGTGCGGTCTAGAGGTACCATTAGTCTTGGTTTAATCCCTCACAGCAATTCCTGATTAGCTAACTCTGCCTATCCATTGGACTGAGGATGTGCAACTGACGCCAAGTCAAGCCGGATATGTTCCCGCTGACAAAACTGCTTCATGGCTCCCTTGGACAGATTGGTGCCATTGTTAGTGATGATGCTGTGTGGATAACCGTAATGATAGATCAACTTTTTCAGGAACTTGACAGCTGTAGCAGCGTCACAATGATTAACTGGTTCTGCTTCAACCCACTTGGTAAACTTGTCAACTGCAACCAACAAGCGGGTATGTTTGTTCTTGGATCGCTTGAAAGGTCCAACCATATCAAGCCCCCAGACTGCAAAAGGACAAGTAATTGGAATCATCCGCAACTCTTGAGCTGGCACATGGGCTTGACGAGCAAATCTCTGGCATCCATCACACTTGCGAACAATATCCTCTTCATCTGCGTGAGCTACAAGCCAGTAAAATCCATGTCGAAAAGCCTTCGTGACCAAAGATCTTGAGCCGGCATGATGTCCACAATCGCCAGAGTGGATTTCATTAAGAATTGCATGACCCTCTTCAGGAGAAACACATCATTGAAAAACACCTGTAACGCTCCTTCTGTGCAACTCGCCATTAACTATGGTCATAGACTTGGACCTCCTGATAATATGCCGAGCGATGATTTCCTCTGCTGGGAGCTCGCCACGGGTAAGATATGCCAGGTAAGGTAATGTCCAGTCTGGTGTGGCATGAATAGCGGCCACCAGTGCTACTTCTGTGTTAGGAATAGCAATGTCCTCCTCCGTCGGTAACTTGACTGACGTTTTGTGCAGAACGTCCAGGAAAACATTAGGTGGAACAGGCTTGCGCTGAGACCCCAAACAAGACAGTGCATCGGTTGCCTCGTTAAGCCGGCGATCAATGTGATCAACCTGGTATCCTTTGAAGTGTGCAGCGATATTTGTAACAGCATGCCTGTAAGCCGCCATGAGGGGGTCCTTGGAGTCCCAAGTCCCGGAGACATGTTGAGCCACCAAGTCTAAGTCGCCCGGACATCTGACCCGCTGAGGTTCATATCCTGAGCCATACGAAGCCCATGAAGTAAAGCCTCATATTCCACTGCATTGTTAGTACAGGAAAACATAAGTCTCAAAACATAACAAAATTTATCACCTCACGGGGAAGTTATCACAATTCCAGCCCCCGAGCCTTCCAACTGTCTGGATCCATCGAAGTGTATCGTCCAGTATGTTGTGTCTGGCTTCTCCTCTGGAGCTTGCAACTCAGTCCAATCATTGATAAAGTCCACCAAAGCTTGAGATTTGATGGCGGTCTGTGGCACATACTTGAGATGATGTGGGCTAAGCTTGATGGCCCACTTTGCAACCCGGTCTGTTGCTTCCCTGTTCTGAATGATAACCCCAAGAGGTGCAGAACTAACAACAGCGATGGGGTGCTCCTGAAAATTGTGTTTCAGCTTGCGACTGGCCATGAACACGCCGTAGACCAGCTTCTGCCAATGCGGGTATCGCTGTTTGGACTCTATTAAAACTTCATTGACATAATACACTAGTCGCTGGACTGGATGTTCTTGGCCTTCTTCTTTGCGTTCCACAACCACTGCAACACTGACAGCTTTGTTATTGGCGGCGATGTATAACAACATCGGCTCCTTGTCCTGAGGGGCAGCAAGAATTGGCGGCTCAGACAACTGCTTTTTGAGGGATTCGAAATCCTTGTTTGCAGCATCTTCCCAAACAAAATTATCGGTTTTCTTCAAAAGCTGATACAGGGGAATTGCCTTCTCGCCAAGCCGGCTTATGAACCGACTGAAAGCTGCAACACAACCAGTCAACTTCTAAACAGCGTTGATGGTGGTCGGCTTCTTCAGAGTTGTGATAGCCTTGATTTTTTTCTGGGTTAGCCTCAATGCCACGCTCAGAGACCAGAAAACCAAGCAACTTCCCAGCTGGAACACCGAACACACACTTAGCCGGGTTGAGCTTCATCTGGTAGACTCGTAGGTTATCAAATGTCTCCTTCAAGTCATCAAGCAAGGTTTCCTTCTTCTCAGACTTCACCACGATATCATCAACATAAGCGTGAACACTACATCCAATCTGCTTGTGAAAACAATTCTGGACACAACGCTGATAAGTAGCTCCAGCACTTTTCAGACCAAAAGGCATTGATGTGTAGCAGAAAGCTACAAAAGGCATGATAAAAGCCGTCTTCTCGTTGTCTTCCTTGCTCATCTTGATCTGATGGTAACCAGAGTAGGCATCCAGAAAACACAGACACACACAACCAACTGTGGAATCAATGATCTGGTCAATACGAGGTAAAGCAAATGGATCTTTGGGACAAGCCTTGTTGAAGTCTGTGTAATCAATACACATCCGCCAAGTGTCATGCTTTTTCAGAACAAGTATTGGGTTAGCCAACCACTCAGGGTGAAAAACTTCAACGATGAACCCGGCAGCTAGGAGCCAGGCCACCTCTTCTCCAATGGCCTTGCGTCTCTCCTCATTAAAATGATGAAGGTATTGCCGTATAGGCTTCATCTTAGGATCAACATTTAGGTGGTGCTCAGCGAGTTCTCTCGGTACACCTGGCATGTCAGAAGGTTTCCATGCAAAGATGTCCCGATTCTCACGGATGAACTCGATGAGCATGCTTTCCTATTTGGGATCCATATTATCCCCAATGGTGAACTGCTGAGAAGGATCACCAGGGGTAAAGTCAACTTGCTTAATATCTTTGGCCGACTTGAACTTGAGCATTGGATCAGACTCGGTGGTTGGCTTCTTCAGGGATTTCATATCAGCTGGGTCAACATTAGCTTGATAAAATTTCAGCTCTTCGGCTGCACAAGCTGTCTCAGCATAAGCTGCATCTCCTTCCTCGCATTCAAGTACAATTTTCCTATCACCATTCACTGTGATAGTTCCATCTGGCCTGGGAATTTTCAGCTTCACATAAACATAACATGGACATGCCATGAACAGTGCATAAGCTGGCCTGCCGAAGAGAGCATGATACGGACTCTTGAGTTTAACCACCTCGAACGTCAAAAACTCTGAGCGATAATTGCGTTCTATGCCAAAAGCACTTCCAGAGAAATCCTGCCAATGGGGTAAGCCGACTTGCCAGGGACAATACCATGAAAAACAGTAGATGACGGAGTCAACTGCTTCTCGGACAGGTTCATCCGCCTGAAGGTGTCGTAATAGAGTATATAGATACTGCTCCCTCCATCCATGAGTACCTTGGTTAACTTGTAACCACCAACTTGAGGAGCGACCACTAAGGCGAGACCCCTGGGGTTATCAACTCATGGGGGATGATCCGCCTGACTCCAGGTCACTGGTTGCTCTGACCAGTTTAAGTACTCAGGAACTGCCGGCTCAACCAGATTGACGGCTCGTTTCTGGAGCTTCCGGTCACGTTTACACGTGCTGGTAGTGAAAACGTGATATTGACCACTATTCAACTGCTTAGGATTGCTATAAAACCTGGACTGACCTCCCTGATTCTGATTTCCTTGGTTCTTGCGCTGATTGTTGCCTCCACCTTTGCCAGCTCCCTGAAACTCGGATCCCTGATCGGTGTTTCCCTGGAACCCGGCACCAGAATAAGGGCCGTGAGAGCTGGATCCCTGGAAGCCGGGACCAGAGCCGCCGGGTCTAGGGTTTCCTGCATGTCCACCATCGCCACCACCGTTTTGATGATTCTAAAAAACTCATTTTGTATATTCCTGCATGATGAAGTAGTTTTCCCACGAGTGGTTGCCGGCTTACCTTCAAAACTGTGCTTTGGATATGGACCTTTGAGAGCCTCCTCGTAACTATGAGGACGATTACCAGAAAAGGGCTTCCTGCAGCTGTTGTTCTGATCCTGGTTCTTAAAACCAATGTTGGTATTGGCGACAAAATCAGAGCTTCCCTCATGATTCTTGCGCTTATGATTATTGTTGTTGTTTCCATTACCATTGTGCTGATGATGACCCTTTCCACCGTTTTCCTTGCCCTTGCCAGACTTCTCATCATCGGAAGTTGGATCCTTTGTATTATCTGACTCAGCATACCGAGTTAAAACATCCATGAGATCACCCATATCGTTGACCTTCCTTTTGAGACGCCCAAGCTTCTGGACCAAAGGCTGGAATCGACAGTTTCTTTCCAGGACAAGGATAGCTTGCTCAGCTGTGATGCTATCCGAAGAGTGGATAATTTCCGCAACCCGGCGTGACTAGTGATGTGCAGACTCATCATCACGCTGAACAGAATGCTCTAGATCAACAATTGTGGTTGGACGTTTGCAGGTTCCCTAGAAATTCTTGATGAAGCACTCCCTCAACTCTTGCCAGGTGTTGATTGAATTCGCAGGCAGATTCTTCAATCATGTGCGTGCTGGTCCTTCCTACATTAGGGGTAAGTATCGAGCGTATACATCATCGCTAGCTTCCATGATATCCATGGCTAGTTCATAACTCTCGATCCACTCGGGCGGCTACAAATAAGTTGTATAATTGCGCACTTTGCGAGGGCCCTTGAAGTCCAGAGGCGTGCATGCATCTCGCAAAGCTGGAACTAGACATGGAGTTCCGATTGACCGTCCCGTTATACCAGCAGGACGTACTGCTGGCTGGGTCGAGGCGGGTGGGAGTTGCGCTTCAGGCTGAGCATATCCTACTCCCATGTTTCCGGCCCCTGTCCTACATAGAGGACGAGCAGCGTCAACAATCGTCTGTGCGTTCGAGATGACTGGTTGTGGTTGTTCTAGAAGCGGCTGCTGCGCCCTCCGGCGCTGTGCACTACTGGAAACCGCCAATGACTCTGCGTGTCTGCTCCTACTGCGACTCTGATGAGGAGTAGAATGAAGCCGATGGTGACTATGAGAGTAGTTTGCTTGCTACGTGACTGCTATTTTCAGCATTGCAATAGCGTTCCTAGCCTCGATCTCTGTTGGGCTGTTCCCATCAATTGGAGTAGCGGCTAAATTGTGAGTCGCTGCCAGCACGTTATCGACCAGATTGGAATAATGTCCATCCGGTGTCTGGAAACAACGAGGCAAGTATTGGACTGGCAACTGCTACTGCTGTTGCTGAGTTGGCGACAGTTATTGCTGTTGAGGCGGTGGTTGTTGCTGACGAGCTGGCTGCTGCATCTGAGCGGCGATGGGAGGCATGTTTCGAGTCAACTGGGGTATGACAGGGATTACGCCCGGGAATGCAGTGCCAGCCCCCGGGTTTGCCGGAGCGAGCAAATTATGCGGCGAGTTAAACAGCTGGGTTGGCTCAATACTCGTTGGGAGCCGACTCTGATGTCTCCTCCGGTGTACTACCTCTGCCTCGTTCTGACAAAAACTAGGATGGAGGGCTTCCGCCTCCAGACATCTAGTTTCACTAAGGATATGGGCGTGTGTCTCGGCCATACGCGTTTTCTACATTGATATCCTCCTAAATCTTGGCCAGCTGCTCGCGACACTTTGTAATTTCTGCGTTGCATGCTTCTGCATTTTCAGTAGTTACTAGCTCTGACAAGAGAGTCCCAAGACTGGTCATCATGTCAGAGAGTGCCTGCGCTCCAGAATTCTGAGAGCCGGCAACCTCTGAGCTAGCCGCCGTGAGATTCAGTCCTGACGCGGCATCAGTCGGGTCACGGGGCTGATTTTGGTTCCCAGCCATATAGACCGCAGCAAAATGAGTTGGCTCATAAGACTCGAGAAAAACCTCATCATCAGAGTAGCCTCCCAACTTCTCATCGAAAAGTAGAAGGATGGACTCGGTATCTCCAACCGACGACTCACCATCAGAATAGACGAGTGTGTCCCCACCAGATATGGAATTGCTTGCCAGGTCCCCTCCCTGCATGAAACCAATGAAAGCATGGGTCCGGCCGACTCTACCCAGGCCGGGTTGGGCAAGACGCGTGGTTTTGACTGCGCCGGCAGCGTCGTCCGAATCTGGTCCTGATTCACCGATGGCGCCGATGAAGACATGGATCTTGCCGAAGGGGACCCAATATCCTGACTCGATCGAGTCGGCCTCGGGGCCCCAGCCTGCATCGTCGATGTAGAGCTTCTCGTGCTGGCTCTTCGTCATCTGGCCGATCGCGTACCTCTCGATCCCTGGGAGAGCTCCCGCAAAGAACTCAACTCCACCGTTCACTGGCCCCACGGTGGGCGCCAACTGTCGTGGTTTTGTCATGGCAGATGTCCTCGTGACAGGACTTAGTGGTGAGGCCATCATGGAGGAGGTAAAAGCCTACTCCTGCTTGATTGATATTGCTATGGATCTCAATTACAAGGGTGCGGATTCACTAACCTAGCTCTCGAGAGATTGCAACTTAGTTATTTCGTCCTAGAAACTCCCCTTTATATAATATGTTGAGTCCCTAGGTTTACAGGAGATTCTGGGTCGTACTCGTGACCCGTAACCTACTCTAACTCTCTCTCATCTTGTTCTCCAAGTTAAGAAACTTCCTCTTTCTAGGCCTTCTCCTTGAGCCGGCCCACACGGTGTCTGAGAGCGGGCTGCCTGCCGATTCTCACTTTGGGCTTCCGGCCCATCTTTATTTACCTTCACGTTGACCCGTCAGTGAGATGACTCACTGAGCCTCAAGACTCAGGGCCGGGTCATGCTCACGCCGGGTCTCAACCAGGGGGAACATTCCCAACACTACTCGTGCATGAGTCGGCCCGTGAGACTGAGGGGTTGAATCCGCAAACTCATCCAGCATCGGGTCAGATCGACCCTAGAGAGACCATGAGCGATCAGAGCATTAATTCTGGAATACAAGGGTTCCAGTGCTTTCCTCTCTTCCCTAGATGCATAAGCAATAAATTGCTTGGTAGAGCCAAGTCGTTCACATCTGAAACCTGGCAATTGATCTTGTTGTTTTGGAGATGTGTCCTTGCAGTAAAACCAAGTCTTGTGCCATCCTTTAGGATGACTCGCCAGTGCCATGTCAGGAAATGCAGAATTCCTTCTCCGCTGAATCGTGACTCCTCCACAATCTAGACTCGGCCCTCCTTTGTATTTAGTCTAGCAGTTCTAGTAAAAGAACTCCTGAAATAGACTGACAGTTGGCTCAATCTGGAGATATACTTCGCAAAAAATTCAAAGTTGCTTAAATTGAGAACCGAGTTGGGAGCCAGATCTTGTGGCCTGATGTCAAAATAGTGAAGGATGTCACGGAAAAACTTGGAACCCGGAGGACGAAACCCCCTGTCCAGGTGATCTGCAAAGATGATAACTTCATTCTGCTGTGGCTGGGGCCGGGTCTCCTCTTCCGGAACCCACTATTCAATCTGGTCTTGAGCCAGCCGCAAGCCAGTATTCACCAAATCATTGAGCATAAGTTTCGTCATGCATGACTTGGTCCAGTTGGCAGCCTTGCCTATCTTCAGAGCCATGAATTTAATTTGCAACTAAGCTCAACTACAAAGTGTGAAAGGCAACTATAAGCCAGCTGGAGTATATAAAGCAAATATCAAGGACGACTAAGGGTGTTAAAAAGCGCAAGCCGGCAAATGAATGGTGCAGGTGTGAGCCGGCTCAAAAGGGTTACTATGATCTGAGAGCAGGCAAAAGGGACATGTAAAATATATTCAAGTATACCTAAGGATACAGAGCCGGCAGAACAGCAGAGTGCTTGCTGAGTCAAATATAGCTACGAACAACTACTCTACAGATTGAAAGACAATTACGAATCTAAAAAATGGCTAGAAAAGGAATAGAAGACCTAGGTTTGGCAGAACAACTAAATATGATGGTGAATGGAGATTACTAAAGTAACAGAAGGGATCTACTATGCTAGATATGTTGCGGAGGCAATATAACATCTTATAGATGATAAACTGGGGATGAACTAGATCTACATTGCGTTCTTGAAGAACCCCGATGAACGGTGAAGAACTATGAAGAACTATGGCGATGGAAAAATGCCATGGGAGAGGCAGTGCACTCACAGATCTGAGAAGAAGGAAGGCAAGGTTTCGAGCTTTGAGGTCGTGGCCGCGACGGATTCCGGTCAAGTCTCGGCGGCGGTGTTGATGGAGTTCCTTCCGCTGCAGTCGAGGTCGGCGAGCGCGAGGCGTGCGCAGGGGCGTTGGAAGCGAGAGGAAGAAGAAAGGCTGGAGAGGCAGAGTAAAAATGGATCTAGGGACCCCTCCGGTCTATTTATATGGGAGGTAGAACCCGAAGCAACAGGGTGAAACTCGAGGGCGGCGCAGTAAGTTTCAGATAAATGGGTGCCTCGATTTTCGCGTTGAAAAGATTTGACATATCCATTGAAAGATTCGTTATGAGGTCATATACACGTGTCAAGCCAGAGGAGGTCATGTCATGAGAAGAATAGAACTGCTAAGTGTGAAAAGATACACGAGACCTGGCAACATTTTGATTCTTGATAAGGCCCGGTCAAATGACTTGACAGGAGGGAAGCGATAAGAATCAAGGGAGTGAGACAAGTGCCAGCTCAGAAGAAGTCCAGACCCGGATCACAACCTTTCACGTTTTTTCTTGTCTTATTTTCAGAATGGAGTTTACCATGGATAGATCCAAGCTAAACTAGGGGCTAATATTGGCGATGTTACCCACGGTTGAGACCCGGCAACAGGGTGACCAGGCAAAGAGCCTGGAGGCCCTATGCGTCATCCCACTTCCGGGTCACGACAGGGCAACGAGGAAGGCCAAAGGCCCAGAATGAGACCCGGCAGGAGGTCGGATCTCACATGAGCCCTGTGGGCTGACTCACGCAGAGGCCCAGAGGAAGAACTTTCCTAACTTGGAGAACAAGGCTAATAAGTGCTAGAGTAGCATATGGGTTAAGAGTACAACCCAGAATCTTCTATAAAACTAGCGACTCAACCTATTATATAAATGGGAGTACTACTTGTGATCTGCATTGGGATTTCCCCGAAGAGGAGAGGATGATGCAGTATAGTAGAGATAAGTATTTCCCTCGGTTAAGAACCAAGGTTATCAATCCAGTAGGAGAACCACACAGAACCTCGTTACCAGCACCTACACACACAAAAGCAAATACTTGCACCCAACACAAACAAGAGGGTTGTCAATCCCATTGACAGTTACTTGCAAGGATTAAGTCTGATAGTGATAGATAGATAAAGTAAATTGCAAAACAAAATAAAAGAAATAAAATTGCAGCAATGTATTTTTGATTTTATATATGATGGATAAATGACCTGGGGGGCATAGTTTTCACTAGAGGCTTCTCTCTCGAACGCATAGCATACGGTGGGTAAACAAATTACTGTTGGGCAATTGATAGAAAAGCGCATAGTTCTGACGATATTCAAGGCAATGATCATGTATGTCCGAGACAAGTAGACCGACTCCTGCCTGCATCTACTACTATTACTCCACCCATCAACCACTATCCAGCATGCATCTAGGGTATTAAGTTAATGAAAACAGAGTAACGCCTTAAGCAAGATGACATGATGTAGACAAACTAAACTCAAGCAATATGAATAAACCCCATCGTTTTATCCTTAATGGCAACAATACAAATACATGTATTGTCCCTTTCTGTCACTGGGATAGAGCACCGCAAGATTGAACCCATCACAAAGCACCTCTCCCATTGCAAGATAAATCAATCTAGTTGGCCAAACCAATCGGATAGGTCGGAGTGAAATACAAAGCTATAACAATCATGCATAAGTAAGTTCAGAAAAGACTCAAATATCTCTCATGAATAATCTAATCATAAACCCACAATTCATCGGATCCCAACAAACACACCGCAAAATAAGATTACATCTAATAGAACTCCAAGAACATCGAGGAGAACATTGTATTGAAGATCAAAAAGAGAGAAGAAGCCATCTAGCTACTAGCTATGGACCCGTAGGTCTTTGGTGAACTACTCACACATCATCGGAAGGGCAGCAAGGTTGATGTAGAAGCCCTCCGTGATTGATTCCTCCTCTGGCAGATTACGGGAAAAGGCCTCCAGATGGGATCGCGGAAGAACAGAGGCTTGTGGCGGCGGAAAAGTTTTATCGTCTATCTCTCTGGTATATTGGGAATATTTGGGAATTTATAGCGCTGGAATTAGGTCAAGATGTGCCACGAGGGGCCCACAAGCCTGGGGGGGGGGGGGCGTGCCTATTCCCCCTAGGCACGCCCTCCGGGCTTGTCGCTCCCTCGTGGCTCGTCTGCTCTTCTCCCGAAGCTTCTAGGGTCTCTTCTGGTCCAGAAAAAATTATTCCAAAGTTTTTTCTTCGTTTGGACTCCGTTTGATAATGATTTATCTAAAAGGCAAAAACAGGCAAAAAACAGCAACTAGCACTGGGTTAATAGGTTAGTCCCAAAAAATGATATATAATGGCATATAATTGCATACAAAACATCCAAGATTGATAGTATAATAACATGGAACAATCTAAAATTATAGATACGTTCGAGACGTATCAAGCATCCTCCAGCATAATTCCTGCTCGTCCTCGAGTAGGTAAATGATAAAAACAGATTTTGATGTGGAATTCTACCTAACATGTTTCATCATGTAATCTCTTCTACGGTAGGAATATTAAGATCCAAATGATTCAAAGCAATAGTCTCTAATTTGAAATAAAGACATCAATACTCAGGCATACTAACAAACAATCATGTCTTTCAAAATAAAAATGCTAAAGAAAGTTATCCCTACAAAATCATATAATCCTGTCATGCTCCATCTTCTTAACATAAAGTATTTATCATGCACTACCCCGATGACAAGCCGAGCAATTGGTTCATACTTTTTAACGCGCTTCAACTTTTTCAACCCCCACGCAATACATGAGCGCAAGGCAAGGATATAGCACTATGGGTGGAATAGAATATAATGGTAGATATTAATAAGGGGAAGTCAAAAGGAAGAAGATAGTATCACATCGACGCGGCTAATCAACGGGCTATGGAGATGCCCATCAATTGATGTCAATGCGAGGAGTAGGGATTGCCATGCAACGGATGCACTAAGAGCTATAAGTGTATGAAAGCTCAAAATAAAAAATGAGTGGGTGTGCATCCAACTTGCTTGCTCATGAAGACCTCGAGCATTTGAGGAAGCCCATCATTGGAATATACAAGCCAAGTTCTATAATGAAAAATTCCCACTAGTAAATGAAGGCGACAACATAGGAGACTCTCTATATGAAAAACATGGTGCTACTTTGAAGCACAAGTATGGAAAAAGATAGTAACAATGCCCCTTCTCTCTTTTTCTCTCATTTTTTTCGCTGGGCTCTTTTTGGCCTCTTTTTTTAAATATTTTCTCACTGGGACAATGCTCTAATAATGATGACCGTCACACTTCTATTTACTTACAACTCAAAAATTACAACTGGATACTAGAACAAGTATGACTCCATATGAATGCCTCTTGCAGTATACCAGGATGTGCAATGATGCTAGCGTAACATGTATGAAAATGATGAACGGTGGCTGAGCCACAGATACTATGTCAGCTATATGATCATGCAAAGCAATATGATAATGATGATGTGTGTCATAATAAATGGAACAGTGGAAGTTGCATGGCAATATATCTCGGAATGGCGATGGAAATGCCATAATAGGTAGGTATGGTGGCTGTTTTGAGGAAGATATAAGGAGGCTTATGTGTGATAGAGCGTATCATATCACGGGGTTTGGATGCACCGGCGAAGTTTGCACTGACTCTCGAGGTGAGAAAGGGCAATGCACGGTACCGAAGAGGCTAGCAAATTGCGGAAAGGTGAGAGTGCATATAATCCATGGACTCACATTAGTCATAAAGAACTCACATACTTATTGCGAAAGTTTATTAGCCCTCGAAGCAAAGTACTACTACGCATGCCCCTAGGGGGATATATTGGTAGGAAAAGACCATCACTCGTCCCCGACCGCCACTCATAAGGTAGGCAATCAATAATAAATCATGCTCCAACTTCTTTGCATAACGACAGACCAGACGTGCATGCTTCAGGAATCACAAACCTTAACACCAATATTCTTACTAAACCACAATTATCTACTAGTACCTCCCACATATTACCATCTTAATATGGCAAAACTATTGCAAGGAATCAAACTTATCATATTTAGTGATCTACATGAAAGTTTTTATTATATCCCTCTTGAATACCTATCATATTAGGACCAAGTTCATAACCTGTGCATATTACCATTGCTATTTATTAGACTCTAAAAGATATAAGTGAAGCATGAGAGTGCAACTATTTCTTTAAAATATAACCACCGCCGTGCTCCAAAAGATATAAGTGAAGCACTAGAGCAACTGCCTAGCTCAAAAGATATAAGTGAAGCACATAGAGTATTCTAACAAATCACGAATAATGTGTGTCCCTCTCAAAAAGGTGTGTTCAGCAAAGCTGATTGTGGCAAACTAAAAAGAAAAGAAATAAAATAAAA
This sequence comes from Elymus sibiricus, assembly GCA_039707655.1. NCBI lineage: Eukaryota > Viridiplantae > Streptophyta > Magnoliopsida > Poales > Poaceae > Elymus > Elymus sibiricus. Next base: position 163,751,945 of record CM077670.1, read on the forward strand.
CTATGGCACAAGACGCTCCAAGTAAACACATATCATGTGATGAATAAAAATATAGCTCCAAGTGATATACCGATAGATTGTAGACGAAAGAGGGGATGCCATCCGGGGCATCCCCAAGCTTAGACGCTTGAGCCTTCCTTGAATATTACATTGGGGTGCCTTGGGCATCCCCAAGCTTAGTCTCTTGCCTCTCCTTATTCCTTCATCCATCGTGGTCTCACCCAAAACTTGAAAACTTCAGCACACAAAACTCAACAAAAACCTTGTGAGATCCGTTAGTATAACAAACAAATCTTAAACTTTAGGTACTGTTATAAATTGATTCATATTTAATATTAGCATAATGCTACTATACTCCAACTTCCCCATGGCTTATACCCACCGATACAATCCATAGATTCATCAAAATAAGCAAACTATGCAACAAAAACAGAATATGTCTAAAACAGAACAGTCTGTAAAGATCTATTTAAAAGCCATACTTCTGTAACTCCAAAAATTCTAAAAAATTAGGAAAACATAAAAAATTCCTATACCAATACTGTGTAAAAAAATTAGAATTTTATCTCTCTCCACTACAGAACCAAAAAGCCAGAACTGGACTCAAAACTTTCTGTTTTCAAACAGCAGCAATCATACTATTATCCAAATCATCCCAAAGGCATTACTTGGCACAGACACTAATTAAAAGATAAAAAACACAATCATAACATAGGCCATAATTGTGTAACACAAGAAAATAAAAATAAAAATAAAAATAAATATTGGGTTGCCTCCCAACAAGCGCTATTGTTTTATGCCCCTAGCTAGGTATAATGCATAGTTTCAAGTATTATCATCCTTCAAATTAATTCCATAGGTGGCCCTCATAATAGATTCATATGGTGGCTTAATTCTATTTCTAGGGAAGTGTTCCATCCCTTTCCTTAATGGAAATTTAAATCTTATATTACCTTCTTTCATATCAATTATAGCACCTGTGGTTCGTAGGAAAGGCCTACCAAGTATTATAGGACAAGACGGATTGCATTCTATATCAATCACAATAAAATCCATGGGTACATAATTCCTATTTGCAAGTATAAGCACATCATTTATTCTACCCAATAGTTTTTTAATAGTGGAATCTGCTAGATGTAAATTAAGTGAACAAGCATCCATATCGGTGAGACCTAGCACGTCACACAAAGACTTTGGTATAGTAGAGACGCTAGCACCTAGATCACACAAAGCATTGCATTCATAATATTTAATTTTAACTTTAATAGTAGGTTCCCATTCATCATGTAATTTTCTAGGTATTGAAACTTCCAACTCAAGCTTTTCTTCATGAGCTTTTATCATAGCTTCTACAATATGTTTAGTAAAAGCTTTATTTTGTTCATAAGCATTACGAGAATTAATAATGGATTGCAACAAGGAAATACATTCAACCAAAGAGCAATTATCATATTTAAAGTCCTTGTAATCCAAAGTAGTGGGCACATCACTATTTAAAGTTTTGACCTCTCCAAACCCACTTTTATCATTTTTATCATTAAGATCTACACCCTCCAAATAATTGGGACACCTTCTAGCTAAAGTTGACTCATCTTCAGTCCCTTTTTCATCAAGTTTTATATTACTAAATAAAGATTCAATAGGTGAGACACCAATCATTTTAATATCTTCATCATTACTAGAATAAAAACCAGGTGGAATAGCCTTTTCTAGGAATTCTCGCTTAGCTCTCAACCTAGCGGTCCTTTCTTTACTTTCATTAATGGAGACATGAATAGCTTTAATAGACTCATTAATATCATTCTTGGGTGGCAAAATTTTAATTTTGAGAGTATCCACATCGTGAGCAATTTTATCCATGTTCCTAGCCATGTCATCAACTTTATTCAATTTTTCTTCTACCATAGCATTGAAAATCTTTTGAGAATTAATAAATTCTTTAATATTACTTTCAAGATCAGAGGGTATCCTGTTATTATTATATGAATTACCATAGGAATTACCATAATTATTAGAGGAATTTCCCAGAAACGGTCTAGGATTGAAATTACCCCTATAAGCATTGTTGTTGAAATTATTTCTAGAGACAAAATTCACATCAATAGCATTATTATTTTGCTCAATCAAAGTAGATAATGGCACATCATTAGGATCAACATGAGCACTTTTACTAGCAACCATTTTCATAAGAGCATCCATCTTATCACTGAAAGTATTAATTTCTTCGACAGAATTTACCTTCTTACTAGTTGGAGTTCTTTAGGTGTGCCATTGAGAATAATTTTTCATAATATTATCAAGGAGTTTTGTATCTTCTCCCAATGTAATTTCTATAAAAGTACCACCTGCGGCAGAGTCTAGAAGATTTCTAGAGACAAAGTTTAGTCCAGCATAAAAAATTTGTATGATCATCCATAAGCTTAAACCATGAGTGGGGCAATTTCTTATCATTAATTTCATTCTCTCCCAAGATTGTGCAACATGTTCATGCTCAAGTTGCTAAAAATTCATTATTTGATTCCTTAAATAAATAATCTTAGTGGGAGGAAAATACTTGGCAATAAAAGCATCCTTACACTTATCCCAAGAATCAATACTATTTCGAGGCAAGGATGAAAACCAAGTTTTAGCACGATCTCGTAGTGAGAACGGAAATAATTTCAATTTGACAATATAATTATCCACATCTTTCCTCTTTTGCATATCACAAAATTCAACAAAAGTATTTAGATGGGATGCAACATCTTCATTAGGACTACCAGAAAATTGTTCTTTCATAACAAGATTAAGCAAAGCAGCATTAATATCACATGACTCCGCACTAGTGGCCGGAGGAGCAATTTGAGTACTAATAAAATAATTATTATTAGTATTGGAAAAGTCACATAATTTAGTATTTTCTTGATACATAGCGACAAAGCAAGCAAACAAAATATTTTTGTGGTTTTTGTAAAATTGTTTTAGAAGTGGGGGAGATGAAAATGAGAGGCAAATGCAAATAAAAAGGTAAATGAAAATAAGAGCAAGTAGATGATAGTTTATGCGAAGGTACTTGATAGGTTTTGGTAATGTCTCCCCGGCAACGGCGCCAGAAATTCTTCCTGCTACATGTGATCTGCGTTGGGATTTCCCCGAAGAGGAGAGGATGATGCAGTACAGTAGAGATAAGTATTTCCCTCGGTTAAGAACCAAGGTTATCAATCCAGTAGCAGAACCACACAGAACCTCGTTAGCAGCACCTGCACACACAAAAGCAAATACTTGCACCCAACGCAAACAAGAGAGTTGTCAATCCCCTTGATGGTTACTTGCAAGGATTAAGTCTGATAGTAATAGATAGATAAGGTAAATTGCAAAACAAAATAAAAGAAATAAAATTGAGGCAAGGTATTTTTTATTTTATATATGATGGATAAATGACCCAGGGGCCATAGTTTTCACTTGAGGCTTCTCTCTCGAATGCATAGCATACGGTGGGTAAATAAATTACTGTTGGGCAATTGATAGAAAAGCGCATAGTTATGACGATATTCAATGCAATGATCATGTATATAGGCATCATGTCCGAGACAAGTAGAACGACTCCTGCCTGCTTCTACTACTATTACTCCACCCATCGACCGCTATCCAGCATGCATGAAGAGTATTAAGTTAATGAAAACAGAGTAACACCTTAAGCAAGATGACATGATGTAGACAAAGTAAACTCAAGCAATATGAATAAACCCCATCATTTTATCCTTAATGGCAACAATACAAATATGTGTCTTGTCCCTTTCTGTCACTGGCATAGAGCACCACAAGATTGAACCCATCACAAAGCACCTCTCCCATTGCAAGATAAATCAATCTAGTTGGCCAAACCAAACGGATAGATCAGAGAGAAATAAAAAGCTATAACAATCATGCATAAATAAGTTCAGAAAATACTCAAATATTTCTCATGAATAATCTGATCATAAACCCACAATTCATCGGATCCTAACAAACACACCGCAAAAGAAGATTACATCGAATAGAACTCCAAGAACATTGAGGAGAACATTGTATTGAAGATCAAAGAGAGAGAAGAAGCCATCTAGCTACTAGCTATGGACCCATAGGTCTTTGGTGAACTACTCACACATCATGGGAAGGGCAGCAAGGTTGATGTAGAAGCCCTCCGTGATCGATTCCCCCTCCGGCAGATTAGCGGAAAAGGCCTCCAGATGGGATCACGGAAGAACAGAGGCTTGCGGCGGTGGAATAGTTTTCTCATCTGTCTCTCTGGTATATTGGGAATATTTGGGAATTAATAGCGCTGGAATTAGGTCAAGATGTACCACGAGGGGCCCACAAGCCTTGGGGGTGCGCCTACCCCCCTGGGCGCGCCCTCCGGGCTTGTCGCTCCCTCGTGACTTGTCTGGTCTTCTCCCGAAGCTTCTAGGGTCTCTTCTGTCAACACGAAGACGCTCGAGCGATGCACACCAACAAGTGTCAACAAGCTGTACATCAAGCTAAGACCAACCTTCATAAGCACAAGAGAAGACCGCGAGATGAGCGCCACCAGGAACAAGCTCCGGCGCCAAGTCCAAGGTGACCAACTACAAGCGAGGTGACCCTTCCATCTTCGGAAGCACTCGAAGGAAAATGTCCGAGCATGGAAAATTACCTTCGGTCATGGAGGCGAGCAATGAGGTGCCACATCACATGGCCCTTATACAAGGCAATAGCGACAAGACAGTCAAGCATGGACCATTCCCTTCGATCAAGGTGGCGAGCACGCACCTCTTCGACAACATGAAGATGACGCCCATGTGGGACTCCTACTCGGAGTCAAGCTACGAGACCGCAAATGAGACATCAACTGGCACTGGGCACTAGGTTAATAGGTTAGTCCCAAAAAATGATATATCATGGCATATAATTGCATATAAAACATCCAAGATTGATACTATAATAGCATGGAACAATAAAAAATTATAGATACGTTGGAGACATATCAGGGAGTCCCTAGGATCCAAAGACTAAGTTACAATCTCTCAAAAGCTAGGTTAGCGAATCTGCACCCTTGTAATCGAGATCCACAGTAATATCAATCAAGCAGGAGTAGGCTTTTACCTCCACCTTGAGGGGCCGAACCTGGGTAAAATTGCGTCCCTCATTTCCGATCAACCCTGTTCAAGCTTCCACCTAGTTGCAATGGCCTCACCACTAAGTCCTTTCACGAGAAAATCTACCGTGGCAAAACCACCACAATACCTCTTTCAGAAATTTTATGACCAAGGACTATACCTTCATTTACCATAAAGTGGCACTTCTCCCAATTCAAGACAAGATTAGTTTCTTCACATCTCTACAAAACTCGATCAAGGTTGCTTAAGAAATCATCAAACGAAATTTCGTAAATGGAGAAATCATCCATGAAATCCTCAACAATCTTTTCACAAAAATCAGAGAATATAGCAGTCATGCATCGTTGAAAAGTAGCGGGTGCATTACATAAACCAAAAGGCATATGTCTATAAGCATAAGCCCCAAAAGGACAAGTAAAGGTGGTTTTCTCTTGATCTTCTTGTGATACAGGTATTTGAGAAAAACCAGAATAACCATCTAGAAAATAGAAGTGTGTATGCTTAGACAATCTCTCTAACATTTCATCAATAAAAGGCAAAGGATAATGATCTTTTCTAGTAGCCTTAATTGATTTCCTGAAATCAATTACCATCCTATAACCAGTTACAATTCTTTGTGGGATAAGCTCATTTTTATCATTAGGAACGACGGTAATACCTCCTTTCTTAGGAAGACAATGAACAGGACTCACCCATCTACTATCATTTATAGGATAAATGATACCTGCTTCCAGAAGCTTTAATATTTCAATTCTTACCACATCCTTCATTTTGGGATTCAAGCGGCGTTGATGATCAACGACTGGTTTAGCATTAGGTTCCATATTAATCTTATGTTGACATAGAGTGGGACTAATGCCCTTAAGATCATCAAGAGTATATCAAATTGCAACATGATGCTTCCTCAAAGTTTTAAGTACTCTCCTTTCTTTGTGCACTGAAAGGTTAGCATTTATAATAACAGGATATATCTTCTTTTCATCAAGATAAGCATATTCGAGTGTATCAGGCAATTTCTTTAATTCGAACACAAGATCACTCTTAGGTGGGAGAGGATCTCCCAAAGTGTCAACATGCAAGTTATGCTTAAGGATAGGAGCTTGTTTAAAGAACACCTCATCTATTTCATTTCTTTCATTCACGTGCATATCATTTTCATGGTCTAGCAAATATTGTTCCAATGGATCAGTAGGAGGTACAACAATAGAGGCCAAATCAATAATTTCATCCTTACTAGGCAATTCTTTATCATGTGGTTGCTTACTAAACTTGGAGAGATTAATTTCATGAGATACATCGTGAAATTTAACTCTAACCTTTTCCCCAACACAATCTATTTCAGCATTAACAGTAGTAAGGAACGGTCTACCAAATGTAGTGGGACAAAAATTATGTTGTAGTGATCCAAGTACTAAGAAATCAGTAGGGTACTTGACCTTACCACATAAGACTTCAACATCTCTAACAATCCCAAGTGGTACAATAGTATCTCTATTCGCGAACTTAATATTAACACCAATGTCTTCCATCTCGACAGGAGCAATATCATTCTTAACTTCTTGATATAAAGAGAACGGAATAGCACTTACACTAGCACCCATATCACATAAACCATGATAGCAGTGATCTCCAATTTTAACAGAAATAACAAGCATGCCCACTATGGGTTTATTCTTATCTAATATATCTTGTTCATTTCTGGCAGGTTTGGCAATTCTAGCAGCTTCAGAACAAAATTAAATAACATGCCCATCAATATTATTAGCCAATATATCTTTAGTCATTGCAATATTAGGTTCCTCTTTAATTTGTTTGGAGGGTTTAGGTGCTCTAATATTACTTTTATGAACCACAGTTGTTGCCTTAGCATGTTCCTTAATCCTAACAGGAAAGGGATGTTTCTCAATGTAAGCAGTAGGTACGACTGGATCAACATTATTATTTTTTTAGTTTTAGCTATAACAGGTTCTTTACAAATTTCTTCAACAGGTGGATGAAATTTAAACCATTTTTCTTTAGGGAGATCAACATGAGTAGCAAAAGATTCACCGAAAGTAGCTACTATCTCAAAATCAAGTCCATATTTTGCACTAAACTTATACAAAGTATCGGTTTCCATAAAAGATTTAACACAATCAAATTCAAGATTTATACCTGACTCATTACCTTTGTCGATTTCCCAATCTTCAGAGTTGCGCTTAACACCTCTCCAGAAGATCCCATTTGAATTCAATAGTTTTGTTCATAAAAGAACCAGTAGAAGAAGTATCAAGAATTGATCGATCATTATGAGAAAGCCGAGCATAAAAGTTTTGTATAATCATCTCTCTCGAGAGCTCATGATTGGGGCATGTGTGCATTATATATTTAAGCCTCCCCAAAGCTTGAGCGATACTTTCTCCTTCACGAGGCCAAAAATTATATATGTAATTCCAATCATGATGAACTAGATGCATAGGATAAAATTTCTGTTGGAATTCCAGCTTCAATCGGTTCCAATCCCATGATCCAACATCATCCAGTAGCCTATACCAAGATAATGACTTTCCCCCCAAAGATAAGGGGAATGATTTCTTCTTTACTCCATCCTCAGGTAAACCTGCAAGCTTAAACAATCCACAAATTTCATCTATATAGATTAGGTGCATATCAGGATGCATCGTTCCATCTCCTGCATAAGGATTAGCCAGCAGTTTTTCTAACATACCTGAGGGAATCTCATAATAAATATTTTTAGTAGCTTCAATAGGTTGAGGAGCGGCTCTTACCACTTCTGGTCGAGGTGATGATACCCCGAACAAGCCCCTCAAAGGATTACTTTCCATGGTAACAAGTAACTAAAAATTTCAGCATGTAATAAAAATGTTTCCTTACCAAATTCCACTTACCAAAGGCGCTTCACTCCCCGGAAACGGCGCCAGAAAAGAGTCTTGATAACCCACAAGTATAGGGGATCAATCGTAGTCCTTTCAATAAGTAAGAGTGTCGAACCCAATAAGGAGCAAAAGGAAATGACAAGTGGTTTTCAGCAAGGTATTCTTTGCAAGTGTTGTAAACAGTAGTAACCGATAGTTTTGTAGCAAGTTGATTTGTAACAAGTAACAAGTGAAAATAGTAACAAAGTGCAGCAAGGTGGCCCAATCCTTTTTATAGCAAAGGACAAGCCGGAGAGTTCTCTTATAGTAAGCAAAGCGTTCTTGAGGACACATGGGAATTTCTCGTCTAGTCACGTTCATCATGTTTAGTTGATTTGCGTTGACTACTTTGATAATTTGATATGTGGGTGGATCGGTGCTAGGGTTCTGTTCTTACTTGAACAAGCAACCCTCTTGTGATTACCCCCTCTCTCAAGCATCCGCAACTACGAAAGAAGAATTAAGATAAATCTAACCATACCATGAAACATATGGATCCAAATCAGCCCCTTACAGAATAACGCATAAACTAGGGTTTAAGTTTCTACCACTCTCGCAACCCATCATCTACTTATTACTCCCCAATGTCTTCCCCTAGGCCCAGATATGGTGAAGTGTCATGTAGTCGATGTTCACATGACACCACTAGAGGAATAACAACATACATATCATCAAAATATTGAACGAACACCTACTTCACAAGATTACTTATAACGAGACTTCTCCCTTGTCCTCAAGAACAAAAGTAACTACTCACAAATCATGTTCATGTTCAAGATCAGAGGGGTATTGCATATGATTAAGGATCTGAACATTTAATCTTCCACAAAATAAACCAACTAGCATCAACTACGAGATGTAATAAACACTACTAGCAACCCACAGGTACCAATCTGAGGTTCTGAGACAAAGATCGAATACAAGAGATGAACTAGGGTTTGAGATGAGATGGTGCTGGTGAAGATGTTGATGAAGATTGGTCCTCCCACGATGAGAGGAGCATTGGTGATGTCGATGGCTTCGATTTCCCCCTCCCGGAGGGATGTATCCCCGGCGGAATCGCTCCGCCGGAGAGCAAAAGTGCTCCTGCCCAGGTTCCGCCTCGAGATGGCAGCGCTTCGTCTCAAAAGTCTTCTTCTGATTTTTTTTCTCTGGAAAATGGCTTCAAATAGGAGAAGATGTGCCCCGGAGGCCTGCTGGTGGAGCCACGAGCTTACGTGGCGTGCCCTGGGGGGGCGCCACCTGAGCTCGTGACTCACTGGTGGGCTCCCTCCCGAAGATTCTTCTTCCAATAATTCCAAAATAATTCTCCATAAGTTTTCAGGTCATTGGGAACTCTTGAGAATATCTATCTCTCCTGTAGCCTTTTCAGGACCAGAATTCCAGCTACCGGCAATCCCCCTCTTCATGTGAAACTTGCAAAATAAGAGAGAAAAGGCATTAGGATTGCTTCATAAATTGAAATAAAGACCAAAAACATTATAAATGTTAGTAGGAAAACATGATGCAAAATGGACGTATCATGCACCTTATTGATACGCTTACGATGCATAGCTACATTTAGCGTGCAATCATCTTGCTATCATCATTGTGCCATTAAGTCTCTCCCGTGCATATCCTAAATACTTGTCTCATATCTTGGCTCGAGAATCAAGAATAGTGGCAAAGTAAGCATATACCCAAAAAAAATAGGAAAAAGCTTTTAAGCAAAAGAGGAGATGCAAAAGAGGAGATACAAAAGAGCTTGTAAGCAATAGAAATAGCATTGAGCCATTTTGCATAGTACGTCATATTGGATCATACATACATAGCATATTTGGGATTGAAGATGGCATGGTTACTCGCATAGGTTGGTGCACAAGCGTATCTAGCCAATTTGAGCAATCGAGCTATTGTCTCTCTACTATCCGTGCAACAAGAGCTTTTCCATGGTAACAAATTTTGTGCTCACTCCTTCGTTGCACGGATCCCGCTTATCTTCGTGTGTGTGTTTCCGTGTCCTATTCATAGCTATTGATCTAGTTGCTTTACTTTTCAATTTTGTGAATCTTTCTCAACATTATCGATATCTTGCACTAACACTTGCATGAATTTTGAGCCACTTGTCCTAACCAAGCCACTTGATAAGATTTACTTTGTAGGTGTGAGTGAACAAGTTCGGTACCAATTCCACTATTCTCTCAATTCACATTGAGTGACACGGGATACATCCTCAACTTTGGTAAAAGGTAACTTGGTATTGTTTATCTCATTTCCTACTCACCTTTGCTCGAGTCTTGTGATGGATAGGCAAAGCACATCATCTCCGGTCTTCGTCGTCCACGACACTCCGGACTACAATGAGCAATGCGGGGTACTTTGTGTGACTGCATTGAGGGACTCGCCACCGACACCCGTCACTACGAAGCAAGGAAAAGGGACTACATCGACGACAAGTTGGACGCACACACGGATCAACTACGAGACATGTTTGCCAACTACAAGTTTTCTTCCCCTTCGTCATCTTCAAGGCGGCTGCGAGCAAGTCGCACATCTTCGGAGTGACCATCCGACGCAAGCGCAATTCGTCCACATCCTCATCTTCGAGATGACGAACACCATCGACATCAAGGTCAAGCGTGGTAACGTCACCCTCAACACGAAGACGCTCAAGCGATGCACACCAACAAGTATCAACAAGCTGTACATGAAGCTAAGACCAACCTTCATAAGCACAAGAGAAGACCGCGAGACGAGCGCCACCAGGAACAAGCTCCGGCGGCAAGTCCAAGGTGACCAACTACAAGTGAGGTGACCCTTCCATCTTCGGAAGCACTCCAAGGAAAATGTCCGAGCATGGAAAATTACCTTCGATCATGGAGGCGAGCAACGAGGTGCCACATCACATGGCCCTTATACAAGGCGACAGTGACAAGACGGTCAAGCATGGACCATTCCCTTCGATCAAGGCGGTGAGCACGCACCTCTTCGACAACATGAAGATGACGCCCATGTGGGACTCCTACTCGGAGTCAAGCTACGAGACCGCAAATGAGACCTTTTCTTTCATCTCGGAGGAGAGTGATGATGTGCCATCTTTGGCCTTCATCCACGGCGACGGAGATGAGATGGTTGAGCATGGGATTTTCCCTTCGACCTTGGCGGCGTTTGGAGATGAGTTGAGAGACTTGTGCCACCATATTGAGAGTGAGAGCGAGTTCACCACTAGCTAGCCGCATATACGATGAGATGCCCCAATTCCCATGTGAGGAGAGCCACAACGCCGACAACTTTAGTGAGATGAGTGACTCCACCTTATGTGAGTTTGAGTGCACCTACTTTGAGGGAGTGAGTGAGCCACCACAAGAGTTGTGAGAGGAAGTTGATACATCTTGTGAGGCCATTTTGAACTCTAATGACTTAACCTCTACCTCTATTGTGTCTTCTCATTTGGTGCTAGGTCCCATATATGATGATGCGCCGATCCTCGACGACTTAGTCCTTCCTATGGACAAGACGATGGCCATGGTGGAATATGATGCACCCCTCCCATGGTTCCATCAAGATGAAGATGATGACCACGCGTTGGTATTTACCACCTCACCTACACCACATGTGTGGAATGAAAAAGGTAACATAGGTGAAGGTGATTGATGTAGGGTGGAACCCTAATTGGCGATCTTTCACGAATTGGAGGGGGGTTCTATGAAGAACACGGGAAAATCACAAGAGAAACACTCAAGAACAAGTCCAATCACACATACACTAGACTAGCAAACACACAAGATCCACAAGGTACGAACAATCAAAGGGAAAGATACATGGTAGAGTTCATCCCAAATCCAAGAAGAGATGAGGTCTTGATGATCTAGATAGATCCTTCCCACAAGGGGGTCTTGAATCCCTCGGGATCTTCTCCAATGGAGGTCTCTCTCTCTCTCTCTCTCTCAAGAGGAGTAGAGGTAAAGGAGCAAAGCTCAACTAGAAATGAGTTATCACTTTGCTAACCCTAGAAATGAGGTGGGGAAGGACTATATATAGGCTAGTCCATGAAGGGGTAAGTGAGAGGGGGATACATGGGCCTTTGGCATGACTCTGTGTGCAGCAGGCGCCGGATGTCCAGGCTGGGGGCCGGATGTCCGGCCGTTCGCGAGACGCCAGATGTTCGGGGCACTGGCCGGATGTCTGGCCAAGCAGTGGCCGATCTTCTGTAGGGCTCTGCCGGATTTCCGGGGGAAGGCCGGATGTCCGGGCAGTGGTGAGGCGCCGGATGTCCGGCCGCTGATGCTCTTCGGTCACCAGATGGTGTCGGCCTTCTATGTAGCGCAGGCGCTGGATGTCCGGCCCTTGGCCCAGATGTCCGGCCGCTGTAGCTTCAGTAGCTCCGTCTTCTTCCGTCTCCGCTTCCATGCTTCCCTCGCGGATGGTGCAGTCGTTCCTTGGCGTTTGCACTCCTCCTCAACGTCCGTGAAGCTCCGACAATACCTATCACTACTGCAGGCGACCGCTAACGCAACACATGAATCAGAGACCCTGCGACCAAACTGTGTGCGATGCATGAATCGCAAACTGTGTCGTAATAAAACCGTCGCCAATAAGATGAACTGTGTGCGATGGTGGAGACATCAAGCACGATTCAGATTAGAGATGCGTGTGCGATACGTGGCATATAGTTGATCCATACGAACTGTTTGCGATGAGCCAGAACAATAGAAACGGGCAGCCACTTCGAGGTGTGTGCGATACATGGCATACAGTTCTCTCGGATGAACTGTTTGTGATTACCAAACACAATAGAAATGGTCAGACAGATCAAGGTGTGTGTGATACACGACGTACAGTTCACTCAGATGAACTGTTTGCGATTACCCAACACAACAGAAATGGTTGAACTTAACAAGATGTGTGTGATACGCGGCAAACAGGTCAGTAATCCAAAATGTGTGAGAAGACGGATAACAACATGGACGATTCCTGGTAATAACCCATGTTTGTTGTGGGAAAACGCTTGCTGGTATACAATTGTCAGCGATTGATGAAATCATCACCGACGGGTTCCCTAGTTTTGCCCGTGGGCGATGTGATTTGCTGTGTCGGCACAAAATCTATGCTCTGTCTACAAAACAACAACATATATACTTATAAGGACATGATTGCATAACCAAATTAAACATCCAATTACATAACTAACTACACACATAACATTTGCACACACCAAAGTAAATAATTACATGCATAATAAACTAGGATAAACGATCATATCTAATCATCATCTACTTCTTCTTGTCACGCTTGCCGCTGCTGCTCTGCTGGTGGCTCGATCCCTCGTCATCTACAGGAAGGAGGCACTCCCTCATGTCAACGATCCGCTTGTGCGTCTCGTAGCATGTGTACACGTTCTTGGCCGCAAACTTGAGGTGAGCTTCATCCAGTCTCCGCACCCAGGCACCGTGCCAGGATACAGGATTTTTCTTGGCACCTTCCTTCATGTTTTTGTAGAAGGGTTCGATGATCGCCGAGGTGAGGTCAACAAGGGAGTCCTTCTCCTTCTTGCTGCCCCAGACCCTGTAGTGGCCACGGATGTCGACAAGCTTCTTGCAGGCCAAGCCCGTAACCTTGAGCGCTTTTACATCATTGATGGGGTCCACCTTAGCGAACGTGTAGTCGGGGTTGTTGACAAACCTAGTGAAACGCTTGCAAGGCCTTGTGGCCAGGGAGTAGTGGTTGACGAGGACGTGATGGCGCACTCCCAACTGGCCCACGGCAACCTTCTGATCATACCCGGCATGACCGTCGGTGTATTGGAGGCCGATGCGAACAACTTTGTACTTGTCATCCTGAGCAAGCAACTGCTCCATGGTGTTGATGGATTCCTCCACCACGGCCGGGTCGTTGGAGTACACCACCGAGAGGTCCTTCTCCCTTACATGGGTCTCCACTTGATGCACGCCGAACTCCATTGGAGCGGCGCTAGATATATATCCTCTCTGTATGTGTCGTCATGGGTGTGCTTGTTTGTGTTGTGGGGCGCGATCGAAAGGTTGAAGATACTAAGGTTATAATGGCCGCGGGAATAAATGGGGAGGCCGGACGGACTGGAATATCAGCACGTCCGGATGGCAGTTTTTGCCGCGTGTAAGTCCATTGTGCCGCACGTAACTGCATCATGGCAACGCGCGTGGCGCAACCGCGTGCATATGGGGCTCCCAACGTGATCGTGCGACGGCCCCAACCGCAGGCAGAGCGCCCGCGGAGGGAGGCGACCCGAGCGCGCCATGGCGCGTCAACGGCGAGCAGAGCACGCAGATGGATGCGAGAGCAGAGCGCGCGGAGGGACGCGAGCAGAGCGCGCCGCAGCCGCCTCAACGGCGAGCAAGCACATGCATAATTATTGCATATAGCATTTTTGATTTCTAGGCATTTAACTAAAGAAATGGGACCTAAACATTCACCCAAGGACACATTTATGATTTCTAGGCATTTAATTAAAGAAATGGCAAGCCATTGGCCCTGTTTGAAAGAAAATATGAGTCACAGCCGAGTTGAAAAGGGAAACAACATTTAACTCTAGCTTACAAATGGTACAAAAGCACGAGGATTAATTGTTCATCAGGTTTAGACAAAACCCAGATTGAACAGGGCAATAGCATCTAACTCAGCCAAAGTTTTCGGCAGTCACAATCAAATGGTTCAGTCTGATCCATAAAATCAAGATCCTGGGCCAGAAAATTTACTGGTACATGATGACAAGTTGTTGTAAATAGAAGCCGAGCACGTTCAGAAGCCCTTTTGTCCACCTGAAACTTCTTTTTATGCTGTTCAATGTGTCCATCTGTGAGAAACTTTTTGTTAAAAAACTTAATCCTCACGGACAATAGTACCCTCGCATTTAACAGGAAGAATGTGACAAAGCTAGTGTTTGCATGGTTGGATGCATATCCTTCCATCGTTATTGTCCTCAAGCGAATGTCATGAGAACTGAGAAAATCCCTGTGCTTCTTACGCCACCGATTGGTTATACATTTTTCTCCATGTGTTATTGCCTAAATAGACATGAAGATTGAAAACAATTAATGTCTAAAAAAAGAGTATGGCGAAAGAGCGACAGCTGAACAGTTAACTCTAGTACATTATATATGGTCTTTCAATGTGCGTGAAATCATCACCTCTATATACAAATTCTCCAGGCATCGAAAGCATCGCATCAAGCCAATAATCGTGTTCAGATCTAAACACCACATACCGATATGTAAGGTCTTGACAGAATCCAACACCATTGACAGGTTATCCATGGAAAAACTCTTCATTGAGCATAGAACATAATATTAGTACCAAAAATGTACTCCAAGATGATATAATACTTATGCGCACAAATGAAAAATGCAGCTTATGATTACAAAAGTGTTGATGATAATATACGGTACCTGAATAAGTGTGGAGTCAAACACCATCTTGTAACCTTTAAACGGATCATGAATTACACCCAAGGTCTCCAGTTTAGGCACAGAGACCACAGTTATTTGCGAAGGTGCATAACAATAATCAAGGAGCAACCTTTGAAGTGAAAGGGCATCTTCGATGAGGAGCTCATGTCCTTTAAAACAAATTCCAATGCTTACAAGGTGAGGCGACTTTATTTGGAGAGAACGGATACGGATTTCTTCTCCAAAAACAAGCAGCAAGTGCTCCAGGGCAGGGCAGTTGGAGTGGATGATGCTGTGCAGTGAGGCCTCGGACAGGTCAACCACCACAAGCGCAAGTTTTTTTTAGCAGTGGGAGTCGAAGCATTTGTACCAGATTGTCTGCTAGATGGCACCGGGCCAAGGAGGCGGTGTGGAGAGAGGAGGAAAACCTTGAGAGGGACATCGGTGGTGAGGGCACAGATACAGCGGTTGGTGGTAAACTATTTTCGTAGTAATGGTAGAATTCAAGCTGCTGGAGTTTTTTGAATTCACAGGATGTCAGCCAGGCATCCACCGTGCAGGGTATGTGCGGTAGGCAGCATGCCAGGATGCAGAGGCATTGAAGGGAGCCCTGGTGGGAGGAGATGATGGATCCGTGGAGTTCAAAATCATGAATGACAGATAGCTAACGACAGTCGATATTAAGAGGCGTGGCGCGCCACAGAGGGCAACACCGAGATGCGAGGACCTGTGTGCGGTAGCCATCCTTGGTGGGGAGAAGGGAGATGATCTCCCCAAGGATGGCGTCCGGGAGATCGCTTATGTTGTCCGCCTGAGATTCTATGGGTTCCTCAGATCCAGGGGGGCCGTGGCTGCTTCTGCCCGCACTGCCGGGTGCAGGATCTACAACTGGCGGCGGCGCTGGCCGGAGCCTCATCAGTGTACATACCAATCTGGGAATTTTTTTTGGCACAAACATATATGTAGGACATTCAAAATCAATTCTCAAGATCTGGAACAAAAAAATGGCACAAACATATATGTAGGACATTCAAAATCAATTCTCAAGATCTGTCTACGAATTATTAGCAGGAATGCTAACCCTAGTCAGATTATTAGCAGAAATCATTTGTACAGAACAAACAATTAATCAGTAACCCTAGACGGCTACCATTCAAACAATCAATACACTACATGGATCTAACGAATCTTACTCTGATTTCATGGACTGAGAGAACATAACCATAGGATTTATGTTCCAAAAAATGAAGGGGGGCAGCAGTAACCAGAGAAAACACATGATATATTTTCCATGAAAATGGGTATAGATGACCAACCGGTTTTCCGTCGGAGTCGGAGTCATTGCCGAAGTTGCTGTGGACCTCCGGCTCCGGCTGGGGAGGCATGACGGCGGCGACAACGTCAAGGTCACGCTGCTGCCCACGCAAGACCTCGTCGGTGGCGATGGCAACCTCTGTGCCTAGCTTCACGCATTGCGCGGGTGCTTCACCAGCCCCGGCGTAGCCACTCCCTCCGATGGTGCGCTTCAGCGGCATCCTCATACACTCCAGACGGCGGTGACCACTATGGACGGGGGGTGCGGCAGCCTATTACGACCAGCGGCTCGGGCACGCCATTAATATGGAGCAGTGGGAGTGAGGCGGGCGGTGGTCAAAGGGCTGGCTCGCCTCCTGATGAGCCTGCGCAGCGGACTGCCGGCATGCCTACCGTCATTCCACACAGCTACTAGCACGCCTCCCGGTGACACTGCGCAGCGAACACGCGCACACCTCCCGGTCTGCCTATGCGGCGGACTGCTTGCATGCGTCCCGTCAACTCACGCCTGCTCGCACGGCACACGACACGCGTGGCGGCACGTATATTGTTTTTCTTTTTTGATGATTAGTTCTGCCGCTTTATTGCTTAACCGAAGCATGGCACGTACATTGGTGGTCTAACGCCCACGGTTCGAGTAAATAATCCATTTGCGATATTAGTTGCCAATTATTAATAATCTCCTGTTTGTAAGAAGATTATATGAAAACTTGTCTCAAATTTGACAAAAAAATACATTATCAAAGTCTATTGGTGTCCATATGACACCACGATAAGTTTCATGAATTTCAACTAAGTTTTGGATTTACTGGATTTTAAAAATCAAGATTCTCAATGTTTGAAATTTCTTGCATGGGGAATAAACATGCACCCAGGGACACACATATGATTTTCCAATCCTTTTGGTGCACTATCACGTGTGCATGTAGCTCAAATTTGATTTTTGCACATTAAATCCCTAGGAAATCAATCAATGTATAAAATCGGCCGAATGATCTCTGATTTTTTTTCAAATTTTAACACGACACTCCTTTGGTCACATGTTCAGTGCAGAAAAAGTTTGACATGCCTCGAAGTGGCGGTGATGGTGCGGTGTGTGTGGGGGGGGGGTGTCCGGCGGTACACTATGAGTCGTGAGCGTCCGTGTGGGATTGACCGTTTTGTGAGGCAGGTGCCACATCAAAGTCGTGAATTGGTTATTTAAAACATTACACAACCCTTTCATACATACATGTTCGGGCCACATGCATGCATTGGTGGTCGTCGGACACTCTCTCGTGCGGTTATCAGCGATGTGCCCATTCGTTAGCCCGCGAAGGTTATCAGTTTTCACCGACAGCGAGAGGCATTTGACCAAAGGTGGATTCATCTTGGCCTGTGTTACGGTGTGGATCATGGTGAGATTCCAGATCAAAGTTTGAGCACGTGCGTCCACATTAGTCCCTCCCACTGGCTTGAAGTGAGGGGGACTACGCGTCGTGAACCTCTGTGTGCGTTTCCGGTTTGCGAAGCATGTGCCACATCAAAGTTGTGCATTGGGTATTCAAACATCACACAACACCACTTTGGGCCACATGCACGCGGTGGTTGTCCTAGGACACTCACTCGCGTGTGACGCTCTCTGTGGGCCCACGAGGTCGTCGTCCATCACTTTGACCTACAGCGAGAGAGAGGTCAATTTTACCAACAAGGATCATTCTTTTTTGGTTTGTGTTACGTATGGTAGGAGTATATATATAGTACGCGTCGAAGAGGGGGGCAACATATACTACGCGTCATGAGCCTCGCTCCGTGTGGAAACTTTCCGGTTTCTGAGGTAGGTGCCACATCAAAGTTGTGCATTGGTTATTCAAACATCACACAACACCTCTTTGGGCCACATGCAGGCGGTGGTTGCCCTACGGGACACTCACTCGCGTGTGATGCTTCCATCCGTGGGCCCGCGAGGTCGTCTCTATCACTCTGACCCAACGAGAGAGGTTAATTTGACCAACAAGGAGGATTCTTTTTGGTTTGTGTTACGGTAGGAGTATATAGTACGCGTCGAAGAGGGCCGCGGAGGGGACGACCAGCACAAACTACGCGTCATGAACCTCGCTCCGTGTGGGGACTTTTCGGTTTCCGAGGCAGGTGTGCATTGGGTATTCAAACATCACACAAACACCTCTTTGGGCCACATGCAAACGGTGGTTGTCCTATAGGACACTCACTCGCATGCAACGCTTCCCTCCGTGGGCCTGCGAGGTCGTCATCCATCACTTTGACCCAATGAGAGAGGTTAATTTGATGACCAAGGAGGATTCTTTTCGGGTTGTGTTACGGTAGGAGTATATAGTATGCGTCGAAGAGGGGGGGGGCAGCATATACTACGTGTCATGAACCTCGCTCCGTGTGGGGACTTTACGGTTTCTGAGGTATTCAAACATCACAACCACACACCTCCATACATATGTTTTGGCCACATGCAAGCGATGGCGGTATCCTGTGGCACTCACTCACGCGGTTATCGGCGATGCTTCCATCTGTAGGCCCGCTTGGTCCATCACTTTGACCGACAGTGAGGGAGGTTAATTTGACTTAGGAGGGGATTAATTTTTGGTTTGTCTTACGGTATAGGTCATGCTGTGAGATTACATAATATACTTTGAGCGCATGTGTACGCATGAATCCCTTCCACCGGACCGAAGTGGGGGGGGGGGGGGACGAGCATACACGATGCGTCATGAACCTCGCTCTGTGTGGGGACTATGTAATTTTCGACGCATGCACCACATCGATGTTATGCATTGGGTATTCAAACATATGCATGCATCACACACCTCCATACATATGTTTGGGACACATGCATGCAGTGGTTGTCTTCAGACACTCTCCCCTCGCTTGGTTATCGGTGGCAAGCCTATATATTCGTGGGCCCGCGTGGACGTCCATCACTTCGACCGACAACAAGAGAAGTTACCAGGGTGGATTCTTCTTCTTTGGTTCATGTTATCGTATAGTAGGTCGATCATGCATGGTGAGATTCCAGACATAAGTTTGAGCGCATGCGTACGCATGAATCCCTCTCACCGGCTTGAAGTGGTGGGTGACATACGTACATATATACTACACGTCATGAACCCTCGCTCCGTGTGGGGACTTTCCGGTTCCAAAGCACGTGCCACATCAAAGTTGTGCATTGGGTATTCAAACACCACGCAACACTTCCATGCATAAGTTTGGGCCACATGCACGCAGTGGTTGTCTTCGGGCACTCCCTCCTGTGGTTATCGTCGACAAGCTTGCACATTTGTGGGGCTGCGTGGACGTCCATCACTTTGACCAACAACGAGAGAGGTTATACGACCAAGGTGGATTCTTCTTGTTCCGTGTTACAGTACGTCTTGGTGAGATGCCCTATCCTACCGACTCAAAGTGTGTGTGTGTGGGGGGGGGGCACTACTTCACACTTCCTGAAACTCCGTGGGGTCGGGGATGTCCGGTTAATTTGCGAGGCACACATGTGCCACATCAAAATTGTGAATTGGGTACTTAAATATCACACCACACCCTTTTCATACATATATATATATATAGTTGGGCCACCCGCAGGTGGTTCGTATGTGGTCTCACCCATCTCGCGCCACAAGCACACATTTGTGGGCCCGCACATGGTCCACCTTTGACCGGAAGCGAAAGGGGGGTTTAACCATGATGGACTCCTATAGGTTTTGTGTTATGATAGGGTGAGATGTCAGAGCTAGCTATTTGGGGCCATGCGTTCATAGCTAGGATTCCCCTCCAACCGACACGAAGTGGTGGGGGGGTGGCGGACTAGCAATAATGTGCACTTTGTGAGACAGGTGCCACATCAAAGTTATGCATTGGGTATTTGAACATCAGACCACCCTTTTCATACATATATTTGGTCCACATGCAAGTGTGTTCGTGTTCTGACCCTTTCCCGCGTTTTTTTGCCAAATTTACAAACAGCAGACGAGTCGGATGCAACAACCGTCTACGATTGGGGACGCAACAGACACGGTTCCCATAAACTACCCGTGTGCCACGCCCATACCCCTGTCACTCACATCAGCACAGTAGATTGGGGTCCACGAGGCTTCCCTCCCAATCTCAAAAATATCTACCCGCCTGGAGGGTTTTTCTGTTTGATAGCACATGATTACTATGTTTCGACCGTGTGCGATGTTTGTTGCTCCCGCTCTCGAAAATATCTACCCGCTGGAGGGTTTTCTGTTTGATAGCACATGATTATTATGTTTCAACCGTGTGGGATGTTTGTTGCTCCCGCTCCTGCATGCTTCCCTCGCAATCTCGAAAATATCTACCCACCTGGAGGGTTTTTCTGTTTGATAGTACACGATTATTATGTTTGAACCGTGTGCGATGTCTGTTACTCCCGCTCTGCTTCAATCCCTTGATCCAAATTTTCAGTAGTCCCGGCATTTTACTCCCGCCTGCATCCCTCGCAATCTCAAAAATATCTGCTCGCCTGGAGGGTTTTTCTGTTTGATAGCACACGATTATTATGTTTGGACCGTGTGCGATGTTTGTTACTCCCACTCTTCTTCAATCCCTTGATCCAAATTTTCAATAGCCCCGGCATTTTACTCTCGCCTAGTAAAAATTTAAGTAGCCGCGACATTTCCTCAAACACCACCTTGGCCCCCCTCCACAGTCCACACACACACCCCAAAACCACCGCTCACACACACACACGCCACCAATCCCTCGCTCGAGACCTAGCTAGGTCGCCGCCACCACCGCCGCCGCCGCCGTGCCGCCTCCATCGTCAACCTCTAGCAGTCTGCTCGTGCAGGTTACCACCAATCTACATACCCTCGCCGCCCTGAGTTTCCTAAATGACGCCTGCGAAACGCCCCCTTTCCCACAGATCCCCATCCCCATCCCCCTCCCCCACTCCAGAGCGTCGCAGCCTAAGCCCGGCTACGCTTCCCAGGGAGCTCGAAGAGCGAATGGCCCAAAAGAGGTTTATGGCGGCCTCTTCGCCCGACGTCCGCGAGGTGGCTGCCGAAGAAGCTGACGACGATGACTGGCCGTGGGCTTTCAATCAGCGGGCTAGAGTATTCTGGTATGTCATGGACGCCGGCTACGACATCGAGGTCGTCGACAGCGATGGCTTGACGTGGGCTATGTCACAGGTTAAGTTGCCCACCCCAACCCCTCGGGTTCAACCACCATTGATCTCATCGATGGCCCTGCTGCCGATCTCCTCTGGCTCATTGTCAACAATTTGCCATCCTTGATCGCCATGGAGCCCCTTTTGTCATTTTTGAAGGACACGTTTTGCGACGCTGGCTTGGGATCCTCAGCTGCCAAGTCAGAACTCATCGACGGCGACCACAAGGAGGGCACCCTCCCCGGCTCTTCCAAGGGGAAAGAGCCCATTTGCAACATCAGGGAGGGCACCCTACAGCCGTGCTCTTCCAAGGGGAAGGAGCCCATCTGCGACAACATGGAGTGCACCCAGAGTCCGTGCTCTTCCAATGGGAAGGAGCCCATCTGTGACAAGTGAGGAAACCCATGATTTGTTTTGCTGTGCCTCTTCACAGGGGGAGTCCCATGATTTTTTTTGTCGCACCCCTTTTGTAGTGAGAATATGTCCAGTTTTAATTGCTATATTTGGTTGTTTGCAGTATGCCTTGTTTATTTCAGTTATTCCCAATGTGATGCTCTATATGTGCAACTATTTACTGTGCAGTACAATTTCATCAATACCAATTCAACGACCATATTTGTTTCCTATTAAGCCTGGTGTAGGTAATATGCCCCCACTTTTTTCACATTGTGATGTTCAATTATACAATTTGATGTTTAAGCACAAGCTACGTTCTATGCAATTTCAACAGTAACACTATGAATGACTATATTTGCTTGTTGTTAAGCCTGTTATAGGTAGCATATGCCTCTTTTAATGGTTTTTGGATGTTCGATTGTTTGTAGTTAGCATATGTCCAGTTTCAATTGCTATCTTTGGTTGTTCGTAGTATGCCTTGTTTATTTCAGTTATTCACAATGTGATGTTCTATATGTGCAAGTATGAACTGTGCAGTTAACACACCTTTCCACTTCTTGTTTTGCTTAGCTAGCGTGCTTAAACCTGCACACTGAAGCTATCATTTGGAGATTATGTTGTCTACCATGGATATATTTGGTTGATGTTTAGCCTGTTGTGCTTAACATGCCTTTCGATGTACTTACACAGGACAATATTGGGAACGACTGCTGTTTTCCATCGAGGTTAGTTTCATCCCATGGCTTATATATACTCACTGTTCAGGATATCGGTAGCTGGTACCATATAGGCCGGGGACTGATAAGGGATTAATCGGTGAATCGGACATTTAACTGAATATATCTGTAACCCATTTATCGGTAGGTTTACTAGGGCCATATCTAATATATCTGAGAACACATAGCAACATGCATTGTACTGAATGTCTAAATATGCAATCCTAGGCTACATAGCAACAAGGAAGAGTGTTACCTTAATGTTCTGATGATGTCTAGATATACATAGAAGAGTAGCAACAACAACAACAACAACACAGCAGCAGTTAATTGCAGTTAATCGGCCGATATTTGTAACAATATAATAAACTCCCTCCACCCCATAATATAACATGTTAATTCATCCAATATGTGAGTATTTTGGATGTAATAAGATCTTATATAATGGGACGGAGGGAGTGTTGTACTACATCATTGTGCAATTGTTGTTGAGCTTCTAATTTTAACTTGGTGCTTTTAGGTACATATGTCATTGGTAAAGATCCGCGCTTCGACCCTTTTTGCATATGGGGCAATAAGATATTCATGAACCAGCATCAAGTGAGGAAACTAATAAAGATTGTTAGTAAAATGGGTTAACAGAAGGCAATTAAACTATTTGCTTACACTTTATCCAAGACAACAGTGAACTGCAGGATGGTAAGTAAGAACTCTGCAGCCTTCTTTTTACTGCCTATAATGAGTTGTGGTAGATGACAATGTCTGAATCTTTTTCCTTTGTAGTGATTCCCAAAGCAGTTTACTCAAGATTACCTCTCAAACTACATGATTGCTGGGCATGCAAAGGTTAAAGTATTTCTACCAGAACACAATGACTATCTAGATGTCCTCATGAAGAAAGTGAAGGATGGGCGGTCGGCCATCACAAGGGGTTGGACTAGAGTCGTGCGTCCCTTCTACATGGAGGAGGGCACAATATGGAAATTCCGCTTCACCTTGTTTAGCAATCAGAATGTCTTTCGCCTCTTTCTTTACCGTCTTTACTAGTACAAGTATACAACCCTGGTTCATCATTCTTTATTTGGTGCATATGTAATTCTTTTTTTTGATGTAACTCTTGAACATATGTACCTGTGAATCGAATAATGCATTGGTTGGTGAACCTGATGGATATGAATAAAGTTATAGCCTACTTTCAAATTCAAATTCGGTACAATTTTAAATAGCAGTGATTAAATTAGGGTGAAAATATGCTTTATAGGTCATTACAGCGCTGTCGGAGCCGGGACTCCGGGGATCTAGAGGTTCGAACACTAGGGGCGAGCTAGTTCTTTCCGACCAAAGGTGGCCACGGCGAGGCTACGGCGACAGCGCTACGCGGGAGCACAACAGGGGACACGATGGTTACCCAGGTTTGGGCCACCTTGCGGTGTAAAACCCTACTCCTGCTTGTGGTTGGGATTGCTTGGGCAAGAAGATGTTCTCGCGTACAAGGTAGGAAGTAGAGGAATCGATCCCCTCTACAATGGCAGCTCTGTCCCTTTTATAGCCGCCCCGGTCCTCTTCCCACAAAACATTAGGCGGGAAGGGTTGCCACACTTGGCGGGTTTGAAAGGGGACATGCGCTCAGTCTATCCTGACTAAAGGCGGTCTTCGCCTACAAAAGCATGATCTATGACGCGCCGGTGGGCTCAGTGATGACCTCTGCCCTGCGCGCCTTGCTGTCTCGGTCTTCCATCACCAAACGGGTAGTCCTTGGGACTCGCTTTGGACATGGGTAGCTGGGGTTGCCCTCTTATCACCAAAGAGGAAAGCCTCTCTGTCCGCGCCCGCTGGCGCGGCCTCTGCCGCCCTTCGTCGCTACGCGCATCACCCATGTGATGGGCACAGGACCGCGCAGCCGATGTCAGGCAAGGTGGCCTCGGGCGCCCGCCTCGGGGGGCACCTCGGGAGGCAGCCTCTCGAGAGGGCCTCGTGAGGCCTCAACCGCCTCTGCGGCTAAGTGCTGGTGGCTCGTGCCTGGAGGTGGGAGCCTCAGGAGGCCGGCACCTCGGGAGATGTCTTTGCTTCATGGCGTCCTTAGATGGGCCGCGTCTTGGGCCTTCGCCAGGCGTCGTTTCTTGGACCGCAGGTAGACGGGCCGGGGTACCCTGGTTCCCAATGGCCCGACAGTAGCCCCCAGGCCCGTGGCGCACACGTTCCCAGCCGTTGGGAGTGAAACGGCGCGGTCCCTGATAGACTGCGGGGCCCTGGCTCGACGCGTGGCGCACAACGGGACGTGGGACGCCCCCACTTCCCCACTATGCCTCGGTAACCGCCTGCGCCTGCCATAAAGCCTGCCAGCGCGGGGCGCAAACCATCATTGCTTCCCTTCTGCTGCTGCCTCGATTCCCGACGTCGAAGAAGGCGGAGCGACAGGGAGAGCGCCCCCGTCGGATATAAAGGGGGACGGGAGGCAAGGATCCTTCTCCCATCTCCTTCCTCCGTTCCTTCCCTTTTTCTTCTTGTCGTCCTTCGGGAACCACCGTCGTGATGGCAAGGGGCCGAGGGCGAGCTCGTGCGTCCGCCGCCGCCACAAGGGTTCTGCCCCAGGGCCGTGGGCGCCCCTCGATGGCCGTCGAAGCTGGCCCAAGTGCTCGTGGAAGGGCTGGCACCCGTGGCCGCGGAGGGCGCGGCGCCCGTGGCCGAGGCGGGCGCGGCGGGGAGGCCGCCCGTCCTCCCCAGGCAGGATTTCATGCGGTAGAGGCGACGTACGAGTTCATCGTGGGGATGCATCGTTGGCCTTGCAGCTGCCTCTGGCTCCCCGATTCCTTCGCGAAAGCGATGGAGGGCAAGAAGCCCTTGGGGTTGTGGGTGCAAGCGGACGGCTGCTGCAACGGGCCCTCCTGGGTGGTGACGGAGTTCACCCCCGCCGGCTTCATGTTCCTGAAGCGGGGGTGGAAGTCCTTTGCCCTTCGGCCGCGGCCTGAAGCGGGGGTATCTCCTTCAGTTCAAGTACGATGGAGCCGCCACCCTCTTCGTGAAGTTCTTCGGGGCCTCCGGTGCCCGCCTGGAGTGCTGCGCGGAGAGCGAGGACGACAGCGGCTCCGACTCCTCCGACGGGAGCGACAGCGGTAGCAGGGGAGACTCCAGCAGTGGGGGCGAGGGCGGTGAAGGCTCCCCGCGCATCAAGAGCGAGGACGAAGACTCCGACAAGGCGCTGGCGGGGCCCGTGTCTGATCTTGAGGGCGTGCCGCGCTCCCCCTTGGCCCCTCTCTCTTTCGTTCCTGTAATAGGCCAATGCAGCCCCCGATGGCGTGAAAAACAATGCCTTTTGTCTTAAGTATTTTATGATTTGCCATAATGCATGTTTCCTCGTGAGGCTCTCTCGTGAGGCCTGTTTCCCTTTCCATGTTTGCCTTGGTGCTCTACGTCGTCAGGACCCAGCCCCCGAGCGGGCTACAGCCGTCGCTGGTATGTCAGGTCGCGTTGCCTGGACAAGGCCAGGAGGCGTAGGGCACAGAGAGGCGGTAAGGACTCCTGAGGCGCGACGCTCAGGAAGTCCCCCCTTGACATGCAAGCGGCTTGCTCGGAGGACAAACATCGGCACTCGGCGAAGTCGCGGGGTGAGGAAACTTGAAAGGCACCGAGAGCGGCTCGTGAGGTATTTTGTTACTTAGCTCTTGCGAGTGTCAATTGCCGTGTCGTGGATGCGGGGCACGCCTCGCGAGGCTCCTCCTCATGAGGCCTCCCGCTAGCACTTGGCGGAGGCGGTCGCTGGAGCTCCGCTCGCGAGGCAGCGCTCGCGAGGCTCCTTGGGGGTTTACGAAGGCGTCTTATCGTGAGTCGCCTCGTGAGGCAGCGCTCGCGAGGCCTTTGAGTGCCTTGTTCCTGTGATAACTTTACATTGATTCCATAAAATGGGGGGAGCGGTGCGCGCTTGCTAGCTTGCTCGTGGGTATCACGCGAGGAGAGAAGACACCAAGGACCTTGGTGAGGTGGCATGCACGGGAGCAGGCCCGTGAGCCAGAGCTCGATCACTTGGATTTTTGTAGCGCTGCTGGGACTGACCCGAGCACAGGTACCATGTCCAGCCCCCACTCGCGGGATGCGTGGGAGGAAGGTCGCGAGCGTGCACAGCTCCTAAGGCAAGCAACTTAGCAACACATAAGATATCTTAGGAAATAGAGCTTTACTGAAACATAGTAATAAGTTCATCACACAACCCAAAAGAGGTGTGGCTCCCATGTTCGGCACGGATCAGCATGAGGTTGGTGCAGCCCGTGGGGCACCCTCAGGTGATTGTTCCGCCAGTGCGGAGTATAGGGCTTCCACTAGGCGTGGGCATGATCGCGGTTCGATCGTTCCGCCAGCGCGGAGCATGGAGCTTCCACTGAGACGTGGGCATGATCGCGGTTCGATTGTTTCGCTAGAGCGGAGGATGGGGCTTCCACTGAGACATGGGCGGGAGCTCTCACGGGCCCATCAGGTGAACGCAATGAGAGGCTCCGGGGCATGTACAGCCCCACTTCATTCGTACGCGTGAGGGTCACGGGTAGAACTTGCGGAGGTGTTGGATGTTCCAGGTGTTAGGCACAGGAATTCCGTCCTCCGTCTCCAGCTGGGCGGCGCTGGGCCTGGAGACATGAGCAACCCTGAAAGGGCCTTCCCACATGGGTGAGAGCTTGTGGAGTCCCTCTCTAGAGAGGATCCTTCTGAGGATGAGGTCGCTGACTTCGAGAGTGCGTGGGCGTATGTTGCGGCTATGATAGCGACGCAGAGCCTGCTAGTATCTGGCGGCACGCAGGGCTGCCTGGCGACATGCTTCTTCGAGGAGCAGCTGGTCGGCCTCTCGCGAGGCATCCTGACGAGCCTCGTCGAAGGCAAGGACTCACGGAGAGCCATGCCGGAGCTCAGACGGGAGGACTGCTTCTGCTCTGTAGACGAGGAAGAAGGGAGTCTCGCCTGTGGGCTTGGTTGCCGTTGTGCGGATGGACCACATCACAGACTGCAGTTCGTCAAGCCAGCCCTTGCCGCAAGCTTCGAGCTTTTTCTTGAAGCTTCTCGTCTTGAGGCCCTTGAGGACCTCGGCGTTGGCACGCTCGGCCTGGCCATTGCTTCGCGGGTGCGCCACGGAGGCGTAGCAGATCTGCGTGCCGAGGCTGGCACAGCATGACTTGAAGAGGCCGCTTGTGAACTGAGAGCTGTTGTTAGTGATGATGCGATTGGGGACGCTGAAGCGGCTCACGAGGCCCTTGATGAACTTGACGGCAGAGCCTGCTGGGATGGTGCGCATGGGCTCAACCTCCGCCCATTTGGTGAACTTGTCAATGGCGACGTAGAGGTAGCGGTAGCCGGCAGCTGCACGAGGGAAGGGCCCCAAGATATCCAGCCCCCAGACCGCGAAGGGTAACGAGAGGGGAATCGTCTGGATGCCTTGGGCTGGCTGGTGGATTTTCTTGGCGTGGAATTGACAAGCTTCGCTGGATTGGACCAGCTCGGTGGTGTCATGAAGCGCATTGGGCCAGTAGAAGCCGCTGCGGAACACCTTGCCGGCAAGGGTGCATGATGAGGAGTGCTGGTCGCAGTCTCCTCCATGGATGTCGGCGAGTAGCTCATGCCCTTGTTCTTCAGAGATGCACCGTAGCGAGATGCCATTGGGGCCCTGCGGTACAGCTCGCCATCTAGCAAGCAGTAAGCGGTGGCCTGGCGAGCCACGCGCTCTGCTTCTGAGTCTTTCTCTGGAAGGGTGCCGTGAAGCAAGTAGGCCTTGAACACCGCGGCCCAGCTGCCCGCTTGAGGTTCGAGCGCCAGCAGCAGGCGGGCTCCTGAGGCTGGGCCGCAATCTGGTGCACCCATGGGTGGTGCGGGCGGGAGTTCCTCGTGAAGCAGCGCGGTGCTCGCGGGTGGCGGAGTGGCTGATGGCTTGAGGAGCCTTTCCTCGAAGATGCCAGGGCTCTGGGGCTCACGGCGAGATGCTTGCTTGGCGATGTCATCGGCCTCCTTGTTGCCGCCGCGAGGAACATGCTGCAGCTCCAGGCCAAGGAAACGCTTCTCGAGTTTATGTACCTCTTCTAAGTAGGCGGACATGTGCTCGTCCTTGGGCTTGTAGCTTTTGTTGGAGAAGTTGACAAGGAGCTGTGAATCACCCTTGATGATGAGGCGCTTGATGCCTAGGGCAGAGGTGGCCTTGAGGCCGGTGATGAGGCCCTCATACTCTGCGATGCTGTTGGAGACCTTGTCGTCGCGCTTGAAGCAGAGCTGGATGGCGTAGTAGAGCTTGTGTCCCGTTGGCGAGGTGAGCACGAAACCAGCCCCCGCGCCCTGTCGGGAGAAGGCGTCATCGAAGTGCATGGACCATCCGCCAGGCGCTTCGTCCCCAGGCAAGAGGGATTCAGCCTCGCGAGGCTCCTCCTGGGGCGGGTCCGTCCATTCCGCCACGAAGTCGGCCAGGGCCGCGCCCTTGATCAGCCTTGTGGTGCAGAATTCCAGCTCGAAGGCCTGCAGCTCGATGTTCCACTCGGCGACGCGGCCAGCGGTGTTGGGGCTGCGCAGGACGTACTCCATGGGGTAAGACGAGATCACCTTGATGGGATGGCCCTGGAAGTAGTGGCGCAGCTTCCTGGAGGCAATGAGGAGCGCAAGGAGGAGCTTCTGCTGCATGGGGTAGCGCTCGCGCGCATCTCACAGCACCATGCAGACGAAGTACACGGGGTGCTCAACGAGGCTGGTAGTTGTTGCAGCAGCTTGGTCTTCAGGGGGGCCGAGGGGCTCATGAGGCTCGGGAGGCGGTTCGTGAGGCGACTCACTGGAGGCCTCCTGAGGCAAGGCCCCGGCAGGCGACGGCGAGGCCTCGGGAGGCGGTGGTGTGGAAGGCCTCTTCTGCGTGGGGACGCGCTCTTCTCGCACTGCTACCAGGGCCGCACTGGCTGTCTGGGGAGTAGCCGCCAAGTATAGGAGCAAGGGCTCACAAGTGCGTGGCGCGGCCATGATGGTCGGGCTCGTGAGGTACCTCTTGAGGTCTTCGAAGGCAGCGTCGGCCTTGGGGGTCCACTTGAAGGGGCCAGATCTCTTCATTAGCTTAAAGAATGGCAGGGCTCGCTTGCCGAACATGGAGATGAATCGCCCAAGGGAGGCCATGCATCCCGCCAGGCGCTGCATCTCCTTGAGGCTCTGGGGAGGGTGCATCTTCTCGATGGCCTTGATCTTCTCGGGATTGGCCACGATGCCACGGTGGGAGACCAGGAAGCTGAGCAGCTTGCCGGAGGGGACTCCGAAGATGCACTTGTCTGGGTTGAGCTTGAGGTTGACCTTGCGCAAGTTGTCGAATGTCTCCTGGAGGTCCGCGAGGAGGGACCAGGCCTCGTGAGTCTTGACAACGATGTCGTCGACGTAAGCCTCGGCGTTTCTTCCCATCTGGGGTCCCAAGGCGATGCGCATCAGCCTCTGGAAGGTGGCTGCGGCGCTCTGGAGGCCGATCGGCATGCAGATGTAGCAGAATATGCCGCAGGGGGTGATGAAGGCCGTCTTCTCCATGTGTTCGATCGCCATCTTGATCTGGTGATAGCCTGAGAAGGCATCTAGGAAGCATAGCAACTCGCACCCGGCGGTGGAGTCCACGATCCGGTCGATGCAGGGCAGCGGAAAGGGGTCTTGAGGGCAGAACTTGTTGAGGCTCGTGAAGTCGACGCACATGCGCTCCTTGCCGCACTTCTTGGGCACCACGACTGGGTTGGCGAGCCATTCAGGGTGGCGCACCTCGCGGATGACTATAGCTTCTTGGAGCTTCTGAACTTCCTTGACGATGAAATCTTGCTTCTTTGGTGCCTGGCGCCGTGCCTTCAGTTTCACGGGGCGTGCGTTGGGGCACACCGCTAAGTGGTGCTCGATCACCTCCCTCGGCACACCGGACAAATCAGATGTCGTCCAGGCGAACACATCTGAGTTTGCCCGAAAGAAGGTGACGAGCGCATCTTCCTATGCTGGGGAGAGGCCTATGCCGATGGTGAAGGCAGGGCCAGAGCCGCTGCCATCCACCGACACCTTCTTCGTCTCGGCGCGGTCCTGAGAGAACAGTTGCTTCTTCTTCGCTGGTGCGGCCTCATGAGGCTCGGCGGCATCCTCGTCGATAGGGTAGGCGGTGGCGGCGGCCTTGTAGGCACTCTTGAGGGAGCGGACTGCGTCCTTCTCATCGCACCAGATGGTGACGATGCCGCTGCAGCCCGGCATCTTGAGGACGTTGTAAGCGTGGTGCGTCACCGCCATGAACTTGGCGAGGGCTGGTAGCCCATGATGGCGTTGTACGGCAGACCGATGTGCGCCACGTCGAAGTCGATGAGCTTAGTATGGTAGTTCTTGCAGGTGCCAAAGGTGACGGGGAGGCACACTTGTCCCAGAGGGATGGTGGAGCCATCAGTCACTCGGGAGAAGGGCCTGGTCGGCATCAACTGGTCGTAGGGCACTTGGAGCGTCTTGAAGGTCTCGATGGAGATCACATTGAGGCCTGCGCCTCCGTCGATGAGTGTCTTGGTGACGGCGACATTGCTGATGGTGGGGGTGCACAGCATGGGGACCGTGCCCGCAGCGCTTAAAGACTTGGGGTGATCATTGGAGTTGAAGGTGATGGCGTATTGGGACCACTTGAGGGGACGAGAAGCTTTATGCTTCGGGAGGGCAGCGTTCACCTCACGAGAGAACTGCTTGAAGTGGCGGTTGGACACGGGAGCCTGAGCTCCGCCTAGTATGTAGGCCACTCCGCGAGGCTCTTGATAGCCCCTGGCGTCTTGGTCGGGCTGGTTGCCATCATTCCGTCGCTGTGGCGGCGGCAGTGGCGGAAGGGCAGCATTGGCCTAAGGATTGGCCTCACAAGGCTGGTCGCGCCAGGCGGCCTCGCGAGGCTGGTCACGCCAGCCCTGGCGGAAGTTGCCGTTGTTGCTGCGATCTCACCAGCGGCCGCCATTACGGCCACCTCCACAGCCGGTGCCGCGGTTGTTGTGGTCGCCGCGGTGGCCAAGGCACTCGTCGCAAAGCAGCTTGAGCTCATGGCAGTCCTCAGTGCTGTGGGAGTGCAAATTGTGGTAGGCGCAGAGAGGGCGGTTATCTTTCTTGGGCTGGTCACGCTCCCGACCGCACCTCTGCTCGGGCTCCGCCGCGAGCACGGCAGGGCCCTTGCGCTTGGTGTCCTTGCTCTTGGCCTTGGCGGTGTCCGGCGCCGCGTCGGGGTCGTTGTGGATGAAGAGGCGGCCATCCTTAGCCTTGGCGCACTGATGTCTACTACACAACTTATTCTTTTAGACTCGTGTTGGGCCTCCAAGCACAGAGTTTTGTAGGACAGTAGCAATTTTCCCCCAAGTGGATGACCTAAGGTTTATCAATCCGTGGGAGGCGTAGGTTGAAGATGATATCTCTCAAACAACCCTGCAACCAAATTCAAGAAATCTCTTGTGTCCCCAACACACCCAATACAATGGTAAATTGTATAGGTGCACTAGTTCGGCGAAGAGATGGTGATAAAAGTGTAGTATGGATAGTAGATATAGGTTTTTGTAATCTAAAAATATAAAAACAGCAAGGTAGCAAGTAACAAAACTGAGCACAAACGGTATTGCAATGCTTGAAAACAAGGCCTAGGGTTCATACTTTCACTAGTGCAATATCTCAACAATGCTAACATAATTGGATCATATAACCATCCCTCAACGTGCGATAAAGAATCACTCCCAAGTTCCTATTAGCGGAGAACATAAGATAGAAATTGTTTGTAGGGTACGAAACCACCTCAAAGTTATCCTTTCCGATCGATCTATTGAGCTATTCCTATAAGTTTCACAAACAGCCCTAGAGTTCGTACTAAAATAACACCATATGATACACATCAACCAACTCTAGTGTCACCTAGATACTCCAATGTCACCACAAGTATCCGTGAGTTGATTATACGATATGCATCAAACAACTTCACAATCATAATATTCAATCCACACAAAGAACTCCAAGGAGCACCCCAAAGTTTCTATCGGAGAAAAGATAATGAAAACATGCATCAACCCCTATGCATAGATTACCCCAATGTCACCTCGGGAATCCGCGAGTTGAGTGCCAAAACATATATCAAGTGAATCAATATAATACCCCATTGTCACCACGGGCATTCATATGCAAGACATACATCAAGTGTTCTCAAATCTGAAATATTCAATCCAACAATAACGAAACCTCAAAGGGAAAAGATTCGATTCATCACAACAAGGGTAGAGAGGGAAGAAGCACCATATGATCCAACTATATTAACAAAGCTCGCGATACATCAAGATCGTGCCAAATCAAGAACACAAGAGAGAGATCAAACACATAGCTACTAGTACATACCCTCAGCCCCGAGGTTGAACTACTCCCGGTGGTCTCCATGACGAGGGTGGCGCGCCCTGGTGGCTCGTGGGGCCCCTGTGGGTCTTCTGGCCTCCTCCCGAAGCTTCTAGTGTCTCTGCATTTGGACATCATTTTATATGGATTTCTGGAAAACCAAAAACAAGCAGAAAACAGCAACTGGCACTGGGCACTAGGTCAATATGTTAGTCCATCAAAATCATGTAAAAGCCATATAAAAGTGCACCAAAATCATACAAAACTATAATAAACATGGCATGGATACTTCATAAATTATAGATACGTTGGAGACGTATCACACACTTGTCAGCGAGGTCAAACAACTCGAGCACAGAACCGAGCTCGTCGTTGATGGCGAGCTTCTCGCACATCCGGACATCCGTGATGCCGTTTGAGAACGCGGAGACGATGGCGGCCTCGGAGGCGCATGGAATCTTGTTGCGCACTTGGCTAAAGCGTTGGATGTACTTGCGGAGGGTCTCGTCGGGGCGCTGGCGCACAGCGCGCAGGTCGTTGAGCGTGAGGGAGCGCTCGTGCGTGCCCTTGAAGTTGGCGACGAATTGCTGGCAGAGCTCGCCCCACAAAGAGATGGACGCCTCAGGGAGGTTCATGAGCCAGGAGCGCGGGCCGTCCTTGAGGGCCATGGGGAACCAGTTTGCCATGACCTTGTCATCACCGTTTGCCGCCTCGATGCTCAGGGCATAATGCTACAGGAACTCTGCGGGGTTGGGGGTGCCGTCGTAGCGCGGAGGCAGATCCGTCTTGAACTTGGTGGGCCACACTACACGGCGCAGATCGCGGGTGAAGGCGCGGCAGCCCACGCAGCTGGAGGGAACGCCGCCGGCGAGGGCGGCGCGGCTCTGGCGAGACGGCGGAGGACAGAGCAAGTGAGAAGGCACCGGGGGTTCGCCTGCGGCGTTGACGAGCTCGGTGATGCGGCCGAGCCAGGCGTCGTAGCCGGCGTCGGTGGGGCGATAGCGCAGGAGCTCGCGTGCCATGAGTAGCGCGGCCTGCGGGGCCAGCGCGTCGCGGAGAGCGAGTGATGAGGCCGTCGCGGTGTGGCCATCCGCACGCACGGACTGGTGGAGGGAAGAAGCCTGATGCTCCCTCGCAGCGGGGTCGGTGACAGCGCCGGCGGCGCGGCGTCGACGGTCGTCACGAGCGACGGGCTCCGTCTGGGCCACCCTGGTAGCTCGGCGCGCGTAGCGCTCACGGCGAGCGTCGGCCATGGCGGCGAGGAAGCGGAAAGAACCGAAGCGGCCCCCTACCTGGCGCGCCAAATGTCAGAGCCGGGACTCCAGGGATCTAGAGGTTCGAACACTGGGGGCGAGCTAGTTCTTTCCGACCAAAGGTGGCCACGGCGAGGCTACGGAGAGAGCGATACGTGGGAGCATGACAGGGGACACGACGGTTACCCAGGTTCGGGCCACCTTGCGGTGTAAAACCCTACTCCTACTTGTGGTTGGGATTGCTTGGGCAAGAAGATGTTCTCGCGTACAAGGTAGGAAGTAGAGGAATCGATTCCCTCTACAATGGCAGCTCTGTCCCTTTTATAGCCGCGCCGGTCCTCTTCCCCCAAAAACTTAGGCGGGAAGGGTTGCCACACTTGGCGGGTTTTAAAGGGGATAGGCGCTCAGTCTATCCTGACTAAAGGCGGTCTTCGCCTGCGAAAGCATGATCTATGACACGCCGGTGGGCTCGGTGATGACCTCCGCCCTGCGCGCCTTGCTGTCTCGGTCTTCCATCACCAAACAGGTAGTCCTTGGGACTCGCTTTGGAGATGGGTAGCTGGGGTTGCCCCCTTATCACCAAAGAGGAAAGCCTCTCTGTCCGCGCCCGCTGGCGCGGCCTCTGCCGCCCTTCATCGCTACGCACGTCACCCACGTGATGGGCACAGGACCGCACAATCGACGTCAGGTAAGGTGGCCTCGGGCGACCGCCTCGGGGGGGGGGGGTGCCTCGAGACGCAGCCTCGCGAGAGGGCCTCACGAGGCCTCGACCGCCTCTGCGGCTAAGTGCTAGCGGCTCGTGCCTTGAGGTGGGAGCCTCAGGAGGCCGGCACCTTGGGAGATGTCTTCACTTCGCGGCGCCCTTAGATTGGCTGCGTCTTGGGCCTTCGCTAGGCGTCGTTTCCTGTGCCGCAGGCAGACGGGCCGGGGTACCCTGGTTCCCAATGGCCCGACAGGTGCACCCAGTCTGTAAAGCACAACGTGTGTGATATACATCATAATTCAACACGGTTCACAGAGAGGAAACGTGTGCGACCATGCACACTGTTGCCGTTTGCAAAGCGTGTGTGATGTCAGACAATATCACAAACGGTGCGAGCAAACTAAATGTTTGTGATAGTTGCCTTATCGTACTTGCTTTACAATCATGAATTGTTTCTGATGTCATACGCATCATAAACGTTTGCACCATAGAATAGCGTGTGCGATAGTTATCCTGTACGACACTGGTACGATAGTTCGACGTTTCGTAATCCTATCTGACACTTGTACGATGATTAACTAATCTTCTTAATTATATATCGCATACGGTTCGGGAGAAGTGAATGTGTGTGATAGTCTCCTTATCATACACGTTTAACAATTGTGAACTGTTTCTGATGGGGCGCGCATCGTAAACGTTGCACCACAGAATACCGAGTGTGATGGTAATGCGAGCACACACGAGTAGCAAGGATGGAGCCTTTGGGATATTTGATAGATCACAAACAGTTGTGTGACGACTCACGTTCGGGATAGATGAGGGCATCGCATACGCTTAGTTCTGCGAAACGTATGCTTGTGTGCTCCCTATCGCCAACGGTTCCTGGGTCATGTGGGAAGGACCCCCCCCTATCGCACACACAGGCAAGGCGACGGTTTAAAACTCCGTCGCGGAAAGGGGGTAAAAACCGTTTGTATAGCAGGTCGTTGCACCAGTGTATGCGTGCACACAGGAGAAGTGTCAAGTAGTATACCAGCCTCGAAGGGGTCAAGTTAGCACGTGTAAAGAAGATGATTCACCTTTATGTATGTGAAGTAGATGTCGCATGTGTCACTTGCCAAACGGACTCTTGACATTGTGATGTCCGTAGGATGCTCCGCATCATCCCCTCCCCCTTGGGAAAGATCTGTCCTCGGATCAAAAACTAAATCACCATGGGAAAGTGATGGCGTCGCCGTGTATAGGTGGACGATCACCAAGTACTCATCGTCTTGAAGCTCAAAGTGGGCACTCTCCAATGTCGCACCATCTTCTGATTCCTTCAGAAGGAGCAAGGACAACAAACACATGGAAAAACAAATGTGGTTAGTGTTAGTGCAAAACCAAGCATTCAACTGGTGATTCACCCAACAAGTGTCTTCATCACGCATAGCATTAGGTGTGACAAAGGAATGAGATATGGCATGTAAGCACATAAATTGAGCATAATCAAGGGCATCATGGGAGCAAGTATGCAAAGGTGAGGTAGAGATGCTAATATGTGTGACAAGTGAACAAGCATCTACCTTAAAGGCATAGCAAACATGCACAAAGCGCTCAACAAATAGTCGATGGTAGGCATATGAATCATTCACAACACCGAATAGAATGAGATGTCTAAACACATGGGGCAATCCAAAGTGCAAGACAATCCAAGCATAATGTGCACATGGTGTAGAGAAGATGTGGCACTCAACACAATGGAAAGAGCAATTGTTTAACATGTGTGAGGCAATCAAGTCAAGCATGGAGCAATCAATGGGGGATGGCATATGTGAAGTGATGACATTGTTGCAACCAAACATATGATAGGAGCAAGTAATCCACAAGTCGGATGCAACACATAAGGCATATATATCATTTGACATGGAAAGGTGGCAAGCAAAATTGAATGCAATATCGCTAACATGTGTGCAAATAAGTGGTCGAAGATGACCGAGAAGTGTCATGGTACAAGCAACACATGAAGCATGATACACAATATCCATGCTCAAGGTTTGGGAGTTCTCAAGGATATCACCTCAAAAGTGTGCTCTTGTGCGTCCTTCACAATGCCGAAGTGGTAGCAAATGCGTTGTAGAAGCGCGTCGGTCAAAAGTGGCTTGCTCTCAAGAGCTCGAATGGTCAATTCACGGGAAGTGGAAGTTGACACGGGGTCGAACGATCCTACACATGCACACAACAAAGAAAAGAACGTATGTGCATGGTAGATAAACACATCATCCATCATGATGGTTCTCTTCTCTTGCACATAACCATTAGTAGCAAAAGTGCATGAATAATATGATGCAACAATCTTAATTTTCATGGCACTATGCATATGTTGCAAAGAAGGAAGGCAAGCATGCGTCACAGGAATTATGTCACAAACTCCAATAATATGGGAGAAAGCTATGGCCATCGTCTTGTTAATAGGAGGGACGAAGTCATCGAGGATCGGTGCGTCATCATATATGGGACCTAGCACCAAATGAGAAGACACAATAGAGGTAGAGATTAAGTCGTTAGAGTTCAAAATGGCCTCACAAGACCTATCAACTTCCTCTCTCAACTCTTGTGGTGGCTCACTCACTCCCTCAAAGTAGGCGCACTCAAAATCACATATGGTGGAGTCACTCATCTCACTCAAGTGGTGGGGTTTGTGGCTCTCCTCACATGGGAATTGGGGCATCTCATCATATATGGGGCTAGTGGTGAACTCGCTCTCACTCTCAATATGGGTGTTCATGTCACTTAAGTCATCTCCAAATGCCGCCGTGGTTGAAGGGAAAATCCCATGCACAACCGTCTCGTCACCGTCGCCATGGATGAAGGCCGAAGATGGCACATCATACACCCGCCTCCATGACTGAAAGGAAAATCCCATGCTCGATCATCTCACTCTCGCCTCCAAAGATGGAAGCATCATCCTTGCTCGCCACCTTGTCGCTCGCCTCCAAAGCTTGGTCCTTCATTGGCTCCGTAGGCGTAGTCGTCGTCGTGCCGTCTTCAAAAAGAGTCATGGTAGACTCGACATCGTCAATGCAATAAAGAGGGATGGCGGTGAAGTCGAACTTGGGACCGTCATCTTGGAGCTCATCAAGCTTGGACCTCGTGGTGGTACTATCCTCATGCTCGTTGTCGTGGAGCTTGGTCGTTGTGAAGTATGCTTGGGGTGGAGAATCCTTGGCCTTTTTGAGTTCTTTTGCCGCCTTGAGAGCACCAATGTAGAGGTCGTTGAGAGCCTCGTAGTTGTCGGTGAAGATAGTCTTGGCGATGTTGTTGTTCAATCCCATCGTGAAGTGGAACTTCATCCAAATGGGGTCGTCCACACTGGCTCATCGCAAAGCTTTCTTCATCTCCATGAAGTACTCGTCGAGGGACTTGGATCCTTGTATGGTGTTCTCCAATTGGCGTTGAAGATGTTCCGTGTAGGTGGAAGGCACAAATTCTCGCCGCATCGCTTTCTTCGTCTTGGGCCAACTCATGTTGAAGCTCTTCGAAGGTGTGTGAAGCCACCAAGTTGACGCGTAGTCGTGGAAGGTCCGTGTGGCGCACTTCACTTGATCTTCGGAGGGGACTTGATGTATCTTGAGGTAGTCTTCCAACTTGCGCTCCCACTCAAGGTACTCTTCGGGGTCGTGACTCCCATAGAAAGGAATCGCACGGTCGATGTCGAAGTCATAGTAGGTCGTGGAAGTCTCGGACTTGAGCTTGAGGAGGTTCTCTTGAGCGTAATCTTGAGGTGCTTGTCGGCGAAGATGCCACATGTCCAAAGGCGAAGATGCCTTGAAGTCACTTGGCGAAGATGCCAAGGTAGATGGTGAAGTCGTAGAGCGGTGGTTGGTGTTGAGCTCTTGACCTTCATGTTCTTGTCGGTGATGGTGTCGATGCCGATGTGACCTTGCCGGAGATGGTAGCTCCGAAGCATGTGCACTTGAGCATCTTCTCAAAAATGAGGAAGACCTCTTGCCAGTCTTGATGATAGCTTTGAGCTCCTCCATTTGAGCATCAATCTTGACGTCCAAGTGGTTCTTCATGGCATCAAACTCGTCGTTGCTGTTGTAGACTGAAGTAGATGTGCCTTACCTATACATCACAAGACTCGAGCAAAGGTAAGTAGGAAATGAGATAAACAATACCAAGATACCATTTCCCAAAGTTGAGGATGTGTCCCGCGTCACTCAATGTGAATTGAGAGGATAGTGGAATTGGTACCGGACTTGTTCACTCACACCTACAAGGTAAAGCTTCTCGAGTGGCTTGGTTAGGACAAGTGGCACAAAATTCATGCAAGTGTTAGTCTAAGATATCGAAAATGTTGTGGAAGATTCACAAAATTGCAATGTAAAGCAAATGGATCAATAGCTATGGTGGCACAAGAAACACACACACGAATAGATAGATGGGATGCGCGCAACCAAGGAATGAGCACAAAATGTGTTACCACGGAAAGCGCTCATGTTGCACGGATACTAAAGAGACAATAGCTCGATTATTCAAATGGGCTAGATACACTTGTGCACCAAACTATGCGAGTAAGCATGCCGTCTTCAATCCCATGTATGCTATGTATGTATACTCCAAGAGTACGTACTTTGCTAGATGGCTCAATGCTATTTCTATTGCTTACAAGCTCTTTTGTATCTCCTCTTTTGCTTAAAAGCTTTTTCCTTTTTTTTGCTTTGCCAAAATGCTTGATGCTCGAGCCAATATGCGAGACAAGTATGTAAGATATGCATGGGAGAGACTTAATGGAACAATGATGATAGCAAGATGATTGCACGCTAAATGTAGCTATGCGGCGTAAGTGTATCACTAAGGTGCACAATGAGCGTCACCCGGCAATTCTCAACTCGCTAGTCTCGATGGGAAAGTGATGCAATAGGCTTGGGGCGATCAAAGCAATGGCAAGGAAATGTACAATGATGTCGTTGAGGTTACAATCCTTGCTTACGGTTGCGGTGTCAAAAGGTGAAGTGGTCGTTGTCGATGTTGAACCGTTCCTAATTAGCCGAAACACCTTAGGAAACGGAAACTATGAACTCAAAATCTCAAACAAAATCGGTCATAATTTTGTTAAGGTGGCGGAAGAGTATGGGGGTGGTTGATGAAGAAGTAACCATCCCTAAGTAGACGAAACACCTTAGGAGATTCGAATCACAACTCAAGCAAACACAAATGCAATGGGGATCAAAATGGGTTAGGTTGCGGAAGTCGAAGGTGGTAATGCAAATGATATGGTGGAGGGCCTAGGAAAATATGACAAAATGCACAAAATTTGATGGAGTCAAATGGTTGTGGAACCTATCTAGATGTGTGGGGGATGTCAATAGCTATCCAACGAGCTAAAGAACGCGAAAATTGGTGTCGCGGGAAAACGACGATCTATGGGATCGAAAGGATCCCTTTGCGGTTCGGCTATGGGATCAATGTGCTACGAAGAGCAGGGCTAATAGATGTAAAAACAAGCAATGAGTTATCCAGGTCCGGGCCGCTGTGAGCGTAAAACCCTACTCCTACTTTGGTGGTTTGATTGTGTATGAGCTCAAGGTTATAAGAAGCGCAGCTTGCCGGCAAGGTGCGCGGAGAGTGCAGCTACAACGAGTAATTGAACTAGGTCTCGACCGTTCTAACTGCAACGTGGGCCTCCTTTTATAGGCTAAGGGGTTACCACAATAGCTAATACGGTCATTACAGGAAGGGAACAGTACTTGCACCATCACCAAGTCTATCTCCTAATGGGGTAGGACAAGCGCATTCAATGCACCGTTAGGTGCTACGCCGGGGAGGCGAGGCTTTGGCGAAAAGATCTGTACCACCTGTCCAGCCGGCCTCCTGTTACCTTGACACGTCCCAGGGATGGGTGTCATTAAAGTTAATCCTTGCGTGGCATGCTGACACGTGCCTTGGCCAGCTACGTTTGACTGCCTGCCCGCTCGACACCTATCATACGTGCTTATCTGGCCGATGATGAGGTGGAGCGGTAACAGGACAGAACGAGCCTGCTGGGATGGAGCTTGCCAAGCCTTCGCTTGCTGGCAACCAGAGTCTTGGTCTTCACCTTGCCGGTATGAAGCTTGCCGGCAAGGGTAATCTTGATCTTCAGTACTAGAATAGTACTTCTTGATGACCTGCCTGGAGGTCTTCTTCACGGTATTGTTAACCTAAGTCTTGAGTCTTGACTATAGCAACCCTCCGGCAAGCCCTTGCCGTCAGGAAGGCTACAACTACCTGTGCACAAGTCAGGGTACGAAGGCACCCATGTCTTAGTACACCGACAGGAGCCCCCGGGCCTGGGCCATACACGCATGCGAGGCATCGTTGGGCTAGGCCCAAACAGTGCACAGGCACGTGTGGCAGAGGATAACTGCCATAATCTTCTCTTTTACCACGCCCCCCATGATGCGCGTTAAATGCAAGCATGGGAGAGGTGGAACGAAACGGCCGTGGGAGGTAGAGCGCCTGAAAAGCGCAACCACGTAGGAAAGTAAAGAGCCAGCCCCTGCGCCTTCCCCATAAAAAGGAAACCGCGAGGGCCGCTGCTCATTTACCCCCTTCTCCCAATCTAGCCATCTGCCATCGTCTTCTTCCTCGCGCCAGAACAGAGCACGCCATCCGCTTCCGCCGCCGCACCGCTAAACTTCCCCCGTACAAATCTTGCCAAGGCGCCGAAGAGAGCCGCGAA
The DNA here is from genome assembly GCA_039707655.1 of Elymus sibiricus. NCBI lineage: Eukaryota > Viridiplantae > Streptophyta > Magnoliopsida > Poales > Poaceae > Elymus > Elymus sibiricus. Next base: position 163,793,946 of record CM077670.1, read on the forward strand.
GCTCCCAAGTTCGGCGGCGGATGAGAGGAAAGCCGCCAAAGCCGCATGGCGGCGGGCCAATGCTGTTTTTCCGCCAGCGCTCACAGAAGATGATCTGACGAAGAACTACTCGTGTGTGTACACGAGCAGGACGCAGGATCATGAGGCCACAGTGGTGCTCCCAGGATCCCTTCCTCCTGTCGACGACCAATTTCATTTCTTCGCCTTGTACTTTTACTGCGGGCTGTGCCCGCCCTTCTCTAATTTTTTTGTTGAGGTGATGAATACTTTCGGATTCAGACTGCTGGATTTCACACCCAACGCGGTCACCTGCCTGTCTGTCTTCGCGCATCTGTGTGAGAACTTTGTGGGAATAGCCCCAAATGTTGCTCTGTTCCGGCACTTCTTCATCCCCCGGGTCAAAGATGACACCCTTTCTGGCAGTGTGACTTGGATCCCGAGTGGAAACCAAAAGAAGCACTACCCGGAGGGCAAGCTACACATTAAGTGGAATGAATGGAGGACCGATTGGTGCTGGGTCAAACAAAAGGACTTCCCGGAATTCTGCCATCTCAGGACGGAGAAAATAGAGAAGGCCGTCAACTGGAGCAACGTCGACCCCAACGACGCCAAGCTTGGGTTGGCTCTGTACTAAATCATTTCCCTTAAGGAGGCTGGCTTGCCGATCAAGATGGTGGGAGAAGACTTCACCCACCGCCGGATCGCCCCACTGCAGCACAGAGGAGGCCGGCAAGCGTGGGATTACCAGGGTCCTGCCGATCCAATGCGTCTGTACCCAGGCCAGAATGATAACCTATCGATAATGGAGCATTACCAGATCATCTGCCAGCTTTTCAATAGGGACTGCACCTTCCACATGCCGGCAATGGTGATCCCGCTGTGCAACAACACTGCCAAGGCTTACATACTGGCAATGATGCCGGCCTGCAACGCCAAGACGGTTCTGAGCACATGGAAGGTACCCGGCAAGAAGGCAGTGGAGGACTGGTGTGCCGGCCTGAAGGAAATGGTTGTCCGAGTCGAGGATGACATGGTTCACCCAACAAAGAACAATGAAGACGAGTTCCTTGCCGCAAGGTAAAATGAGCTCAAGAAGGCAGCTCGCCCCCGAGTGGCCAAGGGTGCCGGCAAGGGGGAGCTTACCGGAAGCCAAGCCGAAGAGCAATCCACGACTCCGGGAACTAGCGGAGGGAGCCGCACTCAAGAGCATGCCAAAGAGCATGCGAGCGAAGAGGACCAGGCCAGGGACTCCGACGAAGAAGAGGAGCAGCCCGAGGAATCTTCAGATGAGGAGGAAGAGGTGGAAGCACCTCGCCCTTCTCCAGTCAAGGTGAAGACTGCCATCGCCAAGAGGTCCGCCAAGAAGGCAGCACACACCGAGCCGGCAAGTAAGGGTCTTGCCGGTGTCAAGGCAATGGTTCCAGCTTCCCGGCCTCAGCCTTCTAGGCGTCAGCCTCCTTGCGGAATCGCTTCCCCGCAACCAGCTTCGCCAACCGCAGGGGGCGAAGGTGCGTCGCAGCCCCCGGCTCCGCCGAGAACCAAGTGAGCTAGGAAAACGCCGCCAACACCCACACCCTCCGGCGAGGCTGACACGGTGTACTGGGACCTATCTGTCCTTAGTGACCTAGAAGAGGAGGAAGAGTAAGTCCATCATCTTCATCCACTTCCTTGCAATTGTCTTGATATCATTGTTGAACTAATCATTCTGACTGTTTTGATCTTGTGGGGACGAAGTGCCACTGGCGGAGAGGCATAAAAAGAGGCCCAGGACCGCCGAAGAGGGCGAGATGGCAACCAACACTAATCAAGGTGCAGGTTTATCTGAGGTTGCCGGCTCAAGCCCCCCGCGTGAGGCTCACGTTCAGTTCCCGCTAGAAAGCACTACCGTCGAGTCCTTTGCAATGGAGGCCGACAAGGGGCTGGGAAGCGGCCAGCCAGATGGAGAGCGCCAAAGGATGGACCCTTTGACGGCACCCTCAACCTCCGAGTCGTTGCCGATACCTTTGCCAACGAGGAGTAGCCCTCCCCCAGATGAGCCCCAAGAAGGGCTCCTTCGCATCGTGGCCTCTCCGGCAATCAACGTTGCCGGGGACCAAGCGACGGCAACCGAAGTTGCTGGAAGGTGAACGACATCCCCTCCATGGGCCCATCGAGATAAGTTCCTTTCCAGATGTAATCCAATCCATTGCCAATCCTAATTTTTGTTTTCTTGAACTTGATCCGAGTCTTGAAGTTTTGATTTCGTCTTGCTTTCCACTTCTTCCCTGTCTGGCAGAACCAACCCCGCTGGAGGAGAGGGAGGTACCTGTCAAGGAGATTGCGAGGAGCGCCGCTGACGAGGCTGCCAGGATTTCCGCCACGGAGGCCACCGCGCCTACCGCTGAGGAGGCTAGAAAAAACCCCGAAGAGCCTACCATGCCCTCCGGCAGCGCATCTGAGCTCATCATAATAGACGCTGAGATGGGGGAAGCTGGCAGCGGCAAGCCAGGCACCGACGTCCATCCCAGCGCCTGAGGTGCAAGCTCTAATGGGTCCCTGAGGGCCAACCAATCAGCAGCAGGGATCCGGAGCCCCCAATTCATCTGGTGCCGGGGAACTCTCCTTCAAGGATGCCATTTCCGGAATTTTGGTAGCCTTCTCCCAAGGTGCCTCGGGAAGGATGACTCCGCCAACAACACCGCTAATATGGCCTTCCTGAAGACGATGGCCACCGGCTTCTAGGATGTGCAGCAGTGTTATAGCCAGTGTTTGGAGGAGCTCCATTCACAGCGGCAAGCCATAGAGCTAGCCAAGGGGAAACTGAAAGAGAAGGCAGAGGAACTCCGCACGTGGTATAATGGCAAATTCCACAGCCTCAAGAGGCAGGAAGAGAAGCTTGATGCCGCCAAGGAGAAGGCAATGGCCTTGGATGGCAAGTTGACGGAGCGCGAGGAGCAGCTCAACATCAAGGAGAAAGACCTCGCCGCTCGAGAAGAAGCACTTGCCGCCAAACTCTGCGGCAAGGATGAACCAAAGAGCTAGAGGAGGGCCACAAAAAGGCCATCGAGACTCAAGCTCAGGCTCATGGCGACAGGATCTTGGAAGCCGCCAAGGCCGCGGGGAGCGCCGAGGCCGCCAAGGGAGAGTTGGAGTACAAGCTTGAAGAAGACCTTGCCGGCAACAGAGAGGAGCTCTCGACTCTCCAAGCATCGGCGCAGAAGGCATCCCATACTTTGGGTGACCTACAGACGCAGCTATCCGCCAAGAGTCAAGAACTTAGCCAAGCTACCGATTCCAAGGAAGATCTGAAGCTGAAGCTACGTGGTTTGGAGGAGCATCTTGACAGCGCTAAGGCCAGATAAAAAAAGAGAAAGAAAGAAAAAAAGAGAAAGAATGAAAAAAAGAGAAAGAAAGAAAGAAAAGGAGAAATAGAAAGCTCTACGTGAAAGTTCGATACTGCTTTGGAGACGTGTTTCAGTAATTATGCTACGTTCATTGCACTAGTAGATTGAGCAATCTTGTGCCCGTATACTTTGAGTTTTTTGCTTGTGTCTCTCCTGTGCAATTGCAGCACGAGCATCACTTCGACATACCATAATTTTGAGCTCAATTTCAGAGTTGCATTTGCCCCATTTATCTCCACCGTGTGTGTTTTCGTGGGTCTTTTTGTCATACGATCAGCACTAGGATTTGTGAATTGGTGTTGTTAGGTATCCCAACCAAGATCCACCATATACCCTGGTTTGTTGTGTGATAGTTTTCACCCTCGGTATACGCTACATCACATCCGCACACGTTCTACCTCTACAAGTTGTTAAGCTAGTTTAATTCACTTTGTAACGGTAAGATACCTTGTTTCTTTCAGTTTTTAGTGATTTGAGTGTTTTCCACCTATACATACTTGTTGTTCAATTATCATGGCAGAAGGCGCTGCGGATAATTTGGAGTCTCGAAGATATGACTTCCTCCGCAACAAATATTGTAGTGCCACCTTTTGGGAGGAAGAACGTGGTAACTTTCATGGAGATGGGCTATTTCACCATGATGGGGTGATTGGAGAGCGACGTGCTGCACCCACCATTGACGGATCCTCAACTCTTAATTTGATAAGCATTGAGGTTGTATAGAAGTTGTAGCTACCTACATGTGCTCGTACAGTGCCATACCTCCTGCACTCATCGTATGGCACATTGCTGATTTCACACACCGCTAATATTCCTATTACTATCGGAGTGCATACCGAGGTTGTGCGATGTGATGTATCTCCTATGCCACTTGATTCTTGTCACGTTTTGTTGGGAGATTGTTGGTGCAGAAAGTTTCAAGTTCAACCTTGCCATCAAGTCAACAAAATTTCTTTCAAGTGGAACATGAAGCGGCGTGCTTTGCTGCGTGCTCCAGCCGACAAATTTCATGAGTATCATCTTCTTCGCAAGGAGAGGACAAAAGAATTTTGTTTGTCTGCTAAGTACAAGGTTATCATGGATGGTGACATTTCAGTTATATGTCATTTTAACCACGATGTGTATCACAACCCATGTGAGAATGAGAGCCACATAGCCAAATTGAGTGTGAGTATTATCAAAAGTGAGTTGTGTGATTCCACTAAACGTGAGAATGAGAGCATCCATTATGAGAGTAAGAGAGAGATAGACAACATGAGTGTAGTAGATGATAGGACATGTGAGGACATTTCTACTAATGTAATCATCTCTATTTCTATTGGTGTTTCTTCTGATTTGCAGGTTGCTTTTGAAGAAAGGGAGCTAGATGCGCAACAACCTACATCATTTGAAGAGGTGTCGATGGTACCTCCTTCTACATCGGAGGATGTTCCTGAACATAGTGTTGTTTTCAACCTACAAGCAGTCACAATGAAATATTGTGAGTCTAATCCTTTGCGGGTAAATTCTTGTGATTTGACTTGCACTCATGTTACCACACCATGTGATAAATTGCAAATTTTGGATTTTGATCATGTGGTACTACTTACACATAAAGAAGTTCTCGCAAGAATACCACCTGCTAATATTCTATATTCCATCATGCTAAATGAACCTATTAGTTTGAGTTGTGCTATAAATAAGATTTCTGAAATTTTACATCTGAATTATAGCACATATGCCTATAGTTTCACATTTAATTTAATTGGTGAATATAGCATGACTGATAATTTTCTGGTGGATCACATATGCATTACCTATGATAGGATTGCTGATTTGATAACACTCACACTCATTCATGCTATGTGACAAAGTCGTTTTGCTTTGGGACAGTACCTAATTTTCATGAGAATATGAAATATCATTCTGTTCTAGTTGATTTATTGCGGCCAACAAAAATTTCAGCTATGTTGGATTGTTCTGATCTTGCTATAACCGAATCTGAACCATTGTGTTTGTCCCAACACCTGTTGCATTTATATGCTAGTGCTATAGACTTCACTTATATTTGCAAACTAAGTTGCATCTTACACGCTGCGAGTAATGCTCATGAACATACATACGTTTGTTCTATATATCAGAGTGGCACAGTTGAAGCATGGTATCCAATATATGTACCTTTGAATATTTTGGATTGGTTTGACCTTGCTTATAGCACATTTGATCATCGATCTTCTGTGAGGACTTTGGACTTAATACTGAACAATAAGACATTGTACATGTGTGTTCCTCATTCTGGTCATGACTACATGAACTTCACTTATACTTGCAATTATGATTGCCGATTCCTCAGATATTATTTGTTCCCGTATGGACATTTTGTCTTGTATACTTGCAATTTAAGTTGCATATTGCATACTGGGAATCTTTTTCATGACAACAAAAATGATACAGCATGTTATATATACATATATTATGCGTACACGTTGTTCTTTTTGTTTCTGCCATTTTCAGCTTACCCAAAGCCGCTGTCGGCTTTTCTTGAAGAAAGGGAGGATGATGAGGATATATTCACGAAATATGATGATTCTGCTTGCTTAAGCTAGAAAGAAATATTGAGCCTCGTTGACAAATATCACAAGGTGAATTCATTCCTAGTTGAACATGTTACTTTGATTCGGAAGAATTTTATACTACCTAAATCATGGACTTTTCGTATCACCAGGATTGAATTAATGGCGAGCCGGGTGCATGGGAAAGAAGCTATGAGCAAGGAATGATGGCAAGCACGAGGGAGGTGTGGGAGGAAGTGGCGCCATTATCACATGAAGAGAACAAAAGTTGGAAACAATATATTCCATGTCAGACTCGGATTGACAGCCAGGAAGCCCGAAATTGATATACGTGCAGAATCCGTGTCCTTGGTCCAAATAAGGCGTGTAAATACAATTTGGAAAGCTTGAGTCGTGTGCTTTCCAAACTGTATAGCCATAGCCCGCAATTCGCGGTGACCGAGTCACAGTCAACAAAACAATACGGCGGTTGTTTTTGCCAGTTTTCCAGATAGACTCGTTTAAGTTAGGAAAGTTAGAGATATGGTTGATTTCGACCCCAACACTTGATTGGACATCCAGGGGCTTTATATACTCTTGTAAATCATGGCTTTTAGGGTTAGACCATGTTTTGATTAAACTCATACCAGACTGAATTGCTTTAAGCATTCCTCTGTATTCATATTCCACTTTGCATCGATCAGGAATATTTACCTACACCAAATTCGTTTCAATAGGGTGTATTTGCTACTGAAAGTCAAGTGCTTTCTATCGTTCCATTAGGAATTGGGAGATTGTAGAACTGCTTCGTGGTCGGCGGCTACGTGCACAAGTGTGTGGTGTTGCGAATATCCATTGGGTTGAAGATCCGTCGCATTGGCAACGGGGGAACAGTCAGAGACTTCGTGAGCGTCTCACAAGTTATCCAACAAGTTCATCATCGACAACATCAGCTCACTGAGAAGATCAGGCCACCCCTTATCAGAGGCAGCCTTGTCCAAGGATCTTGAGAAGGAGAAAGCTGCGTCTGCTGATGCCGCCAATTCCTTCAACACGCTTAACAACAATTTGCAATTGTGGACCGATCGCCTTGTAGAGGCCGCAGAACAGATCAGTGCCCAGCTTGTCGTCTTGGGCTTGACGGAATATAGCTATGCCCCCAATGACCAAGCAGCGGCAAGCGCCAGCCTGACTCTCTTCTTCGAGGGCCTTGTTAAGGCGTTGGAGAAGCACCACAAAGAACAGCCCGACTCCTTCGCCAAGGAGTCCCGCAAGCTTGCTCGAGACATACTCTACAAGGTACTTGTCAAAGTTGCATATCGCAATCCAAATGTTGACCTCTCCGGCGCCTTCACAAGCCTGCTGAAGAACGCCGACACCACAGCTGCTGACAGGATCGTCGCTCCAATAGCTGACCGGGTCAGCCAAGTCTCCAGGACTCAGGGTGGGTCTACCCATTGATCTTGTAGTGAAACCTTGCCGCGAATGCGATCTTGTAAAAGACAGATTCATCTTAAGTTAGATCCGCACTATGGCGTTGATGTAATATAACTTGTGTTTTGAATGGATGTATGCATGCTATTCCTCTTGTCTTATTCTGTCTTTGCATGATTTCGATACCCTACGCTTGCCGGAATCTTGCCGATGCATGCACTCTTGCCGCGAGCGCTTGAGGAACGGGTCCTTAGCAGCTTGCCGGAAGTGCCGCTGCCGGCAAGGTTACACTTGACGATCACAACACAGCCACTTAAGTTGTTGAGCAGACTCGAAACAAAGTAAGAGCATAGCTGATCACGACAAGGTTCCTTAGCATGCAGGTTTCTCATACAAAGGCCAAAATTGTTCAAGGAGAAATTGCAACTACAACAAAGAATTTATTTCAAAGTTTTTCAACTTAGCTTTTCCTTCGTTGTACTTCTTGTCGTAGAACGACATCTTGAACGTCACCTGGTATCCATACTGTCACTCCCCCCGGGAAATTTGCACACAAGGAACCCTTCTGTCCTTTGAGAAAAAGAAAGAAGAGGAAAGAGGAGGCTGGAACCTTGACGGTTCGTTAATCATCCTATGCAAGGCAAAATGTAGCACAACGTAGCCTGCAGACAAAGAGTTGTGAAACACTTAACTTTTACTCATTGTGCACGGGATCTGTGCCCGGCTTTGTACAAAGGATTACATGCCTTGCCGGCAAACTTGTACAAAAGAGGTTGCCGGGCAGCCCAGCAATCGCGCCTTACGGGTAAAACTTGCGAAGATGCGTAGTATTCCATGAGTTGAGCACCGGAGTGCCCTCTTCGGTCTCTAGGCGGACTGCGCCAGGCCTAGTGACTCATACCACCCGGTAAGGGCCTTCCCACTTTGGCGTCAACTTGTTTTGACCCTTCGTGGACTGAATCCGATGAAGAACAAGGTCGCCTTCCTCAAGGTTCCTGGCATTCACTTTGCGGCTATGTTAGTGGCGCAAAGCTTGCTGGTACCGTGCAGCACGGACAGTAGCCCAGAAATGATCTTCCTCAAGGAGCGTGGCATCATCTTGCCGCAGCTCATCTTGATCCTCCTCATCGAAGGCCAAGACTCGAGGTGACCCATATCTGAGTTCCGTGGGGAGCACCGCTTCTGCACCATAAACAAGGGACAAGGGTGTCTGGCCAGTGGCTCGACTTGGTGTTGTTCTGATTAACCAAAGAACCGCCGACAATTCTTCCACCCAGCGCCTTCCACACTTGTGCAGCCTATCGAAAGTTCTGGTCTTGAGACCACACAGCAGTTCTGCATTTGCCCTCTCTAATTGTCCATTGCTCCTTGGGTGAGCAACAGATGCATAGCAGATCTTGTTTCCAAGTTATTGGCAATATGCTGTGAAGGCACGGCTCATGAATTGGGTACCATTGTCGGCGATGATCCTGTTGGGTACACCAAAATGAGCAACCAATCCTTTGAGGAACTTGATGGCTGACTGTGCCGTCACCTTTCTCACTGGCTCCACCTCAGGCCACTTTGTAAACTTGGCGATTGCAATGTACAAGAATTCAAAGCCCCCGGTAGCACGGGGGAAGGGGCCGACGATGTCGAGCCCCCAGACCGAGAAAGTCTAGGAGAGAGGGATGGTTTGGAGGGCTTGAGCTGGCTGGTGGATGTCCTTGGAGTGGAACTGGCATGCTTCACACCTGATGACCACCGCCAAGGCATCTTGAAGGGCCGTCGGCTAGTAGAATCCTTGATGGAACACCTTGCCGACAAGCGCGCGTGACCCAATGTGAGAGCCACACATCCCTTCATGCATCTCTTCCAATAGCCTCTGTCCATCCTCCCGGCAGATGCACTTCAATTTCACCCCGTTTGGTCTTTTCCTATACAAAATGTTGTCAACAAATTTGTACATCCTTGATTGATGGGCTACTCTTTCTGTGTCTTCTTGCTCATCGGGAAGATCTCCTGGCTGAAGGTATTGGACATTTGGCTGTGCCCATGCCGGAGCGTGTGGCTCGACGTGAAGGACTAAAGGTACTTCTTCCTCTGCGGGAGTGCTTGCCTCGACGGCAAGAATCTGGCTTGCCGGAAACTGCGGCTCACCGGCTAACGGTGTCTTGTCGGTGGTATCTACTTTCTTGGTGGCTCCCGGCAGCTCTGCCGGAAAGTAACCACCAATGTCTTGCTTTCTCTTCTTTGCCAGCCTCGATGGTGTAACGGATGGCTGAGTCAGATGGAGCACAAATCAGATGGAGCACAAAAGTCACTGGTTCCACAGGCATCTTTTGGGCGGCAACCTTTGACAGGTCGTCGGCAAACCAATTCTGGGCACAGGGAACGTGCTTCGCTTGAAGACCATCAAAGTGCTCTTCCAACTTCCTCACTTCATCAACATAGGCCTCCATCAAAGGGCTCTGGTAATCCTTGTTGAACTGCCTCACCACAAGCTGCGAGTCGCCTCTGATAATCAACTTTCGAATACTAAGGTCGATCGCAATGCATAGGCCGACAAGCAATCCCTCGTACTCAGCAGTGTCGTTGGTGGCCTGGTCCCTGGGAAAGTGCATCCGAAGCATGTACTTGAGGTGCTCTCTGGTGGGTGCTATAAGCAGCACGCCGGCACCAGCGCCTTTCAGCATGAAAGCACCGTCAAAGTAGATGATCCAATCGTCAACAGTTTCCTAGCTGGGGAGAGAGGTCTCTGGGATTTCTTCGTCTGGCGTTGGGGTCCATTCTGCAATGAATTCTGCCAAAGCCCTGCTCTGAACTGTTGCGGTACTCTAAAACTTCAAATCAAAGCTTGACAGCTCCAATGCCCACACCACAATCCTATCGGTAGCTTTTGGATTTCTCAGAATTTGTTGCAAAGGAAAGCGAGTGATGACGGTGACTTGGTGTGCTTGAAAGTAGTGGAGCAGCTTCCTCAAGGCCATGAGAAGGCCAAAGAGCAACTTCTGCACAACAGAATACCTTGACCTAGCCCCTTGGAGGAGGGAGATGACAAAGTAGACTGGGTGCTGCACCATCTTGTTGTTCTGCACAACTGGTTTATCTGGCTCACTTGCTTGCACAATCTCTGACTTGTCGGCACCTGACCTTGCCGAAGAAGATTCTGGCTTGTCGGGTCGTGGCTCTGCGGCTACTGCCTCCTCTTCATCTGCCTCTCTTTCAGCTACAAGTGCAGCAATAACCACTTGATTCGTTACCGCTAAGTATAGTAGTAACGTCTCTTGCGGCCTAGGCGCTACTAGGACTGGCGGAGAGGACAGGTACTCCTTAAAATTTTGGAGCGTGGCCTCCGCTTCCGGAGCCCAGTTGACTGGGCCTGCCTTTTTCAATATTTTGAAAAACAGCAAGGCGCACTCTGCCGATTTGGAAATGAACCTGCTGAGAGCGGCAACACAGCCGACAAGACGCCTGATGTCCTTGATGCGTCTGGGTGCTTCAATCTGCTCAATTGCCTTGATCTTGTCGGGGTTGGCTTCAATCCCTCTCTGAGATACAAAGAACCCAAGAAGCTTGCCAGACGAAACACCGAACACAGACTTCTCGGGGTTGAGCTTCAAGTTGAGTTTGCGCAAGTTCGCAAATGTTTCTTCCAAATCTTGGATCAGTGTTGACTTGTCTCTAGTTTTAACCACAATGTCATCCATGTAGGATTCCACATTTCTGTGCAGCCGTGGCTCAAAACAGATCTGAACTGCTCTGGCAAATGTCGCCCCGGCACTCTTCAATCCGAAAGGCATACGCAAAAAGCAGTATGTGGCACATGGAGTGATGAATGCGGTTTTCTCCTCATCTTCCTTGGCCATTAAGATCTGATGATAACCAGAATAGGCATCAAGAAAAGAGAGTAAGTCACAGCCAGCAGTGGAGTCCACAATCTGGTCGATGCGCGGCAAGGGAAAAGGGTCCTTTGGACATGCTTTATTTATATTAGTGAACTCTATACAAAGCCTCCACCTCCCATTCGCCTTGCGCACTGCCACTGGATTGGCTAACCATGTGGGGTGTCGCACTCCTCTGACCAGGCCTGTTGCTTCTAGCTTCTTGATCTCTTCGGCAATAAACTCTTGCCGCTCCAAGGCTTGCTTTCTGACCTTTTTCTTGACGGGTCTCGCATGAGGGAAGACAGCAAGGTGGTGCTCAATTACCTCCCTAGGAACACCGGGGATGTCAGATACTTGCCAGGCAAACACATCGACATTTGTCGATAGGAAGGCAACGACCGCGCTTTCCTATTTGTCATTGAGAGTGGCACTTATGGAAAAAGTGCCACTCGTCCCATCTTCCCTTGCAGAGACTTGCTTCGTCGCCGGTGCAGAGGCCTTGGCTTTCTTGCTCTTGCCGATAGAGCTCTCTGGTATGTCCTCAACAGGCGTGCTGCACTCTAAATGCGCTTCCCAGAGTCCTTATCAGATGTCTTGCCAGCAGGAGCAGGTGCCTCGACGACAGATGCTGCCACTACCTCCCGGTAGAGCTTGTTAGCGCAGATGATTGTGTCCTTCTGGTTGGATTTGATGGTGACAACGCCCATCGGCCCTGGCATCTTGATGAGATTGTACGCGTAATGTGACGCAACCATGAATTTTGCCAGTGCTGGGCGGCCCAGAATCCCATTGTATAGCAGCGACATCTTGACGACGTCGAAGACAATCGTCTCCGTCTGGTAATTGAGCTCGCTACCGAACGTGACCGGCAACGTCACTTAGCCCTTCGTCTTGTTCCTCCCCGGACTGACCCCTTGGAAACTGCCTGTTTCCTCGAGATCCTTGTCGGGCATCTGCAGCCTCTTGATCACATCAGGAGAGATCAAGTTCAAGCCGGCCCCACCGTCAACCAGCATCTTTGTCACCTTGAGGTTGTGGATTGTTGGCGAAACCAACAACGGCAAACACCCGACCACGGTGGTACAATCAGGGTGATCCTCGGCGTCAAAGACGATGGGCGCGTGCAACCACTTGAGTGGCTTATGTGCTTCCATCACCGGCTCTGCGGCATTCACGTCGCGGACCCACAGCTTCAGTCGCCGGTGCGAGGAGTGCAAAGATGCGCCTCCGTCAACACACATGGCGTCCATTGCATTATGGAATTCCTTGTCGGACCCATCTTTGTCCTCATCATCATCTTCTTCTTTCTGGCCCTGAGCGGCCTTCTCTTTCGGCTGCTTGGTCTTGCCGCGGTGGCCCCCTCGGCCACCACGGTTCTGCTTGCCGGACCCACGGCACCATCTTGGCCCTTCTCCTTGTCGCGCTTCTCGTATTCAGCTTTCTGCTTTTTGGCAAGCTGCTCCACTTGCCGACACTCCTGGAGATCGTGGCCCTTGGTACGGTGGATCTTGCAATACTGCCCACCGGTCTTGCTGCCCTTGTCGCCTGCCGCAGCCTCCCGGCAGTCAGGGCATCCGGCAACCTCCTTGCTGGGGCTTCTCTGCCTTGGGCTTCTTGGCGGTGTTGGTGTCACCAGAGCTTTCGACGGCCATCACAGTCTTACCCTTGCGCTTTCTGTTGCGCTTCCTGTTCTTCTTCTGCGGGGTCGATGCATCACCTGCGTCGTCATCCTCAGAGTCGACTTGGGCGCCAGCATCTTCCCCAGGGAGTCACCTCCCTTCCTCAGGACGTGCACACATATCCGCCAAGGCGTACAGCTCGTTGATGGTTCTGACCTTCTCGATGTTCATCTCAGACCGCATTCTGCGGTTGCGCACGTTCGTGTGGAACGCGGCACACACAGCTGCGGGATGAACATCAGGGATGTTGTGGTGCACACGGCTGAACCTTTGTATATACTTGCGGAGGGGCTCTCCATCCCTCTGGGGTATCACTTGCAGATCGCTAGCTTGACTAGGGAGCTTGTGGCCACCTTGGTAAGCACCAACGAAGCAATGGCACAAATCCGACCAAGAAGAAATGGAGCCCTCCGGCAAGTTCATCAAGCACGATCTGACGTTGGGCTTGAGCGCCAACGGAAAGTACTTGTCCAGTATCTTGTCGTCCCGCCCCCCGGCAGCCTACACCGAAATGGTGTAGATGCCAAGGAACTCCGACGGGCTGAGTGTGCCGTCATATCTATCGGGCAGCTCTGGCTTGAAGGCACGGGTGGACGGCCCGCAAACCTGCCGCAGCTCATGAGTAAACGCTGGGCAGCCTACCTCGTAAGGTAAACACCCAGGGTACCCTGGCACAGGCACGTCTGCTCCCGTCCCGGCATGGTTGTCTGATAGACGGTGTGCCTCCCGGCGCCGCTCGATATTCGTACGGGCGTCTTCGACGCGCCGTTCATGGAGCACTTGGCGCTGGTCTTGGCAGCCCCGTGGATCCGACGATGCCATGGACATCCCGTCCTGGTCATCCGATTGGCGAGCTTGCCGCCGCTGTGGTTGTTGACGTGGAGGCGACTGCACCATTGGCGCACCGTCTCCGGCCCGGCAGCCAGTTGGTCCTGCCGGCACTGTGGGTGGGCGTCTGGAGGGTCCCACCTCCTGTGTGTTTTACCGGGATCGGCAAAACTGATGAGACTCTGGATGGTGGCCCTCCATTTGTCCATCTTGTCCGAAGCTGGCGTAAAGTTCAAGAGCATTTGAACCCGTGCCCTGGCTTCTACCGCCGTGGTTGGCATGGCGGGGAACACAGAACGGGACGGCGTTCGACTCCTGGCAGGGCCAGCATGAAGCTCGTCGCATACCTGTTGCCGCAGTGCATGCTCACCAACGGGTTGGCATGGTGGTGGTGGTGCCTGAACATCGTGAGGATGATGCTCAGGGCCGGCTTGACGCCGTCCAGGACCACCAGCACCGCGGGAAAGCGTGGCGCGCCCATCTTGCGATGGTCGCGGCACACGTCCCACCGCAGTGTTGTTGGACATCGCCGCTCCATCCTTAGATGTCGCGGCGACTGGGTCTTGGCTTGCACCAGTTTGAACTGTATTGCTACAGTGACTGTGCTCACCAGAACATCGTTGGAGTTGGCCGTCTGCACTATCTCCGATGTGGTGACTGCGATCACCAGAACGGTGGGGATACTTGACACCAGCACCACCGGCGCCTACTGCCCCAGCTGTCCTAGCCGTACCGCCCGCGCCGGCTACGCTGCCTGCGGAAGCCTGGGAAGGCTGCTTGGAGGTGGTGGGAGCCATCGTTGCTCTGCCCTTGTTCTTCGGCGCCATCGACGAACGTGATGGGGCTGGTACTCACACTACGAACACTGATTCGTAATACAAGACCCCCTACCTGGCGTGCCAAAGATGTCGCGGGAAAACGATGATCTATGGGATCGAAAGGATCCCTTTGCGGTTCGGCTATGGGATCAATGTGTTACCAAGAGCAGGGCTAATAGATGTAAGAACAAGCAACGATTTATCCAGGTTCGGGCCGCTGTGAGCGTAAAACCCTACTCCTGCTTTGGTGGTTTGATTGTGTATGAGCTCAAGGTTACAAGGATCGCAGCTTGCCGGCAAGGTGCACGGGAAGTGCAGCTACAATGCGTATTTGAACTAGGTCTCGACCGTTCTAACTGCAGCCGTGGGCCTCCTTTTATAGGCTAAGCGGTTACCACAATGGCTAATACGGTCATTACAGGGAGTGAACAGTACTTGCACCGTCACCAAGTCTATCTCCTAACGGGGTAGGACAAGCGCATTAAATGCACCGTTAGGTGCTACGCCGGGGGGCGAGGCTTTGGTGAAAAGATCTGTACCACCTGCCCAGCCGGCCTCCTGTTATCTTGACACGTCCTAGTGACGGGTGTCATTAAAGTTAATCCTTGCGTGGTATGCTGACACGTGCCTTAGCCAACTACGTTTGACTGCCTACCCGCTCGACACCAATCATACGTGCTTATCTAGCCGATGATGAGGTGGAGCGGTAACGGGACAGAACAAGCCTGCTGGCACGGCGCTTGCCGAGCCTTCGCTTGCCGGCAAGGACCTTGCTGGCAACCAGAGTCTTGGTCTTCACCTTGCCGGTACGAAGCTTGCCGGCAAGGGTAATCTTGATCTTCAGTACTAAAATAGTACTTCTCGATGACCTGCCTGGAGGTCTTCTTCACGGTCTTGTTAACCTAATTCTTGAGTCTTGACAGTAGCAACCCTCCGGCAAGCCCTAGCCGTCAGGAAGGCTACAACTGCCTGTGCACAAGTCAGGGTACGAAGGCACCCATGTAGTACGCCGATGAGGACGCCACCGCGGCCGTGCCAATCCCCCCGCCTCGCCCGCCTATAAATAGCCCACCCCCGCACTCCTCGAGCTCACCAACCTCTCCTCCATCCTCCTAGCCTCCTCCCCGACCAGTCCAATGAGCTCGAGGAGCTCTCCTCGCCTCCCACAGCCGTCGTGGCTGCCGTATGGCCTCGTCTAAATTCCGGCGAACCCAAACCCCTCTCCTCCTCTTTCCACCACCAGAGGAACCCCGACGTCCGGCAGAGCCTCTCCGCCCTTTCCCTCCCTCTCCGGTGGCCCAGGGCGCCGCGCCCAAAATCGCCGTGTCCGCCGTCCACCGCGGATGGCGTCCCGCTCGGCCGAGCGCTCCCCGGCGGCCGTGCCCTACGCGGACGGGACCGCCTCGGTCTCCTGAGCACAGCGGTAGGCCAGGCGTCCCGAATGGCGGCCGGAGTCGCCGGCAATCGCCGGCGGGAGATGCCCCAGCCTCAGCCATGCGCGTGCGGGCAAGGAGGAAGACGACGACCCCCCTACCCATGGGTCCCGCCTGTCGGCCTCACCTGTTGACTCAGCCCTGGGCCCGCGGTGACTTAAGTAGAAGCGCATTTCTCAAAATGCGTTTTCAGTTCAGAGAAAGCCTATTCCAGCTCTGCTTCAGGCAGTATTACGTTTTCTCTGCTCGAAAGCGTATTCGCAGAAAGGCGCTTCCTCTCTCCGACCGTCTGCTGAAACAGTTATATAGCGGACGTTCGTCCGTTAAGGCCAGAAATGGACAGTTTCTGTTTATTTCTATGCCTAAACAACGAACGGCCGTTTCTCTTCGATCGTAACTCCGATTCAGGTGATTCCAAAGCCCACGTTCTCAATTCATCAAGCCCGTTCCGTTGACATCACTTCCACCATGTTTATACTTTCTGAAAATACCCATTTTGCCCCTGCCCTCTATTCAGCCCCTCCGAGAGGGAATCTTCTCCGGCGAATTTTCCGCGAAGTGAACGCACTTCTCTCTGGTGCATTCCTCGACCCCCAGGCAAGCCGACCATCTGATATGTGCCCTAAAGCATCGTTCTGTGTTATTCTTGTGTGTTTAAATTAATATGCTTAAGCTTGTATGCGTAGTGGTGAGCTGTATGTGACGCTAATGAACCCTTGCCTGCCTTTCTTTGGTGACGGCACCACACTTGTGTTCTGAGCTGCTTCCGGCCGTCCAGGGTGGTTGCCGACTTTATGTTCTCTTTTCAACAACTGGCCGTGTTCTGAGCTGCTTTTCGGCCGTCGCGGGCAGCTGTTGAATTTCTTTCTATAGGGGTGACCCTATGCTCTGAGCTGTTCCTCGGTCGTCTTAGGGGACCACTACACTCTTTTTATCAACACCGTCTCATGCTCTGAGCTGCTTTTCAGTCGTGTTGAGCCGGGGTTGAGTTATTCCGGTAACGTCCCAGATCTAAGTTGTAAAGACCATTCTGGTGGCTACGCGTTTATTTGCCGGTTTCATGCAAGGGTTCAGATGGTCGTAACTTACAGCTAGAACTTGTAAAGTGATAACTTGCCAGTTAAATATTGTTTCACTAATGACTCGTTGTGATATTGTATGGATATAGGTTGTTATGTTTTCATAATTGTTACATCATGCTTTGTTACTATTATTGCAATAATAAAGAAATGTGGCTTAATTATGACAACCTCCTCCGTCGGCTGGATCGAGTCATAGTGCCACTGAATCGAACTTTCCAGTGCAGCCACACTTGCCGGTATGGGACGGCCTTGGCTTGGTCTAGCAGCGTGCTCCTTTATCGGTACCACCACAGAGGGAAGGTTATGCGTGCGCGCTGCCCTGATCAGGTAGACGACGATAACCTTGTGAGCCCAGTTGCTTGTTTGGGCGCGGTCCCCGTTTGGGACAGTTTAGTTGGCCACGACGGTGGTAGGTGTCACGGGGTGACAGAGGGGCCACCCAGGGCAGGACTCCGGGGGAGGATGATTGTCGGTGGTACGATGGAGGAGTCACGGGTTAGGCAAGTTTCGTTGTAGCAGCACCGGTCCACCCTAATGGGAGCATGAGGCTAGGAGCTCCATAGTGTGTGTAAAGTGTGCAACCTCTGCAGAGTGTAAATCTATTCGAATAGCCGTGTCCTCGGTCATGGGACACTGTTCGTACTAGGTCACACTATTTGGTCTGTGTCGAGTCTGGAGGAACAAACTATATAATGTTATTGCTAAGACTGAACCAGAGAATGGTAAGGTTTGTCAGACTTGCAGTACAGAGGCATGGACATCAGATGATGTCAGGAATATGAGATGTTAGCCATGGGATGGCTAAGAAAGAAACGGTCGTATGACCGAAAGATTTGGATTGGATCATGAGAATATTCGGAGTGCGGATTATTTACTAGATATGCTTTATCCTCGTCATACTGTATTTACTTCAGTAGTTATCATGCTTGGTAATCCTGTTATGTCATGATAATTTATAGCTAGTTATGCCATACCATGATAATTTAATATTGCTCTAGTAAGTGATGCATGCTTGAATGCCATGGATTGCTTTATTTGGTGTATATGTTGGTTTGGTTGCTTGCGAGTACATTCAAAAGTACTCAGCGGCCTTCAATGTGGCCAGGTTCACCTAAGGATTCGACGTCCACTAGCGAGGAGCCGGAGTGTTCGCGGGCTAGAAGAGTAACCCAGTCAGATCCCTGTGGATTGGAGCCGCACCAAGACCATGCTGCCTTAGATAGAGCTTTTCCGCTGCCATCACCCTTGTAATATATCATGTAAGACCGATATATCCATTAATAGAAATGTCTGTGTTCATGATACTTGTGGTAAAAGCGCATGCCAGAGTGAATTTCCTGGGCTGGTGTGTGCGGCGACCGTCTGGCTACAGTGGTATTCAGGAGGGGCGCCACAACGGATGGTATCAGAACCAGGCTGACTGTAGGTTACCCTAGCCAGACTTCGTTGCCTCTGGATCAGTAGAAAGCCTAGATGGATTTCAGCCATCTTTGCCAGACAGGCACGGCTACTATTGATCATAAGGCAATCTCATAGGTTTTTGGCTCCATCAGACCCCAACTCTCGTGGCCTTTGCCTCCGGTGGGAAATGTCCGCACCAGGCAACGACCCGTGAGCCCTGAACCCCTAGGTAAACCAGATATCCCTACCTTGCTTGCTAACCATGGCATTTCTCTCCTCAAATCCAGTTTCCTTTGGGAAACACCTATGAATTCCATCTTTTCCTCGGCAACCCTAGGATCGTCGACTAAGCCACTTTGGCTATGGTCGTGCGTCAAGTTTGATGTTCCCTAAGGAAGTAGTAGGAGCTTGACCCCAATTGCTACCAGGAGCATTGTGTGGTTTTGCTTCTAAGTCCTTAGAGGTGCATCGAGTGCGCTAGGCTAGTTATATTAGTGGATCTTTGGCCACGTGTGTAAGGTCCGCAACATTTGAGCTTTATTTGCTTTTGGTTCTTGCTTCTTTTCTCGATTCCGTTCTCTTGCTCCGACTGGATCCATCTGCAAATGCTGTCAAGAAGACCAGTATACAACTTGGATAATACCCAATAATCCAAATTCGGTAAGAGCCAACTGCCCGAGATTTAGAACATCATCATCAGATCTATCAAGAATGAAGAATTGGTCAAAAGTAGACCCTGCGTGGCACAGACAAGGCCAGAATATATTTGAGAGAGTTTTCCCCAGAACAAATCACATTTAAGGAATAGCCAGATGAGCTATCGGGAAGGGACACCAGTAAGAGCAAGTTATTCGGCCCTCGACACAAGGATTGTTTCAGTCAGCGGGATGAACCTTGAGTCTTTTCTCAATGGACTCAAGAATCATTTATTATCCACAGAAGACATATTACAAGAATGTGAAGGTGCTGACAGCAACAACAACACTCTGATATGCTGATACAAATTTCCAAGCATATTTTGGAATTTATCAGTGCATATACAAAAAAAAATCTGGGCATGTGAACAAGGTTTGCGAAGAATATGGATGAGTTCATGGCTGCCCAGAATCAATAAGAATTCCAAATACCTGGAAGTTTAGCTAAATCAAATGGAATTATTCGCCAACTGCCTACTATCGGCACATATCTGGGTTAATTATCAACACGAAGTCGGCAACCGTTGCTCTGATCAGACCAGCAGAAGGACAAGCGGTATGCATGACCACCGAAATATCTTCAGTCAAGGTATGGCCTACACCAAGTTCTGGCTCCGCTATGGGTAAATTCTGGATACTTCGGAAGGAAGCCAACATCGGCCATTGAGCCGACCGCATATCACAGTGAAAGACCTCTGGTGTAAGAAACCCATCCTTCCTCCGCAAGCCATTAAAAGAAGCTTACGACGCAAGACTCCCAGTCTTCCTCACTACGCCCCTTGGTGGGAAAGAATCTTCTGGGGTACGGCACTCCAATCTTTCTCAGCCCGCTACCACGGAAAGCTTCCGGCATAAGGCACTCAACTTTCCCCAGTAAGCAACCTAAGGGGAAACTTCTGAGGTACGATACCCAGCCTTCTCCAGCACACTACCTTGGCAGAAGCTTCGAGCATAAGGAATTCAGTCTTCTTCAACACACCATCGTGCCCACAACAAGCTTGTCAGAAGCACGAATTAGTCCAGACACACGTCTGCCTCATAACTCAGTGGTTATGAAAGGATTTATTCTACCCCTGCATATGTTGTGAGCATGCAGTCTATACGATCAGTTCATGCGAGCCACTCATACCCGAGAATGGCTGTGTTAGAGAAACATTGACCCCATACTTCCAAGAAGGATATGAACACAGCAATCCCTACGAGATATGCAAGAGTAAGTTGTGAGTACAAGCCCAGCAAGCTGGGATATGACCAAGAAGCCATGTTGGCAGGTCATGACAAGTTCCCCAAAAGGAACCCCCAAGAACAATGAACTTTCGGACAAACCCCCTTCATGATGGTCAATAAAATGAAATTTCACAGACAAGGTGATATTATCAATCTTTGTCAGACTCTTGCATATGCAACCACAACAATGCACTACTTGCGGTTACAAGTGAGCTTGCCGCATTCATCCTGAATACGGGCCAAGATAAGAGGCTCTGCTCCAAAAGATACACCGGATGCTAGCCATATTATGTTCATCTCGATGGTTATAACAAGGACTACAGAGGCTATATATGGCACAGCCACCTCAGAGATTACCGTCTATGATTACTTTGTGATCATGCCCGACATTTCAGTTAGACATCACCTGAGGACGAAGTCAGAATGTAAGAGACAGAAGGGAACACCTCGTACGGAACCCACAGTCAGACTGAAAGAAAGCCATCCCCAGTCACTCGAGGCCATACGAGCACATGAGCCCTGTATCAAGAAAAGATGACTTGCCCTTGGCAGGTAGTGTGCGAAGTATCGCAATAAAACCCGAAGCAGCTAGCTCCAAGCCTTGAAAATGAGCAATTCTGTTGATACTACTCGCTACCAACCAACCTCAGGCTACAAACTACCAGGAGAGAAGGGTTGCCTGCCAGGAAAGAGAAGGATTCAATATAGTTGTTGGAAAAGACAAAACCTGAACCATCAGAAGAGGCAGCTAAAAGGCCAGTAAACCAACGAAGACAAGACAACTGATGGATCCGATTCCCACACAGGTAAGTCCCATTTAACCGGGAGGTAAGCCCGGAAATATCGAGGACGAGATTTTCTTAAGGGGGGTAGGTTTGTAACACCCTGGTTTTCGATCCTTGTTTTTTTTTTCCTTTGCAGGATTTGACTCCCGTCTTCTTTTCGGTGTTATTGGATTTTCTCTCGCTCTTTGGTATATGAAGATGGTCGTTTAGCCTTGCCTTTCCTGTCCAACCAGCGATTCCCTCCAGACCAACCTTGCCACCCAAAATTTATTCTCAGGATTTTGCCGCCGAAACCCTACCTTCCGAGTTATCGGAAGGAAAACCCTAATTCCTTCCATCACAAAGGAACCCCAATTTCCTTGGATCTGTTGCCTCCCTAACTTTTCCCAGAGACTCTCCTATATTTATAAACCCTGGATATGTAAAAATATTGCCAAGTCATTGGTAATATTTTTCATTTAAAATTAATTCCTTTTTCTGCCAGTTTAAGGAATTAAATTTAGGAAAATATCTATCCATCTCCAAAGTTCATGAAAACTTGTGGAGATATCCTTTGTGATCATGTTGAGCTCCCATAAAAATATTGGCCATAATTAAATAAGGGAAATTGCATTTTCCTATTTAAAGCCAATACTGCATTTTGGGGACTTTCCAAAGGAACTACCATTTTGGTAGCCAGGAAAAATCCCAAATAATTTGTGGAGCTTCTCTTATCCATATCTTCACCATTTCCATCAAGAACCCAAGTTCCATAGTTCAAATTTTGAGCACATCTTCCAATTCTGGTTTCTGGACCTATTTTGAGGTTGTGAAGCAACTATACTTTATATTGCTTCAAAAATCTTGAAATTAATCTAGGACCTCACATTCTCTATATGATGTGATCATGCAAAAATTCACATCATTTTATCTAGCCAATTTTTCCCAAAAATTCCATCTAGTTTATGTCCAGATTCAAGCTCTATGAAGGAAGTACCACTTTGGAATTTCCAAATGAGCTGAAATTTTGCCAGTACCTCCATACTTCCAAATCATCACCCTACACCAAAATTTAGTTCATTTCATCAAGCCAGATGAGTGCAGCTTCAAAGTCAAGTTTCTGGACCAAATTTGGCATTGTAAAGGAAGTGCACTCAAACTTGGTCCAATTTGCTTCAAATTTCTCCAGAAGGTGCTCCTACTTATCACATTTCACTGTGACAACTTGGCCAGCTCATTGGCACCTCTGTTTGACAACAGCATTCTGTCCAAATTTTTGTCCAGAACCTAGGTCATCTCCAATCAGTCAACTCTTGCCCCCACTTCCATCCAAACACTCATAGAACAACTCACTGACCTCTGATCTATCTATTTGACATGATGTTGCATTCAAGAAAACTCCAGAGCACGTGGCACCCGTGGTGACCACGCTTAGGACAGGCCAAAACGGTGGTCAGCGCATTGTTCTCGTCGGCAGGCCAGCTCCGGCCAGCTCCGGCGTGTCCCGGCGTGTCAAACGGTTCCGCGGCGTCCACCTGCCCCTCTCTAGACCCTTCTCCCCTCCTCTCCCTTCCTCCTCGCGCCACGGTGAGTGCTGCCATGACCACTGTCACCCGTGACCGCCGTCGTCGCTTTCCCCTTTGGCTCCTTCCTCTCCGAGCCCTCCCGAAGCTGCGGCCGGCTCCTCCACTCTCCCGGAGACCTTGCCGACATCGCCCTCTCCCTCCGCATGTCCCCAGGCGACAGTACGCCGATGAGGATGCCACCGCGGCCGTGCCAATCCCCCCGCCTCGCCCGCCTATAAATAGCCCACGCCCGGACTCCTCGAGCTCACCAGCCTCTCCTCCATCCTCCTAGCCTCCTCCCCGGCCAGTCCAATGAGCTCGAGGAGCTCTCCTCACCTCCCACAGCCACCGTGGCCGCCGCACGGCCTCGTCTAAATTCCGGCGAGCCCGAACCCCTCTCCTCCTCTTTCCACCACCAGAGGAACCCCGACGTCCGGCAGAGCCTCTCCGCCCTTTCCCTCCCTGTCCGGGGGCCCAGGGCACCGCGCCCGAAGTCGCCATGTCCGCCGTCCACCGTGGCTGGCGTCCCGCTCGGCCGAGCGCTCCCCGGCGGCCGTGCCCTACGCGGGCGGGACCACCTCGGTCTCTTGAGCACAGCGGTAGGCCGGGCGTCCCGAACGGCGGCCGGAGTCACCGGCAATCGCCGGCGGGAGATGCCCCAGCCTCGGCCATGCGCGTGCGGGCAAGGAGGAAGACGATGACCCCCCCTGCCCGTGGGTCCCGCCTGTCGACCTCACCCGTTGACTCAGCCCCAGGCCCGCGGTGACTTAAGTGGAAGCGCATTTCTCAAAATGCGTTTTCAGTTCAGAGAAAGCGTATTCCAGCTCTGCTTCAGGCAGTATTACGTTTTCTCTGCTCAAAAGCGTATTCGCAGAAAGGCGTTTCCTCTCTCCAGCCGGCTGCTGAAACAGTTATATAGCGGACGTTCGTCCGTTAAGGCCAGAAATGGATAGTTTCTGTTTATTTTTATGCCTAAACAATGAACGGCCGTTTCTCTTCGACCGTAACTCCGATTCAGGTGATTCCAAAGCCCACGTTCTCAATTCGTCAAGCCCGTTCCGTTGACATCACTTCCACCTTGTTTATACTTTATGAAAATACCCATTTTGCCCCTGCCCTCTATTCAGCCCCTCCGAGAGGGAATCTTCTCTTGCGAATTTTTCCGCAAAGTGACCGCACTTCTCTCCGGTGCATTCCTCGACCCCCAGGCAAGCCGACCATCTGATATGTGCCCTAAAGCATCGCTCTGTGTTATTCTTGTGTGTTTAAATTAATATGCTTAAGCTTGTATGCGTAGTGGTGAGCTGTATGTGACGCTAATGAACCCTTGCCTCCCTTTCTTTGGTGAAGGCACCATGCCTGTGTTCTGAGCTGCTTCCGGCCGTCCGGGGTGGATGACGGCTTTGTGTTCTCTTTTAAACAACTGGCCGTGTTCTGAGCTGCTTTTCGGCCGTCGCGGGCAGCTGTTGAATTTCTTTCTGTAGGGGTGACCCTATGCTCTGAGTTGTACCTCGGCCGTCTTAGGGGACCACTAAACTCTTTTTATCAACACCATCTCATGCTCTGAGCTGCTTTTCAGCCGTCTTGAGCCGGGGTTGAGTTATTCCGGTAACGTCCCAGATCTGAGTTGTAAAGACCGTTTTGGTAGCTACGGGTTTATTTGCCGGTTTCATGCAAGGGTTCAGATGGTCGTAACTTACAGCTAGAACTTGTAAAGTGATAACTTGCCAGTTAAATATTGTTTCACTAATGACTCATTGTGATATTGTATGGATATAGGTTGTTATGTTTTCATAATTGTTACATCATGCTCTGTTACTGTTATTGTAATAATAAAGAAATGTGACTTAATTATGACAACCTCGTCCGTCGGCTGGATCGAGTCATAGTGCCACTGAACCGAACTTTCCAGTGCAGCCACACTTGCCTGTATGGGACTGCCTTGGCTTTGTCTAGCAGCATGCTCCTTTATCGGTACCACCATAGAGGGAAGGTTGTGCGTGCGTGCTGCCCTGATCAGGTAGACGACGACAACCTTGTGAGCCCAGTTGTTTGTTTGCACGCGGTCCCCGTTTGGGACAGTTTAGATGGCCACGACGGTGGCTGGTGTCACGGGGTGACACAGGGGCCACCCAGGGCAGGACTCCGGGGGAGGATGATTGTCGGTGGTACGATGGAGGAGTCACGGGTTAGGCAAGTTTCGTTGGAGCAGCACCGGTCCACCCGAATGGGAGCATGTGGCCAGGAGCTCCATAGTGTGGGTAAAGTGCGCAACCTCTGCATAGTGTAAATCTATTCGAATAGCCGCGTCCTCAGTCATGGGACACAGTCCATACTAGGTCACACTATTTGGTCTGTGTCGAGTCTGGAGGAACAAACTATATAATGTTATTGCTAAGACTGAACCAGAGAATGGTATGGTTTGTCAGACTTGTAGTACAGAGGCATGGACATCAGATGATGTCAGGAATATGAGATGTTAGCCATGGGATGGCTAAGAAAGAAACGGTCGTATGACCGAAAGATTTGGATTGGATCATGAGAATATTCGGAGTGCGGTTTATTTACTAGATATGCTTTATCTTCGTCATACTGTATTTACTTCAGTAGTTATCATGCTTGGTAATCCTGTTATGTCATGATAATTTATAGCTAGTTATGCCATACCATGATAATTTAATATTGCTCTAATAAGTGATGCATGCTTGAATGCCATGGATTGCTTTGCTTGGTGTATATGTTGGTTTGGTTGCTTGCGAGTACATTCAAAAGTACTCAGCGGCATTCAATGTGGCCAGGTTCACCTAAGGATTCGACGTCCACTAGCGAGGAGCCGGAGTGTTCGTGGGCTAGAAGAGTAACCCAGTCAGATCCCTGTGGATTGGAGCCGCACCAAGACCATGTTGCCTTAGATAGAGCTTTTCCGCTGCCATCACCCTTGTAATATATCATGTAAGACTGATATATCCATTAATAGAAATGTCTGTGTTCATGATACTTGTTGTAAAAGCGCATGCCAGAGTGATTTTCCTGGGCTGGTGTGTGCGGCGACCGTCTGGCTACAGTGGTATTCAGGCGGGGCGCCACATACCCGGAGGGCAAGCTGCACATTAAGTGGAATGAGTGGAGGGCCGATTGGTGCTGGGTCCAACAGAAGGACTTCCCAGAATTCTGCCATCTCAGGACGGAGAAAATAGAGAAGGCCGTCAGCTAGAGCAATGTCGACCCCAATGAAGCCAAGCTTGGGCTGGCTCTATATCGGATCATTGCCTTTAAGGAGGCCGGCTTGACGATCGAGATGGTGGGGGCAGACTTCACCCGCCACCGGATTGCTCCACTGCACCACAGAGGTGGCCGGCAAGCATGGGATTACCAGGGCCCTGCCGATCCAATGCGTCTGCACCCAGGCCTGAATGATAACCTGTCGGTAATGGAACACTAGCGGCTCATCTGTCAGCTCTTCAACAGGGACTGCACCTTCCATCTGCCAACAAAGGTAATCCCACTGTGCAACAACACCGCCAAGGCCTCCATACTGGCAATGATGCTGGCCTGTGATGCTAAGACGATACTGAGTACATGGAAAGTACTCGGCAAGAAGGTAGTGGAAGACTGGCTTGCCGGCTTGAAGGAAGCAGCTGTCCGTGTCGAGGATGACACGGTTCACCCGACAAGGAATGACGAAGAGGAATTCCTTGCTGCAAGGGCCAATGAGCAAAAGAAGGCAGCTCGCCCCCGAGCGTCCAAGGGTGCCAGCAAGGGGGAGCACATTGGAGGCCAAGCCAAAGAGCAGGCCATGGATCTGGGAACTAGCAGAGGGAGCCGCACTCAAGAGCATGCCGAGGAGCATGGGAGCGAAGAGGACCAGACCAGGGAGTCTAAAGACGAGGAGGAACAACCCGAGGAATCTTCAGATGAGGAGGAAGCACCTCGCCCTTCTCCCATCAAGGTGAAGACCACCATCGCCAAGAAGCCCGCCAAGAAGGCATCGCACACCGAGCCGGCAAGAAAAGAGATTGTCGGCGTCAAGGCAGGAGCTGCAGCTTCCCGGCCTCAGCCTTCTAGGCGTCAGCGTCCTCACGGAGCCACCTCCTGGCAACCAGCCTCGCCAACCGCGGGGGGCGAAGGTGCATCACAGCCCCTGGCTCCGACAAGAACCAAGCGAGCTAGGGAGACACCGCCAGCACCTACGCCTTCCGGCATGGATGACATGGTGTATTGGGACTTGTGTGTCCTTAGTGATTGCGAAGAGGAGGAGGAGTAAGTACACCATCTTCGTCCATCTTTCTCATAATTATCTTGATGTCGTTGCTAAACTAATCATCTTGATTGTTCTAATCTTGAAGGGATGATGTGCCCTTGGCGGAAAGGCAGAGGAAGAAAGCCAGAACTGCCAAGGAGAGCGAGATGGCAACAGGCACAGAGCAAAGCACCACCCCGCCTGAGGTTGCCGGCTCGAGCCCACTGCGCGAGGCTCATGTTCTGTTCCCGCTGGAAAGCACAACCGTCGAGTCTTCAGCAATGGAGACCAACAAGGAGTTGGAAAGGGGCCAGCCAGAGGGAGAGCGCCAAGGGATGGAGCCCTTGACGACACCCTCAACCTCCGAGCCGTTGCCAATATCTTCACCGACAAGGTGCAGCCCTCCCCCAGAGGAGCCCCAAGAAGGGCTCCTGCGCATCGAAGCCTCCCCGGCAACCAACGTTGCCAGAGACCAAGCGATGGCAACCGAAGTTGCTGGAGGAAGAGCGGCATCTCCTCTCCGTGCTCATCATGGTAAGTCTCTTGCCAATTCTTCTTTTTTTTGAACTCAATCTGAGTCTTGAAGTTTTGATTTCATCTTGATTTCCACTTCTTCACTGTCTCGCAGAACCAACCCCTCTAGAGGAGAGGGAGGCATTTGTGGAGGAGATTGCGAAGAGCGCTGCTGATGAGGCCGCCAGGATTTCTGCCACGGAGGCCACCACGCCTGCTACTGAGGAGGCCAGGGAAACCCTCGAAGAGCCTGGCATGCCCTCCGTGTTTTAGGGTGGAGACCCTAAGGGAAGATCTTTTCACACATGGAGGGGGAAAAGGGAAAATTGAGAGAAGAACACAAGAACAAACGCTCAATCAACAAGATCCAATCACACATGTGCTAGATCCACATACACATAAAGGGATACAAGGGTCCAAATCCAACACAAGAAGGTAAAGAGGGTAACTAGTTCATCCCAATGCTTGAAGGAGTTGAGGTCTTGATGATCCTATGATGGGGATCCTTCCCTAGAAGGGGATTTGAATCCACTAAGGGATCTTCTCCTAGGAGGTCTTGATCTCCATGGGAGAGGGTAGAGGAGCAAATCTATCTCTAGATCATGTCATGCACTTTGCTAACCCTAACAAATGGTCTAGGTACGAAATATATAGGAGGTGAGAGGTAAGGGACGACGTGGGGGCGAAACAGGGCAAAGACAGCCACCACGCAGGGTGGCCCGTGCTCACGGGGTAAGTTGGGCCCGTGCACACGGGGGTCCCGTGTGCACGTTACATGCCCGTGCGCACGGGGTGCTACAGAGGCGAGGCCCGTGCGCACGGGGTCCGGGGGCCCGTGGGCACGGGGATTCCAGAAGGTTTGCCACATCCCGTGCGCACGGGGTCTTGGGGGCCCATGCGCACGGGGTCGCCTGGGAGGTGCTGCCCTCTTTGGGTTTTCTTCCTCCGTCGTCCTTGTGGCCTTGGCGTGGTTCCTCTTGGGTCTTGGGGAGATGTTGAGGTGTACATGGAGATGACCGTAGGATGCTCCGCATCATCCCCTCCCTCTTGGGAGAGATCCATCCTCGGATCGGAAACCGCATCACCATGTACCCGGTAGGCATGGATGGACTTGCAGTTCTCCATGTTATGGCATGAGTTGTGGTCCTGTGTCGAGGTCGTAGGAGCTTGTGGAAGTCGCGGACTTGAGCTCGTGGTGTAGGCGAAGATGCCGTACATCCGAAGGCGAATATGCCTATGTAATGGATGAAGCCGTAGCCTTGGAATCAATGTCGAGGTACTTGAAGGCCCATCTTCAATGTCGGTCCTCCATCCCAATAGATGTATCATGTAGACAAGAAGTAGCAAACAAGAATGAAAGTTTGGCCCGTTCGATATGTGTATGTGAGGGTGGCTCAAAGGGAAGGAGTTCACCTTTACGAGTTCCTCGAAAATGTTGGTGTCGTGCATCGTGTATGCCTTCTCATGACCAATATGTCTCATGACGACATCGCCTTGTGAATCCTTCAAAACGAAAGAATATGACAAACACTCGGAAAAACAAATGAGGTTAGCGTGAATGCAAAGCCAATCATTCATGTGGTGAGATACCCAACAAGTGTCGTCATCATTCTTATCATAAGAAGGAACAAGAGAATGTGGCATGGTCTGGAAGCATATGATGCGAGTACAACCAAAGATATTAAGCTCAATCAAACAAGCATGCATCACAAGTGAGATGTCCAAGTCTCCAAGATCAATAAGCATAGCGTGGTTGCACTCGCTACAAGTGGATATGAGAGATGCAACTAACGGAGACAAGGGACAATGAACATGATAAATCATGTGAGAGGAAAGAACATATATGTCATCAACCCAATGAAATGAGCAAGTATGAATCATGGGTGATGCAACAAAGCAAGCAATCATAGTGATCAAGTTATGCAAGCTAGTAGTGCGAAGATGCAACATACAAGAGGTCATCATAGAAATTATGTCACGTGTGCAAATAGTAGGCATACATAATGCACATGACATATCATGAGCATGAGAAAATGATATGAGCAAAGTAGTATCATTGTATTGGCAATGAGTCCTATGTAAATAGCACTTGAACAATATGACTCTCCCAACACAATAGGCAACAATAGCATGGGGCACATGGTAAGCATGGCAATAGCAACAAGGATCTCCACCAAGCATGCAAGTACACATAGAAATAGTAGAATGGCGAATCATGAGTAAATGCAAGCAAGGGTCACAATTGCATGGCAAAGGCATAGAAGTAGGCATATCATGCAAAGTGAACACGGTAAAATGAGCATAAGGTGACAAGTGGTAAATAGCCCATAGCCGTGTGAGAGCCAAGTAAAAGCAATGCGCGTAGTCCTTGCGCGAGGGAAATGGTCGGGTAATCATTCCAAGCAATCCCAAAGCATCATTGCTCTCAAGAGCTCGTTTCGTCAACTCATGGGATTGAGAAGTTGACAAGTATTCGTGAGTACATACACAAAACAAGGACAAAGGAAAAATTGTGTGTGCATGGTAAATGTACACAACATCCATTATGATGCGCACGTGCTTGTGTTGGTAGCACAAAATATCCAATGCTCAAATAAATGATATGCATGATATAGAAACATGTCATCCATCATGATTGGTTTGTTGTTATGTGTAGCATAATATGGAGACTCAAAGTGTGTAATGCATCACTTGAAACATCTAGAGCATTGTTATTCATGATATGCGGATGGTGCACACAATGGATGTAATCATGCGATCTACAATAATTTTCATGGCATGGCATAGTAGATGAATTGCACAAATTGCTCAAGGGAAGCATAGCAATATCATCGCAAGAGAAACAAATTCCAATGACCATGATCTTGTCATCTATGCCATTAGTGCAAATGGGATTGATTTTAATTGGATATGCATAGTCACTATGGTGAGTTTGTAATGATGCAATATGGGAAATCTCACTCATAGCATATGACAAGGTTAATGGATTGTCAAACATGACGTGACCAATAGTATTTTCACATGATATCCGATGGAGCATAGCATCACAACTCGGTAATTCGACATGCTCATCATCATATTCATCATAAATGGGTGGCATATCTAAGCATGTAGAAGACATAGCATGTGGTGAATCCATAGGGTGATCAACATCATGCAAGCAATCATTGTCAAGATAGTCCACTAGTGGGACAAGCGAAGCACCATCACCTATTTTACCTTTGGATCTCCACTCATGTGGTGTAGGTGAGGTGGCAAAAATTGACGCTTGGTCAATATGGTCATCTTGATGGAACCATGTGGGGGGTGCATCATCATCCACCATGGCCATCATCTTGTCCAATGGAGGTATGGGCTCGTCAAGGATGGCGCTTCGTCGTGTAGGATATCTAGCACCAAACAAGAAGACACACTCGGAGTAGAGGTTAAGTCGTTAGAAATCATAGTGGCCTCACATGCCCTATCAACTACCTCACTCACTAAGTGTTGTGGCTCACTCACTCACGGTAAGATGCTCTCACTCATATGGTTGGTCGAGTCACTCAAAAGGTGATGGCTCTCAACCTCACATAGGATATGCTGTAGGGGAACACAGCAGAAAACAAAAAATTTCCGACCTACGCACCAGCCCAGGACCACTATGGAGACTGCATACAAGGTTTGATCTTTTCGTTACCGACTCATAGCGCAGCGGAAGTAGAGTCGATGACGATCGGCGGTGCAGATCCCCGTAGCTAGGATTTACAACCTCCCAACCGCGAGGATGTACTCCCTCGTCAGCTCACCGGACGGATCTCCGGGCTGCCCTTCGGGAGGCCTCGGGACAGTCCCTCGGATAGTCCCACCGGACGGATCCTCGGACAGCCCTTCGGGAGGCCTCTGGACAGTCCCTCGGATAGTCCCACCGGACGGATCCTCGGACAGCCCTCCGGGAGGCCTCTGGACAGTCCCTCGGATAGTCCCACCAGACGGATCCTCGAACAGCCCTCCGGGAGGCCACACGGACATCCCTTCGGGCGGGTCACTCGGACAGCCCTTCGGGTAGGTACTCGAACAGCCCCATGGGCAAAGGATCGAAACTACGACCTCTCTACGGGGTTGCACACATACGGTGTTAGCTATCTGGCAGGGCTTCGCCGTCCAGAACTAGTTCCTGCTGGAACCCAGACAGCCTTTCGGCTCTACGAAACTATTTCGCGGGGAGGGAGAGAGAAGGCCAGATCATGCATGGCTTGTGTATGTTGAGAAAGAGTGTGTCTTTAGGCAGCCCCCTCCACCCCTATATATAGGCCAAGCCCAAGGGTGGCTTCTCCAAGAAGCCAAGGGGAAAAATACCAAAAGGCCCTCAAGGTGGCTTCTCCAAGAAGCCACCCAAAAAGCACTTTCACTATTCACGGAAACATTTTTCCGCGACCGTTAAATCCGAAAATATTTCTGTGGGTCTTAGAATAATTCCAGCACCCACTAAAATGATTTTGGACGCGTTCCGAAACAATTCCGGATTAGGGATTTTCATCTGCGAAAAGCAACCAAACCGGTTCCGGCAGCTCCGGAACATTTCCGGGTTTTTTCTCCGAAAAATCCCAGAAGTTCCCAGACCAATTCTGGCACCCTCCAAGAATTTCCAGACGTGTGCCGAAACCAATTTGACTCAATGGTATACCCGGAAACAACTTTTCAGTTTTACCGAAACTATTCCGGCGCTCTCTCTCCGGATCTTTTCCGCTGTCTCCAAAACTTTTCTGGTGACTTTCTCTCAGACTCCCTGTCTAGTATTCAACAGATAGATGACCCTTAAGCGTGTGACCCTATAGGTTCGGTGAAGTATAGACATGACCGGAACACTTTCCAATCAATGATCAACATCGGAGCCGTGGACACCCATATTGACCCCTATACCCACACGAATGAATATTCGAGTGAACCTCCAGTTGCCGTGTGCTATTCCTGTTGCTTCGCGATATGTTACAAATACCCGAGGTGAGAATCATCGGCAACCCCGTGGATCAACACTTGTCCACAATGCCAGTTACCTCGTTACCGGTTTTGTTCTCTTTTCTCGTTTCCGTGTTCCGGCATCCCTGTGATCAAATCACAATGTGTCTGGCCAGACGATGGTGTATACCGTAACACCGAGAGGGCCTAGAGATATCTCTCCATCGTTAGAGGAGCAAATCCCAATCTTGAGCTATCAAGTTACTTGACATACTTTTCCATGAACCCGTAAGCTGCCGTAATAGCCACCCATCTACGGATGACGTTTAACAAACCCCAAAGTTCATGAATCAAGCATGAAGAAACTCGATACTCTCATGGTCTAAAGAATTATGCAAACGTAAACTTTCTCTGTGTTATTAATCATTAACTTGTGACGAATGTATCTCATAGCATAACATCAATTCGGGTCGATTCAACACAAGTGTTCTCCTAACATTGTGCCCTCAAAATTGCCAGCATAGTCATGCCCATGATCAGGAAAATAGAACCATCATGCAACACTTGAGCTAGTCTTAGAGGCCAGACTAGGAATACATTTTACCGTTTATTATTCCACACGTGCATATGAGTCTTCCTCCGAGCCTCGTGGTTATTGCAGACTCGAGAACCATAGCAGTTATAGCACAAAATATAAACTTAACTACAAACATGGAGATAAATAATAACATTTATTATTGCCTCTAGGGCATATTTCCTACAGACTCCCACTTGCACTAGAGTCAATAATCTAGTCAATGCTGATGCACTTTACACCTATGGCATACAGGTGTAAAACATGCTTCGCTTGTGGTATAGTCTGATGTCCAACGGATCTGACAACTTCAGTTCCGTGTGTATCTCTGCATATCCTCGCGCATTCACGCTT
The DNA here is from genome assembly GCA_039707655.1 of Elymus sibiricus. Classification (NCBI taxonomy): domain Eukaryota; kingdom Viridiplantae; phylum Streptophyta; class Magnoliopsida; order Poales; family Poaceae; genus Elymus; species Elymus sibiricus. The sequence continues at coordinate 163,827,268 of CM077670.1, forward strand.
TCACAAAATTCATATTTTGTGTGGACTTGGCTTCGTATATATGTGAATCACTGGTCAAACCATGATTCCTCAGACTGAGCTATGGTGCAACTATCTTTAATAGTGTTCCATTGTCCAAAGCCATCTTGGAATCATACTAAGTTCATGAACGAACTGTACGATTCAACATCTTCTATGTAGCTTTGAAAGCGGCAACATACTTAGCCTTTGTTATAGAATTCGCCACAGTAACCTGTTTGGAACGATTTCCAAACACCGTGCCACCATATTGTGTATTACACAAAACCCTTAACTTAAATCGAAAATCGCATGGAGCATTGATGAAGACTGTATCGATGTAATTACTTACAACAAGCACTTCATAATCTCTGCTTGCGAAAAAACATGTCATCAGTGCTACTTTAGTACTCAATGACATTTTTCACTGTTGTCCCATGATCAGTACTTTGATCACTTTGGTATCTATACTCGCAACAGCTTGGGAGTATCGGACATATCTGGTTGTTTTACATACCATGGAATACATGATTAATCCAAACACAAAGGTGTGTGGAAAATCCATCATGTATTTTGCTCATCAGTGTTTTGGGACACCGAGTCTTGCAAAACTCTTTCCATGTGACTTCGGCAAGAATCACTCCTTGGTGCTCTTATGCTAAACTGTTTTAGCATCTTGTCAATATGTATTTTTGGATTAGCCTATTAGGCAATTCTATCTCGTAGATTAATATGCCTAATATCAAGGCTATTTAGCCTAAGCACTTCATCGAAAAACTATTTTCAATGAAGTCCTAACTCGTGTCAAGAAATTTCCAATCAACAATGTGTCAAGCACACAAGGTTTTTAGAAATATTGTTATGCTCCCACTTACTTTCTTGTAACCACAAGCATCTTTGTTATCCATTGATGAAATCAAACTCTTTTGACTATTTCATAAAAAAACAAAGATTCCAACTCCATTTTGCTCTCTTCTGTCCATCGCTGGAACTCTGAAGTTTGCATACTTACTAGCATCCTCTGGATTGACAAAATACTTCGGACTGTATCACATGTAAGTCCTAGGTTGCATTTCCATCACATGGAAATCCTTTTGGCATCCATGTATCATATCTCAAGATTGAAATATGTATTAATTGCTAGTTTAACCCGATCTGACTTTAAGCATCGCTATGGTGAGACAACCTCATCGTAGTCAACTCCTTGAACTTGTTATTGCAACAAGTCGAGCTTTATGGATAAAACATTTTATCCACATCAGTTTATAGTTCCATTAATGTTCGTTAGACTCTAAGTCTTCAGAAGAGTTTATCAAGATATAATCTTGAATCATTTATGGAAACTATCTCGGATTATATTGGCATTTAGCCAATTCCGGAGGCAGGGCCCATCAACGCTTCCTTGTGTATCATAGGTATACTGTTGTCTAACAACAATATCTCGCTTGCGCACCTGAGAGGTTTGCATGAGTTTTGCCTACGTTGTTCAGTTGCAAGTTCGACCGAAGTCCATACATCTGATGTAGAGGCTTCCGTATCAGTCGTAGTAGGAAACTCTGGAATTACTTCCATGGTTTCTTTCCTTTGAACTGATGACGAAGATACTATTATCTCGTCGAGCTGCACTGTTCTCCCACTCACCTTTTTGCAAGAACCATTCTCTTTAAAAGCATACCGTTCATGGTGGCAAACCTTTTTGCCTCGGTATGGCGGTGGAGGAATTCCCAATTACTTGGGATAACCTACAAAGTAGTACTTGTCTGATTTGGAATAGGTTTGTAAATATTTTACACAAGCCCCATATTCCAAATGTTAAGAAAAGACAAAGCATGGTTGGGCGTACCATACCATGGCTTCATTTCAACAGACCTGATGGCACTCTTTTCAGTGTAAAAGCCACAGTCTCTAAAGCATTACCTTTAAAAGGGATAATGGCAAATTGATTTATGTCATCTTTGATCTTACCATGTCACAAATGGTTTGAATACATCTTCACGGATGTCCCACTCACAGTGGAGTTCCGAGAGGTGTAAGTTATGAAACCTTTTTCACAACTCATCAGACATTCGCTAAACTTGTAACTCAAATATTCCTTTCCGCAATCAAATTGCAGAAACATAATTTTCTTGTTACAATAATTTCTACTTCATATTGAAAACCTTATGAATGACTTCAAAAGATCCAGACTTACGACTCATCAAGTAAATATCCATATATCTACTTGAGTCATTTCAGAAGATAGATAAATCCACTGCCAGCAACAACATTTATCGGACTACATACATCAAAATGTATGATCACCAATAAGTTCATTGCTCGTTCCTTATGGCCTGTGAACGGTATTTCAGTCACTTCACTTTTCGGAGGAAAGTTGCAAGTGTTAGATGATTCATAATCAAACGACTTCAAAATCCATCATTATGGAATTTCTCCAAGCGGGTTTCTCCAATGTGACCAAATGCAGTGCCACACATGTGTGGTATTCTCTTAGTCTTGCGACATTTAGGGTCAGTGTTATGGATGTATCATATTACCATCAATATTCATAACATACATCCCATCCCTGATGGAAGTATGGCCTTTATGTTATTCATAATTCTGAACAACAATTGTTATTTTATGAACAACACTTTTGCAACAAACATTCTGCAATGGGCTAGAGTGTGTAAAACTCTAAAATGAATTATGAAAGTAAATACAGAGGTAATGTATTATTATCAATATTCATAACATACATCTCATTCATAATGAAAGTATGGCCCTTAAGTTATTCATAACATCGAACATCAAAAGTTCTCTTATGAACAACCTTCTTGCAAGATACCTTATGCAATGGGCTAGAGTGTGTAAAACTCTAAAATGAATTTAAGAAAATAAATACATAGGTAATACACCGATGGAATGTATAGTAACATTTACTATATTCCCAGCGCGTATCTTAACCTCATTCTCGGCAAGCCTTTTAGGCCGTAGTAGTCCTTGCATCAAGTCGCAGCAGAATGCAATCGAGCGGGTATCTTTTGTGATCAACTTACAACACCCAAGAATTAGTGATTAACATGTTTAATCATAATTCCCAAGAACTATTTCTTTGACCAGCCTTCCATACATCTATAACTCATATGACATTCATACATGAGCTGGATATTCCAGTCTTCACTCTTTTGCCTTTATACTTCTAACAGTTTAACTTTTAGTATTTCTCCTACTCTCAGAAGAAGCACCCAACTTTAAGAGTGGCGTTAGCCCCGGACTTCCTAGGTGTGTAAGTCATACTAACACCCTTCGGACATTACCATTCTCTTAAGTTGTTGTTTTATTCACCATCATCATATGGCAGGCGTTCTACTGGATCCCTCTGTTATTAGTCAAATGCATAGTAAACACTTTTACTAATAGTTTGCAAAACAAACATTGCTTTGGATATCCCATATCTTTTAGCCTTTGTTTGTGTCTGAAAATGATTTTCAGTTCCATGAATATCAGATAGCTATCCCAAACTTTTGATGTCCGGGTCTCATGGAAGCAAACATATTGCACTTGACCATAACGGATTTCTAGCTTTTGGATCGAAGGACGAGAGTCACATTATCCATAGCATTAGCGGGAGAATACTGAAAGCATGCGATAAGACAAAGTCCTTCTTGGCACTCTTGAGGACAATCCTCACATTACGTTACCAACCGTAAAGTTTAACCAGATATTTAACAGCTATTCAAAATTAATAGGGAAGGTGGAAACGCGAGCCATTATTCTACAACTATTATGCAAATTTCACTTAGACAAGTTCATAATTAATTGCACTAAGAATGAAAGAAGTTTTAATTCTAAAGAGCGCTCCCACTCAAATCAATATCTCTCATAATTGATTGTGAGTGATACAAGACCCGCATTTCAATTGTTCGCCATTGGTGTAACACCACTGATGACAAAAATTTCAACCGGTAGGCCAACTTGCCAATCACACCTCTATGTGATTCTTCTTCATCTTTTGATGGGCGTGTTCCGAGCTCATGACGGTCATGCCTGAACGTCAAGACAACCAAGTGATCTCGCTGCGAGGTCTCAACTCACCCGCCTCACACTTCTCTAATCGTTCGTACCCGTGTGACACGGCGCACCCCGAGAAGATAGGTGCCGTGATGGTGATACACTTGGGTGAAAACTAACTACTTGATATTTTTTGTGAGAGATCACCCTAATAAAAGCAACTACCGCGCAATGAAGAAGGGTCCATCATAAGGGATAAACATCTCAGGCAATTCATAATAGCATGATATGGTATAGCCCTTTCTGACGGAGAAGTCTTGTATTTCTTCGTCTTCGGCATTCGCGTCGGTGTTCACCTTCGTGAAGTTTGCCACCACCTTGTCGATGCACCGGATAATATTGCTATCTCTATAGCTAATAAAATAAGTGCATTACTTAAGGTTGACACGCATGTCATTAAAGTGACAATCATATGGCTCCAGCCATCATGCCGAATCATGACACGCAGGTCATGTTAATTTACATTATATAGTCATCTCATACATAATCAAATTATTACGAGCACTGCTATACCACATCACATGCACATCTTATGCCATCCTGCAAAACCAAGTTAGACGCCTCTAATCGGTTCATACAAAATTTCATTTTACATGGCTTCTAAGGTTTCGAAGCAAATCGAAGCTACCAACGTCCATCATCAAGTATGATTATTCAAGTCGCTAGATTAACTTTGCGGGGTGTATGAAACACGAGATAATAAAATCTCGAGCCCCATACTGAACTTCGTCATACGCATGACCCCCGTGCTGATCATATCTGCATTGCCCTTTTGTCTGCAAAATTTCATCTTTCTCTCTAACTATGGTGGAATTCAACGAACTGTTAGCACTTCGTTGATCAATCAGGATCGCGGATTGCCAGAACTTTGAAATTCCACCATGCTGTTATCAAGATCAGAAATATGCAAATTCCAGGGAAGCAACAAGAACATCGGGTAACAGATTTCATCTGCTACCCGCACAAATAATTATCAACAGTAGAACTCATCTACTACAAATTATATTGTGCAACACCCATACATCTCTATGTATTCTAGATCGTAACCTGCATCTACGCATAGCACGGCTCATGATGCCACTGTAGGGGAACGCAGCAGAAAACAAAAAATTTCCGACCTACGCACCAGCCCAGGACCACTATGGAGACTGCATACAAGGTTTGATCTTTTCGTTACCGACTCGTAGCGCAGCGGAAGTAGAGTCGATGATGATCGGCGGTGCAGATCCCCGCAGCTAGGATTTACAACCTCCCAACCATGAGGATGTACTCCCTCGTCAGCTCACCGGACGGATCTCCGGGCAGCCCTTCGGGAGGCCTCGGGACAGTCCCTCGGATAGTCCCACTGGACGGATCCTCGGACAGCCCTTCGGGAGGCCTCTGGACAGTCCCTCGGATAGTCCCACCGGACGGATCCTCGGATAGCCCTCCGGGAGGCCTCTGGACAGTCCCTCGGATTGTCCCACCGGACGGATCCTCGGACAGCCCTCCAGGAGGCCACACGGATAGCCCTTTGGGCAGGTACTCGAACAGCCCCATGGGCAAAGGATCGAAACTACGACCTCTCTACGGGGTTGCACACATACGGTGTCAGCTATCTGGCAGGGATTCGCCGTCCAGAACTAGTTCTTACCGGAACCCAGACAGCCTTTCGGCTCTACGAAACTATTTCGCGGGGAGGGAGAGAGAAGGCCAGATCATGCATGGCTTGTGTATGTTGAGAAAGAGTGCGTCTTTAGGCAGCCCCCTCCACCCCAATTTATTGGCCAAGCCCAAGGGTGGCTTCTCCAAGTAGCCAAGGGGAAAAATACCAAAAGGCCCTCAAGGTGGCTTCTCCAAGAAGCCACCCAAAAAGCACTTTCACTATTCACGGAAACATTTTTCCGCAACCGTTAAATCCAAAAATATTTCAGTGGGTCTTAGAATAATTCCGGCACCCACTAAAATGATTTTGGACGTGTTCCGAAACAATTCCGGATTAGTGATTTTCATCTGCGAAAAGCAACCAAACCGGTTCCGGCAGCTCCGGAACATTTCCGGGTTTTTTCTCCGAAAAATCCCAGAAGTTCCCAGACCAATTTTGGCACCCTCCAAGAATTTCCAGATGTGTGCCGAAACCAATTTGACTCAATGGTATACCCTGAAACAACTTTTCAGTTTTACCGAAACTATTCCGGTGCTCTCTCTCCGGAACTTTTCCGCTGTCTCCAAAACTTTTCCGGTGACTTTCTCTCAGACTCCTTGTCTAGTATTTAGCAGATAGATGACCCTTAAGTGTGTGACCCTATAGGTTCGGTGAAGTATAGACATGACCGGAACACTTTCCGATCAATGATCAACATCGGAGCCGTGGACACCCATATTGACCCCTATACCCACACGAATGAATATTCGAGTGAACCTCGAGTTGCCGTGTGCTATTCCTATCGCTTCGCGATATGTTACAAATACCCGAGGTGAGAATCATCGGCATCCCCGTGGATCAACACTTGTCCACAATGCCAGTTACCTCGTTACCGGTTTTGTTCTCTTTTCTCGTTTCCGTGTTCCGGCATCCCTGTGATCAAATCACAATGTGTCTGGCCAGACGATGGTGGATACCGTAACACCGAGAGGGCCCAGGGATATCTCTCCATCGTTGGAGGAGCAAATCCCAATCTTGAGCTATCAAGTTACTTGACATACTTTTCCATGAACCCGTAAGCCGCCGTAATAGCCACCCATTTACGGATGACGTTTAACAAACCCCAAAGTTCATGAATCAAGCATGAAGAAACTCGATACTCTCATGGTCTAAGGAATTATGCAAACGTAAACTTTCTCTGTGTTATTAACCATTAACTTGTGACGAATGTATCTCATAGCATAACATCAATTCGGGTCGATTCAACACAAGTGTTCTCCTAACATTGTGCCCTCAAAATTGCCAGCATAGTCATGCCCATGATCAGGAAAACAGAACCATCATGCAACACTTGAGCTAGTCTTAGAGGCCAGACTAGGAATACATTTTACCGTTTATTATTCCACACGTGCATATGAGTCTTCCTCCGAGCCTCGTGGTTATTGCAGACTCGAGAACCATAGCAGTTATAACATTTATTATTGCCTCTAGGGAATATCTCCTACATATGCGGCATGTACTCATGTGTGGGGCTAGTGGTGGTCACTCTCATCCTCTCATAGGAAATGCACTCAATGTCACATATGGTGGAGTCACTCATCTCACTCATGTGGTGGTGGCTCTCCTCACATGGGAATTGGGTCATCTCGTCATATGTGGTTGTCGGAGAGATGTAGGTGCAAGCGTCTCCATACTCAACTTCTTTCGCCGCCGTGGTTGTGGGAGTATTCACATGGTCAACCTCCTCATCCATAACGCCTCCAAAGCTGAATGCCATAGGATGTGGCAAATCATCGCTCTCCTCTGAGACCAAAGAGAGGGTCTCATGTGCGGTCTCGTAGCTTGACTCGAAGTAGGAGTCCCATGTGGGCGTCGTCTTCATGTTGTTGAAGAGGTTCGTGGTCGTCACCGTGGTCGAAGGGGATGGCTCATGCTCGACCGTCTTGTCGCCGTCTTGTAGGAGGCCCATATGATGTGGCACCTCGTTGCTCGTCTCCATGACCAAATGGAATTTCCCGTACTCAGCCATCTTCCTTGAGGGGCTTCATAAGATGGAAGGGTCGCCCTCGTTTGTACTTGGTCGCCTTGGACTTGGCGCCGAAGCTTCGTCTTGGTGGTGGTCGTCTCGCGGTCTTCTCCTAGCTTGATGTAGAGCTTGTTGGAACTTGTTGGTTTTCGCCTCTTGAGCGTCTTCGTGTTGATGGTGACGTTGCCACGCTTGACCTTGATGTCGATGTTGTGCGATGTCTTGAAGATGAGGACGTGGTTGAATTGCGCTTGTGTCGGATGGGCGCTTCAAAGATGTGCTACTTGGTCGCCGCCGCCTTGAAGATGACGAAGGGGAAGAAGACTTGTAGTTGACCAACACGTGTCGGATGTCATCCATGTGTGCATCCAACTTGTTGTCGATGTAGTCTCTTTTTCGCGCCTCGGAGTTTCGTATGTCGGTGGCGAGGTTTTCGATGCGCTCTCGCAAGGCATGTTGTGCACCTTGCATTTGTCGTTGTCGTCCGTAGCGGGGCGTTTTGGTGTTGTAGTTGTTCGCGCCGTCGTTGTCGTCGAACACCGAAGATGATGTGCTTGGCCTATCCATCACAAGACTCGAGCAAAAGTGAGTGGAAGAAAGGGAAGAACTAGACCAAATGTACCTTTCCAATATTGAAGATGGATCGATGATCACCCAATATGGTATTATGGAAATAGCACAATTGGTACCGGATCTTGTCAATTCTCACACCTACACAATAAAGCTTATGGAGTAGCTTGGTGAGGATAGTGGCACAAAATTTTATGCAATTGTTTGCAAGAGTCAATAATGTTGAAAAATATTCACAAATTCACAAGTAAAACAAGTAGACCAATAGCAATGAATGGCACACGGAAACACACACACAGATAGATAGATGGGGTTGTGCAACCAAGGAATGAGCTCAAAATGTGATATCCATGGAAAATGCTCGTGTTGCACAACTCTAGAGAGACGCTAGCATGATTGCACTATTGGGCATGATACGAACTTGTGCACAACCTATAGAAACAAAACGTGTCGACTTCTATCCCATGTATGCTATGTACGTATGGTTCCCGGTGTCTTGCACACAATGATCCAAGATGATCAATGATGGTATATGATATGCTATTACTATGATGCTATGGCTATTGTTCGCAAGCTATTTGCTTAAAAGCTTTTTTCTATACCCACTATGCAAAATGCTCAAACCAATATAGCAATTTTGTATATGCGGGAACAATTGATGACACAAGAGATGATACGATGATATATGCACGCAATGATAGCTATGCGGAACGTGTATCACTAAAGTGCACAAGTAGCGTTGCCCGGCAATACTCAACGGCTAGTCTCGGTAGGCAAGTGACGCAAAATTGGCTCGGGGGTTAACAAATGCACTGGCAAGGAGAATGTACAAAGATGTCGTCGAGGTTACCGTCTGTGGCGAAGTTGAGTGGCGGTGATGTCGATGTCGAACCATTCCTAGTTAGCCGAAACACCCTAGGAAACGGAAAAACCGCGAACTCAAAATCTCAAACGGAAAGTGTCAAATGGAGGTAGTGGACTGCGGTGGTTGTTCGGAAGTTGGCAATGCGGAAGTGGAGTTCAAGTCACTGTCCCTAAGTAGCCGAAACACCTTAGGAGACACAACCTACAACTCAAACAACCTCAAATGCAAAGGAGGGCACAAAATGGGTTATGTTGCGGAAGTCGGTGGTGGTATTGCGGAAGTTATGGTCGAAGGCCTAGGCAAAGATGCCAAAGGTCCAAATATTTGATGGAGTCAAATGGTGTTGGAACCTATCTAGATGGATGGTGGATGTCAATAGCTGCTCAACGAGCTAAAGAACGCCGAAATTGGACTCTGTATGTGAAAGTTACGGCCGAAATGGTGAAGGAGTGCTGGCTGGACTAGGGGGGGGGGTCGTGCGCACGGGGTTGGGGCCCGTGTGCATGGGGTCCCATGCGCACGGTACAAGGCCGTGTGCACGGGGTCTCCAGAGACTTGTCGGGGGCCCGTGGGCACGGGGTCTGGGGCCCGTGGGCACGAGGTCTGGGGCCCGTGTGCACGGGGGTGGCGGAATTTCACGATTTGAAGCTCAGATTGGAAGAAAAATTGGGTGGATTTCGTGGTGGGGAATGGGGTGGAAGGTTGGGGAAAGCGAGATCCACTTGAAACACTTCGAATCCATGGATCAAAATCAACAAAACATCATCAAACCAACAAATCACAAAAAAAATTTGGTATGGCTATTTTTGTGGGGATTTTCGAAATTGGACAAAAACAAAGAAAAATTAGCCTAGAAAGTGGGGGGTAGGGACTCCAAGATGTGAATCAACTTAAGCTCTGATCCAAGATGTTGTAGGGTGGAGACCCTAAGGGAAGATCTTTTCACACTTGGAGGGGGAAAAGGCCAAATTGAGAGAAGAACACAAGAACAAACGCTCAATCAACAAGATCCAATCACACATGTGCTAGATCCACATACACATAAAGGGATACAAGGGTCCAAATCCAGCACAAGAAGGTAAAGAGGGTAACTAGTTCATCCCAATCCTTGAAGGAGTTGAGGTCTTGATGATCCTATGATGGGGATCCTTCCCTAGAAGGGGTCTTGAATCCACTAAGGGATCTTCTCCTATGAGGTCTTGATCTCCATGGGAGAGGGTAGAGGAGCAAAGCTATCTCTAGATCATGTCATGCACTTTGCTAACCCTTCCAAATGGTCAAGGTATGAAATATATAGGAGGTGGGAGGTAAGGGACGAAGTGGGGGCGAAATAGGGCAAAGACAGCCACCACGCTGGGTGGCCCGTGCGCACGGGGTAAGTTGGGCCCGTGTGCACGGGGGTCCCATGTGCACGGTACATGCCCGTGCGCACGGGGTCCTACAGAGGTGAGGTCCGTGCGCACGGGGTCCGGGGGCCCGTGGGCACAGGGATTCCAGAAGGTTTGCCACATCCCTTGCGCACGGGGTCTTGGGGGCCCGTGCGCACGGGGTCGCCTGGGAGGTGCTGTCCTCTTCGGGTTTTCTTCCTCCGTCGTCCTCGTGGCCTTGGCGTGGTTCCTCTTGGGTCTTGGGGAGATGTTGAGGTGTACATGGAGATGACCATAGGATGCTCCGCGTCACTCCGGCAGCTCATCTGGACTCTCCAAAACAGATGCTGAGATGGGGGAGGCTGGCAGTGACAAGCCAAGCACCGGCGTCCACCCCAGTGCACCTGAGGCACAGGCTCTAACGGGGCCCTTGGGGCCAACCAAACGGCAGCAGGGATCCGAGGCCCTCAGCTCATCTGGTGCCGGGGAACTCTCCTTTGAGAATGCCATTGTCGGAATTCTGGTACCCCTCTCCCAAGGTGTCCCGGGAACGGACGACTCCACCAACAATGCCGCTGATATGGCCTTCCTGAAGACAATGGCCATCGGCTTCTAGGATGTGCAGTAGCGCTATAGCCAACGTTGGGAGGAGCTCCATTCATGGTGGCAGGCTATAGAGCTAGACGAGGGGAAACTGAAAGAGAAGGCAGAGGAACTCCGCACATGCTACAAAGACAAATTCCACAGCCTTTGGAGGCAGGAGGAAAAGTTTGACGCTGCCAAGGAGAAGGCAATAGCTTTGGACGGCAAGTTGACGCAGCGCGAAGCGCAGCTCATCGTCAAGGAAAAAGACCTCGCCGCCCGAGAAGTTGCACCCGCCGCCAAGCTCCGTGGCAAGGACGAAGAGATCCAGACTCTGCTTGTGCAGTGGACCCAAGAGCTAGAGGAGGGCCACAAAAAGGCCATCGAAACACAAGCTCAGGCTCACACCGACAAGCTCTTGGAAGCCGTCAAGGCTGCAGAGGGCACTGAGGCCGCCAAGGTAGAGTTGGAGTCCAAGGTAGCAAACTTGAAGAAGACCTTGCCAGCAACAGAGAAGAGCTCTCGACTCTCCAAGCATCAGCGCAGAATGTAGCCCACACTCTGGGTGAACTGTAGACGCAACTATTTGCCAAGAGCCAAGAGCTTAGCCAAGCTGCTGATGCCAAGGAAGATTTGAAGCTGAAGCTACGTGGGTTGCAGGAGCATCTTGACAGTGCCATGGCCAGAGAGGCAGCCTTGGCCAAAGATCTTGAGAAGGAAAAAGCTGTGTACGCTGACGCTGTCAGTTCTTTCAACGCGCTTAATAGCAACTTGCAGCTATGGACTGACCGTCCTATGGAGGCCGCAGAGCAGATCAGCGCCCAGCTTGTCGTCATGCGCTTGGCGGAATACAGCTATGCCCCAATGACCAAGAAGCAGCAAGCACCAGCCTGATGCTCTTCTTCGAGGGCCTTGTCAAGGCGTTGGAGAAGCACCACAGAGAACGGCCCGACTCCTTCGCCAAGGAGTCCCGCAAGCTTGCTCGAGACATTCTTTACAAGGTACTCGTGAAAGTTGCGTACCGCAATCCAGGCGTCGACCTCTCTGGTGCCTTCACAAGCTTGCCGAAGGACGCCGACATCACAGCTGCCGACAAGATCGTTGCTCCAATAGCCAACCGGGTCGGCCAGGTCTCTAGGACTCAGGTTGGAGTTACCCATTAACCTTGTAGCCACACCTTGCCGCGTGCATGATCATGTAAAAGGCAGATTCATCTTAAGTTAGATATGCAGTGCGTTTTGTTGTAATATAACTTGTGTTTTGAATGGATGTGTGCATGCTATCCCTCTTGTCTTATTCTGTCTTTATATGATATATGTACCCTACGCTTGCCGGAATCTTGCCGGTGCGCGCATTCTTGCCGCGAGCGCTTGAGGAATGGATCCTTAGCAGCTTGCCGGAAGTAGTGCCGCTGCCGGCAAGGTTACACTTGACAATCACAATGTAGCCACTTAGGTTGTTGAGCGCACTCGAAACAAAGTAAGGGCGCAGCTGATCACGACAAGGTTCCTTAGCGTGCAGGTTTCTCATACAAAGGCCAAAATCGTTCAAGGAGAAATTGCAACTACAACAAAGAATTTATTTCAAAGTTTTTCAACTTAGCTTTTTCTTTGTTGTTCTTCTTGCCGTAGGATGATATCTTGAACGTCATTTGTTATCCATTCCATCACTCCCCCCGGGAAACCTGTATGTGAGGAACCCTTCTGTCCTTTGAGAAAAAGAAAGAAGAGAAAAGAGGAGGTTGGAACCTAGACGGTTCGTTAATCATTTTATGCAAGGTAGAATGTTACACAACACTGCCTGCAACACAAAAACAAATATGTACTTTGACAAAGAGTTGTGAAACACTTCTATTTTATTTATTGTGCACGGGTCTGCGCCCGGCTTTGTACAAAGGGTTACATGCCTTGCCGGCAAGCTTGTACAAAAGAGGTTGCCAGGCAGCCCGGTAACCACGCCTTTCGGGTAAAACTTGCGAAGATGCTCAATATTCCATGATTTGAGCACCGGACTGCCATCTTCTGTCTATAGGCGGACTGCGCCAGGCCTAGTGACTTGTACCACCCGGTAAGTGTCACAGCCCTAGAAATTGCTTGTAATTAGTTGCATCAGTGAGCTTCCATGCATCATGTTTAAATTCAAATGAATTTGAAATGGGGATTGATAAACCCTAGCACCAAATGAAATTCTACTAGGATTAACTAAAAATATTTTCAATGAATCCAAAATGCCCTTCAGAAAAGTTCATGATTTTTGGAAAAGGTGCAAACCTCTGCCAAAAATGATGCACACATTTTTGGATCATTTATGGATTTTTGAATTAAATCATAATGTATTTGAAATGGAGCATTTAATTACTATAAATATTTTAGGTGCTCCAATAATTCTGAAAACCATTGAGGGTTGTTGGAAATAATCCAAATAGTGTCCAAAAATATTTTCAGGAGTTTTGGAAATGATTTAGTATTTTTACTAAATCAAAAATAGAAAAGAAAATAGAAAAACAGAAAGAAATAGAAAAAGAGAGAGAGAGGAAACTTACCTGGCCACTTAGCTGGGCCAGCTGGCGGCCCAGCCCACCACTGAGAAGCCAGTCGTCTTCAACCTCGTGCCAGAAGGCATGTGGGCGTGTGCCCGCGGCGCGAACACACGTGCTCGGCCACCTCCTGCTTCTGCCGATGTGGGAGAGGCTCCTAAGGGCGCCACGCAACCTCCTCGTCCCTCTCTCTCTCTCTCGGTCTCGCTCCCCCTCCTCTGCGCTCTCTCCCGCGACCGTCCGCGAGCGCGGACGAGCACCACCACGGCCACCGTCCACCCCTCGCCTCGCCGACGCGTCCAGAAGAACCGTAGTATAGTCCTCATCGTCTACGCAGAGCCACGAGACTCTGGGAGCCCTAAAGCTTCGTCCCCGACCTCATCCCCAACCTTCGGCCACCGTGGATCGCCGCCGTCGATTCGCCGCCTCCGACGCCTCCCCGAGCCTGCTGACTATCCCTTCGACCCTGCTGTGAGCTCCTGCTTCCTCTCCACCTTGTCCCCTACCCGCGCATGCCCTCTAGCCCAACGAGCCACCATGGCCGAAGCTCTCCGCCGCCACGCTTGTCGCCGCCATCGTTGCATTGGGAAAACGACGCACCCGAGCACACGGTTGTGCTTCTGGTGACCTCAGGAACCCATGGAGCCCCTCGGCCGCTCTCGCCATGCACCGTAGCGTTGCCTGCCTTGAACCCGAAGCTCCGCCATAGCCTCACCTCCTCGCCGGGCTCGATTCCGTCCATCCATGGCAGCCCCGTGGCCACCAATGGAAGCGCCGCACCACCAGCTCCCCAACGCACCAACCCGAGCTCAAAACCGCCCTCTGTAGCGTGTTTCCGATGCACGTCCGCCACAGGAAATGGTCGCCGGCGGCTAAACGCCGGCGGGATGACGTGGCAACGTCATTAGTTGCTAATGACCCTGCTAATCACCCGCTAGAGCCACTGCCATGTAGGACCCTGTGCCTGTTTAGGTTAGTCTAATTTTCCGTTTAGATTAGTGCTAATCCCGTGGCCCCACATGTCTGCTTTGACTTTGGCCAAGTCAGCGTTGACCGGGGCCACCTGTCTGCGACCCTAACCAGACCTGGGTCACTGATCAATGGGCCCCACTGGTCAGGTTTGACCCTGGGTGGATCAATTGACCTGCTCACGCAAGTGTGACGCCATGCTGATGTCATAATGCAATTAACTGGATTTTCTTATTTAGAAATAAATCTGAAAATTCTAGAAAATAGTTAAAACTTCAAAAATTCACAGAAAATAAACCGTAGCTTAGAATGAAATAATTTATATATGAAAAAATCATCAGAAAAATATGAAGAATCTGTTTATGGCATTTTCATGCATGATAGAACAACTTTTGGCTACTGTTTAGGACAAATCAAATAAATGACATTTAAATAACCACATGTGGAGTTTGAATTTGAACCTTTGGTTCAAACCAATTTCATTTAATCTGGTTGCTAGTTGCATTAGCTCAATCAACATTCATATTGCCATGTCATGATCATGCATCATATTGTTGCATTGCATTGATTGTGTTCCTTCTTGTTTGCCAGTGTTTGTTCCTTCTCGGTAGAAGACGATTCCAACGTTGTGATCGTTGACACCGATGAAGAGCTATACTATCTTCAGAAGTGCCAGGCAAGCAAACCCCCCTTGAGCATTCCGATACAATCCATTCTCTCGCTCCTGCTCCCTTTTATTGCATTAGGACAACAACGATTCAACTATTACTTGTTGCAGTAGTTGGACCCATTCCTCTGCATGACCTGTCTTGGCCACAGTAAATAGTAAAACCCAGTAGTATGAGTAGGAATTACTTGAGCCATGTTGTGCCTACTCATCCATGCTTGCTTGTTATGCTTGCTATTGCTTAGAGTTGTGTCAGGTCTGATCCATCTGGGCGATGAATTGGAATGGTTGTGAACATGTCCTATTGATGAGAGCTAAGTGTGTGAACATGTTTTGGTAAAGGTAGCGATGAGAGGCCACGTAGGAGTACATGGTGGGTTGTCTCATTGAGACCGTCTTGAAGAACTGAGTTCCGTGTTTGTGATCCAAGAATAGTTACTACCACACATTGGCCTTCGGGCGCTCCAAGCTCTCTTGACTTATTAATCGCCTTGATCTCTGTCAATGAGTCGCAACTAGTTTCTGGTGTTTGTAGGATATGTGTTGGCGGCCGTGCATAGCGCTGACCTTAGGGGTCGGCTATGATGCGGTAGAGACATCGAGGCATGGTGCACCAAGTGACACCCAAATGGTGCTCTTGGGAACCCTGCTCTCATCGTTTGGGGCCGTGATAGAAACTTCGGCCGGACTTCCTTTGCGGATACAACCTCAAATAGGCGATAAACCTGGACTAGAGTCTTGTGTGGTTAGTCAGGTCGTGGCCGACACCCTCGCCAGGCTTCCGCTTGAAGGTTGCCGAGATACATGACGTGTATATGGTGATAAGTGGTGAGAGCGTGTGTGAAGAAGTACACCCCTGTAGGGTTAATGATCTATTCGAATAGCCGCGTCCAGGGATATGGACTACTTGGAAGCTTACATTGTTCATAGACAAGTTGAAATGGATACTCTAAAATGCGCAAGATAAGCGTGAGTGCTATGGATGGCCTTTCCGTAGGGAGACGGGAGCGGATCCATAGTGGTGTATTGTTGTGGTGACTATGTGGACTCGTGTGCGCTCTCTCAGCTCAAAGAAGTTACTGGTAGTCGTAGTTCAGGATAGCCACCGAGTCAAAGCTGGCTTGCTGCAGTTAAACTCCACCACACCCTTCTTGATAATGATGCATATGTAGTTAGTTCTGATGTAAGTCTTGCTGAGTACCTTTGTACTCACGGTTGCTTAATTTATATTTTTGCAGAGGAGACTTCAGTCTCGCTAGTGTTTTCTGCGATGAGTTCGATGTTGACCAATTAGTTTTGGAATCCCAAACGGAGGTCTGGCTCCTATGGAGGTTCTTGTAGATACATAGGCTTTCTAGCCTTGTTTCTTTTCAGCTGTCTGTACTCAGACAGGTTATGCTTCCGCTTGTTGCTTGTATGACTTTGTATGTTGAGTCATGATACCCATGATTGTAATATCATGTTATGTATGGCTCTTCAGAGCCTCTTAAATAAATACTTTGAGTCGTAGAGTTATGTTGTGATGCCGTGTTGTATCTATAGATATTATGCATATTGTGTGTATGTTTTGAAATGCATTGGTATGTGTGGGATTCGACACCTAGTTATCTGCTTTGGTAGCCTTCCATATAGGGAAATGCCTCCTAGTGCTTCCACTGATCCTTGGTAGTTCGCTACTGCTCCGGAACACATGGATTGACCGACATGTGTCTTTCTTTGCCCCTATGTCTGTCCCTATGGGGAAATGTCACGCGGTGTTACTGGAGTCCTGATAGCTTGCTACAGCCCAGTACACACGCTGATGACCGACACGTGCATTGCTGGGTTACCTATGTCTGTCCCTGTATGTTTGTGCCACCTTGGTTTATGACTAGTCATGTTGACCTGGGTTCTCTATCATATGGATGCTAGCATCACAATCATATACGTGAGCCCAAAGACGCAAACGGTCCCGGCCAAGGTAAAGGCGGCAGCCGTGGGTTACCGTGCGTGAGGCCGCAAAGTGATATGATGTGTCTTATGCTAGATCGGTGTGACTTAGGATGGGGGTCCTTACAGCTTTGGTATCAGAGCCTGACTGCCTGTAGGATTGTTAAGCCAAATTGGTCGAAGTTGAGTCTAGAAATGCTTTAGTTATAGGGGAATTGATTGTGGAAGGCAACGTAAGATTCTTTTTACTCCTTACCTTGTGACCTTCTGATTCTGAGTCACCCTCTTCTTTTCTATGGGGTTAAGAAACTAGGCTTTCTCATCTATCTATCAGGATGACGAGTTACTATGCTGGAGACTTATAGGAAATGTGTTGTCTTCTCGGTTCGGTGTCTCCATAGGATTCGGTTGTTGATTTGTTAGTTGTCTTGCAGGTTGTCTCGTATTTCATGCCCGTACAGCCGTTATGTTGTCCGAGTTATCCAAGGTTTCTAAATAGTCCGATGCATTTGCAAATCATTTCTTCCTGTTCCGATGTCTTTTTGGCCAGACTAGACACACAAATTGTTGTGTTGAGGTATTCCATTACCTTAACATATCTGTTGAAGCTAATGGGAAACCATGATATCTTAAGTGACCCACCCAGAGATTCAGCCTCTGTGTTGTATCCCCAGTGTGATAATTTTGGCCATCATTCTCGAAAGCATCTCGTGATGCCATTTAGTTAGTAGGTATTCTCTTTATGGGTACTTGAACCTATGACTCATCCTGCTCATTTCTGTTGATAGTGATTGCTCCTTAGTACGGTTAGTAATCTCGTTCTAGTCTTCGAGGTCCGTGGTATTTCGTTCTTCCAATACCATGAACCATCCTTGGCAGAAGTTCTTTTGAACCAAAAGATCACAACAAGAGTGCTCTTGATGAGTTCTCCATTCCATAATTGTGACTCTGCCAATCCTACCTTTCTGCATGGGTTATCTGGAAAAAATATGTTGAGTCTTGTTCGACATGCTAATCTATGCGTCCACAACTCAGAAAAATCATATGTTCCATTGAGTTGTCCCTCCACAGTTGTATTCTGACCTCCGTCTATCCATTGATAGGCAGGAGTAGTTGTGCATTCGTGTTCATCGGTGCCTATTATTCCTATGGCCCGTCAAGCCATTCTATTTCGGAATGACTAGGAGAAATAAACTCCAGTACCTTGTCCATTTCTATTATTTGGTCAAAGTAGTTGTATTCCGCAGATCAAGAATGCCAATCCAGCTTCTGTTCTGTTCTACCCTAGAGTATTACCCCCTTTATGTCAAGATTGTCATGAGAATTGCACAACCTCTTATGAACTCTTGATACAGTGATACTTCTCACCATTATCATTCATTCCTCGGTCCCCATGCTGTTGTAACCGGAATGCCGACAATGAACTTTGCTACCTAGTCCATTTTCCCTGGTGCACTTTTCGATCAATGAGTTAGGATTGTGTCAATCTCTCGCTCTTTTGATCATATCGACTTGCCCTGAAAAGCAAGATTGTTCTCGAGCTTAGTAGCATATCGGTGGTTCGTGATTTTCTAAATATCTTCTTGGGAGTATCACCAGGTTGCCCCTGACTGTTATGTTGAGTTCGTGATCAAATTGGTTTTCCCAATAAGCCACCCCTTCTCCAAGAATCTGTGTTGGATACCCCTAAACTAGTTGGATAAGTTAAACAACAACTTGGAGAGTTGGAAGATAAAAGCTTTATCTGACTTAGTTCATTCCGAAAGGATATCTCTTGTGAGTGTGTTGAAGAAAGATGATATCTTCATCGATTGATCTCCGTGATCAATTGCTGGATCTATTGTCTTACCCAAGCTTTGATTTGAGTATGGGCTATCATCAAATCAAAATCAGAACCAATGATTTTCGTAATGTTATTTTACTCGTGGTCATTTCCTCGAGCATGCACCATTATATCTTATGGTCTGACCAATGCTATCACCTTGTTCACTTAATTATGGAATTCCATCTATATGGAAACCTAGATGAATTGTTGTTGAGCCCATCGGCAACATCTTCATCTTCTCCATAATTCGTGATGAACATTTAAGCCAATGATGGAAACTTGTGTAAGCACTTCCTTCATGTTTCGTTCATGAAGCATATGTTTGGATGAAAGAAGTGACTTCCCCTAATTCATGTGCATTTGATGCAAGTTGCCACCATGAATTCGAGAAAGTTTATTTTGTTTCCTCTGGAATCATCCCAAGTCAGTCATGCATGTGCGAAGTATACTATGGTTTGAGAGATTAGCTACGTCCATTCCATATGTATTCCCCAGCACACTAAGCCATTGATTGATTTGTTCAAGGAAAAGAAGTCTAATTTAAGTGCACGAGACTTCGATATCTTTGATGATGGTTCCCAATCAGAACTCGATAGTGTTTTGTTGTAAGACTTCTATGTGATCATGCTTGTCTTGGACAGTGTGTTCACGTGTGTCTTGCGAACCAGCTCATGTTTTGGAGTTGCTGCCGTAGTTCATTACCCGAGAATCTCGCAACATCATCTCGTCGATTTGTGTTGCAAACTTTCTTGTTCAGACACGCTGAGTCTGAAGTATCCTATCACCAACCAGATCTGAATCTCAGGCACATATGATGGTTGTAACGTTTCCTAAGAATTATAATATTGGTCTTTCTCAAACGGTAAAGTGGATGTTGTGGCCAATACACCTATCCGGAAGACCTATTATTGTAGTATCTTGATTCAGCAATTGGCCAGTCCCCATGAGGATTTTGTATGACGTATTCTAGAAGTTGATCCTTATGGATTCTTTGTGTTCCCAAAGTCTGACCTTTACTTGATGACCATATTGATGCTACTCTGAAGCATGATCATGGTATCTTGAACATCGAGGAGAACATTAGAAGCGGAGTGCTAAATGTCTCTCAGTCGATCATCCAGATTTTGTTTCCTTGGCCCAGTCAAGGTAAAATCTGAGAAAGTGTTTTCTTTGCATCTGCATCCTCCATCTCTATTCATCATGGTAGTATGAGGTGTCACCAAGATCTCTGGCACAAATGTTGGTAAAACCCTGATGAATATGGAAATGCTCAAGTTCTTGAAAGCACGCTCAGACACTAGGTTATGTCCTCGGCGTCAATTGGAATGTGCCTTCCGTTTGCCAAGTTGTCTTATAACTCTAGCTTCCTTTCCAAACTGAGTATGCCATTTCTTTGAACTCCTTCAAACGATCATTTGTGAATTTGCCTCAGCCTGGTATAAAGAGTTTCAATGATCTATGTATCAAAAGTAATTCTTTTTGCCACTTAAGGGAATAATTCTACGAGTCACCTCCCCTAAGGTGCCCTGTTATGGTGTCAAGGGCAACTTAACTCCTCGCTACTTTGAAACCTCTTCACCATCTTAAGCGTGGAATTGTTGCCAACCACATTGAACGTTCGTCATCTACTTCCTTCCCTCGTTCCTGATGTGTGTTTTGTGTCCCAGCTCAAGAGATGTTCTTACGTCTCATTCCATGAGTTGATCATGAGATACTTGATCTTCGAGAAGATCAACTCCTGTAGAGTGTCTTTCTTTCATCATCATGTTGGGTGAAGTTCTCAAAGGCAAAGACGTCAAGATCAAAATGATGCAACAGATCAACATCCTCGAGAATTGCAACTTGGATCATGAAGACTGTGTTAGTTCTGTGTCCCCTTCCTCTGACCCTACGCTTGAATCTCGGGACGAGATTCTTGATTAGCGGGGGTGAGTTGTCACAGCCCTAGAAATTGCTTGTAATTAGTTGCATCAGTGAGCATCCATGCATCATGTTTAAATTCAAATGAATTTGAAATGGAGATTGATAAACCCAAGCACCAAATGAAATTCTACTAGGATTAACTAAAAATATTTTCAATGAATCCAAAATGCCCTTCAGAAAACTTCATGATTTTTGGAAAATGTGCAAACCTCTGCCAAAAATGATGCACACATTTTTGGAACATTTATGGATTTATGAATTAAATCATAATGTATTTGAATTGGAGAATTTAATTACTATAAATATTTTAGGTGCTCCAATAATTCTGAAAACCATTGAGGGTTGTTGGAAATAATCCAAATAGTGTCCAAAAATATTTTCAGGAGTTTTGGAAATGATTTAGTATTTTTACTAAATCAAAAACAGAAAAGAAAATAGAAAAATAGAAAGAAATAGAAAAAGAGAGAGAGAGAGAGAGAGGAAACTTACCTGGCCACTTAGCTGGGCCAGCTGGCAGCCCAGCCCACCACCGAGATGCTAGTCGTCTTCAACCTCATGCCAGAAGGCATGAGGGTGTGTGCCCGCGGCGCGCACGCACGCGCTCGGCCACCTCCTGCTTCTGCCGACGAGGGAGAGGCTCCTAAGGGCTCCACGCAACCTCCTCGTCCCTCTCCTCTCTCTCTTGGTCTCACTCCCACTCCTCTGCTCTCTCTCCCGCCACTGTCCACGAGGACTGACGAGCACCACCGCGGCCATGGTCCACCCCTCGCCTCGCCGACGCGTACAGAAGAACCGCAGTATAGTCCTCATCGTCTACGCAGAGCCACGAGACGCCGGGAGCCCTAAAGCTTCATCCCCGGCCTCATCCCCAACCTTTGGCCGCCATGGATCGCCGCCGTCGATTCGTCGTCTTCGACGCCTCCCTGAGCCCGCTGACTATGCATTCGGCCCTGCTGTGAGCTCTTGCTTCCTCTCCCACTTCTCCCCTGCCCGCGCACGCCCTCTAGCCCAACGAGCCACCATGGCCGAAGCTCTCTGCCGCCACACTTGTTGCCGCCGTCGTTGCATTGGGAAAATGACGCACCCTAGCACACGGTTGTGCTTCTGGTGACCTCAGGAACCCGTGGAGCCCCTCGGCCGCTCTTGCCGTCCACCGTAGCGTTGCCTACCTCGAGCCCGAAGCTCCGCCGCCGCCTGACCTCCACGCCGGGCTCGATTCCGTCCATCCCCGGCAGCCCCGAGGCCACAACGGAAGAGCCACACCACCAGCTCCCTAACGCACCAACCTGAGCTCAAAACCGCCCTCTGTAGCGCGTTTCCGACGCACGTCCGCCGCGGGAAATGGTCGCCGGCGGCTAAACGCCGGTGGGCTGATGTGGCAACGTCATTAATCGCTAATGACCCCGCTAATCACCCCCTAGAGCCACTGCCATGTGGGCCCCTATGCCTGTTTAGGTTAGTCTAATTTTCCGTTTAGATTAGTGCTAATCCTGTGGCCCCACGTGTCTGCTTTGACTTTGGCCAAGTCAGCATTGACCGGGGCCACCTATCTGCGACCCTAACCAGCCCTGGGTCACTGATCAATGGGCCCCACTGGTCAGGTTTAACCCTAGGCAGATCAGTTGACCTGCTGATGCAAGTGTGATGCCATGCTGACGTTATAATGCAATTAACTGGATTTTCTTATTTAGAAATAAATCTAAAAATTCCAGAAAATAGTTAAAACTTCAAAAATTCATAGAAACTAAACCGTAGCTCAGAATGAAATAATTTATATATGAAAAATGATCAAAAAAAATGAAGAATCTGTTTATGGCATTTTCATGCATGATAGAACAACTTTTGGCTACTTTTTAGGACAAATCAAATAAATGACATTTAAATAACCACATGTGGAGTTTGAATTTGAACCTTTGGTTCAAACCAACTTCATTTAATCTGGTTGCTAGTTGCATTAGCTCAATCAGCACTCAGATTGCCATGTCATGATCATGCATCATATTGTTGCATTGCATTGATTGTGTTCCTTCTTGTTTGCCGGTGTTTGTTCCTTCTCGGTAGAAGACGATTCTGACGTTGTGATCGTTGTCACCGATGAAGAGCTATACTATCTTCAGAAGTGCCAGGAAAGCAAACCCCCCTTGAGCATTCTGATACAATCCCATTCTCTCGCTCCTGCTCTCTTTTATTGCATTAGGACAACAACGATTCAACTGTTACTTGTTGCGGTAGTTCGACCCCTTCCTCTGCATGACCTGTCTTTGCCACAGTAAATAGTAAAACCCACTAGCATGAGTAGGAATTGCTTGAGCCATGTTGTGCCTACTCATCCATGCTTGCTTGTTATGCTTGCTATTGCTTAGAGTTGTGTCAGGTCTGATCCATCTGGGCGATGAATTGGAATGGTTGTGAACATGTCCTATTGATGAGAGCTAAGTGTGTGAACACGTTTTGGTAAAGGTAGCGATGAGAGGCCATGTAGGAGTACATGGTGGGTTGTCTCATTGAGACCGTCCTTTAGAACTGAGTTCTGTGTTTGTGATCCAAGAATAGTTACTACCACACATTGGGCTCCGGGCGCTCCAAGCACTCTCGACTTATTAATCGCCTTGATCTCTGTCCAGGAGTCGCAACTAGTTTCTGGTGTTTGTAGGATATGTGTTGGCGGCCGTGCATAGCGCTGACCTTAGGGGTGGGCTATGATGCGGTAGAGACATCGAGGCACGGTTTACCAAGTGACACCCGAATGGTGCTCTTGGGAAACCTGCTCTCATTGTTTGGGGCCGTGATAGAAACTTCGGCCGGACTTCCTTTGCGGATACAACCTCAAATAGGCGATAAACCTGGACTAGAGTCTTGTGTGGTTAGTCAGGTCGTGGCCGACACCCTCGCCAGGCTTCCGCTTGAAGGTTGCCGAGATACATGATGTGTATATGGTGATAAGTGGTAAGAGTGTGTGTGAAGAAGTACACCCCTACAGGGTTAATGATCTATTCGAATAGCCGCATCCGGGGATATGGACTACTTGGAAGCTTACATTGTTCATAGACAAGTTGAAATGGATACTCTAAAATGCGCAAGATAAGCGTGAGTGCTATGGATGGCCTTTCCGTAGGGAGACGAGAGCGGATCCATAGTGGTGTACTGTTGTGGTGACTATGTTGACTCGTGTGCGCTCTCTCACCTCAAAGAAGTTACTGGTAGTCATAGTTCAGGATAGCCACTGAGTCAAAGCTGGCTTGCTACAGTTAAACCCCACCACACCCTTCATGGTAATGATGCATATGTAGTTAGTCCTGATGTAAGTCTTGTTGAGTACCTTTGTACTCACGGTTGCTTAATTTATGTTTTTGCATAGGAGACTTCAGTCTCGCTAGTGTTTTCTGTGATGAGTTCGACGTTGACCAATTAGTTTGGGAATCCTAGACAGAGCTCTAGCTCCTATGGAGGTTCTCGTAGATACACAGGCTTTCTAGTCTTCTTTCTTTTCAGCTCTCTGTACTCAGACAGGTTATGCTTCCGCTTGTTGCTTGTATGACTTTGTATGTTGGGTCATGAGACCCATGATTGTAATATCATGTTATGTATGGCTCTTCAGAGCCTCTTAAATAAATACTTTGAGTCGTAGAGTTATGTTGTGAAGCCATATTGTATCTACACATATCATGCATATTGTGTGTATGTTTTGAAATGCATTGGTATGTGTGGGATTCGACACGTAGTTATCTGTTTTGGTAGCCTTCCATACAGGGAAATGCCTCCTAGTGCTTCCACTGAGCCTTGGTAGTTCGCTACTGCTCCGGAACACATTGATTGACCGACATGTATCCTTCTTTGCTCCTCTGTCTGTCCCTACGGGGAAATGTCATGCGGTGTTACTGGAGTCCTGATAGCTTGCTACAGCCCAGTACACATGCTGATGACCGACACGTGCATTGCTGGGTTACCTATGTCTGTCCCTGTACATTTGTACCACCTTGGTTTATGACTAGTCATGTTGACCCAGGTTCTCTGTCATATGGATGCTAGCATCACAATCATATACGTGAGCCAAAAGACGCAAATGGTACCGGCCAAGGTAAAGGCGACAACCATGGGTTACCGTGCGTGAGGCCGCAAAGTGATATGATGTGTCTTATGCTAGATCGGTGTGACTTAGGATCGGGGTCTTGACAGTAAGGGCCTTCCCACTTTGGCGTCAACTTGTTTTGACCCTTCATGGACTGAATCCGACGAAGAACAAGGTCGCCTTCCTCAAGGTTCCTGGTGTTCACTTTGCGGCTATGGTAGCGGCGCAAAGCTTGGTGGTACCGTGCAACATGGACAGCAGCCCGGAAACGATCTTCCTCAAGGAGCATGGCATCATCTTGCCACAAGTCATCTTGATCCTCCTCATTGAAGGCCAAGACTCGAGGTGACCCGTATCTGAGTTCCGTGGGGAGCACCTCTTCTGCACCATAAACAAGGGAGAAGGGTGTTTGGCTAGTGGCTCGACTTGGTGTCATTCTGATTGACCAAGGAACTATCAGCAACTCTTCCACCAAGCGCCTTCCACACTTGTGCAGCCTGTCGAAAGTTCTGGTCTTGAGACCTCGTAGCACTTCTGCATTTGCCCTCTCTACTTGTCCATTGCTCCTTGGGTGAGCAACAGAGGCGTAGCAGATCTTGTTTCCAAGCTCTTGGCAATATGCTGTGAAGGCGAGGCTCATGAATTGGGTGCCATTGTCGGTAATGATCTTGTTGGGGACACCAAAATGAGCAACCAATCCTTTGAGGAACTTGATGGCTGACTGTGCCGTCACCTTCCTCACTGACTCTACCTCAGGCCACTTTGTAAACTTGTTGATTGCAACGTACAAGAATTCAATGCCCCCGGTAGCACGGGGGAAGGGGCCAACAATGTCGAGCCCCCAGACTGAGAAAGGCCAGGAGAGAGGGATGGTTTGGAGGGCTTGAGCTGGCTGGTGGATGTCCTTGGAGTGGAACTGGCATGCTTCGCACCAGATGACCACCGCCAAGGCGTCTCGAAGGGTTGTCGGCCAGTAGAATCCTTGACGGAACGCCTTGCCGACAAGTGCGCGCGACCCAATATGAGAGCCACATCCCTTCATGCATCTCTTCCAACAACCTCTGTCCATCTTCCTGGCAGATACACTTCAATTTCACCCGATTTGGTCTTCTCTTGTACAAAATGTTGTCAACAAACTTGTACATCCTTGATTGATGGGCTACTCTTTCTACATCCTCTTGTTCATCGGGAAGATCTCCTGTTTGAAGGTACTAGACAATTGGCTGTGCACATGCTGAAGTTTGTGGCTCGATGACAAGGACTAAAGGCGCTTCTTCCTCTGCGGGAGCGCTTGCTTCGACGGCAAGGTTCTGGCTTGCCAAACGCTGCGTCTCACCGGCCAAAGGTATCTTGTTGGTGGTATATTCTTTCTTGGCGGCTGTTGACAGCTCTGCCGGAAAGTAACCACCAACATCTTGCTTTCTCTTCTTTGCCAGTCTTGATGGTGTAACGGATGGCTGAGTCAGATGGAGCACAAAAGTTCCTGGTTCCACAGGCATCTTTTTGGCGGCAAGCTTTGACAAGTCGTCGGCAATCCAATTCCGGGCACGGGGAACGTGCTCCGCTTGCGGACCGTCAAAGTGCTCTTCCAACTTCCTCACCTCATCAACATATGCCTCCATCAAAGGGCTCTGGTAATCCTTGTTGACCTGCCTCATCACCAGCTGCGAGTCACCTCTGATAATCAACTTTTGAATACCAAGGTTGATTGCAATGCGTAGGCCGGCAAGCAATCCTTCGTACTCAGCAGGGTTTTTGGTGGCCTGCTCCCTGGGAAAGTGCATCTGAAGCACGTACTTGAGGTGCTCTCCAGTGGGTGCTATCACTACAAAAAAAAGACACATCCGTGACATTATGGCCCGAACAAAAACTTTTTCTGTCATGGTTGTGACACTTCTATGACAATAATTGTGACAAAAACACGTATCATCATAGATGTGGTGGGCTCCTACTTCTATGACAAAAAATTATGACAGAAAATGGGCTTTTCATCCTGGGCGGGCCAGAGACGCACCCGCATGACATTCATTGGGCCGTCCATGACGTAAAAAATCGTGGTAGAAGTGAGGGCGAGGAAATTTTCAGGGAGTTCCCGGTTACGGTGGGTGGTCGGGGCCGACCGATGCAGTGTGGTTTGCGCGTTTCTCTCGTACACGCGCGCGTGTACGAGGCGTTTGCTTACTAAACCCGAGCGATCGATCGATCCCTCTCGCACTACTACACGTACGGAAGCCAAGCGATCGATCCCACTGCGTACTGAAGCCGAGTGATCCCTTCACTGCTAACTGAACCCGAGCAATCCCTTCGCTGCTAACTGAACCCGATCGATCCTTCTCGCTGCTTACTGAATCCGATCGAGCCCCCGTGCGAGACGTAGCCAGCCGGTGTTGGGTTGCCTCTCGATGAACAGTGCTTGTTGCTGCCGCGCGTGCGATACACGTAGACACAAGTCGAGACGCATCGATCGAGCCAGTTGGTTGGCTGTGGATGAACAGTTCCCGTTGCTACTGCCTGCTCGTACGCCCTACCCCAGCCGGCGGGGGTTGGATGAATAGGACCCCAGCCATGTAGGCGCTTGGCGCTGGATGAACAGGACCCCGAGGAGGCTGTGCCGCGGTACGCCATACCCCACCCGGTTGGGGGTGGATGAACAGGACCCCGTGGAGGCTGGATGAACAGTAGCCGGTGGAGGCTAGAGGAAGTCAACGGTGGATGAATAGTAGCTGGTGGAGGCTGGAGGGAGGTTGACCGTGGATGAACAGTAGCCCGTGGAGTCCCATTTTGCGGTACGCCACACCCCTCCCGATGAACAGGACCCTCATTTCGACCATAGGCAATTTTGGAGAAGTCCGTTTCCTCCGTTTTGCGGTACGCCAGAGCCCTCCCGATCAACAGGACCCCATTTCGACCATAGGCGCTCGAACAGAAGTCCGTTCCTCCATTTTACGGTATGCCAGACCCCCAGCCGATGAACAGGACCCTGTTTCAACCGTAGGTGCTCGAACAGAAGGCCGTTTCCTCTGTTTTGCGGTACGCCAGACCCCGAGTCAATGAACAGGACCCCGTTACGGCTGTTCCGTCCAAGCCGGTTGGCTCCCAATGAACAGGACGTGTTACGACCCAATCGCTTGGCTCCCGATGAACACGGCGATGTTTCCTCCGTTCCGACCCAGCCGGTTGGCTGACGTGAACAGTAGGCCGTTGCTGCCGTCCGTTGCCTCTCTCCATGTACACGGGCCCTGGCCGTACGTATGCGCGAGTACGCGTTCAAGACCCCGCCCGTATGTACGTACGTGCCCATATTTTTTGCCGTGTGGCTGTACGTACGTGTACACGATTTAGACGGGACTGCCTGAACTGCTACGTCGGGGGCTCTACTACGACACGTGCCGCTCCTTACACGCCAACGGTTCATCATTACAGAGACACTGATCGACCAGTATGTACGTACACATTCGCAACCAGATAGACAATGCTACTTAGGCTTCGACCGGGTGGGTCCCAGCTATCAGGGAGGATAAGGAGGCGCTTCCTTGCGTGCGAAGATATAGCTGCTGGGTCCCAGCTGTCAGGGGGGAGGAATCATTTTTTTTGCACGTAATAAGGAGGCACTTCCTTGCGTGCGAAGATGTAGCTGGTGGGTCCAGCTGTCAGCCTCACCGCATACATTCCTCTTCCGATGGTTGTTGTTCATTGACCACACCGCGCCGAGAGCGCCAAGGCGGTGGACGACGGCGGGTCCTAGGAAGGGAACTACGCGGAGCCGGGGAAGACGCGGCAGTGGATGCCCACGCGGAGGGGAGTACGAGGGTTGACTGGTTCGGCTGCGGTGTAAGGCTGCCGTCGCTGGAGAATAACAAGGGATGTGGGTGAGTAGAGGGAAGGCCTGGCCAACCGTGGGAGTAGGATGGGGCGGTGAGGCCTGCATGGTAGCACAGCCGGCCACGGGAGGCAAGAACAGGCGGTCCCGCCGCCGCTGGTTTGGGCGGCTGGAGCAAGAAGATCAGAGATTGCAGAAGTAGCACGGCCGTTGGATGTTAATCCAACGGTCACTGCTGCTAGAATCGTTTGTTGACTAAGTTGACAAAGCCCTGCATACGTGTCAACTTTGTAGGCCCACAAGTCAGCCGCCAAATCTGGTGGGTCCCCGTTGTCATGGGGAGAAACATTTTTTTCCGCGTAATAATGAGGCACTTCCTTCCGTGTGAAGCTATAGCTGGTGGGTCCCAGCGGTCATGGGGACGATTCATTTTTTTCGCGTAATAACAAGGCACTTGCTTGCGTGCGGCCATGGACCATGTGGGTCCCTACTGTCAGCCTCTCCACGTACATCCCTCTTCCGATGGCTGTCGTTTGTTGACCACGTTGACCACGCCGCACAGAGAGCACCAACGTGGTGGACGACGGCGAGGCCCAGGAAGGGAACAACCCAGAGCCGGCGAAGCCACAGCAGTCGATGCCCACGCTGAGGGGTGTGCGAGGGTTGACTGGTTCGGCTGCGGTGTGAGGCATGTGTCACCGGAGAATAACAGGAGGTGTGGGTGAGTAGAGGGATGGCCTGGCCAGCGGTGGTAGTAGGAGGGGGCGGTGACGCCTGCGTGGCAGCACAGCCGGCCATGGGAGACGGGAGCAAGCGGTCCCGCCGGCGCTGGTTTGGGCGGCTGGAGCAAGAAGATCAGAGATTGAAGAAGCAGCACAACCGTTGGATGTTATCCAACGGTCACTGCCGCTAGACTCGTTTGTTGACTAAGTTCACAAAGCCCTGGGTACGTGTCAACATAGTAGGCCCACAAGTCAGCCTCCAAATATGTGGCAAACAGCATACAACCCATTTGCCAAAAAAATTAATAATTTACAGCCCATTTGCTAATTCTTAAGGATTTTTTTTGAAGCCCATGTTCTTTTTGTTAGCATTGCAACCTATATTCTGGCCACGGTTAAAAAATTCAATGAATTTTTAAATATGTCGGTGAGGTCCGAACTATTTTTAATCCTGAAATTTTGAGTCAGATTCAAACTAATTTGAAAAATAAAATTCTATTTATTTAAAATCCTACGAAATTTTCACCGAAAAAAATCAATGAAATTTAAAATATCGAAATCCTAAAAAAAGTAATTTGAAACTAATTACCGGTTTGTTGTATTGTTTTTAAAATTTACAGCCCATTTCTTACTACTTATAGTCCATTTTCTGGGCAAGCCCCGAATACATCCCTCCTCGTCTTGAAAGATTTGCAGCCCAGCAGGGCTGAGGAAAGCAAGTAAGCCTTGGTTGGGTATTTTGCAAAAAACAATAGAACTGGGCTAGCCATTTTCAGAAAGAGAAAAAAACAACTGGCCTGGTCATGTGGTAAACAGAAAATAAAAGCCTGGGCTAGACGGGCTACAGCCCCCGCACAGCCCAGTTGATGCCCTGCTCCATCTCAAAAACAAAAAAACAACTGCGCGAGCTGCTGGGTCCCTGGTGTCAACCGCTCGTTGGGCAATTCTCTCGCTTATTGACTGCGCTGACAATGGCGTGGAACCCAGATGTCAAACCCTTAGGAGGAAGCATTTTTTGGCTTGTAATAAGGAGGCACTTGCTTGCATACTGCAATGACCCTCGTGGGTCCCTACTGTCATCCTCTCCACGTACAGTCATCTCCTGATTCCTCTCGGTTGTTGACCATGTTGACAATGCCAGACGGCGGTGCCGCGGCAAGCGAACCAAGGCGGAGGATGATGGCGAGGCCTCGGAAGGGAACGAACAGGAGACGTCGAAGATGCGGCAGTGTAGTCACAGACTCGCAGGTAGAGGGGAGTATGAGGGTTGACTGGTTCAGGTGCGGGTGCGGGTTGGGGCTGACGTCGTCGGAGAATAATAGTACGTGTGGGGGAGTGGAGGGATGGACTGGCTAACGTTTGAGTGTATGCTGGGGTGGCAATGCGTGGGCGGAGGCGCGGCCAGCCGTGGGAGGCGGGAGCAGGCAGTAGCAGGCGGGACCGATGGTGTGGTTTTGTTTGGACGTCTAGAGGAAGAAGAAAAGAGATAGAAGAAACACGACATATGTTGGATGTCAATCCAACGGCTGTCAGGCAGAATCGTTTGTTGACTAAGTCGACACCACCTTGGATAGGCTTTTTCCTTGTGGGTCCCAAATGTCAGAATCCAAATCTGTCACGGTGATGCAGCCTTTCTTATTATGAATTACATCCCATTTGGTGTGCTAGCTCAAAATAAGTTTGTGGCTGCTGGCGGGCGCTAAGCACTTGGGTTCTGTAATGCACAATGAGCTCAAGGAGCCGGCGAGAGTGATGTTATTTCCCTTGCTTGGGATTGGTTACAGTGTTTCTCTCTTAATTAAATAAATGACAAGCCATTTGCCTTGTTTCAAAGAAAATATGACAGCCACAGCCGAGTTGAAAAGGGCAACGACATCTAACTCCAGCTTGCAAACTATAAAAAAGCATGAGGGTTAATTGTTCATCAGGTTTAGACTAAACCCAGATTGAAAAAGGGCAAGAACAACTAACTGCAGCAGTGTTTTCAGCAGTCACAATCAAATGGGTCGGTCTGATCCATAAAATGAACATCCCGGGTCGTAAAATTTAATGGAATATGACCACAAGATGATGTAAAAAGAAGGCTGGCATGTTCAGAAGCCCATTTGTCCACCTGAAACTCCTTTTTTTGCTCTTCGACATATCCATCCGTCAAAACTTCATTGTAAATAAATTTAAGCCTGATGGACAATAGTGCCCTCACATTCAACAAGAAGAATGTGACAAATCTAGTGTTTGCATGGGTGGCTACATATCCTTCCAGCGTTATTGTCTTCAAACGAATGTCATGAGAACTGAGAAAATCCCGGTGCTTACGATGCCACCGATTGGTTATACCTTTTGTACCCCGTCCTGCTACCTAAATAGACATGAAGATTGAAAACAGTTAAGGTCTAAAAAAAGAGTATGTCGAAACAGAAACAACTGAACGGTTAATTCTTGTACACTATATATGGGCTTCCAATGTGCGTGAAATCATCACCTTTATATACAACTTCTCCAGACAT
The DNA here is from genome assembly GCA_039707655.1 of Elymus sibiricus. NCBI lineage: Eukaryota > Viridiplantae > Streptophyta > Magnoliopsida > Poales > Poaceae > Elymus > Elymus sibiricus. The sequence continues at coordinate 163,859,316 of CM077670.1, forward strand.
GGAAAGCATCGCAACAAGCCAATAATCTTGTTTAAATCAAAAGTATTAATACTGATATATAAGATCTTGACAGAATCCAGCACCACTGATAGACTATCCATGGACAAACTCTTCATTGAGCATAGAACATAATATTAGTACAAAAAGTGTACTCCAAGATGATATAAAACTTATGCACACATATGAAAAATGCAGCTTATGATTACAAAAGTGTAGATGATACTCCCACTGTCCCATAATATAAGAACATTTTTGAAGCTAAAATAGTTTGAAAAACGTTCTTATATTATGGGACGGTGGGAGTAATATAGAGTCCCTGGATAACTGTGGAGCCAAACACCATCTTGAAATGATCACAGAGATCATGAATTACACCCAAGGTCTCCAGTTTAGGCGCAGAGACGATAGTTATTTGCGAAGGTGAATAACAAGAATCAAGGATCAACCTTTCAAGTGAAGGGGCATCTTCAATGATGAGCTCCCCTGCGTCAAAAGAAATTCCAATTCTTACAAGGTTAGGCGATTTTATTCGGAGACAACCGATTTTAACTGTCAAAAGAAGCACTAAGCACTCCAGGGCAGGGCAACTGGATTGGATGATGCTGTACAGTGAGGCCTCCGATATACGAACCACCACAAGTGAATGTTTTTTGAGAAGTGGGAGTCGAAGCTTTTGCACAGGGCGAAGGTGGCGGTGTGGAGAGAGGAGGAAAACCGCGAGATGGACATCGGTGCTGAGGGCACAAGTACATGGCGTTTGGAATGTGGTATGTGATTTATGTGGGAATAGTACAACTCAAGCAGCTGGAGTTTTTTGAATTCAGGGGATTTCAGCCAGGTGTCCACCGTGCAGGGCATGCACAGGTAGCATGCCGGGATGCAGAGTCATTGAATGGAGCCCTGGTGGGAGGAGATAATGGATCCGGGCTGTTGAAAATCATTGAAATGAGATAGGCCATGACAATCGAGAATAAGAGGCGCGGCGCGCCATAGAGGGCACCACCGAGATGCGAGTACTTGGGTGCGGCAGCAATCCTTGGTGGGGATAAGCGAGATGGTCTCCCCAAGGATGGCGTCCGGGAGATCGCTGATGCGGTCCGCCCGAGATTCTTCGGGTTCCTCACCGCTTCTCCCCATGCTGCCGGGTGCGGGAACTACAACCGGCGTCGCCGTTGGCGGGAGCCTCATCTTCTTAACGATGGGGCCAGCCGACTCCATTTTCCTTGTGGGCGCCGCGTCGAGCTCACGGGTTTGAGCAGAGTAGCGAAAGACGAGCCTAGTTAAGGGGGGCTGGAGTTTTCTGTAGGAGTGAGGAAGAAGGTGAGCAGGGGTTTTCTATAGGAGTGAGGTGAGGAAGAAGGGGAGCGGGGGTTTTCTGTAGGAGCGAGCTGCAGTGAACAGTGAAGTGGGAGCGAGGAGAAAGAAGGGGTTTTTTGGGAGTGCCCCTCTTCAAGTAATGTGGGCTTTTCCTACAAAAATATGGGCTTTAAGACGGATCGGCTCTTGTACTGGTCGGTCTTAACACTAGAGACAGCCCCTTAGAGACACTCTCCAGCTCTCCAGCTTATGGCCCATTCGCAAAAAAAAGGACGCACTCCAGCTTATGGCTCCTGCAGTCCAACTCGGTAACCTTTTTCAACTTGAAAAAAACTTATGGCTCCTCCTCGGGCCCGCTTGGCATCCACCAAATTAGAGGGTGCGGTAATGCATGCAGACACTCACACTGGTCGAAGCGCAACACAAATGAGGCATCAAATAACAGGCCCACAATGTAGATTCTAAATGTTCACACGCTAGTCAACATTCACATTAAACTAGGCTTCACAAGATACAGTATGCATACTAGCTAACATTCACAAGCACATATATAAGTTCAGCATGTTTAGGCATCTCAATGATTCACCAGACTATAACCAAGACAAAGCTGTGAGAAGGTGTAGAAATCACGAAAAAACGATCGATGCTTCTCTGAGCAAAGGGCGTCCCTACGCATTAATTTCCTGGGCATGCTTCTTTCTTCTCAATGTTGAGTGCACTTTGAGCATGTTGGCAACTCTACAGCTAGCTCACTAGCTCATCTTGGAATTGACGCTGACACATTGCAGCAAACAGAGGAGGCAATAGAGATCACTCAACATCAGACCAGTTTGTGCAGTTCCATTGAAATCATCTTCATTGTCCTGAATGTGAACATATAGGAAACAATAACTGTACTTAAATGGTGTTGCAAAACAGTAGCACATATCAATAGCTCGGCATGACAAAACACGGTCATCTGGACGAAGGGGTACTGACCTGCGTGAGGAAGATTATCCATAATTTTATAAGTGGTTAGTTGATTTCCACCTTGGGGTCTCATCTCATGCCATGGAGGAAATTCGATCCAATCGATCAGTGCAATTCCTTCCGTCTGGCTGTAGAAAATTTGTCCGACTCACCCCAATATCTTTTTTGTGCAGTTCCACTAAAATTATGCACCGCTGTTTGCACAACCCCTACTCGCCGGCCAGGCCATCTATGACTCGGTCTCTCTTATCTTGCGTTGACAGGGCGGCTACAGTGCTTGTTCGCTCCTCCACACATTATAGGCGCGTTCCACACTGCGATCAGCAAGTCAACGTACGAATAAGCTTATTTCATCTTGCGTTGGTCATTCTACCTAGTTACGAATGTAGGAATACCTCGAGCACCGTGAGGTTAGCTGACAGCAGGTAGATGCAGCCATCTAATTTTGTGCGGTTCTACTAAAATTGTGGTTTGTGCTTCTGTTTGCACAAATAGAAACCACATGGAGAGAGACAACCCTGTTTGCAGAAATATGTGATAGGGTTATTTAAGCAGTGTCATTTTTTGCTGTGGCATATGATTAACAGCAGCATCTCATATGTTATCAATGGCATTACATTGACAGTATGAAAAAGTGCCATTAACTAAGAAGTGCCATCACATCAGATCAACACGGGCACTAGATTAACGGGGCTTAGATTAACATGCACAACAATTGCATTATAACTCTGTGATGACAGCACATGATCAGTAGCTACGTGCACGGTTAATAGGAACGATCATTCTAACAAAGGGTGATACGGAAAGGAGAAATACATCATCGTGTCAACCAAATGTGCAATTAAATTTCTGCAGTTTCACTGAGATGAACCTATGTTACCGGCGTGAGATCTAAGTGTAACACCCCAAAGCACTCTTCATGGGAAATAAAGCAAGACAGAAGCATTTCATAAAACGGTGGTGGCATTGCTTCAGTTTATCAATGGCAATAGATTGACAGCAGGATTACTTAAGAGTGACATCACATTAACAGTGGCATTGTTTCATTTTACCAGATATTAGATTAACAGCTGCAGTAAGGGCATAGGGATAGGTGAGGCACAAGCATGTTTTACCTCCACCGAGGCATAAAGTGGTGAGGCAGAGGTGGTTGCCGAGAGTGGCAAACATGCAAGCTGAATGTCTGGATTTGTGCCATTTTTGTTCTCGTGATCTCGTCAGTGACCTTTTGCTGCGTGACCATAGGAAATCTAGCCGTGCTCATTCTCAGTTGCGTTGTCCACCCAGCACCCCCTCACTTTCTTTCCTTTTTCGACCAAGAGACCAGTCAGGCCAGAATCTTAATACTAGTACTTCCCCCACCCTTCGCCCCCACCCTACTTTATTGCCCTTTTCAACAAAGAGATCGGTTCGTTAACTAGTCCTTGCTACCCCGCCCACCACAAAAAAAATCCACATTCAACGAGGCCATCTATTTATATTCATGCATTACCTTTTTTCCACTAATAGTAAAAATTTAGGTGGTGTTCGAGTGTTCGACAAGCCGACACGGCTATCTAGATACATGGTGAGCTTTGGACTGAGGAATATCCACATGCAGGATGCAGCGATATGGGGAGCAAACCAAACTTGATGGGAAAAAGGATGCAGTGACGTGGGGAGCAGGCCCATTAGAAGAAGGCCGGTTCAGAAGGTATACCTCCGGTCGGCGGGATGTGGCGAGGCAGGCGGCGGGATCTGCCAACACGATGGCAGCGAGCAAGGGTGCGGAGGACCACCCACGCTGGCGCTAGGTCAGAGAAGACGGTGCACGTCGGCTTTCTCCCTCGCCAACGACGACCGCGCCAACGCTTCACCTCGTACCCTACCCAGCGAAAGGGATCCGGCCGGATCTATGACCACCGGTGAGAAGAGAGAGAAACAGAGAGAGTGGACACCACCGTCTTGTTTAGATCTGGAGAGGGTGAGAGAATGAGAAGAAGAGAGCAACCCTCGCAAGCAAGTCCCGAAGCTCCAGCCTAAATATATAGTGGAGTAATTCTTTTCCTCTCTGTAGCAATCATTTTAAATTGAATACGCGCCACCGCAAAAGTGCACTCAATCAATAACCGCGCCACCGTGTTTAGGTCGCACTTTGTATGGCTGACATGTGGTCCCAGACCCTACATTAAGTGGACAACAAGCTGGGTCAAATTATCATAGCTGCCTCTTCATGTGCAAATGCGCTCCACCGTGTACACGCGCGTGTGCGTGAGGGAATGATCGAGTGCGTGCGTGCGCTTCTTCTCTTCGTGTGTGTGCGTCTGTGTGTCTCTCTCTCAGAGACAGCGCGACACTAACCTAAACAGAGATGGTGTGTACAAAAAGTCGTGAGCCTGTGTGTGTGTGTGTGTGCGCGCGTGTGCATGAGAGCAGACACGGATGCGGGAGGACGCCATACAACTGTAGCCGCATACATTTTGACAATAGTTCGAACCAACAAGACGAAATTCATGCAAACACGGCCAGATTTCATATAAACATGACAGAATTTCATATGAACATGACGGATATCATTACATTTACATCAACTAAGCGGTGCTAGTCCGGCTGTAGAGGTATAATTAATACCTAATCTAAATGGTCGCCGGCGGCTCCTTTTGTCTTCCTCATGTCCGGCAGCCCGATCACCGGACTGCCGGGAGCCCCGGAGGTATATGCTTCAGCACAAAGGGTGGCTCGCTTCCCCACTGCTCATTGGAGTGGAACCCCCGGCTAATGCTTCAGCCGGAGGGGAAGGGGGCGCCTCCGCTTTCGTGGAGCCCATGCGGGGTTGACGATGGTCTATGCTGAAGAAGAACCATGCAAGACACCGGCTGTGTATGCCGGCATCGCCTCGGTGGTGGCCTTCATGGGATACAAGCGGTGGCGGCCTCCCATGTTCTACTTCTCGTCGATGATGGCGGCAGGCGCGGATGTGCTGGCCACCACCTCATCGACATCCGCACAGCTGGCTTCTTTCTCTGCCTGCATGGCGCGGCTACGCGCACGTCGACGGCGGATGGCGTGGTCGCAGGCACTGCAGGCGCCGTGCGGGCGTGGAGCAACTCGCCAGTCCTCCTCGGGCTGGCCTGGAGCATCGAGTTACTAAACAATGCGCTGGCTGGGGGTGGCAACTGGCTCCGTCGGGCTAGGCGAGGGAGGTGGAGCAGCGAGCTGCCTCGCTCGTAATCGCCGGGCTAGGCGGGCCACCCAGCCGGCTTTTATGCCGAAGAACTGCTCTTCCTGCTCGTCGGATGCCATCGAAAGAGTGGAGAAAATGGTGGAAGGAGGAGCTTGGCCGGCGTTGCATTTAATGCCGGCTCGCTCCTGAATGGACGTGTGGATGTACTAGGTTTCTTGGCTTCCACGCTGGTTTAATGGAGGCGTTTGAATGCGGCGAGGAGGCGCGTTCAGCCGGGCGTGCAACGGGCGGCGCCCTCGGCTGGCGCGCCCTTCAATGGCGGACACGACCTCTCATTCTCACTGCATCCGCCCTGAGCCGCCTTCAATGTGGAGCAGCGCGCTCTACAGCGGCGTGAATGCGGGCGGCTGGCGCCGGGCGGGAAGCGCGCGCGAGAGGGGGAGGGGTTTTCGGTGGGCCAGGGCGGTCAGAACCTCAGAAGCGGGCTTGGGATCGGTCTGGACTCCTGATTTATGCCGCCTCAGCTAGGATGAATCTCCATCGTGTGGAACCACAGTAGAAAGCTGTGACCATGGTTCCCATTGCCGTCCGCTATGGATCGTGCCTTCTATGAAGAACGCCTAGGACTGGAACCAGGTGGTGTACATGGAGTCCATCGATAACGTTTAAGTGGAGTAGTCGTGCACAAAATTATGGGAGCGCTGTTAATCTATGTAGAGTAGTGCACAAATTTTAATACAGGAATGGGGTATGGACTTGTGTGGCATGTTGGCATATGTCCCTTAGAACTTACTAGTAAATGTGTACGTGCTACTTGTGTGGCTGTTGCACGGGCTCCGACACGCTTTGTGAGATTACTAAAAGGTGGCGCACCTTTGGCTATAACTCACCTTGCGCTTGGCTCTTCGCCTCTTCCGGAAGTCGAACAATGATGATGGTACTACTACTAGTAGTACTACTGTAGTACGAGTACGAGTAGTAGGAGTATATAGTTCTGGCAATCTGACACCGAATGAACTGCTGCACGGCCACCGCGTAGTAAGCAAAAGCTTCTCCTCATCCCGTGAGCCACCGAGCGTGCGTGGGCGAGGTAGAGGGCGTAGTAAGCAAGCTTCTCCTTGTTCTGCGAGTTGACGGGACACATCAAAGTAGTACTCCCTGCGGTCCTTTTTATAGTCCGCATATAAGTTTTGTCCGAAGTTCTGTACTAGTAGTCTCAAAAAAGGGCCGATCATGTCCATGGCTACCATCCCGTGCTCCGTCACTGTAGGTGCACGATTCACGTGCCATTGAAGAAGAAGAAATGCATACGTGCCATTGAAGAAAAAAACTTTATTTACAAATAATGCGCCACCGCATCATGGTCGAACTTTGATTCGTTCACACGTGGTTCCCGCCCCTCCACTTAAGTGAACAACTACTACACGCGTCAAATTATCACGTGAGCTGTCTCTTCGTACAGAAATGAGCTCCACCGTGTACCCGCGCGTGTGTGTTAGGGAAAGAGGCAAAGAGTACGTGCATCAATGCGTGCACTTCTTCTCTTCGTGCACGTACTCCTTTTTTTTGCGGGTGATTCATGCACATACTCCACCTACGTTGGTGAACGTTGGTGAGTCTCACTTACACTACTTATCTCCATATTCTTGCATGACACGTGGACCTGGATGCTGGATGTCCCACGTGTCGGCAAAAGGAAGAAGAACGATTTCCAACGATCGAGAAGGAGCCAGGAACTGCGCGGTGGAGTACTAGACCGGAGGAGTCCGAAACACGGCAGCCCAGTGTAGTTACATCATACATGGCCCACCTCATGCTATCACCATATTCTCGGCCTCCGTGCGACACCTAGCTCCACCAGCCTGTATCGCTTCTAGCTCCTCTTCTCTCTCAAAGTGTGGCGGGTTGGCGATTTTGCTATCAATTGAGGTCGGTTTGCTCCCACTCCCTCCCACATGTTAGTGATATGCCAAGAGCATTCTAAAAAAATGATATGCCAAGAGGAACCGCTTTGACCGACGGACCAAACGCGACAGGCGTGCTGTGAGTGAGTCCAGTTTCTCGTTTTGAACTTGTTTGGTGTAGTAGTAACACTTAGTTTTGCACCTTCATAGATTGATGCAAATCCCCGCTAAAAAGGTGCTTCGCTTTCTACTAATCCCGTCAACCGTCCTGCTACAGTATATCACTCACAACTGGTTTATAGAGCTTAATATCCAAAATTTTGTATTACTATACCATTTTGTCAGTCTAAATTTTACGGGTCACAATCACATGTTTAGATTTCAAAGCGCATTAAATTGTTGCGTGCAAGGATTAACAGAAAACTAACCAATGCATGTAAATGTTATTGGTCATTGTACTCCTCATGCATGCATGCGTTGATACGTAGGACTACTACTCCAAACGCTCACCGTCTAGTAGTTCATTGGTTGGTTTCAATTTTTTAATTGAGCCACATAAACCCATATTGATGCTATGCTGCTACCGTCCAATATTCACGTGTGGTGGTTTCTAGAATAGAAAGGAGGTACTTACTGTGAGAAAGGTGAAATGATGGTTGCTTCATCTGAGCAACTTACTGTGGGAATATTGGAGTACGAGCAGATTCAACGAATAGTGAAATGATGATTGCTTCATCCGAGCAACTTACTATGGCAAAGGTGGGGCCCTGTGATTTGACTGCTCAATAGTCATTATTACTGCTGCGCAATGACCGGGGTGAACCCCTCTGCAGTTGTTCACTCAATATTGGTGCATGGCACGTGAACCAGGATGCTGGATGTCCCACATGTCGGCGAAAGGAAGTTCAATGGTTTTTGGCATTGCTATCAAGCTTTCAGGATTTGTTTATATGTCACATAATTTTCTAGCAGAATAAATTATACTGTAATGCTATGAAGCTTCAACTTTGGTTACTTGTGTCCACTTGCCTCCAAGGTTGTCTTGTTACAACATTCCATCAAATACAAAAAAAACTAACATGCATGCTAATGCATCACAATGATTCGCAGATCAGCCCTAGTATTTACATCACAACTGAAGAAAAAGTTGTGAGAAGGTCTACAAATAAAAATAAATAAAAATTGATCGATGCTGTCCGTAGGCATGGTTCCATTTCCTGGCCACGGTGTTCATTGGTCGGCAGCTAGTTTCACGCAGCTCTGTCGAACTTAACAAGACATGTTAGCCAAGAAAGAAGTCTATGGAGGACGTGGACCATCCGATCATTTTGTGCAGTTCCACTAAAATCGAGCTGAGCATCCCTGTTTGCAAAGATACGAATAAGTGTTTTTACAATAATAGTGGCACTAGGTGATGAAACATACACACATAAATAGAAGCCGATCACCTTTGCAATCTCTCATAAAACTAACTACTTGTTGGAGAAGATTAGGCTCGGAGTTGGTTGAGGAGGATAGCACAACCAATCTCCCTTTTTGCAGTCCCACTGAAATGTAGAAATGTGATTTGTGCACGTACCATTGAGTGATTTGTGCACAAAACACTCTTAAGAAAAAAGTGATTTGTGCAGTTCACCAAAAGGTCGCAATAGCAACGAGGTGAAATGGATAGCCCTGTTTGTAAAAAGAGGTAGAAAGGAAACAATTACTGGTCAATAACAGTTGATGACACATACGCCGACAAAAAGAAGCATATTCATTGTCTTCAGGGGGAGATAGTAGCACAGTGGTTTCTCTCAAACGGTGTGAGGACGAGATTGCAAAATGGGAGGTATGCCGACCCAGCTACGTTTTAGGCAAAGAACTAGAGACGATCCACCTGCAGGATTTTCCACATGCAGTGACCTGGGAAGTTGGGCAGTGGAGCAAAGCCGGTTCTAGAGGAAGCAGTACCTGAGGGTTGTCGAGATGTAACTAGGAGGGCAGCGGCGGCCGGGATCTGCTGCGGCAGCGAGCAAGGGGCGAACGCCCTACGGCGCCGGAGCTTGGTCGGAGAGAACGGCGGGTACCGCAGATCGGGACGCGCCGGCTGTGAGTTTCCTGCCTCGACACCGGCGACCGGGGCAACGCTGCACATCCTCCCTTTCCACCAGTGGACGGGATCCGGCCGGATCAGTGACCAGCGGGGAGAGAGAGAGATTGGCCCCCGCCGTCTTGTGTGAGAAAGTGTGAAGAGACGAACCCCAGCAAGCAAGTATTGAGGCTCCTGCCTATATTTTATACTAGTATAGTAGAGGGGTGTTCTTTTTTCTCTCGATAACAATCGATTTATATTCTGTACGTGCCATTGAGGAATAAACTTTATTTAAAATTAATGCGCAAATGCGTCAAGTCGCACTTTGTTTCGTTCACGTGTGGTACACGACCCTCCATCAAGTGAACAACGGCTACACACGTCAAATTATCATGTGGGCTGCCTTTTCGTACAGAAATGAGCTCCACCGTGTACCCGCACGGGTGTGGTTGGGAACGAGACGTGAGTACGTGCGTCGTGCGTGCACCTCTTCTCTTCGTGCATGTGCCCCACCTACGTGGGTGTGTGTGAGAGAGATACAAACCTAGAGAGAGATGATGAGTGCGTTCATGAGTGTTTTTTGGGGGGGGGATTTCGTAAGTGTATTTGGTGTGCGTGAGAGATGGACAGGGAATATGAGTCGATGATATCTCAAAAAATAATTTAACATGTGCAATGTGTGTGAAATGGAGGCCTAGATATATCATATATAGAGGGGGTGATCCACGAGAAGAGAGGGGAGGGATCATCGGCGTGAGATATATATCGATAGAATCAAAGAGAGGGATGAAAGTGTATGGGTGCGAGATCGATAAAGAGAGCCAGCGAAATTGTGTGTGCGCACGTCAAAGATATAGGATGGCTGGCCTACTGGAACGTGAGAGGGGACAGGTGCAGTTTGTGTGTGGCAGGGAGACCTAACTGGAGTGTTCGACTATCGGTGTGTGGGGGTGGGAGGGGAGGCAGAGTCCTAACTAGAGGGGTAGATCGACTAGTATATGTGTGAAGAAGGAGACACCTAGCTATGTATCGAGGGAGCATCGATCGGCATCCATACATATGTGTAGGAGAGGAATAAGGTTGGGAGAGAGACAGAGCTAGAGTGCCAGAGGGGTGGTGGTGGAGTTGCTTCCCGGAGATGGTGGGAGAGGCCTACTAGACAAATGGAGGGTACGACTGCAATATCAATAAGAGAGGGGATGTGTGTCTGTGTGTGCGCGTGCGTGTGAGACACTACTGTAGGTGCGTGCGATAGACGGCAAACAGTTCACTCGGATGAACTGTTTCCGATGAGCAAAAACAACAGAAACGGTCGGCCAGATCAAGGTGTGTGTTATAGATGGCAAACAGTTCACTCGGATGAATTGTTTCCGATGAGCAAAAACAACAGAAACGGTCAGAGCATCTCCAACAGCCTTTGTATATTGGATTGCTATAAAAACATGTTATAGCAAGAGGAGAGAGAAGGTTTACAAAGCCAACATGTTTTTTTGCTTTGGTAGCCTTTGTATATCGGATTGCTATATTTGCACAAAACACACAATGACATGTGGGGACAGTTTGTCATCGACACATCACACATCTACTGGCACAACTCGTGTACACGTGTGGACATGCGTACGCGTACACAGAATCAGCACACACGCATACATGTACACACATGCGTACAAGTACACACACGCAGCACACACGCGTACACGTACACACGCATGTACACATACACGTACCCACGCGCGCATCACACACATACACGCATACATGACGCACATACGCAGCTCACACATATACGTACATATCACACACTGGACCACTAGTCATTGAGACAAAAATATGAAGGGGACCACTTTTACAAAGCCTTGCCACAATTTAGCAAGTGCCCTTTCGATAATCATCTTCTGAGCCCAGGTTCATCTGCACCCATGATACGTCCATTTTGCATCATGTTTTGCTACTGTTATTTATAGTGTTTTTAATCAATATAACACTTTGTGGAGCAATTCTAATGCCTTTTCTCTCTTAATATGCAAGATTTACACAAGGAGGGAGACTGCCGGCAGCTGGAATTCTGGACCTGAAAAAGCTATGTCAGAGATACCTATTCTGCACATCTCCAAATGAGCTGAAATTTCACGGAGATTTATTTTGGAATAAATAAAAAATACCAGAAGAAAGAAATACCAGAGGGGGCCACCCAGGAGCCCACGAGGCACCAGGGCGCGCCACACCCCCAGGCGCACCTTGGTGGCTCGTGGGGCCCTTGGCCAGCCTCTGGCCCCCATTTTCTAGTATATAAGTCCATTTGCCCTAGAAAAAAAATAGAGAAGACTTTCGGGATGGTGCGCTGCCGTCTCGAGGCGGAACTTGGGCAGGAGCACTTTTGCTCTCCGACGAAGAGATTCTGCCGGGGATACTTCCCTTCGGGAGGGGGAAATCGTCGCCATCGACATCACCAACGATCGTCTCATCGTGGGAGGACCAATCTTCATCAACATCTTCACCAGCACCATCTCATCTCAAACCCTAGTTCATCTCTTGTATTCAATCTTTGTCTCAAAACCTCAGATTGGTACCTGTGGGTTGCTAGTAGTGTTGATTACATCTTGTAGTTGATGCTAGTTGGTTTATTTGGTGGAAGATTATATGTTCAGATCCAATATGCTATTTAATACCCCTCTGATCTTGGACATGAAGATAATTTGTGAGTAGTTACTTTTGTTCTTGAGGACATGGGAGAAGTCTTGTCATAAGTAATCATGTGAATTTGGTATTCGTTCGATATTTTGACGATATGTATGTTGTTGATTCTCTTAGTGGTGTCATGTGAACGTCGACTACATGACACTTCACCATCTTTGGGCCTAAGGGAAGGCATTGTGGAGTAGTAATTAGATGATGGGTTGCTAGAGTGACAGAAGCTTAAACCCTAGTTTATGCCCTATTCCGTAAGGGGTTGATTTGGATCCATATGTTTAATGCTATGGTTAGAGTTATCTTAATTTTTCTTTCGTAGTTGCGGATGCTTGCGAGTGGGGGTAATCATAAGTGGGAAGCTTGTTCAAGTAAGAGCAGCACCCAAGCACCGGTCCACCCACATATCAAATTATCAAAGTAGCGAACGCGAATCAAACCAACATGATGAAAGTGACTAGATGAAATTCCCATGTGTCCTCGAGAAAGCTTTGCTTATTATAAGAGATCGTTCCCGCTTGTCCTTTGCTACAAAAAGGATTGGGCCACCTTGCTGCACTCTTTGTTACTATTGCTACTTGTGACTTGTTACAAATTATCTTGCTATCAAACTACTCGTTACCGATAATTTCAGTGTTTGCAGGAAATACCTTACTAAAAACCGCTTGTCATTTCCTTCTGCTCCTTGTTGGGTTTGACACTCTTACTTATCGAAAGGACTACGATTGATCCCCTATACTTGTGGGTCATCAAGACTCTTTTCTGGCGCCGTTGCCGAGGAGGGGTGAAGCACCTTTGGTGAGTGGAATTTGGTAAGGAAACATTTATTTTACGTGCTGAAATTTACTGTCACTTGTCACTATGGAAAGTAATCCTTTGAGGGGTTTGTTCGGGGTATCTTCACCTCGACCGAAAACACAAATAGTTGCTGCTCAACCTACTGCACCTACTGAAAATATTTCATATGAAATTCCTCCGGGTATGATAGAGAAACTGCTAGCTAATCCTTATGCAGGAGATGGAACGGTACATCCTGATATGCACTTGATCTATGAGGATGAAATTTGTGGATTGTTTAAGCTTGCAGGTTTATCCGGAGATGGAGTTAATAAGAAAGTATTCCCTTTATCTTTGGAGGGAAAGGCATTGACATGGCATAGGCTATGTGATGATACTGATACATGGGACTGGAACCGATTGAAACTGGAATTCCATCAGAAATTTTATCCTATGCATTTGGTTCATCGTGATCAGAATTATATACATAATTTTTGGCCTCGTGAAGGAGAGAGCATCGCTCAAGCTTGGGGGAGGCTTAAGTACATGATGTACACATGCCCCAATCATGAGCTCTCAAGAAAAATTATCTTACAGAATTTTTATGCTCGGCTTTCTCATGATATTCAAACCATGCTCGATTCTTCTTCGACTGGCTCCTTTATGAAGAAAACTATTGAATTCAGATGGGATCTTCTGGAAAGAATTAAACGCAACTCTAAAGATTGGGAACTCGACAAAGGTAAAGAGTCAGGTATAATACTTGAGTTCGATTGTGTTAAATCTTTTATGGCTACCGATGCTTTTCACAAGTTTAGCACTAAATATGGACTTGACTCTGAGATAGTAGCCTCCTTTTGTGAATCCTTTGCTACTCATGTTGATCTCCCTAAGGAGAAGTGGTTTAAATATCACCCACCTATTGAATTAAAAGAAGAACCCGTTAGTGTTAAACAAGAAACAATTGTTTACCATGCTGATCCAGTTGTGCCTACTGCTTATATTGAAAAACCACCTTTTCCTGTTAGGATTAAGGAACATGCTAAAGTTTCAACTGTGGTTAACAAAAGTAATATTAGAGCACCTAGACCTCCGAGCAAATTAAAGTTGAACCTAATGTTGCTATGGTTAAAGATCTCTTGGTCGATAATATAGATGGGCATGTTATTTACTTCTGTGATGAAGCAGCTAGAATTGCTAAACCAGATCCTAAAGATAAAAACTGACCTGTAGTAGGCATGCATGTTGTCTCTGTTAAAATAGGAGATCATTGTTATCATGGTTTATGTGCTTTGGGTGCTAGTGTGAGTGCTATTCCGTTCACCTTATATCAATAAATTATGAATGATATTGCACCTATTGAAATAGAGGACATTGATGTTACTATTAAGCTTGCAAACAGAGATACCATTACACCGCTTGGGATCGTTAGAGATGTTGAAGTCTTGTGTGGAAAAATAAAATACCCTACTGATTTTCTAGTCCTCGGTTCTCCACAAGATGATTTTTGTCCCATTATATTTGGTAGACCTTTCTTGAACACTGTTAATGCTAAGATTGATTGCGCTAAAGAAACTGTTAGTGTTGATTTTGGTGGTATGTCTCATGAGTTTAATTTCTCCAAGTTTCGTAGACAACATCATGATAAGGAATTGCCTAGTAAAGATGAAATTATTGGTCTTGCTTCTATTGTCGTACCTCCTACTGATCCGTTAGAACAATATTTGCTAGACCATGAAAATGATATGCATATGAATGAAAGAAATGAAATAGATAAGATGTTCTTTGATCAACCACCTATCCTTAAACACAATTTGCCTGTTGAAACTCTTGGAGGCCCTCCTCCACCTATGGGTGATCCTGTATTTGAATTGAAGCAGTTGCCTGATACATTGAAATATTCTTACCTTGATGAAAAGAAGATATATCCTGTTATTATCAGTGCTAACCTTTTAGAGCATGAAGAAAAGAGATTACTAAAAACTCTAAGGAAGCACCGAGCTGCTATTGGATATACTCTTGATGATCTTAAGGTCATTAGTCCCACTCTATGTCAACACAAAATTAATATGGAGCCTGATGCTAAACCAGTTGTCGACCACCAACGACGACTAAATCCTAAGATGAAAGAGGTGGTAAGAACTGAAATATTAAAGCTTCTGCAGGCAGGTATAATATATCCCATAGCTGATAGTAGATGGGTAAGTCTCGTTCATTGTGTCCCTAAGAAAGGAGGTATTACTATTGTTCCTAATGATAAAAATGAACTCATTCCACAAAGAATTGTAACTGGTTATAGGATGGCAATTGATTTTAGAAAATTAAACAAAGCCACTAGAAAAGATCATTACCCCTTCGTTTTATTGATCAAATGTTAGAAAGATTGTCTAAGCATACACACTTTTGTTTCCTAGATGGTTATTCTGGTTTTTCTCAAATACCCGTATCACAATCCGACCAAGAGAAAACCACCTTTACTTGTCCTTTTGGAACTTACGCTTATAGACGTATGCCTTTTGGTTTATGCAATGCACCTGCTACCTTTCAAAGATGTATGACTGCTATATTCTCTGACTTTTGTGAAAAGATTGTTGAGGTTTTCATGGATGATTTTTCCGTTTACGGAACTTCTTTTGATGATTGCTTGAGCAACCTTGATCGAGTTTTGCAGAGATGTGAATAAACTAATCTTGTCTTGAATTGGGAGAAATGCCACTTTATGGTGAATGAAGGCATTGTCTTGGGGCAAAAATTTTTTGAAAGAGGTATTGAAGTTGATAAAGCTAAGGTTGATGCTATTGAGAAAATGCCATGTCCTAAAGATATTAAAGGTATAAGAAGTTTCCTTGGTCATGCTGGTTTATATAGGAGATTTATTAAAGACTTCTCTAAAATTTCTAGGCCTCTTACCAATCTTTTGCAAAAAGATGTTCCATTTGTTTTTGATGATGATTGTCTAGAAGCCTTTGAAACACTTAAGAAAGTCTTAACCACCTGATTGGAACTGGCCTTTTGAAATTATGTGTGATGCTAGTGATTATGCTATCGGTGCTGTTCTAGGACAGGGAGTTGATAAGAAATTAAATGTTATCCACTATGCTAGTAAAACTCTAGACAGTGCCCAAAGAAATTATGCTACTACTGAGAAAGAATTTCTAGCAGTTGTGTTTGCATGTGATAAATTCAGATCTTACATAGTTGATTCTAAAGTAACTATTCACATTGATCATGCTGCTTTTAAATATCTTATGGAAAAGAAAGATGCTAAACCTAGACTCATTAGGTGGGTTCTATTGCTACAAGAATTTGACTTGCATATTATTGATAGAAAAGGAGCTGAGAATCCCGTAGCAGATAATTTGTCTAGAATTGAAAATGTTCTTGATGACCCACTTCCTATTAATGATGATTTTCCCGATGAACAATTAGCTATCATAAATTCTTCTCGTAATACTCCTTGGTATGCAGACTATGCTAATTATATTGTTGCTAAATTTATAGCACCTAGTTTCACATACCAACAAAAGTAAAAGTTCTTCTATGATTTAAGACATTACTTCTGGGATGACCCACATCTTTATAAAGTAGGAGTAGATGGTATTATTAGACGTTGTATACCTGAGCATGAACATGAACAAATCCTACAGAAGTGTCATTCCGAGGCTTACGGAGGACACCATGCGGGAGACAGAACTGCACATAAGGTATTACAATCTGGTTTTTATTGGCCAACTCTTTTCAAGGATGCTTGTAAGTTTGTCTTGTCTTGTGATGAATGTCAAAGAATTGGTAATGTTGGTAGACGTCAGGAAATGCCGATGAATTATTCACTTGCTATTGAACCATTTGATGTTTGGGGATTTGATTATATGGGACCTTTTCCTAAATCCAATGGGTATACACATATTTTAGTTGCTGTTGATTACGTTACTAAGTGGGTAGAAGCTATTCCAACTAGTAGTGCTAATCATAACACTTCTATTAAAATGCTTAAAGAAGTTATCTTCCCAAGGTTCGGAGTCCCTAGATATTTAATGACTGATGGTGGTTCACATTTTATTCATGGTGCATTCCGTAAATTGCTTGCTAAATATGATGTCAACCATAGAATTGCATCTCCCTATCACCCTCAATATAGTGGTCAAGTAGAATTGAGCAATAGAGAAATAAAATTAATTTTGCAAAAAACCGTCAATAGATCTAGAAAGAATTGGTCTAAGAAACTTGACAATGCATTATGGGCTTATAGATCTGCTTATAAAAACCCTATGGGTATGTCTCCTTATAAAATGGTTTATGGAAAAGCATGTCATTTACCTCTTGAATTAGAACATAAAGCATATTGGGCAATTAAAGAACTCAATTATGATTTAAAACTTGCCGGTGAAAAGAGGTTATTTGATATTAGCTCATTAGATGAATGGAGAACCCAAGCTTATGAAAATGCCAAATTGTTTAAAGAAAACGTTAAAAGATGGCATGATAGAATAATTCAAAAACGGGAATTTAAAGTGGGTGAGCAAGTTGTATTGTACAATTCTTGTTTGAGATTCTTTGCCGGAAAACTTCTCTCTAAATGGGAAGGACCGTATATCATCGAGGAAGTTTATCGCTCCAGAGCCATCAAAATAAACAACTCCGAAGGCACTAATCCGAGAGTGGTGAATGGGCAAAGAATTAAGCACTATATTTCAGGTACTCCCATTAATGTTGAAATTTATATTATTGAAACAATTACACCGGAGGAATACATAAGAGAGACCTTCCAGAACACTCCAGAACCCTGATAAGGAAGAGGTACGTGATACGGTAAGTAAACCGACTCCAAAAATTCCATAAAAGCACTTTCTATCAATTTTGGAATATTAGGAAAAATACAAAAATAATAAACAGCCGAGGGGACCCACCTAGTGCCCACGAGGCACCAGGGCGCGCCACCCCCCCTCAGGCGCGCCCTGGTGGCTCGTGGGCCCCTCGTGAGCCTTCCCGACTTCGTTTTCTTCTAGAATACTTGTTTTGCAAGATAAAAATTCTTTATATATCCTCCCAGATGTTTTGACCACCGTATCGCAGAAATCTCCTCTGTTCTTGTTTCGTGCTATTTGTCTGACAGATCTAGATCGCTATGGCTCCACCAAGCTCTTCCAAGGACAAGTTCTACGAGAAGGTCATCAACCCCTACCTACCGGAGGTGATGAAACACCCTCAAGCCTTTGAGATGCGTGAGGGGGTGCTTCACATCCGGGATGTTCATGGACCCAAGAAGACCGGGAGCGTGGAGTCCAGGCTCGATGCGGTGGAGCAGGAGATCTTCAAGTGCCAAGGGATGGTGGAACGTGGACTTAGCGCCAACCACTCCATGATCACGGAATTCACCCGTAATCACAAGGTCGATGGCCAATCAATCAGAGACATCATCTTCAAGCTCAATGAACGAATCGATTATATCCAAGGCCAAATCTATGATCTTCAAAACCAAAATTGTGAGTATGAGGCAAGATTCAAAGGTATGAGTTTAGCTACAAGTTTCAGGACCCCGGAGACTCGTTCATATTTTTATGATGGGGAACCTATGACATGGAAGACGAAGGACAAGCCCACCACTTCATCACCACCACCATCACCGAAGAAGGAAACTTGAGCACATGGGTATGGGCACTCCCCTTGGCTTGTGCCAAGCTTGGGGGAGGCGCCCCGGTATTGTATCACCATCACTTTTATCATCTTTACCTATTTTTAGTTTGATCCTTAGTTATTTCTTGATCTAGTTGAATAAAAGTTTAGTATGATCTATTTTCGAGTGATAGTTTCGTGATCTATCTATCTATGTAATTGAGTTGAGAGTTATACAATAAAGAGTAGTTTGAGTTTTTGCTTCTTTACTTTTATGTTTCAGTCCTAGCAATGAAAATAATGAAAAAGATCATATGCTAATCTTATGGAAAGTAATGACATTACATAAAGAAAAGTATAAGTGGTAAAATTTATTGGAAGTTAACAAGCATAGCATTAGTCAATGATGCAATTCATGAAAAAATTAATAGGGAAGAGAAGATTCACATGCAAATATACTATCTTGGACATCTCTTATGATTGTGAGCCCCCATTAAGTATTTTATGTCAAATTGTTGACGTTGGACAAGGAAGACAACGTAATGAATTATGTTTGCTTATATTCACATAGAAGTTATATTGTCATAGATCCTCCAACATATGGTGCTTGCCCAATATCTTTGCTTGCCAAAAATCCGCACCAAGTAGAGATACTACTTGTGCATCCAAAACCCTTAAACCTAGTTTCATGTCATGAGAGTCCACTATATCTACCTATGGATTGAATAAGATCATTCAAGTAAGTTGTCATCGGTGCAAAAAGCAATAAATATTGCCTCTAAATATGTCTGAACTTTTATTGTAAGGGAAAATAAGCTTTGTACGAACTTGTGATGGTAAAGAAATAAAAGCGACGGACTACATAATAAAGGTTGCTATCACAAGAGGCAATATAAAGTGACATTCCTTTGCATTAAGAGCTTGTGCATCCAACAACAAAAAGCGCATGACAACCTCTGCTTCCCTCTGCGAAGGGCCTATCCTTTACTTTTTTGTATTTACTTTTTATGCAAGAGTCAATAGTGTTCACCTCTACTTCCTTTTTATTTTTCTCTTTTGCAAGCATCATGTGGTGGGGAAAGATCTAGGCATATATATCTAGTTGGATATGAGTGATCATGAGTTATTATTGTTGACATCACCCTTGAGGGGAATAAGTTGGGAGGCGAAATCATAAGCCCCTATCTTTCTGTGTGTCTGGCTGAAACTTTTTGCTCCATATATATGTCGTGAGTGTTAGCAATCATAGAAGACTAAATGATGGTTGAGTATGTGGACTTGCTAAAAAGCTCCTACATGAGACCCTTCCTGAAAATATGATGAATTGCAATTGCATTGTTGACTGAGAACATAGTTTGTTAGTTTTCAAGAAAGTTTATGCCTTATACTTCATTGTTGTGATGAATTGTTACTTGCTCATGAGAAGTTTTATGATAATAAATATTGCTGTTGCAATAATGATCATGATGCTACTATGTTCGTATTTTGTTTTTATCGACACCTCTCTCTCTAAACATGTGGACATGATTATCGATATCGGCTTTCGCTTGAGGACAATCGAGCTCTAAACTTGGGGGAGTTGATACGTCCATTTTGCATCATGTTTTGCTACTTTGTGGAGCAATTCTAATGCCTTTTCTCTCTTAATATGCAAGATTTACACAAGGAGGGAGACTGCCGGCAGCTGGAATTCTGGACCTGAAAAAGCTATGTCAGAGATACCTATTCTGCACATCTCCAAATGAGCTGAAATTTCACGGAGATTTATTTTGGAATAAATAAAAAATACCGGAAGAAAGAAATACCAGAGTGGGCCACCCAGGAGCCCACGAGGCACCAGGGCGCGCCACACCCCCAGGCGCACCCTGGTGGCTCGTGGGGCCCTTGGCCAGCCTCTGGCCCCCATTTTCTAGTATATAAGTCCATTTGCCCTAGAAAAAAAATAGAGAAGACTTTCGGGATGGTGCGCTGCCGTCTCGAGGCGGAACTTGGGCAGGAGCACTTTTGCTCTCCGGCGGAGAGATTCTGCCGGGGATACTTCCCTTCGGGAGGGGGAAATCGTCGCCATCGACATCACCAACGATCGTCTCATCGTGGGAGGACCAATCTTCATCAACATCTTCACCAGCACCATCTCATCTCAAACCCTAGTTCATCTCTTGTATTCAATCTTTGTCTCAAAACCTCAGATTGGTACCTGTGGGTTGCTAGTAGTGTTGATTACATCTTGTAGTTGATGCTAGTTGGTTTATTTGGTGGAAGATTATATGTTCATATCCAATATGCTATTTAATACCCCTCTGATCTTGGACATGAAGATGATTTGTGAGTAGTTACTTTTGTTCTTGAGGACATGGGAGAAGTCTTGTCATAAGTAATCATGTGAATTTGGTATTCGTTCGATATTTTGATGATATGTATGTTGTTGATTCTCTTAGTGGTGTCATGTGAACATCGACTACATGACACTTCACTATCTTTGGGCCTAACGGAATGCATTGTGGAGTAGTAATTAGATGATGGGTTGCTAGAGTGACAGAAGCTTAAACCCTAGTTTATGCGCTATTTCGTAAGGGGCTGATTTGGATCCATATGTTTAATGCTATGGTTAGAGTTATCTTAATTCTTCTTTCGTAGTTGCGGATGCTTGCGAGAGGGGGTAATCATAAGTGGGAGGCTTGTTCAAGTAGGAACAACATCCAAGCACCGGTCCACCCACATATCAAATTATCAAACTAGCGAACGCGAATCAAACCAACATGAAGAAAGTGACTAGATGAAATTCCCATGTGTCCTCGAGAACGCTTTGCTTATTATAAGAGATCGTTCCGGCTTGTCCTTTGCTACAAAAAGGATTGGGCCACCTTGCTGCACTCTTTGTTACTATTTCTACTTGTCACTTGTTACAAATTATCTTGCTATCAAACTACTCGTTACCGATAATGTCAGTGCTTGCAGAAAATACCTTGCTGAAAACCGCTTGTCATTTCCTTCTGCTCCTCGTTGGGTTCGACACTCTTACTTATCGAAAGGACTACGATTGATCCCCTATACTTGTGGGTCATCAACCCGCGCTGATGAAAAAAAATCAAAACAAATACTAGAAAAATTCAAAAAATTCCAATTTTTTTGCATGGTCGATAATTTGATGCGTGAGGTCCGCTCCAATTGTCAAATCATTTGGACATCTGAGCAGCTCTCGGCAAAAAAGACAAATTTGGGGTCAGTTAAAAAGTTTACTGTTCATGCACTGTTCTGATGTGATTTTCCTTTTTTGCCGACAGTTCCTCGGATGTCCAAATGATTTGAAAATTGGAGCGGACCTCACGCATCAAATTTTCTACCATGCAAAAAAAATTGGAATTTTTTGAATTTTTTTGAATATTCTGTGAATTTTTTTCTCACCGGGAGCAGATGAGCCTGGGCACCGAATCCTTTGGGTTTGCAAATATACAGAGTGGGATGGCAGATTTAGCAAGCTTTGTAAAAAAATCGGTTCCCAGGCTCATCTGCACCCAGTCAGAAAAAAAATCACAAAAAAATCAAAAAAATTCCAAAAATTCCAATTTTTTTCCATGGTAGAAAATTTGATGCATGAGGTCCGCTCCAATTTTCAAATAATTTGGAAATTTTAGCAGCTCTCGGCAAAAAAGATAAATCTGATCAGAATAGTGCATGAACAGTAAACTTTTTTACAGACTCGAATTTGTCATTTTTGCCGAGAGCTGCTCAGATGTCCAAGTGCTTTGAAAATTGGAGCGAGGCTCACACATCAAATTATCTACCATGCAAAAAAATTGGAATTTTTTGAATTTTTCTAGTATTTGTTTTGATTTTTTTTCTTCAGCGCGGGTGCGGATGAGCCTGGGCTCAGAAGTGGATTATCGGGTGGGGGACCACTTATACAAAGGCTGTTGGAGGAGGTTATTTTTTAATATAAAGTTAGTCAAACTTTACAAAGCTTGACTTTGACCAAACTTTATATGCAAACTGAAAAGAAACGGAGGGAGTAAGTGAGTGCAAATATAGAAAGGCTGTTGGAGATGCTCTCAGCCAGATCAAGGAGTCTGTGATATACCGACACCGATAATCCTATACACACGGACCTGTTACGGGCGTTTTGCACGATCTTCAACTTACTAATCTTTCTCCCCCCCTGATTTTCAGCCGGGGTGGGCCCCAACCTCCCCTAATCTCCAATTCTATTGGTCCACTTTAGCTACCCTATAAAATCCTTAAGTAAATCTCCGTGCATCTAGCATTACTCATACGGGCACACAGTCTAATTAAAAGAATTGTGCGCGATGGAACAAGTCATGTGCTGACATCGCCGATTGCGGTGCACACGCCACGTACGCATCCGAGAACGCTTGCCCATGTAACACCATCCGAGAATCATGCCGCACTTCGAAATCGGAATCGTCAATACATTTTGAGCTTGTTTCCCGTCACATTCCAAATAACCACGCTATATTTCATTGCAAACCTGTTCACACCAATCAAAACCTAAACGTTTTCCCACTTAGCAGCTTATTACTAGGTTTTAAATACTACCTACTCGAAAATGTCTGCACAATCCACCTCTATTCCTCATCAACAAACAAACAAGTCTTTCTTCGTCATTCCTTGCGTCTGCCATGGCCCATAGGAGTTCTTCGTCGAGAATTGACCAGCGAGCGGCGAGCATGGAAGAGAAAGCAGTAGAGATGTCCCGCCTCGCCGCGAGGTCCCGCCGCGCCGCCGATGCAGCACAGAGGTCCCGCCGCGCCGCCAAAGAAGCACAGAGGTCCCGCGACACTGCCGAAGCAACACAGTGGTCCTGCAGCGCCGTGGAAGCCGCAAGGATGACTTGCCGCACCGCAGAATCAGCAGAGAGGTCTTGCCACGCTGCGGCGGCCTGGGAAGATCTCTTCCGGAAAGATGAGGGCTCTCGCAGGCGCATGCGCGCTGAGCTCAATAAGCTGAAGGATGAGAACTCCGGCTGGGCGAAGCTGCACGAGGAGATCAATGCCTCATTTGATAAGGCTATCGGCGTCATCCGGGGACTAAGGGATGACAAGGCGAAGCTCCGCACCCAGCGCGACGTGTTGAGGGCCAAGATCGCCGGCAGTGCGAAGCATCACGAGGAGAGCACTGCCATGATGAAGAAGGCGGCCGCCATGGTCGAGAAAATTATGGACGGTAATGCCAACCTCCGCGTCGAGCGCGAAAGGCTGGTGCGGAAATCCAAAGCTGCTGTCAAGCGAAGTATTGAGGACGTGAAAGAGATCATTGTCGTTTGTTGCGAGAACTCCATCGCCATGGATGCAATGACGAAGATGGCGGAGGAGAGGCGAAAGGAGGTGAAGGTCGTGGAGGCGAAGAAGAAGGAGTTGGAGGAACTCCGTGCCCTGCAGCAACCCATCAAGAAGGAGTAGAGCAGTGACCTAGATTGTTGTCTGCGTCTTCTTCCTTCTTCTTTTGCCCCTGTGTATTTCGGGCGTTGCCGCGTGTGGCATTTTAAATTGTCTTCCCGAATATGTAAGACAATTACTATCCGTTACCATCGTCATCATATATAACAGTCTTGCTAAGTCTTCATTAAGTTTCAGTCGAGGCTATGTCCGTGAGTTATCCATGCAAATTTTTGTTTTCAAAATTTCTTGTTTTCTCCCTTAAATCTCAGTCGACTGAGACCTAGCCAGGCTCGGGCGCCATTAATGGAGAAGTTGGGAGCACGGTGGGCGGCAGATGGAGGTCAAAGGGCTCACCTCCCAGTAAGCTTGCGTAGCGGTCTGCTCCACGCCTCCCGTCTACTCAAATAGCTACCCCGCACGGCGCCTCCTAGCCAATAAAAATGGGGACACGTTGCGGCACGTCAATGGTTAGTACAACGCCCACGGTTTGAATAACACTTGTGTTTCCGATTGAAACGTGGCAGCTCTTTGTTCCAAAACGACTTTGTTTGTTGTTAATGTGTGCGCCTTCAAAAAATCAGATTTTTTTTTGACAGCATGTTGGTTCCATGTCAAGGGAACATGCCAAGTTTCATGATTTTCAGGCAAGTTTTGGATTTACAGGAATTTAAAAACCAAGTTTGTCAATGTTTTCGGCCGAGCCACGACGCCTGGATGTTTGAAATTCATTCCCATTTCTTGCATGGGACCTAAACATTCACCCAAAGACACATATACATTTTTTCAACCCATTTTGGTGCACTGGAGCATGTGCATGTAGTTCAAATTTGAATTATGCACATTAAATCCCTACAAAACTCAATAAATGTATAAAAAGGCCAAACGAACTTGGAATAATTCCAAATTATAGCACGACACTCCTATTGGTCTTTGTTGCCTTTGTAAAAAAATGAAGGCAGGAAGAGGCAGTGTATGTCGTTTCGCCGAGAAAGGTGACATATTCCCTATCGGAACCATGAGCCTTCTTGAGAGAAGCTCTGGTTTGTAAGAAGCTTATACCAAAACTTGTCCCAAATTGAACAAAAATTTTACCACAGCATGTTGGTGCCATGTCAAGACACCATCCAAAGTTTCGTGATTTTTAGGCAATTTTTGAATTTACAGGAATTTAAAAACGAAGTTTCTCAATGTTTTCGGCCGAGCCATGACGCCCAGATGTTTGAAATTCATTCCCATTTCTTGTATGCGACCTAAACATTCACCCAAGGACACATATACGATTTTTCAACCCATTTTGGTGTAGTGGAGCATGTGCTTGTAGTTCAAATTTGTATTATGCACATTAAATGCCTAAAAACTCAATTAACGTAAAAAAAAGGCCAAACGAACCCGGAATAATTCCAAATTTTAGCACGACACTCCTATCGGTCTATGTTGCCTATGTAAAAAAAATGAAGGCAGGAAGAGGTAGCGTATGCCATTTCTCTCACAAAGGTGACACGTTCCCTGTCGGAACCATGAGCCTTCTTGAGAGAAGCTTCGGTTTGTAAGAAGCTTATACCAAAACTTGTCCCAAATTGATGTAGGGTGGAACCCTAATTGACGATCTTTCACGAATTGGAGGAGGTTCCTACGAAGAACACGAAGAACACGACGAACACTAGGGGAAAACACTAGAAATCACAAGAGGAAACACTCAAGAACAAGTCCAATCACACATCCACTAGACTAACAAACACATGGATCCACAATGTACAAGAACAACAAAGGGAAATCGATACAAGATAGAGTTCATCCCAAATCCTATGAAGGAGATGAGGTCTTGAATCCACTAGGGGATCTTCTCACATGCTCACATGGAGGTCTTGATCTCCATGGGAGAGGTCACTCTCTCTCTCAAGAGGAGTAGTGGTAGGAGCTAGGCTCAACAAGATGAGCCAATACTTTGCTAACCCTAGAAATGAGGAGGAGGGTGTCTATTTATAGTCTAGCCATGAAGTGGGAGGTGGGATGAGAGATACATGGGCCTCTGGCCCGGTTAGGCATGCACAGGTGCCGGACGTCCGGGCTGGGGGCCGGATCTCCGGGGCTTCGGGACGAGCCGGATGTCCGGGGTCACGGCCGGATGTCTGGTTTGGAGTGGCAAAACTTCTGTTGCTCTCTGGATACATCTCTGCTGGATTTCCGGGGAAGGAGGCCGGATGTCCGGGCAGTGGCGTGACGCCGGATGTCCGGGGTTGCGCCGGATGTTCGATCACTGTTGCTCTTCGGGTGCCAGAAGGTGTGGACCTTCTCTGTAGCGGAGGCGCCGGATGTCCGGGCCGTAGGCCGGATGTCCAGGCTGCCGGGGCTCGGACCGGATGTCCGGGTCCTGTAGCTGCAACAGCTCCGTCTTCTTCCGTCTCCGCTTCCATGCTTCCCTCGCGGATGGTGTAGTTGCTCCTTGGCGCTTGTACACCTCCTCGCCATCCGTGAAGCTTCGACAATACATATGCATGCATACGAGAGGAGTGTCAAGAAGTATACCGTCCTCGAAGGGGTCAAGTGAACACGTGTAAAGGAGATGATTCACTTTTATGTATGTGAAGTAGATGTCGCACGTGTCACTTGCCGAACGGACTGTTGACATGGTGATGTCCGTAGGATGCTCCGCATCATCCCCTCCCCCTTGGAAAAGATCCGTCCTTGGATCGAAAACCAAATCACGATGGGAAAGAGATGTCGTCGCCATGTAGAAGTGGACGATCACCAAGCACTCTTCATCTTGAAGCTCGAAATGGGCACTGTCCAATGTCGCACCGTCTTGTGATTCCTTGAAAAGGAGCAAGAATAAAAAACACTTGGAAAAACAAATGTGGTTAGCGTTAGTGCAAAACCAAGCATTCAAGCGGTGATTCACCCAACAAGTGTCGTCGTCATGCATATCATAAGGTGTGACAAAGGAATGAGACATGGCATGTAAGCACATAAATTGAGCACAATCAAGATCATCATGGAAACAAGGATGTAAATGGGAGGTAGAGATGCGAATATGTGTGACAAGATAACAAGCATCTTCCTCGAGGTCATAGCAAGCATGCACAAAGCGATCAATAAATGGTCGATGGTAGGCATATGAATCGTTCACAACACCAAATAAAATGAAGTGTTTAAACACATGGGTCAAGTGCAAGACAAACCAAGCATAATGTGCACATGGTGTAGTGAAGATAGTGTGGCACTCAACACAATAGAAAGAGCAATTGTTCATCATGTGTGAGGCAATCAAGTCAAGCATGTAGCAATCAATGTGACATGGCATATGTGAAGAAATGACATTGTTGCAATCAAACACATGAAAATTGCATGGGATAATCATGTTCGATGCAACACACAAGGCATATATATCATGAGGCATGGCAATGTGGCAATGACAAGTCGAAGCAAGATCTCTAGCATGTGTGCAATGTGTCATGGTGTAAGCAACACATGAAGTATTATCCACAATATTCATGCTCATGGTTTTGGGGTTCTCAAAAGAGAAGGATATCACCTCAAAAGTATGTCCTTGGGCGTCCTTCACAATGCCGAAATGGTAGCAAATGCGTTGTAGAAACACGTCGGTCGAATGTGACTCGCTCTCAAGAGCTCGAATGGTCAACTCACGTGAAGTGGAAGTCGACATGATGTCGAAGGATCCTACACATGCACACAACAAAGCAAAAAACGCATGTACAAGGTAGATAAACACATCATCCATCATGATGGTTCGCTTCTCTTGCACATAACCATTAGAAGCAAAAGTGCATGAATAATATGATGCAACAATGGCAATATTCATGGCACTAGGCATATGGTGCAAAGAAGGAAGACACACATGCTTCACTTCAAAGATGTCAAAAGCTCCAATAATATGGGAGAAAGCTATGGGGGCGATCTCATTAGCAAGACTAAAAGCATTGTTGCACTCAAGACATGGCAAATCATCTAGCATGAGAGATGCAACATATGGAGATATATGACAAGAAGCAATATCAATCATGTGCAAAGCATATGAATGGATGCCATCAACCGCATAAAACGAGCAAGTATGAATCATCGGTGATGCAACAAGGCAAGCAATCATAGTAATCATGTTGTGCAAACTAGTGGAGCGAAGATGCAACACACTAGAGGAAATCATGGAAATCATGTCATGTGAACAAATAATAGATATAGGCAATGCACATGACATATCGTAAGCACGAGCACCAAGCAATATCAAAGTATCATCATAAACATGGGAATAACTAGTGATATCTCCACCAAGCATGCAAATACACATACAAGTGCTAGAATCATGGATCATGTGTAATGCAAAGCATGGGTCACCAAAGCATGTCATCCAAATGGAAATGAGCATATCATGCAAAGTGAACATGGCAATATGGGCATAGAATATGTAATGGACAATAACCCATAACCATGTGAGGGCCATGTAGAAGAAATGCGCGAAGGCTCGTCGCGTAGAGGGCGGGTGGAGGGTAAGCACTCCATGGTGGCGCACGTCTTCATTGCTCTCTAGAGCTCGTTTCGTCAACTCGTGCGCTTGCGAGGTTGACAAGTAAGCATGGGTACCTACACAATAAATAGGCAAACGAAACAAAGTGTGTGCGTGGTAAATGTACACATCATCCATCATGATGTGTATGTGCACATTAGAGTTAGCACAAAACAAGCAATGCTCAAAGAAATTTGAGGCATGGTATATGAACATGTCATCCATCATGAAAGAATAGTTATTATGTATTACACGATGGGGACACAAATTGAGCATGCAAGTATATGGCACATCAATAGCAATTTTATTCATGGGATGCATAAGGTGCACACAATCATTGGGATCATGCAATGTATAGGAGTGATCAAAATCTCCTAATATAGATGAGGAAACTATGGGGGTCTCCTCATGAGCAATAGCGAAAACATCATATGGAGAAAATTGACAACATGGCAAATAATGCATGTCCGAATCTAGGTGGTCATGGCATGGCATATATGAACAGTGATGCAAAGGAAACATATCAATATCATCACAAGAAAAACAAATGCCAATAACCATGGGCTTGTCATCTATGCCATATGTGCAAATTGGGTTTATTTTAATGGCATATGTATAGTTACTACAATGAGATTGCAAAGATGCGATATGGTTGATCTCATGCATTGCATATGACAAGTCAAGCGGATTGTCAAACATGATGTGACCAAGAGAATTCACACAAGAAATCCTATGCAACATGGCATCACAACTAATAGACTCCTCATGGCAATCATCAAACTCATCATAAATGGGTAAATCATCGCATGGGGAAATCATACTAGTAAGAAGCGTGTCAATAGGAGGATCATCATCATGGAAGCAATCAATGTCCAATAGTGGGACTAGCTCATCACCTTCACCTATGTTACCTTTGTCATTCCACTCATGTGGTGTAGCTGAGGTGGCAAAGACCAAATCGTGGTCATCTTCATCGTGATGGAACCATGTGGGGGGTGCATCATAGTCCACCATGGCCATCATCTTGTCCATAAGAGGGACGAAGTCATCGAGGGTTGGCGCGTCATCATATATGGGACCTAGCACCAAATGAGAAGACACAATAGAGGTAGAGATTAAGTTGTTAGAAATCGAAATGGCCTCACATGCCTTGTCAACTACCTCACTCTCTCTATGTGGTGGCTCACTCACTCCCTCAAAATAGGTGCACTCGAACTCACATATGGTGGAGTCAGTCATCTCACTCAAGTAGTCAGGGTTGTGGCTCTCCTCACATGGGAATTGGGGCAACTCGTCATATACGGGGCTAGTGGTGAACTCGCTCTCACTCTCAATATGGTGGCTCATGTCGCTCAACTCATCTTCATCGTCGCCGTGGATGAAGGCCGAAGATGGCACATCATCACTCTCGCCTCCAAAGATGGAAGCATCATCCTTGCTCGCCACCTTGTCGCTCGCCTCCAAATCTTGTTCCTTGAGAGGCTCCGTAGTCGTAGTCATCGCCGCGCCGTCTTCAAAAAGAGTCGTGGTAGACTCGGCATCATCAATGCCACAAAGAGGGATGGCGGTGAAGTCAAACTTGGGAACATCGTCTTGAAGCTCGTTGGGCTTGGACATCGTGGTGGTACTATCCTCATTCTCGCCGTCTTAGAGCTTGGTCATCACGAAGTGTGCTTGGGGTGGAGAAACCTTGGCCTTCATGTGTTCTTGTTCTGCCTTGAGAGCACCAAAGTAGATGTCGTCGAGGGACTCATAGTTGTCGAGGAAGATAGTCTTGGAGATGTCGTTGTTCAATCCCATCATTAAGTAGAACTTCATCCAAATGGGGTCGTCCACGCCAGCTTGTCGCAAGGCTTTCTTCATCTCGTTGAAGTACTCGTCGAGGGACTTGGATCCTTGTATGGTGTTCTCCAATTGGCGTTGAGGATGTTCCGTGTAGGTGAAAGGCACAAATTCTCGCCGCATCGCTTTCTTCGTCTCGGGCCAACTCATGTTGAAGCTCTTCGAAGGTGTGTGAATCCACCATGTCGACGCGTAGTCATGGAAGTTACTTGTGGCGCACTTCACTTGATCTTCGGAGGGGACTTGAAGTAGCTTGAGTTAGTCGTCCATGTTGCGCTCCCACATGAGGTACTCTTCGGGGTCGTGACTCCCATAGAAAGGAATCTCATGGTCGATGTCGAAGTCATAGTAGCTTGTGGAAGTCGCGGACTTGAGCTTGGGGAGCTTCTCTTGAGCGTAATCTTGAGGTGCTTGTCGGTGAAGATGCCGCATGTCCAAAGGTGAAGATGCCATAAAGTCGCTTGGCGAAGATGCCAAGGTAGATGGTGAAGTCGTAGAGCGGTGGTTGGTGTTGACCTCTTGGCCTTCACGTTCTTGTCGTTGATGTTGTCGATGCTGATGTGATCTTGCCGGAGATGGTAGCTCGGAAGCATGTGCACTTGAGCGTCTTCTGAAAGATGAGGAAGACCTCTTGCCGGTCTTGATGAGGGCTTTTAGCTCCTCCATTTGAGCATCCATCTTGGCGTCCAAGTGGTTCTTCATAGCATCAAACTCGTCGTTGTTGTTGTAGACCGAAGGAGATGTGCTTTGCCTATCCATCACAAGACTCGAGCAAAGGTGAGTAGAAAATGAGATAAACAATACCAAGATACCTTTCCCCAAAGCTGAGGATGTATCCCGCATCACTCAATGTGAATTGAGAGAATAGTGGAATTGGTACCGGACTTGTTCACTCACACCTACAAGGTAAAGCTTATCGAGTGGCTTGGTTAGGACAAGTGGCACAAAATTCAAGCAAGTGTTAGTCAATGATATCGAAAATGTTGAGGAAGATCCACAAAATTGCAATGTAAAGCAAATAGATCAATAGCTATAGTGGCACAAGAAACACACACACGGATAGATAAGTGGGATCCGCGCAACCAAGGAATGAGCACAAAATGTGTTACCACGCAAAAAGCTTGTGTTGCACGGATACTAGAGAGACAATAGCTCGATTGCTCAAATGGGCTAGATACGCATGTGCACCAACCTAAGCGAGTAAAACGTGCCGTCTTCAATCCCAAGTATGCTATATATGTATGCTCCAAGAGTATGTACTATGCAAAATGGCTCAATGCTATTGCTATTGCTTATAAGCTCTTTTGTATCTCCTCTTTTTGCTTAAAAGCTTTTGCTCTCTTTTTTTATGCTTTGCCACAATGCTTGATGCTCGAGCCAATATGTGAGACAAGTATGTAAGATATGCACGGGAGAGACTTATGGCACAATGATGATAGCAAGATGATTGCACGCTAAATGTAGCTATGCGGCGTAAGCATATCACTAAGGTGCACAATGAGCGTGGCCCGGCAATTCTCAACTCGCTAGTCTCGATGGGTAAGTGAGGCAATAGGCTCAAGGTGATCAATGCAATGGCAAGGAAATGTACAATGATGTCATCGAGGTTACCGTCGGTGGTTCTCGTTTGTAAGCAAGGACGGATGATGATGAAGTGGACAATGTCGATGTCGAGTCCGTGACGATGATGAGTGGCGATGTCGAACCGTTCCTAATTAGCCGAAACACCTTAGGAAACGGAAAACCACAACTCAAAATCTCAAATGGCAAATGTCAAATGGTGGTAGCGGAAAGCGGTGGTGGTTTCGGAGTTGGCAATGCGGAAGTGGAGTTGAAGTCACCGTCCCTAAGTAGCCGAAACACGTTAGGAGACACAAACCACAACTCAAACAACCTCAAATGCTATGGGAATCAAATCAGGTTAGTTTGCGGAAGTCGGTGGTGGTATTGCAGAAGTTATGGTGGAAGTCCTAGGCAAACTTGCCAAATTTTCAAAAATTTGATGGAGTCAAATGGTGGTGGAATTAATTTTGGGTGATGGGGGATGTCAATAGCTACAAAACGAGCCAAAGAACGTCGAAATCGGACTCCGGATGAATTAGTTATGGCTGAAACGGTGAAACACGGGAGGCTGAAATGTCGAGGGGCCGGACATCCGGGGATGAGGCCGGATTTCTGGGGCCCGGTGTCCAGAAACTGTCCCGATTTTGTGCTCCAGGAGCCGGTTGTCCGGCCCGATGCCCAGATGTCTGGCCCGACAAATTTCAGATCTGGATTTGGGGTGGAAAATGATGATTTGTGGGTCAAAATTGGACAGATTTCGTGAAAGGAAGTTGGGGAAAAGATGGGGGGAGCTAGATCCACTCGAAACACAGCAAATCCATCGATCAAACTCAACAAAATCTCACAAGAACAACAAAATGCAAGAAAATTTTTTGGGGCTCTTTTTGGTGGCGATTTTCGAAATTGGGTAAGAACAAACAAAATTAGGCTAGAAAGTGGGGGGTAGGACTCAAAATTCATGATCAACGTGGCTCATGATACCAAGATGATGTAGGATGGAACCCTAATTGACGATCTTTCACGAATTGGAGGAGGTTCCTACAAAGAACACGAAGAACACGACAAACACTAGGGGAAAACGGGGAGAAATCACAAGAGGAACACTCAAGAACAAGTCCAATCACACATCCACTAGACTAACAAACACATGGATCCACAAGGTACAAGAACAACACAGGGAAATCGGTACAAGATAGAGTTCATCCCAAATCCTATGAAGGAGATGAGGTCTTGAATCCACTAGGGGATCTTCTCACATGCTCACATGGATGTCTTGAACTCCATGGGAGAGGTCACTCTCTCTCTCAAGAGAAGTAGTGGTAGGAGCTAGGCTCAACTAGATGAGCCAATACTTTGCTAACCCTAGAAATGAGGAGGGGTGTGTCTATTTATAGTCTAGCCACGAAGTGGGAGGTGGGATGAGAGATACATGGGTCTCTGGCCCGGTTAGGCACGCACAGGTGCCGGACGTCCGGGCTGGGGGCCGGATGTCCGGGGCTTCGGGACTAGCCGGATGTCCGGGGTCGCGGCCGGATGTCCGGCTTGGAGAGGCAGAACTTCTGTTGCTCTCTGGATACGTCTCTGCCGGATTTCCGGGGAAGGATGCCGGATGTCCGGGCGGTGGCGTGACGCCGGATGTCCAGGGTCGCGCCAGATGTCCGGTCACTATTGCTCTTCGGGTGCCAGAAGGTGTGGACCTTCTCTGTAGCGGAGGCGCCGGATGTCCGGGCCGTAGGCCGGATGTCCGGGCCGTAGGCCGGATGTCCGGGCTGGCAAGGCCAGATGTCTGGGGCTCGGACCGGATGTCCGGGTCCTGTAGCTACAGGAGCTCCGTCTTCTTCCGTCTCCGCTTCCATGCTTCCCTCGCGGATGGTGTAGTTGCTCCTTGGCGCTTGTACTCCTCCTCGCCATCCGTGAAGCTCCGACAATACATATGCATGCATACGAGAGGATTGTCAAGAAGTATACCATCCTCGAAGGGGTCAAGTGAACATGTGTAAAGGTGATGATTCACCTTTAAGTATGTGAAGTAGATGTCACGTGTGTCACTTGCCGAACGTACTCTTGACATGCTCCGCAAATCCGCATCACAAACCGAACAAAAATTTTACCAAGGCAAGTTGGTGACATGTCAAGACACCATGCCAAGTTCCGTGATTTTTAGGCAATTTTTGGATTTACATGAATTTTAAAACCAATTTTCTCAATGTTTTCGGCCGAGCCACGATGCCCAGACGTTTGAAATTCACTCCCATTTCTTGTATGGAACCTAAACATTCACCCAAGGACACATATACGATTTTTCAAGCCATTTTGGTGCACTGGAACATGTGCCCGTAGTTCAAATTTGATATCTCTTTGTCTGTTTGTGCTCCGAAAACTCCCTCCTTCTCAATCCGCGCCTTGCTATCCCAAAATTACAACGCACGCGAAAACTCCCTCCTCCTGCGAAATCCCGACACGCAAAATCACCGTTCTAGCCCTGGGCTGAAAGAGCCGCTAGTTCAAATTGGTGGTGGTACTTTTGTAACATACCCTACATTTCGGACAAATGCGTCCCTTAAGTCATGGTTCCCCCCTCCCATCCCCTTCTTTTCCCAATTCGAAAACCGAGGCCGCGAAAACCTCTCTCCACCAGCCGCGAAACCCCACCCTCCTCGGTCCGCCCCCGCACCGCCGCCCCGCCGGAGCCTCTTCCCCGATGACGTCGTCCACCGCAACAGCTCGACGTCCCTCATCCACCGCACCTGATGAGGATCCGTCATCGATCTTGTCGTCCCGCCGGTTCAGCCGCCCCGTCCTCCACCTCCACGGAGATGCTCCGACGATCGCCTCGTCTATCGCGGTTGCTCCATTCCCACAGCGCTGCCTTAACCTGCCCCACCGGAACCGCAACATCCTCACCGACTCCTCGGATGAAGCTGAGGCCTACTCGGCGGCACCAAAGAGGTTGTACACTCATCACATCTTATCCTTCACTCGACCTCACGGCGCCGCCGCTGCTCAATCCCGCTCCGACATGGCCCGGCTCACTTGACGCCGGCGCCGCCGGCGACATCCTCCATGGCGGATCTCCCCCATTGCGAGGCTCCCTCGGCGGCGGCGTCCATACCAGCTAGAGCTGCTGCTGCTGCTCCGGCTCTCGCTCACGCTGCTGCTCTGCTCTTGCTCTCGCTTGTGTTGCTACTCTGCCCTTGCTCTCGCCCGCGCTGTTGATGCTGGTACACGGGCTGCTGTAGCTACACGTGTTGCTGCTCTGGCTCTTGTTCGCGCTGCTGATCTGGCTGCTTGCTGCTAGTGCATTCCCTGTTGAGCAGCTGCTGATTTAGATCACTGCTTCTCTGCTACCAGTGCTCGTGCGGCCTAAACTACCAACAAAGTGCTTGTCTGCTACTAGTGCGTTCAGTTTTGACAGTAAAATTCAGTTTCGACAATAACAGCCAGTTTCGAAAGTAAAATTCAGTTTCGACCAGTTAAGTTCAGAGTCAACAGTTTTTACACCATCTGTTGGAGTTGGTTGTCTTCTGGTGATGTAAATTTTACAGCTAGCACTTTTTGGTGATGTATTCTACATCATCTATTGGAGATGGTATTAGAATCCCACTTCAGATTAACGATGTCCGTCTTGTACTGCTTTAGCCTCGATGTCGTACAGCTTGCCGAAGCTGCTCCAACGATGGAACCATCCATCACAACAGAGCAGTACCCTCGACGCCGTCTATAGATGCCTCAGATCTTCTTCCCCAGCTCCGACAGCCACCTCTGCCACAACATCTTTAGCGACCGACCCAATGATGCTGAGGTCGACACGGCTACGCCAAAGAGGTTGTACACTTGTCGCATCACTTTTTACTCTACATTCATGTCCCTTAGGGCTATTTTGGTTCAAATGAAATAGTGAAGGAAAAACATAGCAATAGGAAATTTTTCCTATGGTACCCTACTATTCAATTATTCATGCATTTGGTTGAAAGGAATGGAGCAAAACAAAACTGAAGGATTTTTTCCTTTCCTGTCTGTTTCAAAGGAAAAACACATAAATTTTAACATCCACCTGGACCTACTTACCAAAATCCTATGCATGAAAAGAAGACTAAGTGCATTAGTGGCATAATAACATTCTAACTGTACACATTTGCAGGTGGTTTGACTTTAATTTGGCCATGTTTCTTTGCATTCCTGTGCTCTTCCTGCAAGCCAAAGGAGCCATGACTCTAGATTTCTGCATGCTCTCCTTACTTAATCTCACTATATTTTTTTCGTATGCATGTCAGTTATTGTACACAGTCATGCTGAACATGTAGAGAAAAAGAGAAGAGTCTTGCACGGCAATACAATGTCATGCAGACATCGCTCCATGGTGGGTGCAATGGCAACCCCACCACCCTCCTCCAGATTGTAATCCAGAGGAAGATAGCTGTTCAGAGGTGGAGTTAGAGGGAGCTGACCACTCCTATTTATCCCATGAGGTGTTTGCTCTAACTTGGCATGATGATGTTGGTCATATCATGCATATGGTGCCTTGCTTTGCTTAATTTCAACATCATATATGTTAGCTGCTTAGTTTAGACATGTTCTGTAATGCCACCTATTTAGTTTCTATATCACATATGTGAATTATGCAATGCCATCTTTTTTAGCCAGTCAAAGTATATGTGAAATATGCAATGCCATCCTGTTTAGCCAGGCATCATATATTTGAATTATATCTTGCCATTCCTTTTTTCCATTACATTTGCATTTCAACTACTCTTCCTGTGAATCAGCCATTTGGGTGGGTGATGAAAAAATCTGGAGTGAAAACAAGTTCTTTAGAGCAGACACTGCTACCTATCGAAGCAGATCTCTTGCTGGGTCCAGATAGCTCCTCAGAGGAGGATTTAGAGATAGATGACCAGTCCTATTCCCCCCCCCCCAAGGTGTATGCTCTAACTTGGCACGGTTATACTGCTCATATCATGCATATGCTGTCTTCCATTGCATAGTTTAGACATCATATACACAATATTCAACACCATCTGCTTAGTTTAGACATCATATATGTGAATGCCATCAGCTTAGTATATAAATCACATATGTGAATTATATCATGCCATCCTGTTTACTTAGATAACATGTATGTGAATTATGTCATGCGAACCTATTTACTAAAGACATCATATAATTATCTCATGCCATCCTTTTTAGTTAGTCATCATATCTTTGAATTATGTCATGCTATACTGTTTAGATAGGCATCATATATGTGAAATTATGTCATGCTATCCTGTTTAGTTAAATAACATATATGTGAACTATTTCATGCCCTCTTTTTTCCTCACTATCTATTGCATCTGTCTCATACAAGGTCTGTACATTCAACTACTTTTCTTGTTTATCAGCCATTTGAATTGGAGGGGGTGATGGAAGTATCTAGCGGAGTAAAAACACGGTCTTCAAATAAAACAACGCTACCTGTCGATGGAGATAGCACCCCTGTTGTACTTGCACAAGAACCAGCCCTACCACACATAACCCAAACTATCGCAGATTGTACCCCTACTCCGATGGACAGAGAACCAGCTTCACCCAATCTAACCCCAATCCCAACAGATAGTAACCCAGTTCCAGTTGACACATCACCATCTCCCCAACAGAGCTCCCAAACAAGAGCAGTTAGTAAGGCAGCTCTAGTGCCCAAAGTGCCAGGACTACCACGGCGAACCCCAGCTCCACCAGTTAGTACACCTATTCCTGTGGACGAAGCAAAACCAGTCATCCATAGTTCAGCATCTATCGCATTTGATGTTGTTAAATCCTATGTGCGTATCTTCCCATCATGGAAATATTATACTTAAGATGAAGGAAAAAGCCAATTGTAGGTGTTCCTCCAGGAGTTGTGTGTAAGTATTCATGGAAATTACTTTGCTTTGTCCCATACGTTCTACCTCCCTTCTGGTTATAACACAGCAAATGTTCCTATTTTTCTGTGTAGAGAATGACCGATTTGGAAACTCAGGATGAGGTAACCTGTGCTAATACCTGTGCTATCTTCAAGAATGCTTTGTGGCAGTATCAGAATTACCTAAAGAAAACGTATTTCACTGGCAAGGAAACTCATCAAATTCCCTTAATTTCTCTGGAGACACATTTAAGGGACGATGAGTGGGAACGCCTTGTTATGTATTGGTCTAGACTAATGAATCTGGTAGGGTCTATGAGATCATATTTCATTTTGAAGTACTATATGGCTATGTCTTACTGTACTCTCTTCTTGTAGAACAAGTGCTTAAACCTGAAGAACAACTGTTCTCAGGTAAGATTCCATAGCTATGGTGCATACTGCTTTGCTCTTGTATCACTGTATTTACTCATACCAACTAATTTTTAAATAGAAGGATCCAATCGAAACTCCAATGGCACAACAGGTATGTTTAAACATGTTTCTTTAACTGGTTTGCTCTTCTAAATTGATCTATGTTGATTTCAATTTCAATTGTGTAGACAGTTGTCTTCTCATATGATGCACATTACTAGCATCAAAACAGAGCCAATAGTGTTGTTAGTTGTACATGTATACCCGTGGTACCCATCTGAAATCTTGTGGTGCCTTGTACTTTCCCACACTTATATTCTTTCAATGCTATTTTGTCTTGAACTGATATGATTTGAACTGTGTCTCTATTTTTATTTGGCAAGATAATGCAGTGACAGTAGCACATAGATATATGTTTGTTTGATGCTTTTATAATGTACTACTTTGCAATAGAAGACTTGATAGTTTAATCATGTCCACCTTCCTACTGCACTGGTTATGTGTCTGCTTGTTTCTTCTTTTAGAATGCTGGCAGAATATTGGAGAAGAGTACCACATTAATTAATGGTAAAGGAAGTAATGCAGATAAGGTTGAAGATAGTGAGACAACCTTGCTGGTCTCCAACAAAGCTGATAAAACAGATAAGGAAAACTATCTTGAAGACAGTGAGACAACCCCAAAGTCCTGTCTTGATGTAGTGTTCGAGTTACTGGCCACTACCGCGTGCACAAGCTCTTCAAACTCACTGTCTGAATCAGTTCGGTTTCTTGAGTCTCAACTACAAGATGAAAGACATCGATCAGCTGTGCTGCGACAAGAAGCCGAAGGACTGAGGAAGTCCCTGGAGAATTCAGATTTATACTTTCTGGTGCAACAACAAGCGT
This sequence comes from Elymus sibiricus, assembly GCA_039707655.1. Classification (NCBI taxonomy): domain Eukaryota; kingdom Viridiplantae; phylum Streptophyta; class Magnoliopsida; order Poales; family Poaceae; genus Elymus; species Elymus sibiricus. Next base: position 163,898,321 of record CM077670.1, read on the forward strand.
TGGAGGATTTTAGCGCCAAACAAGAGAAAGCTAATAAGCTTGCTAAGCTTATTGCCAGCATGGTGGATACCCAGGATAACGTTTCTTGAGCTCTTCTGAAGTTGTTTCACTTCTGGACTTGTTTTGCTGCCGTGTTTATTTGCACTGGTGGCCAATTTAGATGCCCAGTGTATGTAATATGCTGCTTTGTTGTTCCCTTTATTTGCACTGGTGGCGAACTTTGATGCCCAATGGATGTAATGTAATCGCCGTAATAGCCTAGCGTTAGTTGCTTGCTTATTTATTTACTTATAGTCTTGTTTATTTGTTTTCTTGTAGTCCCTGCAGTTCTTTTTCCTCGGTTTGCTAGTGGCCGCAATAACCATGGGCCACATACGGGCCGTGGTAACGATGGGCCTCCTATGGGCCGTAGGATCCATGGGCCGTACTGTTGATGGGCCAAAACTGGACCGCAATATGGACCGTAAACGAGCCAAAATCTGAACCGCCCGTTTATGGGCCCAGACCATAACGGGCCGTTAACAGGCCGGAAGACAGCATAGGCTTAATTCTATCAAGAGGCATGACGGGTCATTAATGGGCCAGATTACAGGACATGATGAAAATGGCTCAACGGGTTAACGGGTCAGAAACGGACCGAATGTTACCACGGGCTGAATTTGGCCCATTATCATAACAGGCCAGTAACCGACCGTAAGTAATTGAGGGCCAGAAATGAGCCCAAGAATGTATGGGCCCTTAGACGGCCGAAAGGGAAGCACGGGCTTGAAACGGCCCAACTGAATCAAGGGCCGTTAATGGGCTCAAAGCAGTTTACTGTTCATGATGGGCCTAATTCACCACGGGCTGTCAATGGGCCCACAGATGCAAAATGCCGCATATGGGCCGAAAGACTTCACAGGCCATAGATGGGCCGAAAGTGACAACGGGCTGGAATCATATGGGACGGCCAATATGACGCTACTGGGCCGAATATTGAAAGGCCATAACGGGCCGTGAGTACCCGGGTCGTAGATGGGTTGTATGCGAACAGGCCGTTAACAGGCTTTCCATGGGCCGGCCTGCTAACTTTTGACCAAGTCAAATGGGCCGGCCTTTTTAACCTAAATGGGCCACATTGGGTCGTGCCACGTGTCGACGTATCATAGGCATCTCTCGTCCAATGAATGGATGACATCTGTCAAACTGCCGAGCTGACACGTGGATCAGCCGGCGAATGAGAAATTTACACGTGGAAAATCGCCATTGGTCAGGGCTGTTAACGGGTTATCGGATCCAAAACCGGACCCGATAGCTTAACAGCGACCCTTTATGGTGGAAGCCACGTGTCGGTCTCCCTTGACGAAAACACTTCCATGACGCAACATTTATCGTCATGGAAGTGGACACTTCCGTGATGATAATTTTAGTATTGTCATGGAACACTTCTACGACAGCACATGTATGACTATTTTGATTCTGTCATAAGATTGTCACGGATGTACATGCATGGCAGAAAACTTGACCTACTGTGTAAAGACGTATCAACACGGAAGTGTTTTTTCTGTAGTGTATAAGCAGCACGCCGGCACTGGCGCCTTTCAGCGTGAAAACACCGTCAAAGTACATGATCCAATCGTCAACTATTTCCTTGCCGGGGAGAGAGGTCTCTGGAATTTCTTCGTCTGGCGTTGGGGTCCATTCTGCGATGAATTCTGCCAAAGCCATGCTCTGAATCATTGAGGTACTCTCAAACTTCAAATCAAAGCTTGACAGCTCCAATGCCCACTCCGCAATCCTGTCAGTTGCTTCTGGATTTCTCAGAATATGTTGCAAAGGAAAGCGAGTGACGATGGTGACTTGGTGCGCTTGAAAATAGTGGCGCAGCTTCCTTGAGCCCATGAGAAGACCAAAGAGCTACTTCTGCACACCAGAATACCTTGACCTAGCCCCTTGCAGGAGGGAGATGACAAAGTAGATTGGGCGCTGCAACATCTTCTTCCTCACAACTGGCTGCTCTGGATCACTTGCTTGCACAATCTCTGGCTTGTCGGCACCTGACCTTAGCGGAGAAGATTCTGGATTGTCGGGTCATGGCTCTACGGGTGCTACCTCCTCTTCATTTGGCTCTCTTTTAGCCACAAGTGCAGCACTAACCACTTGATTCGTTGCCGCTAAGTATAGCAACAACGTCTCTTGCGGCCTAGGCGCAACTAAGACTGGCGGAGAGGACAAGTACTCCTTCAAATCTTGGAGCGCGGCCTCCGCTTCCGGTGTCTAGTTCACTGGGCCTGCCTTTTTCAATATCTTGAAAAACGGCAAGGCGCGCTCTACCGATTTGGAGATGAACCTGCTAAGGGCGGCAACACAGCCGGCAAGATGCCTGACGTCCTTGATGCGTCTTGGTGCTTCAATCTGCTCAATTGCCTTGATCTTGTCGGGGTTGGCTTCAATCCCTCTCTGAGATACAAAGAACCCAAGAAGCTTGCCAGACGGAACACCGAACACGCACTTCTCGGGCTTGAGCTTCAAGTTGAGCTTGCAAGTTTGCGAATGTTTCTTCAAAATCTTGGATCAGTGTTGATTTGTCTCTGGTCTTGACCACAATATCATCCATGTAGGCTTCCACATTTCTGTGCAGCTGTGGCTCAAAACTGATCTGAACTGCTCTTGCAAATGTTTCCCCAGCACTCTTCAATCCGAAAGGCATACGCAAAAAGCAGTATGTGCCACATGGAGTGATGAATGCGGTTTTCTCCTCATCTTCCTTGGCCATAAAGATCTGATCATAACCAGAATAGGCATCAAGAAAAGAGAGTAGCTCACAGCCGGCAGTGGAGTCCACAATCTGGTTGATGCGCGGCAAAGGGAAAGGATCCTTTGGACAAGCTTTATTTATATCAGTGAAGTCTATACAAAGCCTCCACTTCCCATTCGCCTTGCGCACTACCACTAGATTGGCTAACCACATGGGGTGTAACACTCCTCTGACCAGGCCTGATGCTTCCAGCTTCTTGATCTCTTCGGCAATAAACTCTTGCCACTCCAAGGCTTGCTTCCTGACCTTCTTCTTGACGGGTCTCGCATGAGGGCAGACAGCAAGGTGGTGCTCAATTACCTCCCTAGGAACGCTGGGGATGTCAGAAGCTTGCCAGGCAAACACATCGACATTCGCCCATAGGAAGGCAACGAGCGCGCTTTCCTACTTGTCACTGAGAGTGGCACTTATGGAGAAAGTGCCTTTCATCCCATCTTCCCTTGCGGAAACTTGCTTGGTCACCGGCACAGAAGCCTTGGCTTTCTTGCTCTTGCTGGTAGAGCTCTCTAGTAGATCCTCAACAGGCATGCTGCAGTCTAAAGTGCGCTTCCCGGAGTCCGTATCAGAGGTCTTGTCGGACTTCTTCTTCTTCTTTCCTCCCCCGGGAGCTTTGCCAGCAGGAGCAGGTGCCTTGACGGCAGGTGCTGCCGCTGCCTCCCGGTAGAGCTTGTCGGCGCAGATGATTGCGTCTTTCTGGTTGGACTTGATGGTGAGGATGCCCATCGGCCCCGGCATCTTGATGACATTGTAGGTAAAGTGTGATGCAGCCATGAACTTAGCCAGTGCCGGGCGGCCCAGAATTCCATTGTATGGCAGTGGCATCTTGACGACGTCGAAGACAATCATCTCCGTCCGGTAGTTGAGGTCGCTGCTAAACGTGACGGCAGTGTGATCTGGCCTTTCGGCTTGTTCCTCCCTGGAATGATCCCATGCAAAGTGCCTGTCTCCCCGAGATCCTTGTCGGGGATCTACAGCCTCTTGATCACATCAGGAGAGATCAAGTTCAAGCCGGCCCCACCGTCAACCAGCATCTTTGTCACCTTGAGGTAGTGGATTGTTGGTGAAACCAACAACGGCAAACACCCGACCGCAGTAGTGCGATCAGGGTGGTCCTTGGCGTCAAAGACAATGGGCTTGTGTGACCATTTGAGTGGCTTCTGCACTTCCATCATGGGCTCCGCGGCATTCACCTCGCGGACCCATTACTTCAGTTGCTGGTGTGAGGAGTGCAAAGATGCGCCTCCATCAACACACATGGCCTCCTCTACATTCTGGAACTCATTCTCGGACCCATCTTTGTCCTCATCACCATCATCTTCTTTCTGGCCCTGAGCGGCAATCATGGTTACATCAGGATCAATTGTTATAAAAAGGGTGGAAGAAAATAATAAACATGTTATCATTTACTTTCATGATCATCTCGGGTCCATCTTAACATCATCTAGCCATCCTTAACGAGATCACCACTTAAATCATCACAGGCCCTCTGCCAAGTGATTACCAGCTGCACTGAGACGAGTTCTTCCATCATTAACAAGTCATTCCCTCATTGGTGCTGATCAGACAGTGTGACTTAGTACGAACTGTGTCCAATATTGGAGCTCCTGTAGACACTCTGTAGAGGTGGCGCACTTTACCCACATATTGGAGCTCCTTGTCCCGTACCTCAGTACAATTCCCCTCCGGGTGGACCGGTGCCGCTCCAACGAAACTTGCCTAACCCGTGACTCCTCCACCGTACCACCGTCAATCATTCCCCCTTCCGAGTCATGCCCTGGGTGGCCCCTGTGTCACTCTTGACACCTGCCACCGTCATGGCCAAAGAAACTGTCCCAAATGCGGACCTGAGCTCAATAACTAAACCGGGCCCACAAGGCCACCGTGGTCTACCTGATCAGGGTAGCACGCACATGTAACAATCCTTCTTTGGTGGTAACGGTAAAAGGGCACGAGGTTAGACCTAGTCAAGGCCGTCCCATTCCGGCAGATGTGGTTGCACTGGGAAAGCTCGGTTCAGTGGCACTTGATCAACAATGAAGGAATTTACACCCAAATGATTTCTCCATCATAACTGATACTCCAGTATCACAATGACTCCAATTGTTGCAACAATCAACTAATAGTCCAACGAGTAACATAGCTAAGCTACTACTACTAATGCCATAATCGGAAAGCCATGTAGAATCGCAAAGTAATCATAGACGGTAATCTCCGAACTCCTAGCATCACGGCATTATCAAACCCATAACCTACTGGTCACCAATAACTCCATCATCAACATGACAGTAGCCTATACAAGAAATTCTACAAATGTTGCAAAAATAAACCATTTATGAATAATCCAAATTTTAGCATGAATATTTATCAAAAAGACATGGCATTGCAATGCGATTATTGAAATGAGAGTTGTGGCTTGCCTTGCACCCAAGGAGTGTGGGAGTACTCCTAGCCTCCTCCAACTACTTAAATCACTCTAGAAAATATTTTTAAAACCATATGTAAATATCACATAAAGCATTTTCCTCTGTCCAGAAATTCTAGATAGGAGAGAAAAATCCCAAAATTTTAGAGCAGATAGAGGAGCTCATAAGAAAAATAATGCAAAAAGAATGTACTCATTTGGACTTATGGTTTAAAAGTAATGGGCAGTCAAAGTTTGGTCAAAATTCTGGATTTATTTGAATTTAAACAGAAATCAGAAAATACCAGAGGCGACCACGTCGATGGCGTAAAGTAGGGTTATGCCTCCACTTACGTACCGCTTCGAGCGCGCACAGTGTCACTGACAGGTGGGACCCCTTGTCAGATTTAAATAAAGAAGGAGAGGGAACAGAGAATGGCGGAGCTCACCGGCGATGCTCACCGGCGTAGAGGCCATGGCGGAGCTGGACGAGGGCATGGATGGATCAGTTGCTCGACGGCGAACACACCCGTACCCGTAGCTCGTCGGGAGATGGCCGGACGGCATCGGCCCCTTCCTCTCAGGCGATTCTAGTGAAGTTTCGAGCAGGGGAGGGGCTGGGATGGGTCAGCAGAGCACCACGAGTTCAGCGTTGATCTCGGTTGGGTCTGGGGTGGAAAAAGTCGAGCCGGAGGAGTTGGGGCAGAGCGGCGGAGTTCTTCGCCGGAGATGGGGAAGGAGGGCTCCCCGGCTCTGCGGCTGGGTGCGGGGCGGCGATTGAGGGATGGGAAGGGCAAGCGGTGAGGAGAGGGAGGCTCGGGAAGGGCTTTTATAGCCAAGCGAGCGGTGCCCAAGCTGGATCCCGCCGCGGGGAAAACGCCGGCGTCCGTGTTGCGCTGGATGTCGAGCTGGCGACTGGACTGCGTAGGGAGGTGATGGGAGAGGCAGGGCCTTAATGGCGATGGTGCGGAGCGGCGAGGAAGCTGCCAGCCAGCATGGCCACAGTGCCCGTACTGTGCCGCGCGTGGCGGTGCTTGGCGGTGTCCGGCGAGGAAGCTGCCGGCGACAGGAGGGCTCCAGAAGGGCCAGGTGGACGCTGGGAGGGTGCTGGCGCATCAGGACATGGCAAGACGACGAGAACGTGCAGAGCCCGCGAGGCCCGAGAGAGTTCGGCGCTCAGAGCGCGAGCTCTGCCCTGGCAGACTCGTGGTCACCGCGTGCACTAGCGCACATGGTGCGCTCTGGCCTGTCCGGTCGTGTCTACGTGGTAGTCTCTTCCACGGGTGGCCTTGATGTGCATCTGGTTTGACAAGAGATGGCATGGACAGCTGGCCAACCTCCAGAAAAATTTCTGGATAGAAACTTGGGCAGAAAGCTGGGGAGAAATGGCTAGGGTTTTGAGAAAGGAAATTTGTCACATTGAAGTGTAGTAGGAAGGTGCCCATGCTGGAGAAATTTCAGACCTATTGGACAGGTGTAGAATATAGTTGCTTCACAACTACCTCTCTGGTCCAGAAACTTATTGATGATGATGCACTCACATGGATGGGTTCCTTGAGCCAAAACTTGGTATTTTTGGGTCATTTGGTGGTGTCAAGATGCTATAAAAATTTCATACCATTTGGATATGTAGAAATGGTACTTCCTTCACAAGGCTTCCCATTGGACAGGAACTTGGGGAAGTTTTGTGGAGAAAATGGCTAAATGAAATGGGCCAAAATTTGGTGTGGTGAGATCATATAGGTAGAAGAATGTCCTGGATTAATTTCAGATTTTTGGAGCAACACAAAATATGGTTGCTTCACAAACTGAAATTATGGCCAGAAACAAAGATTGGATGGTGTACTCACCATAATAATGGAATCTTGAATATTTTTACATATCCAAGGTTCACATGGTCCAAAGAATTTATGGGAATTTTCTTAGAATTTTTGGGAGGACAGCAATATAGGTTGCTTCACAACCTAGATCTCAAAGGGTTATTCCTTTAATAGGAGAAGGAATATTAAATTGGGATAAAATTGAAATTGACTAGGAATAGAAATAACATGACTTGGGAGAAGTTTTTGGAAGCTTGGGTCACTTGGGAAAGGAAAGTAAGAATATTCCCAAGTTTTAAGTCCATAGAGCCATTCAAATTAAAATTCAAACCAAATTCCAAAAACAAAATTCAAGTAGATTTTTGAAAAGAAAGTTGGGAAAAACCAGGGTGTCACAAACCTACCCCCTTAGGATAAATCTCGTACTTGAGATTTGGTTGCTCATTGACCAGGTATGAATATACTGACCTAAGGAAACCAGCTCCAACTCGGGTGTCCCTTTTTTTCCTTTATATAATACTTCCACTGAATCTCTTGAGACCCGACTGTCTGGCTCGAGGATGTTTGCTTTACCATACCCACATTCTGACAGGTCTTTAATTGTGTGTTCATCAGTATGCTAAATCCAACCCTGTCATATCGGTTGGTAAATGTTATCATAACGGGAAGATGTCAATCTTTCCGTATATCTGGGAGTGATTTCCGCTCGACACGTCATACTTCCCTCCAGCACCAATAGTATTCCATGAGGTGGTGAACAAATGACTTCTACGAAGCTTTTAACTATTGCATCGAGTTACTGGATGCGTGTTCCCCAGGTTCGGAACAGCACTGGAATCACAACGTTCCTCTTGGCTGAATCTGACCACTTGTGAGAGATCTGAACCATCCGGGCCGAACTTATACCTCAAATCCATACCGGCAATTCGACTGTCTCTTGCCATAATCCAGTATAAAGGGGTAACCGCTTCTAAAGACTTGAATGATGGTGGCTCTATTAGAAGTATCTTGTTCATGACCGGGTACCATATGTGAGGGCACATAATCTGAGATTGTTGTTTAGCATTCTAAGTGCTCATCCTGTCGGTATATCCATAAGCCATGCGATATTTCAATCCGGTCGCTGGAGTCGTACTACTGAGCTGGCCAATAAATCTTAGCTCTGACATGACGGACTTAAATATGTGCTACTGACAACTTCGAGTGCATGCAACTGGACCAGAAAGTTACATTGATATGATATCCCGGTATTGTCGATCTTGCCATTCATTAATTTTGTTTGAACCCTTTGCCGCAAGCATTTGACCATATATCCTTAACTCATCTTGTGAACATAGGTGCAACATTTCAGCAGGCATACCTTATCCTTAACCTATGCCTTCATGGCGGGTCTATCATCTCTTAAGCTTTAACTGTGAGGCAATGATCATCCGAACCCCTTGCATGAGATCAGCAAATGAATCAGTAGCCACCAGAACGGTCTTCACAACTCAGATCTGGGGCATTACTGAAATAACTCAACCCTAAATCAAGACGGCTAGAAAGCAGCTCAGGGCATGAGGCAAGGTTTATAAGAAGAATATAGCAGTTCCCTAAGACGACCGAAGAACAGCTTAGAGCATAGGGTCACTACTACAAAAAGAAATTCAACAGCTGCCCGAGACGGCTGGAAAGCAGCTCAGAGCATGGGCCAGTTGTTGAGAAGAGAAATATAAAATCGGCATCCACCCCGGACGGCCAAAAACAGCTCAGAACACAGGCGTTTTGCCTTTACCGGAAAAGTAGGCAAGGGTTCATCAAGATCATATACCAGGTTCACAGGTACTCATATAGAACTTACTATTGTGGCCCATCATGCAAGATGGTGACACAGGTAGATGGTATCACGTTGTAGGCCATGGATACTGGACTTGATATCCACTGTCAAAATTGCTGTTCCAAGTCATCTTACTTCACAACTTGCCAGTCTTTGCAACACACTGTGGTGTATACTGGCCTTGTTTCTCTTGCAGAAGTTATATAGGTGTTGGATTCTCACCTCCCTTCAGTAGTCCTGCTTGAACATAGTTGCTCCTTGTATAGGTGGCCTGCATGACTTGGGCAAGATGCTCACAATATATATGAAAGTGTGAATAGTTGAACCCCTTGCTTTCGTGGCAGACACTTGTGTCCTGATCAGTTCGTGGTTCTAACCAAACAGTTGCGGGCTGGACTCTTGGGATGCACTGCCAACGTAATGTATAATTGTGTGTGCCACTGTTGCTAACTATTGGTAGTGTCGTGCTGACGATGGTTGAATAGCTTGGATTGTACGTCATCGAGGTACCGTGCTGAAGAAGGCTGGGTAGCTTATGTTCAAAGCTTTTGCCAGGGTAGCGTGCTTCAGAAGCTCCTCCCCTTGGTTGCTTATCGGGGAAGATTCAATGCCTTATACCGGAAGCTTTCCATGGTAGCTTGTCGAGGAAGGCAGGGTATCTTATGCTGAGAGCCATCCACATACCGTACTGAGGAAGATTCATGGAGCCTTGCATCGTAAGCTTCTCTTGGTAGCGTGCGGAGAGAGACTAGGTTGCTTACACCCGAAGTTTCTCCCTGCGCTGTACATCCTCACACTACCGTCATGCGGTTGCTTGAAATAAGTTTGTCTAACTATCCTTCTTGCTGAGTATGAAATACCTGGCACATTCTTGTCTTCTTCTGGGGCATAACATATTTTACTTAAGCAGAACCAAACTTTGTATATGATCCATACACTTAACCCGGTTGATCTTGTACTCTGACGATCTTCCTGCTGGTTCCTTACGTCTATAATGGTTACACACCGGGGTAGGCTTGATGCTGATAACCAATCCAGGATATTCCTTGCGTGCAAACCAGATATTCCAATCCAAGACTGTCAACTGATAAATCCATAATGTTTAGCTAAGCTTCCAAATCTTTGAAATCCTTACTGATTCCTTGTGTCCGACGGCGGTTGATGAGCAACTTCCATAGGAAAAAAATGTGGCACCGAGGAGCAAAAAGCAATGTGGCACCAAGAAGCAAAATAAAAAGGCAAATAAAAACTGCTCATTGAAAAACACCGAGCTTGCAAAAACCACACTTTATTGCTACTCAGGGTAATTTACAACCTTTGGTGCTACCACAACTCATGCGACATGAACCTCGGAAGTGCTTAGGTACTATGATCGGGTGGCGGGTTACTGGAGAGCGAAGGAGCTGGCTGAGGGGTTGACGGAGCTAAGGCCATACCAAGCACTCTTCGGGCACGGGTTGCATCTCTGACCAGTTCAACGATGAGGACGTATTCTATGACCATGTAACGAGACATGTATGCCACGGTTGCATCGTCATCCGAGAGAACAGGAGGAAATCTCACCCGTCTGGGAGTGGAGGCCATGGTGGGATAGTTGTGGAAGGCACGATTCTCTTGCATCGCGCTCTCCTGATGACGAAGAACAGTAAGGTCTGCCAATGCAGCCAGTTGGATAGCACGTTCTGGTGTAGAAGCAAAACCACCATGGAGACTATTTCCCCAAAGGTAGGTCAACTGATAGGATAACACTAGCCTGATACTCCAGTACCAGTCCTGCAAGTGGGGTCTGGAATACTTGGTACCTTGGCGTCTCCCCACTGGGATAGAGAAGACGCCAAACATTGCAAAGCAAGGATGCGAAACTGAGTGGTGCAGGAGCTGAGTCGTATACAACCGGAACGGATGCCATCTACAAAATCAACCGGTTAGTGAGCCAAATCTATATGCATGCTATGCAACAAACAGATGCAGCAATCAAATGCATCACACACGCAAGCTGGGCTCTAGACTAGTGGTTTTCTAGCGTCTGGGTTGGCTAGGGTGTCCTATAGACAGACTTGCTCTGATACCAAACCTTGTGGCACCCCGGCTCAGAAGGACCGGAGCACCCCGTATTCCAGCCCAGAGATCAAGTTTTCTGGAATGCGGCATTGCTTGGCATAGAACAAATCAGCTCTTTATTACAAATAGTTGGGGTAGAAAGGTTGGTGGTATTACAAAGGGTACAACGGTGCGGCAGCACCACACCTACTAAGGTAGCCCTATGCTAGCAGCAGGATGACTCGTAGCACTGGAATAACTTCTAGCAGCCAAACCACTCTGACAGTGATGAACTCCACTCCGCAGGGACTCTGGCTAGAACACATCCTAGCTCGCTACTCGGAATCCTCACCCTATGCAAACCTGGCAGCACCTGCAAACTGGCATGACACGCCTGGTGAGCACTTTGAATGTACTCGCAAGCTCACAACAAACAAAAGCATCAAGGCAAAACAATGTCATAGCAATCATGGTTACATCAGGATCAATTGTTATAACAAGGGTGGAAGAAAATAATAAACATGTTATCATTTACTTTCATGATCATCTCGGGTCCATCTTAACATCATCTATCCATCCTTAATGAGATCACCACTTAAATCATCACCGGCCCTCTGCCAAGTGATTACCAGCTGCACTGAGATGAGTTCTTCCATCATTAACAAGTCATTCCCTCATTGGTGCTGATCAGACTGTGTGACTTAGTACGAACTGTGTCCAATACCGTGGACTCGGCTATTCGAATAGATTCTTACACTCTATAGAGGTTGCGCACTTTACCCACATCTTGGAGCTCCTTGTCCCATACCTCAGTACACTTCCCCTCCGGGTGGACCGGTGCCGCTCCAACGAAACTTGCCTAACCCGTGACTCCTCCACCGTACCACCGACAATCATTCCCCCTTCTGAGTCATGCCCTGGGTGGCCCCTGTGTCACTCTTGACACCAGCCACCATCGTGGCCAAAGAAACTGTCCCAAATGGGGACCTGAGCTCAATAACCAAACCGGACCCACAGGGCTACCGCGGTCTACCTGATCAGGGTAGCACGCACATGTAACATTCCCTCTATGGTGGTACCGGTAAAAGGGCACTAGGTTACACCCAGTCAAGGCCGTCCCATTCCGGCAGATATGGTTGCACTGGGAAAGCTCCGTTCAGTGGCACTTGATCAACAATGAAGGAATTTACCCCCAAATGATTTCTCCATCATAAATGATACTCTAGTATCACAATGACACCAATTGTTGCAACAATCAACTAATAGTCCAATGAGTAACATAGCTAAGCTACTACTACTAATGCCATAATCGGAAAGCCATGCAGAATCACAAAGTAATCATAGACGGTAATCTCCGAACTCCTAGCATAACGACATTATCAAACCCATAATCTACTGGTCACCAATAACTCCATCATCAACATGACAGTAGCCTATCCAAGAAATTCTACAAATGTTGCAAAAATAAACCATTTATGAATAATCCAAATCTTAGCATGAATATTTATCAAAAAGACATGGCATTGCAATGCGATTATGCAAATGAGAGTTGTGGCTTGCCATGCACCCAAGGAGTGTGGGAGTACTCCTATTCTCCTCCAACTACTTAAATCACTCTGGAAAATATTTTTAAAACCATATGTAAATATCACATAAAGCATTTTCCTCTGTCCAGAAATTCTAGACCGTAGAGAAAAATCCCAAAATTTTACAACAGATAAAGGAGCTCATTAGAAAAATAATGCAAAAAGAATGAACTCATTTGGACTTATCGTTTAAAAGTAATGGGCAGTCAAAGTTTTGTCAAAATTCTAGATTTATTTGAATTTAAACAGAAATTAGAAAATACCAGAGGCAGCCACGTCGAAGGTGTAAAGTAGGGTTATGCCTCCACTTACGTACCGCTTCGAGCGCGCACAGTGTCACTGACAGGTGGTCGTCGGGGTCAGCGATGCCGGCGAAGTTTCGAGCAGGGGAGGGGCTGGGATGGGTCAGCAGAGCACCACCAGTTCAGCGGTGGTCTCGGTTGGGGCTGGGGTGGACGGAGTCGAGCTGGAGGAGCTGGGGCAAAGCGGCGGAGTTCTTCGCCGGAGATGGGGAAGGAGGGCTGCCCGGCTGTGCGGCTGGGTGCGGGGCGGCGATTGAGGGGTGGGGAGGGCGAGCGGTGAGGAGGGGGAGGCTCGGGAAGGGCTTTTATAGCCAGGTGAGCGGTGCCCGAGCCGGATCCCGCCACGGGGAAAATACCGGCGTCCGCGTTGCCCTGGACGTCGATCTGGCGACTGAACCGCGTAGGGAGGTGACGGGAGAGGCAGGGCCTTAATGGCGATGGTGCGGAGTGGCGAGGAAGTGGCCAGCCAGCGCGGCCACAGTGCCTGTACTGTGCCACCCGTGGCGGTGCTTGGCGGTGTCCGGCGAGGAAGCTGCCGGCGACAGGAGGGCTCTAGAAGGGCCAGGTGGATGGCTGGGAGGGTGCTGGCGCATCTGGACACGGCGAGACGACGAGAACGTGCAGAGCCCGCGAGGCCAGACGCGTGGTCACCGCATGCACTAGCGCACATGGTGCGCTCTGGCCCGTCCGGTCGTGTCTACGCGGTAGTCTCTTCCACGGGTGGCCTTGCTGTGCATCTGGTTTGACAAGAGATTGCATGGACAGCTGGCCAACCTCCAGAAAAATTTCTGGATAGAAACTTGGGCAGAAAGCTGGGGAGAAATGGCTAGGGTTTTGAGAAAGGAAATTTGCCACACTGAAGTGTAGTAGGAAGGTGCCCATGCTGGACAAATTTCAGACCAATTGGACAGGTGTAGAATATAGTTGCTTCACAACTACCTCTCTGGTCCAGAAACTTATTGATGATGATGCACTCACATGGATGGGTTCCTTGAGCTGAAACTTGGTATTTGTGGGTCATTTGGTGGTGTCAAGATGCTATATAAATTTCATACCATTTGGATAAGTAGAAATGGTACTTCCTTCACAAGGCTTCCCACTGGACAGATACTTGGGGAAATTTTGTGGAAAAATGGCTAAATGAAATGTGCCAAAATTTGGTGGCGTGAGATCATATAGGTAGAAGAATGTCCTGGATTAATTTCAGAATTTTTGGAGTAACACAAAATATGGTTGCTTCATAAACTGAAATTATGGCCAGAAACAAAGATTGGATCGTGTACTCACCATAAGAATGGAATCTTGAATATTTTTACACCAAGGTTCACATGGTCCAAAGAATTTATGGGAATTTTCTTAGAATTTTTGGGGGGACAGCAATATAGGTTGCTTCACAACCTAGAGCTCAAAGGGTTATTCCTTTAATAGGAAAAGGAATATTAAATTGGGATAAAATTGAAATTGAGTAGGAATAGAAATAACATGACTTGGGAGAAGTTTTTGGAAGCTTGGGTCACTTGGGAAAGGAAAGTAAGAATATTCCCAAGTTTTAAGTCCGTAGAGCCATTCAAATTAAAATTCAAACCAAATTCCAAAAAAAAAATTCAAGTAGATTTTTGAAAAGAAAGTTGGGAAAAACCAGGGTGTCACATGCTACGTCGGGCAGGCGAGGCTTTGGGTAAAAGATTTGCACCACTGGTCCTGCCGCCCTCCTGTTATCTTGACACGTCCCAGGGATGGGTGTCATTAAACTTAATCCTTGCGTGGCATGCTGACACGTGCCTTGGCCAGCTACGTTGACTGCCTACCCGCTCGACACCTATCATAGGTGCTTATCTAGCCGATGATGAGGTGGAGCGGTAACGGGACAGAACGAGCCTGCTGGCGCGGAACTTGCCGGGCCTTCTCTTGCTGGCAACCAGAGTCTTGCTCTTCACCTTGCCGGCACGAAGCTTGCCGGAAAGGGCAATCTTGATCTTTAGTACTAGAATAGTACTTCTCGATGACCTGCCTGGAGGTCTTCTTCATGGTCTTATTCATTGGGTCTTGGGTCACAATAACCCTCCGGCAAGCCCTTGCCGTCAGGAAGGCTACAACTGCCTGTGCACAAGTCAGGGTACGAGGGCACCCATGCTTTAGTACACCGACACTTGGTTAGGATGGTGGCACAAAATTTCCGCAATTGTTAGCAAGATATCAATAATGTTGAGAAAGATTCACAAATTTGCAAGTGTACCAAGTAGACCAATGGCAAAGAATGGCACACAAAAATACACACACGGATAGATAAATGAGGTCGTGCAACCAAGGAATGAGCACAAAATGTGGAATCCACAGAAAACGCTCGTGTTGCACAACACTAGAGAGACGCTAGCGTGATTGCTCAGTAGACAGATATGAAACTTGTGCACAGCCTATAAGAGACAAAACGTATCGACTTTCTAGCTCACTTATGCTATGTATGTATGATTCCCGGTGAACTTGTCACGATGATCCAAGATGATCAAATATGATATGTAATGTGGCAATGCTATGGCTCTTGCTTACAAGCTTGTTGTTACTCTTTCTCTTTTGCTTAAAAGCTTCTCTTTATTTTGATGTTTTCCTTGTCCACTTATGCGAAATGCTCTTACCAAGATAGCAATGATGTATATGCGGGAACAATTGTTGACACAAGAGATGATACGATGATATATGCACGCTATGATAGCTATGCGGAACGTGTATCACTAAAGTGCACAAGTAGCATTGCCCGGCAATACTCAAATGGCTAGTCTCCTAGGAAGGTAACGCAAAAGAGGGCCTTGGGGTGAACAATGCAATGGCAAGGAAATGAACAAGTTGTCGTCGATGTTACCGTCCTTGCTTACGCTGGTAGTGTCACAATGATGAGTCGGTCATTGTCGATGTCGTGTCCGTGGCAAAGTTGAGCGGCAGTGGTGTCGATGACGAATCGTCCCTAAGTAGCCGAAACACATTAGGAAACGGAAACCGTAAACTCAAATTTTCAAGTGGCAAAACTCGTGGTGGTTGCAGAAGTAGGTGGTGGAGTTGCTCTATTGTTGTATGGGTTGCCGGAAGTATGAGGTGGAAACAATGAAGAACGGTGAAAATTGGCGAAGTGGTGAAGTGTTGGCTGCCAGGGGCTGAATTTCCGGGCCTGCGGGGTGGATGTCCAGGCGCCGGATGTCCGGGGACACGGGCCAGATGCCCGGGGTCTTAGATCCGTGGATGAACACGATGAACAATGGGGTGGAAAAGAAAAATCGGGGTAAAATTCGAGGGATTTCATGGATGGAAACGGTGGAGATGGTGAGGAAAAGCTAGATCCACTTGAAACACATCAAATCCATGGATCAAAATCAACAAAACATACTCAACCCAACAAATCACAAAAAAAATTGGTATGGCTGTTTTTGTGGGGAATTTTCGAAATTGGGCAAAAACAACAAAATTGGGGCTAGAAAGTGGAGGGGAAAGTTTCCAAAGTGTGAATCAACCTAAGCTTTGATCCAAGATGATGTAGGGTGGAACCCTATAGTGATGATCTTTTCACACTTGGAGGGAGAAAAGGGCAAATTGAGAGAGAAACACAAGAACAAACACTCAATCAATGAGATCCAGTCACACATGCACTAGATCCACATACACATAAGAGAGATACAGGATCCAAAGTCAACACAAGAGGATACAAAGGTAACTAGTTCATCCCAATCCTTGGAGGAGTTGAGGTCTTGATGATCCTATGATGGGGATTCTTCCCAAGATGGGGTCTTGATGTGCACTAGGAGATCTCCTCCTCGGAGGTCTTGGTCTCAATGGGAGAGGGGAGGTAGATGAGCAAAGCTCTCTCTAAATCATGTCATGTACTTTGCTAACCCTAGCTAGGAGGAGGTAGGGGAGTATTTATAGTAGTCCACGATGTAGGAGGGGAGAGGAGAGGTATTACATGGCCGGATGGCCGAATACATGCTGGCAGGGGCCGGATGTCCGGCCGTCGGGCCGGATGTCCAGCGGTTCACTGGAGTGCCGGATGTCCTGGCCTTGGGCCGGATGTTCGGCCGGGCGTCTGGCCGGCTCGGTGGTGTTCTGGATAGGAGGGGCCGGATTTCCGGGCGAGGCCCGGATGTCCGGGGGTCTTCGGGCCGGATGTCCAGGGCCAGGCCGGATGTCCGGGCCCTGTAGCTTCTCTGCTGCTGGGATGTGGCTGCAGCTGCTGTCCCTAGGGGCCGGATGTCCAGGCCAGGGGCCGGATGTCCGATCGCTGTAGCATTTCAGTGGTCTTCTTCCTCGCGCTTCTCCGTCCGTGTACTTGCAGACTTGGTCTTCATTCCGAGCATTCCCGAGGTGGTCTTGTTCATACCTAAGCACACATAGCTTTCTGGCTTGAGGTAGTAGCCATGTATCACACGTGTCATATGGAAGGTCATTAAGGAGAGATGTCACCTCGGTCTCGATAGCTTTTGCACGCGATCGTGTCATTGGTCCTCTTGGTGCTTGGGGAGATGGAGGTGGGTCCATGGGGATGACCGTAGGATGCTCCGGATCACACGGTCTTGCTTACTGTCAGCCTTTGTCTTCAGTTCGTCGAGTGCTGACAACGACTTGGTGGAGGTGACCCCTCCCTTGGCCAATAGCGCCCCCCTGACGGAGGTGACGGAGATTCCGGCAGCCCCCAAGCCTGGGCAGGCCCGCGCCTCACAGGAGAACACCGGTGGTCCTGTCGGAGGGCCGGGCTCGAGCGTCCTCTTCCGCCTAGACAGGCTCAAGAGGTCGTGGACCGCCAAGGACGAGTATGTGGGTTATGCCTTGAGTGTGTAGGCTATAGCCCCCGAGCCATTTTTAATCGTTGCTTTGCCATGTGCGCAGCCCATCACGCTCCAGTCACCCGTCGAAGAAGGTGAAGCGGGTGGCATCCAAGAAGACGGTCGGCGAGGACCCAGGCACCAGCGTGGCAGCAGAGGCCGAGGCTGGCGACCAAGAGGCGGTCCGTCAGTCCGAGGACGCGAAGGTGTCCCGAGAGGTCGCCCGGGATGTCCGGAGCGAGACAGACCCTCATGCGGCAGGCGTGCCCAGACAAGGAGACGACTCCACGGTCGTGACGGCCCTCGAAGGCACTGTCGGAAGGGACGAGGCTGTCGACCAAGCCGTCCGAAAGGCCCTAGAGAGGAGTCCTACCGAAGTCACCCTAAGCGTGGAGTCTCCCATTATAGGGTCTACGGGTGGCTCTAGTACCCCGCAGGGGAACGCCGCGGGAAGTGTCATTGACTTGGGCACCCAGGTCCCGGAGGCACCCGTTATTGGGTCTACGGGGGGCCCCGGGGATCCGCTGGGGGACGCCCAGGGGAGTGCCGTCGGCCCAGACTCCCAGACCCCAGAGGCCCCCGTTATTAGGTCTACAGGGGGCCCCGGGACTCTGTCTGGGGACGCCCCAAGCAGCGGCTTCCTCAACCCTGCCGCTACGGTAGGGGGTTCTTCAGCAGGTGCCTTCGGCCCGACGGAGCATGATGGCTCGCCGGACAGTGCCGCGCATCATGCGGCCACCTCCGTCGTGGAGGAGATTATCTGGGAACCACCTCCCGTGAGTAGCTCAAGTTGGGAGGAGCTCGAGTTGGGCCCTGGGGCCGGTGCTTCATCCGGCAGGAGTTGTAGGTGTCAACGCGCCCACCGGCAGGTTTCTCTGTTCGGTGCGCCGGGCAGTTGATCGTCTTGAAGCCAACCTGGCGGACGAGAGGGCGGCCCTGGCCCAGGGCCGGCAGGCCCTTGCCGGAGCATGGGGGTCTTCTTTGCCCAGTGCATCCGCGCTGGGCGGGAGAACAAGGAGACCCGAGAGCAGGTGTCTCAAGTCCTCATGGAGGCCAAGGCGATTCTGGACCATGCCCAGGACGATGCCCATGAGAGGGTGGCCACCGAGCTTGCGCGGGAGCAACAGGCGTAGGAGGCGGAGAACGCGAAGGTCCTCACGGAGTCCCTCCAGAAGCAGAAGGGTGAGGCTCGTGCCGAGTACGGGCTGCTTGGCCTTGCCGCGGCGGCCCCCTCGGCCACCATGGTTCTGCCTGCCGGATCCACCGGCACCATCCTGGCCCTTCTCCTTGTCATGCTTCTTGTACTCTTGCTTCTGCTTCTCGGCAAGCTGCTCCACTTGTCAGCACTCCTGGAGATCGTGGCCCTTGGTATGGTGGATCTTGCAGTACTGCCCACCGGTCTTGCCGCCCTTGTCGCCTACAGCAGCCTCCCGGCAGTCAGCGCATCTGGCAACCTCCTTGCCGGGGCCTTCTACCTTTGGCTTCTTGGTGGCGTTGGCATCACCGGGGCTCTCAACAGCCATCACTGACTTGCCTTTGCGCTTCCTGTTGCACTTCCGGCTTTTCTTCTGCGGGGTCGATGGCTCATCTGCATCGTCGTCGTCAGAGTTGACTTCGGCGCCAGCATCTTCCCCAGGGAGTCGCCTCCCTTCCTCAGCACGTGCACACTTGTCCGCCAAGGCGTACAACTTGTTGATGGTCCTAACCTTCTCGATATTCATCTCAGTCTGCATTCTACGGTTGCGCACATTCGTGTGGAATGCGGCGCAAACAGCTGCGGGATGAACATCGGGGATGTTGTGGTGCACACGGCTGAACCTTTGTATATACTTGTGGAGGGGCTCGCCATCTCTCTGGGGGATCACATGCAAATCGCTCTCCTAAACAGGGAGCTTGTGGCCACCCTGGTTGGCACCCACGAATTAATGGCATAGATCCAACCAAGAAGAAATGGAGCCCTCTAGCAAATTCATCAACCACGACCTGGCGTTGGGCTTGAGTGCCAATGGGAAGTAGTTGGCTAGTACCTTGTCGTCCCGCCCCCCGGCGGCCTGCACCACGATGGTGTAGATGCCTAGGAACTCTACTGTACTGAGTGTGCCATTGTACCTGTCGGGCAGGTCTGGTTTGAAAGCACGGGTAGACGGCCAGCAAACCTGCCGAAGCTCGCGAGTAAACGCTGGGCAGCCTAACTCGTAAGGTAAACACCCAGGGTACCCTGGCACTGGCACGTATGCCGCCGGCCCGGCACGGTCGTCAGACTAACGGCATGCTTCCCGGCGCCACTTGATCTTCGTACGGGCGTCTTCATCGCGCCGTCCGTGGATCACTTGGCGCTGGTCTTGGCGGCCCCACGGATCTGACGATGCCATGGACATTGCGTCCTGGTCATCCGACCGGCGAGCTTGCCGCCGCTGTGGTTGTTGACGCGGACAGCGATACTAGTCTCGGTGGATCATCCGAGCTATCTCCACCAGTACTGGGGAAAAGTCACGGCACTATTTGCCACCACAAAAAGTATAGAAGCGTTTCGATGTCGGCGTCCTCTGGTATTCAGGAACTGAAACGATAGCGAATGTGACAAGAACCCCTTGGAGCTCAACTCCCCGGGTCCAATCCATACAGTCAGGAGGCACAAAGAACAGAATTCTGTCACACCGATATCGCAACGATTCCAAAAATACCCGCGTGATCCTAAAAAAATTTTGAGTGAGAAGAGTAGTAGAATCAAAACACCTACGTCACAATTCCTCACCAGAGCGACGAAGGGGATAAGGAGTAAAAAGAATTCCTACTCTCCGATATATAGCTAGACTCAAAATAGTTTTTATTCTATACTCACCAACGGTTCGATCAATCAAGGGGGCTCCTATGGTCAGTCGAGACTCTGATACCAACTTGTAACGCCCAATATGAAGCTCTATCGCAATCTCGTGATGAACTCAAGATCGTGACAGAACCTCATTTTGAGACGCATAGCAAGGTGATTCTCAAATACATACAACCAAGTGAACAGATGAGAATACTAGATAAAAGCTTACACTCGCCACAAGCTACAGCATAAATATATCATAACATCATACAATCATCCAAAAGAAAGACAGGGTCCGACTACGGACGAAATCAAACGAGAAAACACCACACTGCTATTATCCCCGGATCAACCGACTAGGGCCCACTACTGATCGTCTGGCATCGGGACGTACATACGCCCACGTTCATCATCATACTCCCAATGGAGCATCTCGGGCTCACCTGTGTCTGTCTCAAGCATACATGCAACTGGAGTTATGTAGTAATCTGTGAGCCACAGAAACTCTGCAATCTCATCACCCAAGGTAACAAAACTACTTAAGCTTATAGGAATGGAAGTGGTAATGTGGTGAGGTTGCAGCAAGCACTAAGCATGTTTAAGTGGCTAACTTACGAGTACAAGGGTAAAGATGAGCATACTACGCATAACGGTCGCAAGTTTAATATGATCAAGAAGTGATCCTGAACACCTACTTACGGTTCAAACATAACCCCACCGTGTTCTCTTCCTGAACTTACTCGAAAAGAGACCATCACGGTTATGCACACAGTTGGTGTATTTTATTAGAATTAGTGTCAAGTTTTCTACAACCGGATGTTAAAAATATCCAAGTCGCCACATAACCGTGGGCACGGCTTCGCGTAAGATTTAACCCTGCAGGGGTGTTCCAACCTGGTCCATCATAGACCAACACAAGCTGCGGTGGAAATACCTCAACCTCGAGATAGCCCGAAGTATCCTCGGAATCCCGGTGCACAAGACATTTCGACAATGGTAACACAAGTCCAGCAAGACCTCCCGACGTGCCGACACCCCGATTGGAGCCGCGCGTATCTCGAAATCAGGCCACGATCAGATGGGAAAGCCTACGAGCACCAAAACCTTGAGTTTCGTCATGGTGGCCTTGCAGTCTGCCCGGTTCGGACCAACACTCATGTGGAGCACTGGCCCGGGGTTTGTTGATTAAGAATCCTCAGGTTAATTACTCCCTATGCAAGTTTTATTTGTTATTAGGCAAATGGTAAAACCAAAGTTGGGCCTTGCTGGAAGCGGTTATTCAAAGCGAACTATCAAGAGGGTCCCATTCCCCTGAGCATGTTAGGAACGCTAATCAAGGATCATAACACCGGCATTACGGAAACTAAGGTGGCATGAGTGGAACAAAACACTAGGCAAAAGGCCGAGCCTTCCACACACAACCAAGTATATAGATGCATTAAGTAAATAAGAGATATTGTGATATCCCAACATATCCATGTCCCAACATGGAACAACCTGCACTCCACCTGCAGCTAGCAACGCTATAAGAGGGGCTGAGCAAAGCGGTAACATAGCCCAACAACGGTTTGTTGGTTAGGGTGGTTAGAGGCTGTATCATGGCATATGAGAGGCTGACATGTATGTGGTAGGAAACGTGACATAGCAATAGCAACGAGACAACTAGCAAGCAAAGATAGTAGTGTTATCAAGGGTAATGATCATCTTGCCTGAAGTCTCTTCGGTAGGATAGTAAGACTGCTCCTCGAACACGTTCTCAACCGGTTCCTCGGACTCGGACTCGTCTCCCGGAACTACCCAAAAGAAAGAACAAGCACCGAAATAAAAAAACAATCATGGCATATGATGCACAAACAAAATGATGCATGAAATGGCATGAAGAAATAATGAGCATGACATAGTTGAAGGAACGGTGCTACCGGGACGATAGAAATGATAACGAGTTGTGAACGGTGAAGCAAAAGATGGATATGGGCAAAATCTTGGCAATCCAAGTATGCCTCTGGAAAGATTGGAAGATTTCAATTGAAATCGATTTAAAGATCACGAGGAACGGATGCACGAAACTCAAATGGTGAGCTACACAATATGCAATGCAAAACTGAAATTAACAGCAACATGGCATCTTATGCACATCAAAATAGCAAGCTACAGTACTCTAAAATGCAAGAAATTGGCATGCAGCTACTTTACACATGGCATAGAACATTTCATTACATTGGCACAAATTCATATGAAGCATGGATTCGCCAGAAATGAGCTCACAACATGGCAACATGATGTTGACATAAAAACTGCTACATTGACTAGGCATATTTAGAGCAACATTTAAATATGCTACAGGAGATTAACATGGCATCAACTAGCATGGCATGAAAGTACTAACAACATAGAACAAAACATGTTTATTGATCATGCTCAGAAAAGCTATGGATTAGATGGCATCATCAAAGCAACATGGCAAGATTCAACAGAAATTAACAAGTGCAAAACAGTAACAATGACTGAGCATGTTTACAAGCTTGTTAAACTCCCAGAATGGCATATCATGGCATAGAAAAATTACTAGCAGCAAGATGGCATGAAAATGCTCCAAACTCATGTTGACAAGATGCTCATATGACAATTGCAATAATTCACACAAAAATGACAAAATGGCACATTACGCAAAAATGGCATGCATGCAAACTTGCTCAAAAGATAAATCTAATGCCACCAATGGATTAGTTGGATTTTTATACCCCAAAATCATATATTACACTCATATGTTACTGTATGAAAATGCTCAAAAATGCCACAAAAACAAATAGGACAGAAGTTTTAATAGGTTATATGCCAGATTTGGCATATGCCCGATTTGGAAAGTGCCAGATCGGGAAACCTACCGAAAACGGAATGCACAGAAACGGAATTTAGCCAGAAACAGAATATGCCTACTTGGGAGTAAAACCGAGAAGATGAGGGGGTGAGGATGATAGGTGGGTCCCTCGGCTCCTCTGTTTTTGAACAGGGGAGGCGACGGCGAGGCAGGGCGGCGCGGCGAGCGGCGGCGTGCGCGCGGGCTGCGGGCTGCAGCGGCGGCGACCACCGGAGCAGACGAGCACCGGCGGAGGTGCGAAATCAGTAGGGGAACGCGCTGGGGCGCGCGCGCGAGCAATGGCGGGTGCAGCACGAGCTCAAGGCTTCCGGCCATGGCGGCCAAGCCTCTGTGTTATGCGGTGATGCAGCGCGCGACGCGAGAGGCGAGCAGGCAGGGTGCACGGGCATGCGTGCTACGCTAAGAGGGTTCGTGAGAGCGTTCACAGGACGAAGCAAGGCACGAGCTTGAGCCCGTTCTGCTAGTCGCCCATGGCGGACGAACACGGAGCAGCCCGGGTCGGCGACTACGACGGCGAAACCCACGGGGAAAGGAGATGGGGAGGAGCAGCGGCTCACCACGGTCCCGTGGGACTAGACGATGAGGCCGGGGACGCGATGCGGAGGCGAGGAGGAGGCGCTATTCGTGGCGGAGTTCTCTGATCCGTGAAGGAGACTGCGTAGAGGAAGAAGAGCGTCGAGGAACTTGGCGTCTCCGGTCTTGGATCGCCGCGAGAACGAGCACGGGGAGGTGTCCTGGTGCTGTGGATGGAGGAGGGAAACCGGTGGGGCACGCTACTCCGGCGACGCGCACGGGCTCGCCCCGGCCATGGCGTCGGGCGACGAGCGAAGCAGTAGCGTGGGGAGGACTCAACTCCTGGCGGCGGCGGAGGAGGGAAGGAAGAGGATGGGGAAACCCTAGGGAGCCGCGGGATGGCTTTATAGGGGGGCCATGGCGCCGTGGAAAGCAGAGGTAGAGAGGAAGGGGAAAAGGTGGGTGGCTGCTATAGTATAGGCACTGACGCGTGGGTCCCATGTTGCCACGTGGGACGGGCGAGAGAGAGGGTAGGTGGGTTTTTGAGTGAGAAAAGAATCTGGAGGGGGCTAGCGGGGCGAGCTGGGCTGGCACGACTGGGCCGGCTAGGCTGCTGCTGCTGGCTTTCTCCCTCTGCTTCTGCTTTTCTTTTTCTTCAAACAGAGAAGTAAGACGGAAATGCACAGGGAGTTTGGAGAAGTGTGAGAGAGATATAAAAATATACCTGGAATCTACAATTTATGTAGTATTTTAATAAAATGGTTTGGACATTTTTAGAGGTAGAAAAATAATTCAAGTTTGAATTAAATTCAAACTTGCACCAATTTTGAACCCAACCAAATCACTTCCAAAAATGCTGAAATTTGTCAGTGAGCTGAATGACATGGTGTAGGATTTATAGGAAAGTAGTGGACATTAATCTGGAATAGAAATAATGACCACATGAGTAATATTGGAAAAGGGGAAGTGTTTTAGATGATGAAGAAGAGATGGCTTGCTTGGGTAAACCACACACATTATGCATACATGATGAACACTACAATGACAATGGGTGCAATGCTCATGAGCAACAAAAAATGATGATGCAAGCACATGACAAAATAATATGAAAATGAAAATGCAAAGAGAAAAGAAAAAATAAAACACAACATGAGAAGAACCCATCCATCAAGATCATCATGACAATCCCATATATGGCAAAGTTGAGGAGTACAAATATGGAAGGAGCACTCTTGGGGTGTTACAACTCTCCCTACTACAAGAGGATCTTGTCCCGAGATTTAGGAACGAAAGAACTCCGGATATTCGGAACGGAGGTGGTCCTCGCGCTCCCATGTGGCTTCTCGGTCGGAATGGTGAGACTACTTCACTTTCAGGAACCTGATAGACTTGTTGCGGGTCTTGCGCTCAGTTTCTTCGAGAATGGCAATGGGATGCTCACGGTAAGACAAGTCATCTTGGAGCTCGATGTCTTGGAAGTCAATGGTGCGTTCGGGAGTCTTGAAGCACTTGCAAAGCTGTGACACGTGAAACACATCGTGCACATTTGAGAAGTTGGAAGGTAGCTCAAGTTGGTAGGCTAGATCGCCTCTTTTGCCAACTATCTTGAAAGGGCCCACGTATCTTGGAGCAAGCTTTCCTTTGATGCTGAATCGTTGCGTGCCCTTCATAGGAGAAACATGGAGATAGACATGGTCTCCAATCTCGAAAGCCAAGTCACGGTGCTTTCTATCATATTAGCTCTTCTGGCGCGATTGCGCTGCTTTCAAATTTTCACGGATGATACGACACATCTCTTCAGCTTCAGAAATCATATCATTGCCAAGAAGTTGGCGTTCACCAGTTTCAGACCAGTTGAGAGGAGTGCGGCACTTTCTGCCATAGGGAATTTCGAATGGTGCCCTGCCTGAACTTGCTTGGAAGCTATTGTTGTAGGAGAACTCGGGAAAAGGAAGGCAATCTTCCCACTTCATGCCGAAGGAGATGACACACGCTCTCAGCATATCCTCGAGAATTTGATTGACTCTCTCGACTTGGCCACTAGTCTGAGGATGAAAAGCTGTGCTGAAGCGAATCTTTGTGCCCATGGCCTGCTGGAAAGAATCCCAGAATCTGGAAGTGAAGATGCTTCCACGATCCGAGGAGATCAACTGAGGAACACCGTGCAAGGAGACCACTCTAGAAGTGTACAGGTCTGCCAACTGGGCTGTAGTGATAGACTCCTTGACTGGAAGGAAGTGAGCGACTTTAGTGAGCTTGTCAATGACCACAAAGATGGCATCATTCCCTCTCTTGGACTTGGGAAAACCGGTGACAAAGTCCATCTCAATATGATCGAATTTCCACTCGGGAATGGGTAGAGGCTGAAGAAGTCCTGCTGGATGCTGATGTTCCGCCTTCACTCTGCGGCACACATCGCACTCGTTTACAAACTGAGCAATCTCACGTTTCATACGAGTCCACCAATAAGTTGACTTGAGATCATGGTTTATCTTGGAGCTGCCTGGATGGATAGACAAGAGAGAATTGTGTGCTTCGTTCAATATGACCTTCCTGAGATCCCCTTTTGGCACAACTAGCCTGTCCTCAAAGAACAAGGTATCCCTGTCATCCACTCGATAGCACTTGTATTTGGGAATGCTCTTTGCAACGCCGAGTTTCACCTTCTTCACCATGGCATCTAAGAGCTGAGCTTCACGAATCTGATCCTCCAATGTGGGAGTGATCTGGAGGTTTGCGAGAAATCCTTGCGGAACAACTTGGAGGTTGAGTTTCCTGAAAGCCTCACAAAGATCAGGCTGGATCGGCTTGAGAATTAGGCTGTTGCAGTACGCTTTCCTGCTCAAAGCATCCGCGATAACATTAGCCTTGCCTAGAGTGTATTCAATGCTTGGGTTGTACTCTTGAATCATCTCCACCCATCGGGTCTGACGGAGATTAAGGTTGGGCTGAGTGAATATGTACTTGAGGCTCTTGTGATCGGTGAAAATGTCCACCTGTCTGCCCAACAAGAGATGTCGCCATGTGATCAAGGCATGGACGACGGCTGCTAACTCCAAGTCATGAGTAGGATAGTTCCTCTCGTTCGGCTTCAATTGCCGAGAGGTATAAGCCACCCCTTTCTTCTCTTGCATTAGTACTCCACCGAGACCTTGAAGAGAAGCATCACAAAAGAC
This sequence comes from Elymus sibiricus, assembly GCA_039707655.1. Taxonomy (NCBI): domain Eukaryota; kingdom Viridiplantae; phylum Streptophyta; class Magnoliopsida; order Poales; family Poaceae; genus Elymus; species Elymus sibiricus. The sequence continues at coordinate 163,925,267 of CM077670.1, forward strand.
TTGGTAAGGCTTGGATTCATCTGGAGGAGTGAGAACTGGAGCAGTTATGAGCTTCTCTTTGAGTGTCTTGAACGCAACATCACACTCAGGAGTCCAAGAATATTTGACATTCTTCTGGAGGAGGTTAGACAAAGGCTTGGCAATCTTGGAGAAGTTCTCCACGAAGCTTCTGCAATAGCTTGCAAGCCCGAGAAAGCTTCGAAGTTGCTTGACATTTTGCGGAGGCTGCCAGTTGACAATGGCTTCAACATTTTCCAGAATATTAAGATTTATAATAATACTGTCAAATACCGTGGCTAGGTGGCGCAGGTGGCGGCGCCAAGTGGCGGCGGGGAGCTGGTTGGATGCAGATTTCGAGGAGGAGAGAGGTGGAAGGCTAGGGTTTCGCCCAAAAATGGTAGGGGAGGCTGGCTATTTATAGACAGGGGCTAGAGGAGGGGTTTTTAGTCCGTTTTCTGACCGTTTGATCTCGATCGGACGATCCGAAACGGAGGGGGTAGCTAGGTGCACTAGATGGGCTGTGTAGAGGGGGTTGCTCTGAGAAGAGAGGGAAGATGGCAGCCCGGTAGGGTTTTCGGAACACCGAAAACGTCCGACGTTTTACGGGCTATAGTGCCGCTATAGTTATCGGTTGGGGCCTCAAACGACCTCCGAATGGTACAAAATTTGGCAGGCGGTCTACCTACAATATAACAAGACCGCACGCCAACTTCCAACCCATTCCGAGAACATTTTTATCCCACTTATAAAAATAATATTTCGGAGGTGCCGCGGGCGCGTGCGAGTGTGTCGGGACTCAGAACGGTCGACGGAAGGGACGGGGAGGAGCCGACAACTACGAATGGATGCAAGTTTTATGAAAACATGCGGATGAAATGCATACGATGACATGGCGAAGTGCAACAAACAAACGAATCACAGGGCAATGACGGAAATAAATGGAAGGAATCTGGAGCATCGGTCTCGGGGCGTCACAACTCTCCCCCACTAACAGAAGATCTCGACCCGTGATCTTAGGAAGGAACCAGAAGATTGAAGAGGAAGAGGAAAAAGGAAGAGGTAAAATAAAGTTGCTTCTTTGACAAACGAGTGAAACCAAGGAACCTTGAGAGGTTGCAAAGAGTTGAAGAATGGCTTGAGGAACAAGCAAGAATTCGAAACCACTATGGTTGAAACGAGATAGATAAAGAATGAGAACAAAAAGAATTTGGGTAGCACTCCGGTAGAAAAGAGAAGGAAAACTTGATAAGATGAAAGAACTTGAAAAGAGAACATAACACTCTGGTAAAATGGATAAGCAAGGAAAGAAGATGATCTTGGCGAAACGAGATAATGGGCCGAAGAGAGAAACACCACAATGCCTCTGGAACGAAAGAATAGAAGCTAGATCGTTGGAACGAAAAGAACGGAGAAGAAAATGACAACTTCTCCCACAATTGAATTTGAAAAGCACACTTATAGAGAAGGATTGAACGGAGTTGTTGAAAAATCAACGACGAAAAGAATAAGCTTGTTGTGGGCTTATGGAAAACATCTCAAAATTATGAGGTGCCAACCAGTCACTAATGGAAACAATTGATTGCTTGAGATCTCGAAGAGAAGGAGAAACTTGGATCATTGATAAGCACCACAATAGCAACATTCCTTAGGGAAGGCTTTAGGTGAAATCTAACCCAAGATACCTACAAGAAAGAAATTGTTGGGTTGAGAGAACTGATGAACGAAGAGAAAACGATGGTTTTAAAATATCTCATTCCTGACAACTTGTGAATCATGAAACACGAAGGGACATTGTCAAGAAAGACATAACACCACCTCAAAAGACAAGGTAGAAAGGATTTGCACATCAGAATGGAAGATGGAGAATGTTTGAACTCTCTAATAAAAACATGTGTTCTACTCTTGGGGGTTTTCTTGATTCATGAGGAGTCTCGAAGAACAATTGTCAATAATGATATAATTAAAACCATCATTTCTTTATCGTAGCTATCTTGGTATAGATTTCACCTAAAGCCTTTCCGATGGATTGTTGCTATTTGTGGTGATTATCCATGATCCAAGCTTGCTCTTTATCCTCTCGGTGGAAGAAGTTTTTCATCTCCATGTTGCCCTCAAGCAATCAATTGTTCCGTTAGTGGCAGAATTTCACCTCAAGTTAGGAGATGTTTCTATAATCCCACAGCAAGCTTATTCTTTTCGTTGTTGATTTTCCAACAACTCCGTTCAACCCTTCTTGTGACGATGCTATTCAAATTAAATGGTGAGATAAGTTGTCATTTTCTTCTCCGTTCTTTTCTTTCCAACGAGCTAGCTCCTATAATTTTGTTCGGGAGGCATTGTGATGTTGCTATTTTTGACCATCATCTCGTTGTGTCAAGATCATGTTCTTTCCTTGCTTATCCATTTTATCGGAGTGTTGTGTCCTCTTTTCAAGTTCTTTTCATCTTATCAAGCTTTCCTTCTCTTTTCTACCGGAGTGCTGCCAAAATTCTTTTTGTTCTCATTCCTTATCTATCTCGTTTCAACCAGAGTGGTTTCGAATTCTTGCTTGTTCCTCAAGCCATTCTTCAACTCGTTGCAACCTTCGAGGTTTGTTGGTTTCACTCGTTTGTCCAAGAAGCAACTTTCTTTTACCTCTTCCTCTTCCCCTTCCGTTTCCTTCCTAAGATCTCGGGTCGAGATCATCTGTTAGTGGGGTAGAGTTGTGACGCCCCGAGACCGATGCTCCAGATGCCTTCCATTTATTTCTGTCGTTGCCGTGTGATTCGTTTGCTTGTTGCACCTTGCCATGTCATCGTATGCATTTCATCCGCATGTTTTCATAAAACTTGCATCCGTTCGTAGTTGTCATTCTCCCCGTTCTTTCCGTTGTCCGTTCTGAGTCCAACCACACTCGCACGCGCCCACGGCACCTCCGAAATATTATTTTATAAGTTGGATAAAAATGTTCTCGGAATGGGTTGGAAGTCGGCGTGTGGTCTTATTATGTTGTAGGTAGACCGCCTGCCAAATTTCGTTCCATTCGGAGGTCGTTTGATGCCCCAACGGATAACTATAGCGGCACTATAGCCGGATAAAACGTCGGACGTTTTCGGTGTTCCGAAAACCGTGCTGGGCTGCCAACATCTCTCTTTTCTCAGCCCAAACCACTCCTACACAGCCCACCTAGCCCAGGCTAGCCCCCCTCTGACTGGAGCCGTTAGATCGCAATCAGAGGACTCTGAAACCCCCCTCAATCCCCCTCCTGCTATATAAGGAAGCCTACCCCCTGCCTAATCTGGAAAACCCTAGCCCTAGCCTTCTTCCCCACTGCCCCGCCGCCACTTGGCGCGCCGCTATGGGCCAGCCGCCACCTGCACCGCCAACCACCCACCTCCCAGCCGCGCGGGCTCGCAGAACCCATCTGAAGCCCGCCCGGCCCGGATCCCGCCGTCGCCCTCACACCGTTCTCCTCGCGCCCGATCTGGATCGAGGGGAGGAGCCCCTTCGATCCCGAGCTCCTGCTCGACCCCACCGCCTTGCCGCCGCCCTCCTCCGGCGACCGGAACCCGCCGGAGCCCCGCCGGACTTGCTGCTCCTCCTTCCCTGCCTCCCCTTCCATTGTTCTCTCTTCTTTCCCCTCTCCCTCTCACGATCTCTCTCTCTCTCTCTCTGTTGACTTCTACAGGACGCCATGGACAGCCGATGGAGCTCCGCGCCGCCCTGCCATTTGACCTCACTGCTGGTCGGATCCGGCGCCCCGAGGCCAGATCCGCCCATCCCCAGCCGTCCTCGCCCAATCTCCGCCGGCCGGAGTCACCCGAACACCGCCGTGCAGCTCCGTCCATGGCGCCAGGAGCCATTCCCGCGCCAAGCCGCCTCGGCCTCCTCCAACCGCGCCGGAGCGCGCCACCACACCAAAGACCAAGACCCTCCCCGTGCCGCCATCCGTTGCCCACGCCCTCGCTGCACCTCGCCTTCCTCGCGGCAAGCCGCATCGCCAGACAGGGAGCCTCCACCGTTGCCTGCATCTTCCTGCTCTTCGCCTGGACCGCGCCGTCCCGGAACCGTGGTGTTCCCTGAACCACACAGAGCCCTGCACTGCTTCGTCCAACGTCCGCCCCGTCCCGGTACCCCGACGTCTGCTTCTTCGCCTGGACTGTGCTGTCCCTCGATTCAAACGGGACCGTGCCGTCTGCCTGCACCGAGCCATCCCGTCCTCCATACCCAATGTGAGCGCTCCCACCTATTCAGCGCCTAGTGCGCCATATACTATCTTACGCTCGTGTCTGTTTGGCCCAGCTGCACCCGATTCGGCCCGAAACGTATTTTTTTCCCATGGACGAATTTGTCTAATTATCTAGGGAATTGCAGTTTGCAGAAACCCCCCCTCATTTTCATGCATATAATAACTCAATAACCGTGCACCGGAATTAAACAAACTTTATAGGTAAAATGCTTAGATTTTCATGTAGTTTCATAATATCCAACTTTCATCCATGTTAAAAATGTTAAAATTGCTGTTTGCATTAATTTGCATAAATGACATGCTAAAATGGTTTATTTCATAACTAATTAACCGTAGCTCCGAATTAAATAAACTTTATATGTAAATGGGGTAGAAAATGTGTAGATTAACATGGTGCACTTACTTTGCATGTCTAACAACAATAAAATATGGTTTAGGGCAGAACAGTACCAAATTCAAAATTACATATGGGGATTTTCCGGAATTGTTGTTTGTAGTTTCCGGCCTCATTTAAATTGCCTGGATAGGTAGATTAATTATGCTTCATCTCTTGCCATGTCTAACAACATTTAATATTGATGAGTAGCATAAACGGGAGTGAACTAAATAATTGTTTGTGGAGTTTCGTCAATATGCAACTCGTTGCATATTGAGCTTCACTTAATGTGTAGTATTTGATTGTTGCATTTTGCCATGCCATGCCCCATTAAACTTGACAAGCATCATATTTGGTTGTGCATCATGCCATGTTTATGCTTGTGTGTTTACCATGTTGTCTGCTTCTTTCCGGTTGTGCTTCTTCTCGATAGTCTGGATATGTTGCGAATTGTGAGGATTCGTTTGACTACGTTGGTTCGTCTTCTTCATGGACTCGTTCTTCTTCCGAGCGGGATTTCAGGCAAGATGACCATAACCTTGGATATCTCTACTATCCTTGCTTGCTAGTTGTCTCGTTGCTATCGCTATGTCGTCCTTCCTACCACATACATATCAGCCTCTCGTATGCTAGGATACAACCTCTAACCACCCCTACCCAGCAAACCATTGTCTAGCTATGTTACCGCTTTGCTCAGCCCCTTTCTTATAGCGTTGCTAGTTGCAGGTGCAGTTGCAGGTTGTTACATGTTGGGACATGGATATCATGGGATATCACAATATCTCTTATTTAATTAATGCATCTCTATACTTGGTAATGGGTGGAAGGCTCGGCCTTTTGCCTACTCTTTTGTTCCACTCATGCCGCCCTAGTTTCCGTAATACCAGTGTTATGTTCCTTGATGAGCGCTTCTAACACATGTGGGGCATATGGGAACCCCCCTGTCCATTCGTTTTAGGCTAAGACTTCTCCAGCAGGGCCCAACATTGGTTTTAACATTTGCCAACATGAACCTAATAATTAATGCATAGAGGGTCGCCACCTCGGGGACTCTTTTAATTCCAACATAACTCGGGCCAGCGGCGAAACACAACCGTTGGTCCACCTACCTAGCAGTCGGCGGAGCCGCCTCGGGGCAACTCGGGTTCTTTTGGCTACCGTCCACTATGCATAGATGGATGATGCCCGTAGACAGAGTGCGCGCGGCTCTAGACACGGATCTGGCTCACCTGGAGGTCTTGCTGGTTTAGTTTTACCTGTTATGAGTGGCTTCTCCACCAGAATTCCTTATCATAAGCATCGTGTTATCATGGTGTGAGGATGTTCCATCGGATGCGTGTGGTAATTTATAATGGACTACTTGGAGCACCCCTGCAGGGTTAAATCTTACGCGAAGCCGTGCCCGCGGTTATGTGGTGACTTGGAAATTTATAACCTCTGGTTGTAGAGAACTTGAATCTAAATTCTAATTAAAATACACCAACCGCGTGCGTAACCGTGATCATCTCTTTTTGAGGGAGTTCGGGAAGAGAACACGGTGGGGTTATGTTTGTACTCGTAAGTAGGTGATCAGGATCACTTCTTGATCATTATTAGATTGCGACCGTGATGCGTAGTTACTCTTCTTATTCTTGTACTCGTAAGTTAGCCACCATACAATGCTTAGTGCTTGCTGCAACCTCACCACCTTACCCTTCCATACCCATTAAGCTTTGATAGTCTTGCTACCCATGGTTATGGGATTGCTGAGTCCTCGTGGCTCATAGATTACTACAACAACAGGTGCATGTACAGGTAAAGCGATGTTCTGACGTGAGAGCGATGCATGATTGCTTTTGGTGTTCTTCTTCTGCTTCTTCCTCTTCGTCGATCTTGGGATAGGTTCCTGGTCGGCAGCCTGGGCTAGCAGGGTGGATGTCGTTCTTCTTTTCATTTGATTTCATCCGTAGTCGGATTCTGCTCTTCTGTATGGTGTTTGCTATGTATTGATGTATTCATGTGATGATTGAATGTATTTGTATGTATCCGCATCTATTATGTACATGGTATGATGTAATGATATCCACCTTGCAAGCGTCTTCAATATGCGCTTCTACTCTTGGTGGGACCTCCGAGTTCTTCGAAAATAGGATCGCATATTGGGAGTGACAAGTTGGTATCTGCACCGTGGGCGCACCGTTTCCGGCACGGTAGCTAGTTGGTCCTGCCGGCACTGTGGGTGGTCGTCTGGAGGGTCCCACCTCTCGTGTTTTGCCGGGATCGGCAAAACTGATGAGTCTCTGGATGGTGGCCCTCCATTCGTCCATCTTGTCAGGAGCTGGCAGGAAGTTCAAAAGCATTTGAACCCATGCCATGGCTTCTGCCGCCGTGGTTGGCAAGGCAGGGAACACGGAATAGGATGTCGTTCCACTCCTGGCAGGGCCAGCAGGAAGCTCGTCGTGTACCTGTTGCCGCAGCGCATGCTCTCCAACGGGTTGGTATGTTGGTGAAGCCTGAACATCGTGAGCACGATGCTCAGGGCCGGCTTGGCGCCGTCCAGGGCCACCAGCACCGCAGGGAAGCGCAGCGCGCCCATCTTGCGATGGTCGCTGCACACGTCCCGCCGCAGCGTTGTTGCACATCGCCGCTCCATCCTTGGACATCACGGCGATGGGGTCTTGGCTTGCACCGGTCCGAACTGTATTACTATGATGATTGTGCTCACTAGAACGTTGTTGGAGTTGGCCGTCTACACCATCTCCGGTGTGCTGACTGCGATCGCCGGAACGGTGGGGATGCTGGACACCCGCACCGCCGGTGCCTCCTGTCCCGGCCGTCCCAGCCATAGTGCCTGCACCGCCTCTGGACGCCTGGGAAGGCTGCTTGGAGGAGGTGGGAGCCGTCGTGGCTCCGCTCTTCTTCTTCGGCACCATCGACAAAGGTGATGGGGCTAGTACTCACACTACAAACACTGATTCGTAATACAAGACCCCCTGCCTGGCGCGCCAAAGATGTCGTGGGAAAACGACGATCTATGGGATCGAGAGGATCCCTTTGCGGCTTGGCTGTGGGATCAATGCACTACAAATAGCAGGGCTAATAGATGTGAGAACAAGCAACGATTTATCCAGGTTCGGGCCGTTGTGAGCGTAAAACACTACTCCTGCTTTGGTGGTTTGATTGTGTATGAACTCAAGGTTACAAGGAGCGCAACTTGCCGGCAAGGTGCGCGGGAAGTGCAGCTACAGCGTGTAATTGAACTAAGATTCGACCGTTCTAAATGTAGCCGTGGGCCTCCTTTTATAGGCCAAGGGGTTACCACAGTGGCTAATACGGTCATTTACAGCGCATGAATAGTGACTGCACCGTCACCAAGTCTACCTCCTAACGGGGTAGGACAAGCGCATTAAATGCACCGTTAGGTGCTATGTGGCACCTTGGCTCTGAAGGACCGGAGCACCCCGTATTCCAGCCCAGAGATCAAGTCTTCTGGAATACGGCATTGCTTGGCATAGAACAAATCAGCTCTTTATTACAGATAGTTGGGGTACAAAGGTTGGTGGTATTACAAAGGGTACAACGGTGCGGCAGCACCACACCTACTAAGGTAGCCCTATGCTAGCAGCAGGACGACTCGTAGCAGTGGAATAACTTCTAGCAGCGGAACCACTCTGACAGTGATGAACTCCACTCCGCAGGGACTCTGGCTAGAACACATCCTAGCTCGCTACTCGGAATCCTCGCGCTATGCAAACCTGGCAGCACCTGCAAACTGGCATGACACGCCAGGTGAGTACTTTGAATGTACTCGCAAGCTCACAACAAACAAAAGCATCAAGGCAAAACAATGTCATAGCAATCATGGTTACAGCAGGATCAATTGTTATAAAAAGGGTGGAAGAAAATAACAAACATGTTATCATTTACTTTCATGATCATCTCGGGTCCATCTTACCATCATCTAGCCATCCTTAATGAGATCACCACTTAAATCATCACCGGCCCTCTGCCAATTGATTACCAGCTGCACTGAGACGAGTTCTTCCATCATTACCAAGTCATTCCCTCATTGGTGCTGATCAGACAGTGTGACTTAGTACGAACTGTGTCCAATACCGTGGACTCGGCTATTCGAATAGATTCTTTCACTCTGCAGAGGTTGCGCACTTTACCCACATCATGGAGCTCCATGTCCCGTACCTCAGTACACTTCCCCTCCGGGTGGACCGGTGCTGCTCCAAAGAAACTTGCCTAACCCGCGACTCCTCCACCGTACCACCGACAATCATTCCCCCTTCCGGGTCATGCCCTGGGTGGCCCCTGTGTCACTCTTGACACCTGCCACTGTCGTGGCCAAACAAACTGTCCCAAACGGGGACCTGAGCTCAATAACTAAACCGGGCTCACAAGGCTACCGCCGTCTACCTGATCAGGGTAGCACGCACATGTAACCTTCCCTCTTTGGTGGTACCGGTAAAAGGGCATGAGGTTAGACCCTGTCAAGGCCGTCCCATTCCGGCAGATATGACGACACTGGGAAAGCTCGGTTCAGTGGCACTTGATCAACATTGAAGGAATTTACCCCCAAATGATTTCTCCGTCATAACTGATACTCCAGTATCACAATGACTCCAATTTCTCTGTCATAACTGATACTCCAGTATCACAACTAATAGTCCAACGAGTAACATAGCTAAGCTACTACTAATAATGCCATAATCGGTAAGCCATGCAGAATCACAAAGTAATCATAGACGGTAATCTCCGAACTCCTAGCATCACGGCATTATCAAACCCATAACCTACTGGTCATCAATAACTCCATCATCAACATGACAGTAGCCTATCCAAGAAATTCTACAAATGTTGCAAAAATAAACCATTTATGAATAATCCAAATTTTAGCATGAATATTTATCAAAAAGACATGGCATTGTAATGCGATTATGCAAATGAGACTTGTGGCTTGCCTTGCACCCAAGGAGTGTGGGAGTACTCCTAGCCTCCTCCAACTACTTAAATCACTTTGGAAAATATTTATAAAAGCATTTGTAAATATCCCAAAATTTACAGCAGAGAAAAATCCCAAAATTTTACAGCAGATAGAGGAGCTCATAAGAAAAATAATGCAAAAAGCATGAACTCACTTGGACTTATGGTTTAAAAGTAATGGGCAGTCAAAGTTTGGTCAAAATTCTGGATTTATTTGAATTTAAACAGAAATCAGAAAATACCAGAGGCGGCCACGTTGAAGGCGTAAACTGGGATTACGCCACCACTTACGTACCGCTTCGGACGCGCACAGTGTCGCTGACAGGTGGGACCCCTTGTCAGATTTAAATAGAGAAGGAGAGGGAACAGAGAACGGCGGAGCTCATCGGCGATGCTCACCGGCGTAGAGGCCACAGCGGAGCTGGACGAGGGCAGGGATGGATCGGTTGCTCGACGGCGAACACACCCGTTCCCGTAGCTCGTCAGGAGATGGCCGGATGGCGTCGGCCCCTTCCTCTCTGGCGGCGGCGAGCTACGGTGGTCACTGGGGTTGGCGATTCCGGCGAAGTTTTGAGCAGGGGAGGGGCTGGGATGGGTCAGCAGAGCACCACGAGTTCAGCGGTGGTCACGGTTGGGGCTGGGGTGGACGGAGTCGAGCTGGAGGAGCTGTGGCAGAGCGGCGGAGTTCTTCACCGGAGATGGGGAAGGAGGGCTCCCCGGCTCTGATGCTAGGTGCGGGGCGGCGATTGAGGGGTGGGGAGGGCGAGCGGTGAGGAGAGGGAGGCTCCGGAAGGGCTTTTACAGCCAGGCGAGCCGTGCCCGAGCCGGATCCCGCCACGGGGAAAACGCAGGCATCCGTGTTGCGCTGGACGTCGAGCTAGCGACTGGACCATGTAGGGTGGTGACGGGAGAGGCAGGGCCTTAATGGCGATGGTGCGGAGCGGCTAGGAAGCTGCCAGCCAGCGCAGCCACAGTTCCCGTACTGTGCCGCGTGTGGCGGCGCTTGGTGGTGTCCGGCGAGGAAGCTGCCGGCGACGGGAGGGCTCCAGAAGGGCCAGGTGGACGGCTGGGAGGGTGCTGGTGCATGTGGACACGGCGAGACGATGAGAACGTGCAGAGACCGCGAGGCCCGAGAGAGTTCGGCGCTCAGAGCGCGAACTCTGCCGTGGCAGACGCGTGGTCACCACGTGCACTAGCGCACGCGGTGCGCTCTGGCCCTTCCGGTCGTGTCTACGCCGTAGTCTCTTCCACGGGTGGCCTTGCTGTGCATCTGGTTTGACAAGAGATGGAATGGACAGCTGGCCAACCTCCAGAAAAGTTTCTGGATAGAAACTTGGGCAGAAAGCTGGGGAGAAATGGCTAGGGTTTCGAGAAAGGAAATTTGTCACACTGAAGTGTAGTAGGAAGGTGCCCATGCTGGAGAAATTTCAGACCAATTGGACAGGTGTAGAATATAGTTGCTTCACAACTACCTCTCTGGTCCAGAAACTTATTGATGATGATGCACTCACATGGATGGGCTCCTTGAGCTGAAACTTGGTATTTTTGGGTCATTTGGTGGTGTCAAGATGTTATAAAAATTCCATACCATTTGGATAAGTAGAAATGGTACTTCCTTCACAAGGCTTCCCACTGGACAGGAACTTGGGGAAATTTTGTGGAGAAAATGGCTAAATGAAATAGGCCAAAATTTGGTGGGGGTGAGAACATATAGCTAGAAGAATGTCCTGGATTAATTTCAGAATTTTCGGAGCAACACAAAATATGGTTGCTTCACAAACTGAAATTATGGCCAGAAACAAAGATTGGATGGTGTACTCACCATAAATATACAATCTTGAATATTTTTACATATCCAAGGTTCACATGGTCCAAAGAATTTATGGGAATTTTCTTAGTATTTTTGGGAGGACAGCAATATAGGTTGCTTCACAACCTAGAGCTCAAAGGGTTATTCCTTTAATAGGAAAAGGAATATTAAATTGGGATAAAATTGAAATTGAGTAGGAATAGAAATAACATGACTTGGGAGAAGTTTTTGGAAGCTTGGGTCACTTGGGAAAGGAAAGTAAGAATATTCCCAAGTTTTAAGTCCATAGAGCCATTCAAATTAAAATTCAAACAAAATTCCAAAAAAAAAATCAAGTAGATTTTTGAAAAGAAAGTTGGGAAAAACCAGGGTGTCACAAACCTACCCCCCTTAGGATAAATCTCGTCCTCGAAATTTGGTTGCTCATTGACCAGGTATGAATATACTGACCTAAGGAAACCAGCTCCAACTCGGGTGTCCCTTTTTTTTTCTTTATATAATACTTCCACTGAATCTCTTGAGACCCGACTGTCTGGCTCGGGGATGTTTGCTTTACCATACCCACATTCTGACAGGTCTTTACTTGTGTGTTCATCAGTATGCTAACTCCAACCCTGTCATATCGGTTGGTAAATGTTATCATAACGGGAAGATGTCAATCTTTCCGTATATCCGGGAGTGATTTCTGCTCGATACGTCATACTTCCCTCCAGCACCGATAGTATTCCATGAGGTGCTGAACAAATAACTTCTACGAAGCTTTTAACTATTGCATCGGGTTACTGGATGCGTGTTCCCCGGGTTCGGAACAGCACTGGAATCACAACGTTCCTCTTGGCTGAATCTGACCACTTGTGGGAGATCTGAACCATCCGGGCCGACCTTATATCTCAAATCCGTACCGGCAATTCGACAGTCTCTTGCCATAATCCAGTATAAAGTGATAATCGCTTCTAAAGAATTGAATGATGGTGGCTCTATCAGAAGTATCTTGTTCATGACCGGGTACCATATGTGAGGGCACATAATCTGAGATTGTTGTTTAGCATTCCGAGTGCTCATCCTGTCGGTATATCCATAAGCCGTGCGATATTTCAATCTGGTCGCTGGAGTCGTACTGCTGAGCTGGCCAATAAATCTTAGCTCTAACATGATGGACTTAAATATGTTCTACTGACAACTTTGAGTGCATGCAGCTAGACCAGAAAGTTACATTGATATGATATCCCGGTATTGTCGATCTTGCCCTTCATTACTTTTGTCTGAACCCTTTTCCGCAAGCATTTGACCATATATCCTTAACTCTTCTTGTGACCATAGGTGCAACATTTCAGCAGACATACCTTATCCTTAACCTATGCCTTCATGGCGAGTCTATCATCTCTTAAGCTTTAACCGTGAGGCAATGATCATCCGAACCCCTTGCATGATATCAGCAAATAAATCAGTAGCCACCAGAACGGTCTTCACAACTCAGATCTGGGGCATTACTGAAATAACTCAACCCTAGCTCAAGACGGCTAGAAAGCAGCTCAGAGCATGAGGCAAGGTTGATAAGAAGAATATAGCAGTTCCCTAAGACGGCCGAAGAACAACTCAGAGCGTAGGGTCATTACTACAAAAAGAAATTCAACAGCTGCCCGAGACGGCTGGAAAGCAGCTCAGAGCACGGGCCAGTTGTTGAGAAGAGAAATATAAAATCGGCATCCACCCTGGATGGCCGAAAACAGCTCAGAACACAGGCGTGGTGCCTTTACCGGAAAAGTAGGCAAGGGTTCATCAAGATCATATACCAGGTTCACAGGTACTCATATAGAACTTACTGTTGTGGCCCATCATGCAAGATGGTGACACAGGTAGATGGTATCACATTGTCGGCCATGGATACTGGACTTGATATCCGCTGTCAAAATTGCTGTTCCAAGTCGTCTTACTTCACAACTTGCCAGTCTTTGCAACACACTAGGGTGTATACTGGCCTTCTTTCTCTTGCGGAACTTATATAGGTGTTGGATTCTCACCTCCCTTCGGTAGTCCTGCTTGAACATAGTTGCTCCTTGTATAGGTGGCCTGCATGACTTGGGCAAGATGCTCACAATATATATGAAAGTGTGAATAGTTGAACCGCTTGCTTTCGTGGCAGACACTTGTGTCCTGATTAGTTCGTGGTTCTAACCGAACAGTTGCGGGCTGGACTCTTGGGATGCACTGCCAACGTACTGTATAATTGTGTGTGCCACTGTTGCTAACTGTTGGTAGTGTCATGCTGACCATGGTTGAATAGCTTGGATTGTACGCCATTGAGGTACCGTGCTGAAGAAGGCTGGGTAGCTTATGTTCAAAGCTTTTGCCAGGGTAGCGTGCTGAAGAAGACTGGGTACCGTGCTTCAGAAGCTCCTCCCCTTGATTGCTTATCGGGGAAGATTCAATGCCTTATATCGGAAGTTTTCCATGGTAGCTTGTCGAGGAAGGCAGGGTCTCTTATGCTGAAAGCCATCCACATATCGTATTGAGGAAGATTCATGGAGCCTTGCATCGTAAGCTTCTCTTGGTAGCGTGCGGAGAAAGACTGGGTTGCTTACACCCGAAGTTTCTCCCCGCGCTGTACATCCTCACACTACCGTTGTGCGGTTGCTTGAAATAAGTTTGTCTAACTATCCTTCTTGCTGAGTACGAAATACCTGGCACATTCTTGTCTTCTTCCGGGGCATAACATATTTTACTTAAGCAGAACCAAACTTTGTATATGATCCATACCCTTAACCCGGTTGATCTTGTACTCTGACTATCGTCCTGCTGGTTCCTTACGGCTATAATGGTTACACACCGGGGTAGGCTTGATGCTGATAACCAATCCAGGATATTCCTTGCATGCAAACCAGATATTCCAATCCAAGACTGTCAACTGATAAATCCATAATGTTCAGCTGAGCTTCCAAATCTTTGAAATCCTTACTGATTCCTTGAGTCCGACGGCGGTTGATGAGCAACTTCCATAGGAAAAAAATGTGGGACTGAGGAGCAAAAAGCAACGTGACACCAAGAAGCAAAATAAAAAGGCAAATAAGAACTGCTCATTGAAAAAGACCGAGCTTGCAAAAAGCACACTTTATTGCTACTCAGGGTAATTTACAACCTTTGGTGCTACCACAACTCATGCGACATGAACCTCGCAAGTGCTTAGGTACTATGATCGGGTGGCGGGTTACTGGAGAGCGAAGGAGCTGGCGGAGGGGTTGACGGCGCTAAGGCCATACCAAGCACTCTTCGGGCACGGGTTGCATCTTTGACCAGTTCAATGATGAGGACGTATTCTGTGACCATGTAACAAGACATGTATGCCACAGCTGCGTCATCATCCAAGCGAACAGGAGGAAATCTCACCCGTCTGGGAGTGGTGGCCATGGTGGGATAGTTGTGGAAGGCACGATTCTCTTGCATCGCGCTCTCCTAATGACGAAGAACAGTAACGTCTGCCAATGCAACTAGCCACCTCCACTCACTGCCGACTGTGTGATCGGACCTAGCATTCCGCCACACGGTGTTCCTCCTGCACGCGCAGATACCGTTAGAGGCGGTGCACTTGCGCCGCTCCAGCGAACCTCTACGTGGGATCCGAAAACCGGCTGTTCGAGGGAGATCGCACGAGGAGGAGACGAACCCCACAGACGTGCTGCCCCAACTCTTCTTCCGCTGCACGGCACTACGCGTCTAGTGGTAACGATCCGTGATCCATCTCTGGTAGCATGTTCGTGGATGTTCTGTGGGTAGGAATTTTGAATTTGCAGTCGACGCACCTACCGTAGAACCCAACAGTGGTATCAGAGCCTTTGCTATAGGTTTTAGATTCAGATCGGATGCATATTTGATATGTGGATGCGGCAGATGAGATCTGTTGTCGTTTATGAGATCGGCTATGTGCACGGTTGATGAGATCAATTGCACATGGGGATCGTTGAGGCTATGTTTTCTGTCAATCGGAATCGATGAGGTCGTGACACAACCTACTCCTACCGGTCGGTTTCCGCCATCGGGACCACCGTATGCATAGCGCCTTGTATTTCGTACACGATCACTCAAACCGGTAGAATGCGATTCTATGCATAATTTTGTTTTGCAGGTTTGATGTGAATAGTATGGCTCATGTGTATGTGATGCATGTGTGTAAATTATGCATGGCCTGTGTGTCATGATTTGTCAGGCGGCAGAAGCCAAAGTGCTGTCATTATAATGTATAACGACCTGCGTGTCGACTTGTGATTCTCTGTAAAATTCATTACTAGTTGTAGTAGTTGGAGGACAGAGATCAAGTTCATGGCTTGGCGTCTCGGCGTGACGAACAAGATGGATTTCCTAGATGGTCATCGAAGTCAGATCCGACCTGGAAGAATGTCCATGAAGGAGCCATACTATTTCACAATATATGTTTATTTGTGATTGTTATGCTTCTTGTTTTCTATGCATGTTAAAATGGTAGAAAGATCCCTCATAAATATCAAGTTTATTTGCCATCCCAGATGTTGCACCTTCGCACGTCAAGTACGTCTAGTAGTGGGCTCATAAAATTGGGGTGCTACTAGGTGTCCTTGAACTGAAGTGTTCGTGTTAGACACGGACATGCACTGCATCAGGTTGACTTGACAAGGCTATCAAAACGGTTTTGGGCCTTGTGGAAAAGAAGGTTGGGAGCCGGGGTATGAGATACCTACCCGACCGACAGGAGTCGTATAGAGATACGATTGGCAAAGAGTTGCTTACCGGATAGGCATGTTTGCTAGCAGTGATGCTAAAGCTCACTAGTCGCATGCGCTAGTCGGATCCTGAATCACTGAGAGTTTGCGGAGGGATGCTGACTGTTGTGGGAGTATTTCTGTTTAAGGCTTGAATTACTCTACATAAACACATTGCTTAGTGATTGCATATTTTTCTGTTGTAGATCAATGGCACCACCTGCTCAACCCAACTTTGCATTGAAATCAATCTTGGAAAAGGATAAACTTAATGGAACAAACTTTACCACCTGGTATAGAATTGTTCTCAAGCGCCAGAAAAAGGAACATGTTCTAGAAGATCCACTTCCAGAGGAACCTGTTGATAATGCTAATGCCACAACTAGGAATGCCTACCAGAAACTCGTTGATGAATCAACGGAGATCAGCTGTCTGATGTTGGCTTGTATGGAGCCCGATTTGCAACCGCATTTCAAAAACGTTGAGGCTTACGATATGATCGAGAGTCTCAAGAGCATGTTTCAGACACAGGCTAGGACCGAAAGGTTCAACGTCTGGCGATCCTTGATGGATTGCAAGCCGAAGGAAGGTGATCCACTGAGCCCACATGTGATCAAGATGATCGGATACGTGCAAGCTTTGGATCGGTTAGGCTTCCCGCTCTTGGGTGAGCTGGCTACAGATGCAGTTCTGGGTTCTCTTCCACCTAGCTATGGGACGTTAATTTCGAACTATCATATGCATGCTATGGATAAGAAGCTCACTGAATTGCATGGGATGCTCAAGGTGGCAGAGCAGGATATTAAGAAAGGCATGCATCAAGTGTTGATGGTGCAGAAATTGGCTAAGTTCAAGAAGAGTTGGTCCCACAAGAAGGCTAAGGCAAAGGGCACGAAGACGGTAACCTCCACCGCTGAGTCAAAGTCGGGACCGGACTCAAAGACCATTTGCTATCATTGCAAGGAAACTGGTCACTAGAAGAGGAACTGTAGCAAGTGGCTTGCCGAGCATGGCAAGAAGGCCGGGAGTGCGACTTCAGGCAAAGTTACACTTGTTACATATGTTATAGACATTTACCTTGTTAACATACGTAGTAGCTCTTGGGTATTTGATACCGGATCGGTTGTTCATATTTGCAACTCGATGCAGGGGCTGGTAAGAACTAGGCGTGTGGCACAAGGGGAGATTGACATCAGGGTCGGCAACAAAGCAAGAGTTGCTGCGTTGGAGGTCGGCACGATGCAGCTCCAGCTTCCTTATGGATTTATTTCGGAATTGAATAATTGTTATTACATTCCTGCACTTAGTCGGAGCATTATTTCTGCCTCATGCTTGATGAGTCAGGGTTATGAATTCAATTTAAAGGACAATGGTTGTTCATTTTATTTGAATGGTATGTTCCACGGCTATGCACCCATAGTTGATGGGTTATTTATTTTGAATCTGGAAATGGAACTTGTCTATAATATGAATGTCAAGACGCATAAGCCTAATGAGATAAATCCGACATATTTCTTGCATTGCCAGCTTGGACATATTAGTCTGAAAGGCATGAAGAAGCTCCATGATGATGGGCTCCTAACTTCGTCCGACTTCGGGTCGTTCGAGACATGTGAATCGGGCAAGATGACTAAGTCTCCTTTTGCAAAGAGTTGTGAGAGGGCATCCGAGCTGTTGGAGCTTATACACAGCGATGTGTGTGTGGTCCAATGAGCACAACTGCTAGAGGTGGCTATCAGTACTTCGTGACTTTTACCGACGACTTGAGTACATATGGATATATCTATTTGATGAGGCACAAGTCAGAAACTTTTGAAAAGTTCAAAGAGTTTTAGAATGAGGTTGAAAATTAGCTCGGCAAGACTATAAAGCTTCTATGATCTGATCGTGGAGTTGAGTACATGAGCCAGGAGTTTGATGATCATCTGAAAAGCCGAGGTATAGTACCTCAGCTCACACCTCCGGGCACACCACAAAGAAATGGCGTGTTAGAACGGAGGAATCGTACCTTGTTAGACATGGTTCGATCTATAATGAGCAAATTGGATTTACCCTTGTCATTCCGGGGATATGCTCGAGAAGCTGCAGCTTCTACACTCAACAGAGTACCATCTAAATCCATAGACAAGACACCACATGAGATGTGGACTGGGAAGAGTCCCAAGTTGTCTTTTCTAAAGATTTGGGGTTGTGAAGCATTCATCAAGCGACTTATGTCAGACAATCTTACACCCAAGTCGGATAAGTGCATATTTGTGGGATATCCGAGGGAAACCTTGGGATATAGCTTCTACAACCGCGAAGAGAACAAAGTGTTTGTTGCCCGGAACGGGGTCTTCCTTGAGAAAGAGTTTCTCGGGTGGGAAGCCAGTGGGAGGCAGGTGCAACTCAAAGAAATTCGAGAACCACTTGGGGACAACTCGGCTCGTGATGCGATCATACCGGAGTCTGTCAGGGAACCCGAGGTGGAAGCGGCACCGGAACCACGGATTTCGGAAAGATTGCGTAGAGTGCGCGATGTGTTGTTGCTGGAAAGCGACGAGCCGGCTACATATGCAGAAGCGATGGTGAGCCCGGATTCCGAGGCATTGCTGGAGGCCATGAGATCCGAGTTAAAGTCCATGGTTGAAAATCTAGGCTGGGACTTGGTTGATCCGCCGCCTGGCGTCACTGCCATTGGTTGCAAATGGGTCTTTAAGAAGAAAACTGATGTGGATGGAAATGTTCAGATCCACAAAGCTCGGCTTGTCGCTAAAGGTTATGGACAAGTTCAAGGAATTGACTACGACGAGACCTACTCGCCGGTAGTGATGCTAAAGTCGGTGAGGATCGTACTAGCTATAGCTGCATATTTCGATTACGAGATATGGTAGATGGATGTCAAAACGGCTTTCCTTCAAGGAAATTTAACCGAGGACGTGTATATGATACAGCCCGAGGGTTTGTCGATCCAACTAGTGCTAGTAAGGTATGCAAGCTCAAGAGATCTATTTATGGGTTGAGGCAAGCATCTCGGAGCTGGAATATTCATTTTGGTGAGGTCGTCACTGGTCTCGGTTTCATCAAAAGTGAAGAGGACGCTTGTTTATACAAGCAGTTGAGTGGGAGCTCAGTAGTATTTTTTATCCTGTATGTGGATGACATATGGCTGATCGGAAATGATGTTACAATGCTGAACTCGGTCAAGGAATCATTGAATGGAATGTTTTCGATGAAGGACCTCAGTGAAGCAGTTTACATATTGGGCATTAAGATCTATAGAGATATATCGAGAAGGCTCCTTGGCTTAAGCCAGAGCACCAACATAGATAAAGTGTTGAAGCGGTTCAACATGAGTGAGGTCAAGAAAGGGTTCTTGCCACTCTCACATGGTATAAGGCTAAGCGAGACTCAGAGTCCTTTGACATCTGATGAGCGAAGCAGGATGAGTCGGATTCCGTATGCCTCGGCAATCGGATCTATCATGTATGCCATGATATGTACTCGGCCCGGTGTTGCTTTTGCAATAAGCTTAACAAGCAGATACCAGGCCAACCCAAGTAAGAGTCACTAGGCGGCGGTAAAGACTATTCTGAAGTACCTGAAAAGGACTAAAGAGATGTTCCTAGTTTATGGAGGTGAGGAGGAGCTCCGCGTAAAGGGTTATGCTGATGCTAGTTTCCAAACTAATAGAGATGATTGTCGATCACAGTCCGGATTCGTGTACGTCTTGAACGGAGGAGCAGTGAGCTGGACGAGTTCCAAGCAAGATACGGTGGCCGATTCAACTACAGAAGTCGAATACATTGCAGCTTGTGAAGCTGCAAAGGAAGGTGTTTGCATCCGAAACTTTTTGGATGATCTTGGTGTTTTCCTAGCCTCGGTAAAACCGTTGGACCTTTATTGTGATAATGCTAGTGCCATTGCACAGGCCAAGGAGCCAAGGAATCACCACAAGACCAGAAACATAGATCGGAAATATCACCTGATATCAAAGATCGTAAAGAGTGGTGATGTAGAGTTATGCAAAATTCACACGGATGCAAATGTTGCAGATCCGTTGACTAAGACGCTTCCACAACCCAAGCATGAGGGGCAACTTAGAGCTATGGGCATACGATGTCTATTTGATTGACTCTAGTGCAAGTGGGACACTGTTGGAGATATGCCCTAGAGGCAATCATGTATGATGATATTTCCTATGTGTTTATGAATGAAGATAGTCCTTGGACATTATCAATGATGTGTATCAGCAAGTAAGTGACTTGTTTGTGGGACTATGCATTGTATGATGATTGTCCTAAAAGGTCCCTAGTCAAAATGGCCGTGTGGACGCGCAGCTAACTAGACTAGCATATGACACGATGGAGGGCTTGGTCTCACTAGCCATGAAGCATTGGATGCTAACCGGATAATGTGGACTCGGAAAGATCTGATCGGATTTGACATAGTCGGATCCGAGTCTAGATAAGGTCCGAGTCGGACAGACCCAACTATGAGACGCAGCGATATGTCATCTGTGAGTCTCTAGTACAACATACGTTCTATGTCCTAAGACCTAAGCTGGCACATGTACTCGGGATGGTGACAGACCTGCTTTGGGTCAACCAAATGCTACTCCATAACTGGGTAGTTATAAAGGTAGGTTTCGGGCTTGTCCAGACCCACGCTGCGAGACATTGTCGAGCAAGATGGGATTTGCCCCTTTGATCAGGAGAGATATACTCTGGGCCCCTCGTGTGATCCGACCAGGATAAGCATGGCCATGCGACAAGGATTATGAGATAATCCGGTTTGTGGTCGGCATCACTGGAACGAGAAAGTGGTCAGGCTACTACAAGGATGACAGACTCGCCTTTAGCCCGACAACATATATCGTGTGGCAAAGGGAACAGAAGTGTGACATGTTGTACAGGATCGCCAACCGGCTTCATTGTCTACTTGGTGGTCGGCACGCCTTGCTAGAGGCCGCTACCAACCGAGCAGGTCGGAGGTGATCCGACCTGCGACCGAGTAGACTTGAACCTAAGGGGTCGCGCGCTTAAGGTAAGGAACCTGTGAGACTGGGTCCGACTCCACGAGTCAGATGTGATCCTACTCGGCCTTGGATCCAGGCCGAACAGACTTTGGGCTTTAGGATCCATGCGAGGCCCAAGTGTTGAGCCTGCGATGGACGCCTATATATAGTGGAGGTACGGCACACTCATTCGGTTGATCGCTTCAGGGTTGTCATTAGGGCTTTGCATGTGTTGCAACTAGCCACCTCCACTCGCCGCCGACTATGTAATCGGACCTAGCATTCCGCCACATGGTGTTCCTCCTACACGCGTGGATACCGTTAGAGGCGGTGCACTTGCGCCGCTCCGGCGAACCTGTACGTGGGATCCGACGACTGGCTGTTCGAGGGAGATCGCACGAGGAGGAGACAAACCCCGCAGACGCGCTGCCCCAACTCTTCTTCTGCTGCACGGCACTGCGCGTCTAGTGGTAACGATCCGTGATCCATCTCTGGTAGCATGTTCCTGGATGTTCTGTGGGTAGGAATTTTTAATTTGCAGTCGACGCACCTACCATAGAACCCAACAGGCTTTTCTTCGCATGATGGGTTATCCTGTCCTTGGGCTAGTGGACATCCCGTGTAGCCCTCGGGCCCAGGCCCTTCGAGCGATGAGCAAGATCGCCGAAGGTGGTGGGGTCTAGAGTCCACAATGGCTAGACACATGGCGCCCTCTGCCCTTTATTGGCGAAGTGCAGCTCTGCTGTCCGGTCATTTCGCCACGCAGTCGGGTCGAATTTACGACCATAGTAAATCGTCGTAAAAAGCGGATGGCTGCTTGGTTCCCGTGCCTTGGTGCTTGTGGAAGTGGGAGGGTGGGAGGCCCCGAAGTAACTTCTGGGTCATGTCCGTTGGCCTTTCGCAGCTAATATAATACATGGGGAGGGGAACTTTCGCGTCGCAGCCCCTTCTTCTCCTTCATCTTCTTCTTCTTCCTCTGCGCCCTTTGTCCAAAAATCCCCCTAGCCATTCGACCAGCTACGAGCTCGGCAACCATGTCGTCTGCTCCCTTTCTCACCCATGAGGTGGCACGGCTGCACCGCGAGCTGGCCGCTCAGGAGGACGAACTGGTGGTGAAGGACGAAGCGCTGGGGAGAAGGACGCCGTCCTGGCCGGCGTCCGTTCCCGCGCTCTCGACATGCTGACGTGGCACAAGCGGGAGAACGAGGAGCTTCGCGCTTGGCTCCACAAGACCATGGAGGAGTTTCAGGAGGTGAGGGACAACCTCACATAGGAGACGCTCCGGATGGCCTGTCTGGCGGCATGAGAGAACCGTCAGCGGGAAGAAATCTAGGAGTGTCTCGATGGCACGTTGGCGGAGATCGGCAAGCATCACGTGACCCTGCGTGAGGTCTACCGCCTAGTGAGCGGGCTGATGCCTGCCCTTGGGCTCAATCCATACCACCATGATGTCGGCTTTAATGAACAATGGGTGGTAGATCTTGTTGGCTTCTTCAGTCATCTGGCCGACGAGCTCACCCACCTCCGCGAGGAGGTGGGAGAGAATCTGGAGATGGAGAATGCCCGGGCCGCTGTTGCGGTGGCCTCGCGCATCCTTTCTTCGCTTCATCACCGAGACCCCTTCTTCCCTGTGGACGCCATCATGGAGGACCTAGCTCCCGAGGACCAGGAGCGGTGACTTAGAGCCATGGCGAGCCATGTGTCCGTGGTGGTGCGGGAGGAGAAGAGCGGGGACTACAGCGGCCTCTGAGTTCAGCTGGAGTAAACCTTGCATCTTCGGTTGGAACGCGGGGCTCGCATTGGGGCGAGACCTCCGTTGGTCCTGGAGGCAGGTTCTGTGGTAGAGCTGCATAGTAGTATAGCATGTTTTGTTAGGTACGCTTGTCTTAGTCTGTAAGAGTTTAAAGGATTGTTTGTTGGAATCCTGAATATCTTTTTACTAAGTGCATGCTTAAGCTGTTCTTCCCGAAACTTGTAGCATAACCAGTATGATCCCACGTAGGCAGAGTAACTGCCACCGATGACAAGAACAATGTGACGTAGGTAAGTTGGAGCTGGTCCGGAATGCAGCGTGTATGTTTTGGTTCTCGAGATGACAGAGCGTTCCCGGGAGCGGGTCACGTGGTGATGTTTCCCGGGAAGCCCCCGTTTCACGGTCGGGACTGATTACACATTGAAGGAATTCGGAAAGGAAACAACTTAAGCGTGGGAGCTCTGGGGTGCTTGCGCCCCTTTTTCCTTACTCGGTGATTACACACGGGGCGTACAAGTGCGGGGAAGGGGAACAAGGCTACAAAAGTACATAGCTAGGGTACGCCATGATGCTCCTTTTGACGGGGGAGAACCCGAGTACATGGCCAGTAGAGTACTTAGCTTTTTAGACACAAAACAGCGAGTTCTGATCTGGACTTGCCGCGGGTAGTTGGATACCCAACCGGTAGTGACCTCATGGCGGCGCGTCGTCTAGGGAAGCAGCAAGTCGCCATGTTCTATCAGGCCAAGCGCAGCCCCTAGGCCTACGCGACGGAGAAGGCCGCCTTGACGGAGACGTTGCGGGACGCGTCCCCGGCAAAGGTGATCTCGACGGTGAAAGAAGTCTTCTCGGGCTCCTTCAGAGGTGCTGCCATGGCCGGTCCTGCCGGGGAGGCCGGTGCGGCGACCGATCCGGCCAGAGCAGGGACGTTCGAGACGGCGGGTCCCTCCTGTGACGCCGACTAGGCGTGCTCAATCCCGTTCGTGGGAACGACCGCTCCTGGGAGAACTGGCTCAGTGCAACGAAAGCGGTGGGATCCCGGAATGATACCGGCCTCCAGGGACAGAACGCACTGACGCGCCACGCGATAGAGATCTGCCATGGTCATCACCGCCTGTGCCGTAAGCTCCGCGCGTACCTCAAGGCTGCGGACGTTCTCTAAGAACGCAACGATGACAATAGCCTCTGGAATACCTCGGGTCCGTGTGTGAAGCTCGCGGAAACGAGCGACGTAGCTCCTGAGCTGCTCTCCAGTCCTCTGCCGGAGATGTAGGAGGGTAGTCTGCAAGGGCCTCAACGGCCCATGGTTCCACGGGCTCAGGTGTCAGTGTACCAAGACATGCGTGCCTTCATCCCCTGACTTGTGCACAGGCAGTTGTAGCCTTCCCGACGGCAGGGCTTGCCGGAGGACTACTCTGTCCAAGAATCAAGACCATGAAGAAGATCTCTAGGCAGGTCATCGAGAAGTACTAGTTTAATACTGAAGACCAAGGCTCTGGTTGCCGGCAAGAAGCTACTTGCCGGCAAGTGAAGGCCCGGCCATCCCCGTGCCAGCAGGCTCTTTCTGTCCCAGTGCCGCTCCACCTCATCATCAACAAGAAAAGCTCATATGATAGGTGTCAAGCGGGCAGGTAGTCCAGCACAGCTGGTCGGGGCACGTGTCGGCACGCCACCCCAAGGTTAACTTTAATGACACCCGTCCCTGGGTCATGTGAAGATTACAGAAGAGCAGCTGGGCGAACGGTGCAGAACCTTGGCTGTAAGTTGCCTCCCCAGCGTAGCACCTAACGGGCATTTAATGCGTTTGCCTGCTCCATTAGGAGATAGACTTGATGACAGTGCAATCACTATTCATACCCTGTAATGACCATATTAGCCACTATGGGTGGCATATAAAAGGAGGCCCACAGCTACAGTGAGAACGGTGGACACCTAGTGCAATTACGCGTAGTAGCTGGACTTCCCGCACACCTTGCCGGCAAGCTGCGCTCCTTGTAACTTGAGCTCATCCACAATCAAACCACCAAAGCAGGAGTAGGGTTTTACATTCACAGCGGCCCGAACCTGGATAAACCACTGAGTGTCCTTACATCTACCAATCCTGCTCTTCGTAGCATGCAGATCTCGTAGCCGAACCGCAAAGGGGCCCTCTCGGTCCCATAGATCGTCGTTTCTCCACGACATCTTAGGCGCGCCAGGCAGGGGCTCGTGTGTTACAAATCAGTGTTGGTAGTGTGAGTGTCAGTTTCATCACTCTCTTCGATGGCGCCCACGAAGAAGGCTGGAGCCATGATGGCTCCTTCCACCTCCAACCTGCCCTCGCTGGCGTCCGCCGGCGCCGCGGCCGGTTCACACGGTGTCATTGGGAAGGGTGGAGCCGGAGGCGCTGGCGGCGGAGGCAGCCAGCTTCCTCACCGCGCTAGTGAGCCTAGCCACCACACCGGGGATGGTGCAGACGGCCAACTCCCATAACGTTCTGGTGAGCACAGTCACCGTAGCAATACGGTTCGAACTAGTGCAAGCCAGGATCCAGTCGCTGCGACGTCCAAGGATGGAGCGGCAATGTCCAATAACGCTGCGGTGGGACGTGTACCGCGACCATCGCAAGATGGGCGCGACGAGCTTCCCCGTGGTGCTGGTGGCCCTGGACGGCGTCAAGCCGTCCCTGAGCATCGTCCCCATGATGTTTAGGCACCACCACCATGCCAACCCGTTGGTGAGCATGCGTCGTGGCGGATTTCCTTCTGGCTCTGTCAGGGGTCGAACGCCGTCTCGTTCTATGCTTCCCGCCATGCCAACCACGGTGGCAGAGGCCATGGCGCGGGTTCAAATGCTTTTGAACTTCCGCCAACTCCTGACAAGATGGATGAATGGAGGGCCACCATTCAAAGTGTCATTAGTTTTGCCGATCCCGGCAAAACACAGGATGTGGGACCCTCACGGCAACCACCCACGGTGCCGGCAGGATCAACCGGCGGCCGTGCCGAGGATGCTGCGCCAACGGTGGAGTCGCCTCCACGTCAACAACCACTGTGGCGGCAAGCTTGCCGATCGGATGACCAGGATGCGGTGTCCATGTCATCATCCGATCCGCAGGGTCACCAAGATCAGGGCCAAGTGCTCCACGAATGGTGCATTGAGGACGCCCATACGAAGATCGAGCGGCGTCGGGAAGCACGCCATCAATCATACGACCGTGCCGGGCCGACAGCATACATGTCGGCGCTAGGGTACCATGGGTGTTTACCTTACGAGGTAGGTTGCCCAACGTTTACTCGTGAGCTGTGGTAAGTTGTCTGGCCGTCCACCCGTGCTTTCAAGCTAGAGCTGCCCAATAGATATGACGGCACGCTCAGTCCAGCAGAGTTCCTTGGCATCTACACCATTGCGGTGCAGGCTGCCGGGGGGCAGGACGAGAAGATATTGGCCAACTACTTCCCGTTGACGCTCAGGCCCAACGTCAGGTCGTGGTTGATGAACTTGCCAGAGGGCTCCATTTCTTCTTGGTCGGATCTATGCCATCAGTTCATGGGTGCATACCAGGGTGGCCACAAGCTCCCTGGTCAGGAAAGCGATTTGCATGTGATACCCAGAGAGATGGCGAGCCCCTCTGCAAGTACATACAAAGGTTCAGCCGTGTGCACCACAACATCCCCGATGTTCATCCCGCAGCTGTTTGTGCCGCGTTCCACACGAATGTGCGCAACTGCAGAATGCGATCTAAGATGAACATTGAGAAGGTCAGAACCATCAACGAGTTGTACACCTTGGCGGACAAGTGTGCACGTGCTGAGGAGGGAAGGCGACTTCCTGGGGAAGATGCTGGCGCCGAAGTCGACTCTGAGGACGATGACGCTGACGACACATCAACCCCGCAGTAAAAATGCCAGAAGCGCAACAGGAAGCGCAAAGGCAAGTCAATGATGGCCGTCGAAGGCTCCGGTGACACCAACGCCGCCAAGAACCCAAGGCAGAGAGCTCCGCCAAGGAGGTTGCCGGATGCGCTGACTTTGGGAGGCCGCAGCAGGTGACAAGACCGGCAAGACCAGTGGGCCGTACTGCAAGATTCATCGTACCAAGGGTCACGATCTCCAGGAGTGCCGGCAAGTCGAGCAACTTGCCGAGAAGCAGAAGGCTGAATACGAGAAGCACGACAAAGAGAAGGGCCAAGATGGTGCCGGTGGGTCCGGCAAGCAAAGCCGTGGAGGCCATGGAGGCCGTCGCGGCAAGGTCAAGCATCCGAAAGAGAAGGCCGCTCAGGGCCAGAAAGGAGATGATGGTGATGGGGACGAAGAGGAGTCCGAAAATGAATTCCAAAATGCAGTGGAAGCCATGTGTGTTGACAGAGGCGCATCTTTGCACTCCTCGCACCGGCAACTGAAGCAATGGGTCCGCGAGGTGAATGCCGCGGAGCCGGTGATGGAAGCATAGAAGCCACTCAAGTGGTCACAAGCGCCCATCGTCTTTGACGCTGAGGATCACCCTGACCGCACCACTACTGTCGGGTGCCTGCCATTGTTGGTTTCACCAACGATCCGCAACCTCAAGGTGACAAAGATGCTGGTTGACGGTGGGGCCGGCTTGAACTTGATCTCTCCTGATGTGATTAAGAGATTGCAAATCCCTGACAAGGATCTTGAGGAGACAAGCACTTTCCAAGGGATCAGTCCGGGGAGGAACAAGCTGAAGGGCCAGATTACATTGCCGGTCACATTTGGCCAGCGAGCTCAACTACCGGATGGAGAAGATTGTCTTTGACGTCGTCAAGATGCCGCTGCCATATAATGGAATTCTAGGCCGCCCGGCGCTGGCAAAGTTCATGGTTGTGTCGCACTATGCGTACAATGTCATCAAGATGCCAAGGCCAATGGGCGTTCTCACCATCAAGTCCAACCAGAAGGACACAATCATCTGCGCCGACAAGCTCTAACGGGAGGTAGTGGCAGCATCTGCCGTAGAGGTACATGCTCTAGCCGGCAAAGCTCCCGGGGGAGGAAAGAAGAAGAAGACCGGCAAGACCTCTGATAATGACTCCGGGAAGCGCACCTTAGAGTGCAGCATGCCTGTTGAGGACATACCAGAGAACTCTACCGGCAAGAGCAAGAAAGCCAAGACCTCTGCACCAGCGACCAAGCAAGTCTCTGCATGGGAAGATGGGATGAGTGGTACTTTCTCCATAAGTGCCACTCTTAGTGACAAATAGGAAAGCGCGCTCGTTGCCTTCCTACGGGCGAATGTCGATGTGTTTGCCTGGCAAGCATCTGACATCCCCGGTGTTCCTAGGGAGGTAATTGAGCACCACCTTCTTGTCTGCCCTCATGCAAGACCCGTCAAGCAGAAGGTTAGGAAGCAAGCCTTGGAGCGGCAAGAGTTTATTACCGAAGAGATCAAGAAGTTGGAAGTGGCAGGCCTGGTCAGAGGAGTGCCACACCCTACATGGTTAGCCAATCCGGTGGTTGAGCGCAAGGTGAACGGGAAATGGAGGCTTTGTATCGCTTCACTGATATAAATAAAGCTTGTCCAAAAGACCCTTTCCCTTTGCCGCGCATCGACCAAATTGTGCACTCCACTGCCGGCTGTGAGTTACTCTCTTTTCTTGACGCTTATTCTGGTTATCATTAGACTTTTATGGCCAAGGAAGATGAGGAGAAAACGGCATTCATCAGTCCGTGTGGCACGTATTGCTTTATGCGTACGCCCTTTGGGTTGAAGAGTGTCGGGGCAACGTTTGCCAGAGAAGTTCAGATTGGTTTTGAGACCTAGTTACACAGAAATGTGGAAGCCTAAATGGATGAGATTGTGGTCAAAACCAAAGACAAGTCAACACTGATTTAAGATTTGGAAGAAACATTTGATAACTTGCGCAAACTCAACTTGAAGCTCAACCCCGAGAAGTGTGTGTTCGGCATTCCATATGGCAAGCTTCTAGGGTTCTTTGTGTCTTAGAGGGGGATTGAAGCCAATCCCGACAAGATCAAGGCAATTGAGCAGATCGAAGCACCAAGATGCGTCAAGGACGTCAGGCGTCTTGCCAGCTGCATTGCCGCCCTTAGCAGGTTCATCTCCAAATTGGCAGAGCATGCCTTGCCATTTTTCAAAATATTGAAAAAGGCAGGCCCAGTGAACTAGGCTCCAGACACGGAGGCCGTGCTCCAGGATTTGAAGGAGTACTTGTCCTCTCCACCAGTCTTAGTTGCTCCTAGGCCGCAAGAGACGTTGTTTCTGTACTTAGCGGCAATGAATCAAGTGGTTAGTGCTGCACTTGTGGCTGAAAGAGAGGCAGATGAAGAGGAGGCGGCAGTCGCAGAGCCACGACTCGACAAGCCAAAATCTGCCGACAAGCTTGAGATTGTGCAAGCAAGTGAACCAGATCAACAAGTTGTGCAAAAGAAGAAGATGGTGCAGCGCCCAGTCTACTTTG
Organism: Elymus sibiricus; assembly: GCA_039707655.1. NCBI lineage: Eukaryota > Viridiplantae > Streptophyta > Magnoliopsida > Poales > Poaceae > Elymus > Elymus sibiricus. Next base: position 163,954,552 of record CM077670.1, read on the forward strand.
TAAGTTCTCTGATGCAAGGGGCTAGGTCAAGGTACTCTGGTGTGCAGAAGTTGCTCTTTGGCCTTATCATGGCCTTGAGAAAGTTGTGCCATTATTTTCAAGCACACCAAGTCACCGTCGTCGCTCGCTTTCCTTTGCAACGTATTCTGAGAAATCCAGAAGCCACCGGCAGGATTGTGGAGTGGGCGTTGGAGCTGTCAAGCTTTGACATGAAATTTGAGAATACCTCAACAATTCAGAGGAGGGCTTTGGTGGAATTCATTGCATAATGGACCCCAACGCCAGACGAAGAAATCCCAGAGACCTCTCTCCCCGGCAAGGAAACTACTGATGATTGGATCATGTACTTTGATGGTGCTTTCATGCTGAAAGGCGCCGGTGCCGGCGTGCTGCTCATAGCACCCACCAGACATCACCTCAAGTACTTGGTTCAAATTTATTTTCCCAGGGAGCAGGCAACCAACAACACTGCTAAGTACGAGGGATTGCTTGCCGACTTGCGCATTTCAATTGACCTTGGTATTTGAAAGTTGATTATTAGAGGCGACTCGCAGCTTGTGGTGAGGCAGATCAACAAAGATTACCAGAGTCCCTTGATGGAGGCCTATGTTGATGAAGTGATGAAGTTGGAGGAGCACTTTGATGGTCTGCAAGCAGAGCACATTCCCCGTGCCCAGAATGAGATTGCCGATGACCTGTCAAAGCTTGCTGCCAAGAGATCTCATGTGGATCCAGGAACTTTTGTGCTACAACTGACTCACCCATCTGTTACACCATCAAGGCTGGTGAAGAAAAGAAAGCAAGACGTTGGTGTCTACTTTCCGGCAGAGCTGCCAGCAGCCGCCAAGAACGTGGATACCACCAACAAGACACCCTCTGTTGTTGAGCTGCAGCCTCCGGCAAGCCAAATCCTTGCCGTCAAAGCAAGTGCTCCCGCAGAGGAAGAAGTGCCTTTGTCCTTGTCGTCGAGCCATGGGCTCCGGCATGGGCGCAGCCGATCGTCCAGTACCTTCAAATAGGAGATCTTCCCGATGAGCAAGAAGAAGCAGAAAGAGTAGCCCGTCAATCAAGAATGTACAAATTTGCCGATGACACTTTGTACAGGAAAAGACCAAACGGGGTGAAATTGAAGTCCAATTGTCGAGAAGATGGACAGAGGCTATTGGAAGAGATGCATGAAGGAATGTGTGGATCTCATATTGGGTCACTCGTGCTTGTTGGCAAGGCATTCTGTCAAGGATTCTACTGGCCGACAGCCCTTCAAGATGCCTTGTCGGTGGTCATCAGATGTGAAGCATGCCAGTTCCACACCAAGGACATCCACTAGCCAGCTCAAGCCCTTCAAACCATCCCTCTTTCTATGCCTTTCTCGGTCTGGGGGCTCAACATCGCTGGCCCCTTCCCCCGTGCTATCGGGGGCTTTGAATTCTTGTACGTTGCAATCGACAAGTTTACAAAGTGGCCTGAGGTGGAGCCAGTGAGAAAGGTGATGGCACAGTCAGCTATCAAGTTCCTCAAAGGATTGGTTGCTTGTTTTGGTGTACCCAACAGGATTATCACCGACAACGGCACTCAGTTAATGAGCCATTCCTTCACAGCATATTGCCAAGAACTTGGAAACAAGATCTGCTACACCTCTGTTGCTCACCCAAGGAGCAATGGGCAAGTAGAGAGAGCAAATGCAGAAGTGTTGCGTGGTCTCAGGACCAGAACTTTTGACAAGCTACACAAGTGTGGAAGACGCTAGGTAGAAGAGTTGCCGGCGGTTCTTTGGTCAATCAGAACGACACCAAGTCGAGCCACTGGCAAGACACCCTTCTCCCTTGTATATGGTGCAGAAGCGATGCTCCCCACGGAACTCAGATACGGGTCACCTCGAGTTTTGGCCTTCGACGAGGAGGATCAAGATGAGCTACGGCAAGATGATGCCATGCTCCGTGAGCAAGATCGTTTCCGGGCTGCTGTCCATGCGGCACGGTACCAGCAAGCCTTACGCTGCTATCATAGCCGCAAGGTTAATGCCAGGAACCTTGAGGAAGGCGACCTTGTTCTTCATCGGATCCAGTCCACGAATGGTAAAAACAAGTTGACGCCGAAGTGTTAAGGCCCTTACCGGGTGGTACGAGTCACTAGGCCTGGCATAGTCTGCCTAGAGACCGAAGATGGCACTCCTGTGCTCAACTCATGGAATATTGAGCATCTTCGCAAGTTTTACCCATAAGGCGCGGTTGCCGGGTTCCCCGGCAACCTCTTTTGTACAAGCTTGCCGGCAAGGCATGTAACCCTTTGTACAGAGCCAGGCGTAGACCCCGTGCGTAGTGAATAAAAGCTAAGTGTTTCACAACCCTTCGTCAAAATACATCTTTATTTATATGTTGCAGGCAGTGTTGCGTTACATTTTATCTTGCATAAGATGATTGACGAATCATCAAGTTTCCAGCCTCCTCTTTTCTCTTCTTTCTTTTTCTTAAAGGAATGAAGTGTTCCTCGCGTGCAAGTTTCCCGGGGGGAGTGAGGGTATGGATACCAAATGATGTTCAAGATATCATTCTACGACAAGAAGTACATCAAAGAAGAAGCTAAGTTGCAAAACTTTGAAACATATTCTTTGTTGTAGTTGCAATTTCTTCTTGAACTATTTTGGCCTTTGTATGAGAAAGTTGCACGCTAAGGAACCTTGTCGTGATCAGCTACGCTCTTACTTTGTTTCGACTCCGCTCAACAACTTAAGTGGCAGCGTTGTGATCGTCAAGTGTATCCTTGCCGGCAGTGGCACTTCCGGCAATCTGCTAAGGATCTGTTCCTCAAGCGCTCGCGGCAAGAGTGCGTGCACCGGCAAGATTCTGGCAAGCGTAGTGTATAAAAATCATGCAAAGATAGAATAGAACAAGGGGAATAGCATGCATTCAACCATTCAAAACACGAGTCGTATTACATCGCAAAGCCAAGTGCAGTTCTAACTTAAGATAAATTCTATCTTTTACAAGAACCACTGGCGACAAGAAATGACAAGAGGGCTAGTCCTTGCGATTGCCCTCGGTGCTTGGAATCTACTGGACCTTGCTGACGATCGGGGCAACGAGCTCTTCGGCTTCTTTGGTGTCGGCTCCCTTCGGCAAGCTGTTGAAGGCCTTGGAGACGTCGATACCGGGGTTCCGATAAGCAATCTTGACAAGCACCTTGGAGTGGACGTCACTACAGAACTTGTGGGATTCATTGAAGGAGTTTGCGGCGCTCGCAAGCAAGGCCTTCTCATTTTGATGGTCCTTCATCAACATCTTCTCGCGCTCCTCGGCTCCATCAAGAGATTTCTCCAAGGTGGTCAGCTTCATCCTGTGATCTTCAATAACGTCGTTGGCCTTGATGAGCTCTTGGTTCTTGGCGGATACTGAAGTTTCCAGCTCTGCCAAGGTGTGAGTTGCCTTCTCTATATCTGCTTTGAGCGCCAAGTTCTCCTTGTCGTTGGCAGAAATATCTGCTTCGAGCTTCTGCACTATGCCTTCTAGCTCGTTCTTGGCGGCTTCTGCGGCTTCGGTAGCATCGATGGCCTCCTTGATCTTGCTGGCATGCTCTGCGGCTTGAGCTTCGATTGCTTCTTTATGCTTACGCTCCAGCTCCTGGGTCTGCTATGCAATGAGAGCCTGGATCTCGTCATCTTTGCCGTGAAGCTTAGTGGCAAGCTCCGCCTCATGAGCGGTAAGCTCTTCCTCATGAGCATCAAGGCTAATCTTACGCTCATTCAATTTCCCCTCAACTGCCGCTATCTTCTGCGTAGCCTCCTCCTGTGCCTTGTCGACCTCGGCCTTCTCCAAAACAAATTGTTCCTTGGCCCTGGAAAGCTGGGTTTGGCATTCATGGAGATCTTGGAGGCATTCTGCATACCAGACTTGTGTTTCCTCCGCCTGTTTCTCAAACTATTCTTCTGCCTTGTCGAGGACAGCAGCCTTGGAGTCCAAGCTCTCCGTTCTATTGCGATAACATGCCTGGAGCTTCTAGAAGTTCTCGCACATGGCCTTGAGGAGCTGCTGCTCTTTAGTCTCATCGACATTGGTGCGTGGCTCGCCGACAACTTCGAGCCCGGTAGCGGCGATGATTTCATCATCCAAGACCTCTCCTTCAATGGGCACCCCAGCGCTCAATGTCCCAAGGATGCTGACGAACAAGTTGTCACCCACCTTCATATATCTGCTTGATGGGGGTTCTCCAGATGTCGAGGGGTGCTCGTCGACGACCGCCTTGCCGGTCAAGATCGCCCTCATGGCCGAGTCAACGCTTGGTGCTCCTGAGACAGGGATGTCTTCAGTGGTGTCGGCACTCTTGTTGCCGCCCTCCTCAACAGTATCCTTGGCGGACTCTTCATGGGCAGCCTTGGCGGCCTCTTCGTCAGTCATTCTGACGGCTTCATCAGCAGCAATGGTGCTGGTCTCGTCGGTGGCGTCCTTCGCGATCCTCTTGATGGTGGAGTCAACGTCCATTTCATCAGATGGAGGCGGATCTGGAACAATGGAGAAGAGAGAAAATCGAGATTCAGATCAAGTTCAAGAAAACAAAAAAAGGAATAAAGGTTAAAATTCTTGACGGCAGAAAACTTACTGGACTGGGACTGTTGAGGAGTAATAGTTTCTCCTCCGACAACCTCAGTTGTCGTCACCTGGTTGCCGGCAGCCTTGGTTTCCGACACCTCTTCAGGGCGGACAGGCTCGTCGATGGAGCTCCTTGCCGGAGAGCTGGTTGCCGGGGCAGTGGTTAACGGAGGCGTTATGGCTGGGTCTGCCTCCGGGCACTCCTCCTCCTCGTGGCACTCTTCTCCTGCTGCCGTGCCGATGTCAGCAATGAATATTTCAATTCCAACGCTTGCCAAAGGAAAGTGAGTAGTGGCCTCATGCTGGGGGCTGCGCTGGGGTCTGCGCCGAGGACTGACAGCCACGACGTCAACATCCGGCATTGTGCTTGCTGTCGGTTTGTCCTTCGCTGCGGTCCTTGCCCTCTTGGCCATCCTTTGCACCGAGGTTTGCTCATCGCTGGTTAAATCAAGACAAGATGGAGCAGATCAGATATCAGTAACAAGAAATCAAGAAATAATGAGAGTGATTAAAGATACGTACTCTTCTTCCTCCTCCTCATCGCTAAGGATGGAGAGGTCATACAGGCTCTCAGGTCCGGTGCTGGAGGCAGGAGGTGGAGTGGGAGTCCTGGCCTGCTTAGTTGCCGCGGGCACGGCAGAATGAGAAGACCCAGCTACTCCGTCAGCCGATGCAGCTAGCCGCCTTGTAGAGGGGCGCCGCACTCGCTGCTGTTGAGAAGCTTGGCATCATGGTCCTTGCCGCCCGGCAGTCTGGGCGGCCACTCCCTTGTCGGCTTCCTCGTCACCCGAAGATGTATGAACTGGCTCTCCGGAAACAACTCTCCAGAGGATGTGATATTTCTTTGCCATAACAAGGGGCTTTCTATGCACTTGCCCCTCAGTAGCTTCTTCGCCCTGTTCCTTAGCAGGCTCTTCTTGCTCTCCGGCAGGCTCTTCTGGCGGCTCATCTGCTGGTTCATCTTCGGCTTCTTCATCAACATCAGCTGCCGCAGATCCAGAACCGCTGGCACCAACATCCAGCCCGGCTTCCGCCGCCCTGTTGGCAATGTGCGCCAACTCCTCAGCGGTGGTGTCACGGATCAGGTCCTTCTCCTCCCTGACGGGCCTCTCCACCAGTGTGTCGAACCACTCCCTCACCGCATCTTCGGGCAGCTCCTGCCAAAGTGCTTTGACGCCATGTGCATTGCAAGCTGGCATCATTGCAATGATGGAATCCCTGGCGGAATTGTTGCACAAGGGCACCACGCTTCCCGGCAACTTGAAGTTATCGGTGGTACGGAAGAGCTAGTGGCAGAGGATTGTATGCTGCAGCACCGTCAGATTGGCACGAAGCCCAGTCCACACCCGCATGATATCAGCTGCATTTTTGTAGTCCTAGGAGGGCCTTCCCTTGTTCTGAAGGGGAGCGATGCGGCGACGAAGGAAATCGGCCCCCACCATCTCTATGGTGAGGCTGGCATCCCTGAGGCGAAGGATGCGAGTTGTGGCGATTGTGAGCTTGTTGTCGTTGGCGTGAAGATAGCTCCAATCCTTGCCATGCACCACTCTTGTCGTTCTGGGCTTGCAGACTGGGAAATCAGCACCATTTTGCGCGGCACTCATTCCACTTCAAGTGAAACTTCCCTGGGAGATAAACTTCTTTGTCTCTGGGGATCCAAGTGATGCCGCCAGAGAGGGCATCTGCTTCGATGTGAGGGGTGAAATAGTGGTGGAAGAGGGCTACATTGGGTACTACTCCAACAAAGTTCTCGCACATGTGTGCAAAAGCAGCCATACAAGTTATGGCATTCGGTGTGAAGTCTAGGAGATGGAACCCGTAGGTGTACATGACCTCAGTAAAGAATTCAGAGAAAGGTGGGACAAGGCCGCAGTAGAAATATGCAGTGAAGAAGGGATACTTGTCTTGGCCAGGCTTGACAGAGCCGAGAAGAACCTCTAGCGTGGCTCTTTACTGTCCTACGTGGCTGCGCTTTTCAGGAGCACTACCTCCCGCGGCCGTTTCGTTCCACTCCCACGTCTGCATTTAATGCATGTCATGGGGGGCGTGGTAAAAGAGAAGATTATGACAGTTATCCTCTGCCACGCGTGCCTATGCACTGCTTGGGCCTAGCCCAACAACACCTCGCATGCGCGTGTGGCCCAGGACCGGGGGCTCTTGTCAGTGTACCAAGACATGGGTGCCTTCGTACGCTGACTTGTGCATAGGCAGTTGTAGCCTTCCCGACGGCAGGGCTTGTCGGAGGACTACTCTGTCCAAGACTCAAGACCATGAAGAAGACCTCCAGGCAAGTCATCAAGAAGTACTAGTTTAATACTAAAGACCAAGGCTCTGGTTGCCGGCAAGCTACCTGCTGGCAAGCCAACACCCGACAAGCTATTTGCTGGCAAGCGAAGGCCCGGCAAGCCTCGTGCCAATAGGCTCTTTCTGTCCCATTGCCGCTCCACCTCATCATCAACTAGATAAGCTCGTATGATAGGTGTCGAGTAGGCAGACAGTCAAGCACAACTGGTGATGTAGGGTGGAACCCTAATTGACGATCTTTTCACACTTAGGAAGGGGAAAAGGAGGAAATCCACGAAGAACTCGAGAAGAACACTCAAATCAACACAATCCAAATCACACATGCACTAGATCCACATACACATAGAGGGATACAAAGGTCCAAATCCAACAAAGGAGGATACATGGTAGCTAGTTCATGCCGATCCGCGAAGGAGTCGAGGTCTTGATATCCGGGGTGGATCTTCTCACATGTGTCTCATGGAGGTCTTGATCTCCATGGGAGAGGTACGGATGAGCAAAGCTCTAATCTCGAAGAGCTATCTACTTTGCTAACCCTAGATGGAGGAGGGAGAGGTCCTTATATAGTGCCAGTACAACTTAGGGCGAGATGGAGGGGATACAGGGCCCGTGGGCCGAAGTACACACGTCGTCGGGCCGGATGTCAGGGCTCCAGGCCGGATGTCCAGCGGCTCATCATGGTGCCGGATGTCCGAGCCTAGGGGGCGGATGTCCGGCCGAAACTGGCCAACTTACGGGTGTCTACTATCGGGAGGTGCCGGATTTCCGGGCTGGCGCCGGACGTCCGGCGCCTGTAGCCTCTTCTGCTGTAAGGCGGCTGTTGCTGCTGTTGCTCCCAGGGGCCGGATGTCTGGGCTTGGGGCCGGATGTCTGGGCCCTGTAGGCTTCCGGTGACCGTCTTCACTGGTCCTTTTCATCCGTGAACTTGCCGACTTGTCCATTGTTCCGGGCTTCTCCGAGAGGGTCCTCTTGGTACCTAAGAACACATAGCGTTTCTGAATGAGGTAGCATCCATGTCTCGCACGAGTCATATGGTAGTTCAGTAAGTAGTGATGTCACCTCGTTTTCGAGAGCTCTCGCATGTGCTCGAGTCATTGGTCCTCTTGGTGCTTGGGGAGATGTAGGTGGATCCATGGGGATGACCGTAGGATGCTCCGCATCATCTCCCCCCCCTTGGGAAAGATCCGTCCTCGGATCGAAATCCGCATCACCATGGAAGGGAGATAAGTCCTTGACGTTGAATGTGTTGCTCACATTGTACTTGTCGCGAGGGATGTCGATCTTGTATGCATTGTCGTTGTAGCATGCTAGCACCTTGAATGGTCCATCGGCTCAAGGAAGTAGTTTGGACTTGTGTTCGTTGGGGAAGCGTTCCTTGCGAAGGTGTAGCCACACGAGATCTCCGGGGTTGAACACCATGGGCTGCTTGTTGATGTTGACCTTGGTCGCAAGTCGTTGTACTTGGCGCTCGATCGCATGCCTTGTATCTTCGTGCATCTTTTTGAGGTAGCTCGCTCGTGCACTTGCGTCCATGTCGGTGCGCTCCTGTAGCGGTAGCGGTAAGATGTCCAAAGGTGACAAAGGGTTGAAACCGTAGACCACCTCGTAGGGGGACTTGCCGGTAGTAGAGTGTCTTGCTTGATTGTAGGCGAACTGTGACACCCTGGTTTTTGGCAACTTTTTTTTTCTTTTCTTTTTGGGATTTATTTGAATTTGGATGCTTTTTGAATCTTTTTCAATTGACTTTGGACTTGTAGAAACTTCTGAACCTCTCTCGGTGATCCCAAGCCCTCAACATCTTGCCACAATCTTGTCACATACCTTCTGGATCAAATTCTAATTCTCAATCTTTTCCAAATATTTATTTTTCTTCCTTTGGGAAAATATGTCATCACTATGGGTTACAAAGCAACCTACAGTCCTGATGCTCAGAAAAATGCCAAATTAATACCACACCTCCTTGTCATCATCTACTCCCACAATCTTCAAAAACATTGGTCCAGTATAAATATTTGTCCAGAAAACTCCATTTGTCTTCTGGATAGTACTGGCCATTTGTGAAGCAACTCATATTTTTCCAACTCAGAAAATTCTCAATTAATTCCCTGAGATACTAGAGAGTCTATCTTGCCACAATATCCAAAAATATCATCTTGTCTAGTACAAATTTTCATCAGAAATATTCTGTCAAGATTCTGCTCATTTTGAACCTCTGTACAGGAAGTACCAGCTAGAGGTATCTTTTTGAGCTGAAATTTTTATGGCATCTTCTCCTCACCTAATGACCCTCCTACACGAAATTTCAGCCCCAGCAAATCCACCAGGTGGGTGCAACAAGCTCATCTCTGTTTCTGGTTCAGTACAACAGTTGTACATGAACTATATTCAAATCTTGATGAAATCCTTTCAAATTTGGTCAGGTTGGAGTCCTTCCAACATAGATCATCCCAGACATCTCCATTGGCTCCATCTCCAGCTCACCTCTCCTCTAGATCTCTCTCAAGTTTTCTGTCAGAAAATATAGTTGAAGCTACACTTCACACCAGAGTGAACTTAGCCAAACCAGAGGCACAGGGAGAATAAATGATCAAAGGAGAAGGCACTGGACATGGTGCGCTGGACTTGGACAGCCTCGAGACATCACTTCCCGTGGTGAGCACGGTACTGGCATGCCAGTATGCGTGCTCTGCACCTCGCCGGCGACGGCCGATGTCATTCCAGTGGCTTCGCCCTGCCATTTGATGTCTTGAGGTGCCGACTACTCCGCTGCCGTCCACGTAACCCTGTCCTGATCCTTCCCCTCGCCGGAATCCTCCCTGACGGCCGCCACGCACTCGGGCACAGTGGCGCCCGTGCGGCCATAGTGGCGTTGGCGCTCGTCTTCTTCCTCCGCTAGCTTCCACCGTGCCATAACTCATCTCTGCCCTCTCCCATCTCGTCGCCCGCAACAGGCCAGCCAGCGCGGCGTCCTGGCGCCGGCAACGTGTCCCGGACCTCGCCGTTTCCAGAGAGCTCGCCCGAGCTCGCCTCCTGCCTATAAAAGCCACGCCCGCCCCTCCCGAGCTCCTCACCCCACTTCTCGACCTCCCTATCGCCCTCTCGAGCAGCGAGCCACGGCTGAGAGGCCCTCTGGCATCGAACCTTGCCGGAGATCCGATGCGTCCCGAGCTCTGCCGCCTCACCATTCCACTCCTTCCCGGACTCCACCGACTACACCATCGAGCTCAGCTCATCCTCCTGGGCACGCCCGACCTCTTGCCCGAGCGAATCGCGGCTAGAACCGCCGTCTCCGACGACACCCGAGCGCCGCCGCTGCTTGAGAGGAAGGGGACGACGCCGTCCGGCCATCTCTCGTGACTCTGCTGGTACGTGCGTGCTCGTCTCCGTGCGCTCTATCCATCCCCATAGTCATCAGACCTCGCCACCGTCTGTATCACCGGCGACGATCGCCGGAGAACCGCTCCTCTCTGTTCTCTCTCTCTCCCAGTTAAATCCAACCGCGGGGCCCGCACGTCAGCGGCTTAGCTGCACGCGCGTGAAGCGGTAAGTGGAGACGCCCCTCCACTTTACGCCTTCGACGTGGCCTCTGCTGGTTTTTTTTCTATTTTCTGTTTATTTCCAGAGTTGACCAGAAACTTTGACCCTTAATAACTTTTTTATCAATTGATTCTTTTTGCATTGGGTTTGTCTTGAGCTCTTCTATTTTCTGGTAAATTTTGGTATTTTTCCCTTGTTCACAGAATTTCTGGTAAGCAGAACAGTAGAATGTGACATTTTGTTTTGCACTTTGAAAATATTTTCAGAGGGAAATTCTTTTGACTTTGAAGCCCAGGAGTTTGTGGACAACCCAACAGAGCAAGGCAAGCCATGTCATCCATTTCATGAAGCATTGCAATAGTGTTGGTTATTTAATTGAATTATGTGCATTATTTTAATATGTGATAATACATAGTAAATTATTTTGAAACATAGTTACTGCGATTCTAGTTAATTATGTTGAATATCTATGCTAGTTAAGTGCTTGATTATATTAAACTTAGTTGGTTGATCCAGAGCCACCTACCCGGACTTACCCGTGCAGCCACATTTGCCGGTATGGGACGGCCTTGACTTGGTCTGGCTTTGTGCTCCTTTATCGGTACCACCAAAGAGGGAGGGTTATGCGTGCGTGCTGCCCTAATCAGGTAGACGACCATAATCCTGTGAGCCCAGTTGAGTTATTTTGCCGGCGTCCCTGTTTGGGACAGTTTGTTTGGCCACGACGGTGGCATGTGTCACAGGGTGACACAGGGGCCACCCAGGACTTGACCCAGGGAGGGTATGATTGTCGGTGGTACGATGGAGGAGTCACGGGTCAGGCAGGTTTTGTTGGAGCAACCGCGGTCCACCCGAATCGGAATACGAGGCCAGGAGCTCCATGGTGTGGGTAAAGTGCGCAACCTCTGCAGAGTGTAAAACCTATTCGAATAGCCGCGTCCACGGTATTGGACAGTCCGCTTAGGCCTCTCTAGGATGGTCAACCGTGATAATGATAATAATGATGGAAGAACTTGTCTTATGATCGGAAGTACCGATGGAATTATGAGTATCTCGAGGGTTGCGGGACAACCCGGAAGAGAGTAAGTTGGTACTCGGTAACAGTAAGCGCTTTAAGCATTTAATGTGATCCTTGCCATGCTATTGGTTGTTGCATTGTTTTGGTTGCCATGAGCTTGCGAGTACATTCCATGTACTCACCTGGCGGGTCATGCCAGATGCAGGAGAAGCCGAGGACGGAGGTCCCGATGGTTCGTGCTATGCTAACTAGGCCGTGTCCACAGCAGTGTCCCTGTGGATGGAGTTTCCGCGCTATGTTCCGCTACGCTGTAGGATATCTCGGTAGTATCGAGGCCCTGTTATGTCTCATAAATAATGTAGATATTGTTCTCAGCACCTGTAGTGCTTCTGGCCTCGCTATCTATGTAAATTATGAGTTTGTACTCGAGATATTTCAATAAAGTTCAGTTCCGTTCTGTTCCAAGTTGTTGTGTGTTTCCAGAAGACATGATCTCTGGGTTGGAAACACTGGTAAATCGGTTCTCTGAGCCGGGGTGCCACAACGCTTGGTATCAGAGCCGCGCTGACTGTAGGACACCCTAGCTAACCCTGCGCTAGAACCGCGATTAGATTAGGTTCTTGGGATGTGTCTTGCTTGCTGCATTTGCTTGTTGCATTTGTTTGCTGCATGGCATGCATTTATTTTTATTGTGCTAACCGTTGGCCTTGTGAGTGTAGATGGCACCAGTTCCGTACCACTACAATCATGAGCCGGCACCATTCACTTTTCCAGTACTGCTTCGTAGTGTTTGGCTTCGGCTGTATCCCAACGGTGAAGACCCAGTGTACCAGGTGTATCGAGAGAGGCTTGCTAGTTCAGTGTACGAGTATCACGCGGAGGCCTTCTTGACTGCGAGCTCGGATATTGGTAGTTACTCCCGTTCTTCCAAGGGCGGAACTGCTTCTACTCCGGAGTTGGCGATCCAGTTCGCTGCAATGGAGGCTCTCACTGACTTGCGCTTCCACGAGGTCGAGATGCAGACTCATCCAGGTTTCTTTCACTATCCCACCCTGTCGCCTGCGACAGGGCGAGTCCTTTTTGCATCCGTTGATCCGGCGAGTGATCGTGCTACTGGTGTTTTATCTCGTTATCTGAACGCCAGTTACCGTATGATCACTTCACTAGCTGAGGAGCTCACTCAAGCCCGAGAGGCACTTGCAGCTGTTGCAGCAGCACAGTCTCCTCCTCCACCTCCGTTTTCACCTGCATATACTCCACCCGTTCCACCTTCTGAGACTCCTTCTAGCTCGTTCGGACCGCCAAGCTTCTCGTTTGGTAACCGATGTGAGACCCTAGCAGAGTGGGCCTCACTCCTAGCTACTCCAGCTACTCCGATGCTGCGGCGTCGTGCTTCCTCTCCTTCAGAGGCGGAGCCTTCCCGTCAGTGTCGCCGTGTTACCTTTGATCCGGAGACAGAGGTTCACATCTTCAGCTCAGATTCCGAGACAGGATCAGATGACGAGGAGTCTTCAGTTTACCAGTGTTCATGCCACCCACGCCACTAGAGTGGAGGCTTGAGTGTCAGGGCATGCATCCTGCATCTTTGCATATGTCAACTGCCGTATGAGCAGTCCAGTCATGATGTTCCCCTACTAGCTTGCCATGTATGATGTTCGGTTGCCTTGTATAATTATGTTGTTTGCCCTATTTTCCTCTTTTTATTTGGTTTTCCTTTCTGGTGTCATATTACTGTGCTTACCCTTATGGATGTTGCTCATCGATTCGGCATTTTGCAATGGGAACAAATTTAGGATGAAGAGGTGTAGTAATCAAGGCGGCGATGGAACTCCCGTTCGTCGATCTGCCAGACAAGCAGGACAGGCACCAGAAGATTTACCACCTCCACTACCACAGTCCCCGACCACTGATCATCTTATGAGAATGTTTGAAGAGAAAAGGAATCAAGATCTTATGGAATTTCTGAAAAGTATGCAGACTTTGGTGGGTCAGAACAACAACAATGGGATACACTCTAAATTGTCTGATTTCCAGCGGACCAAGCCACCCAGTTTTGGTCAAGCTACAGATCCCATGGAAGCTGATGACTGGCTCAGGACTATGGAAAAGAAGTTGGAAATAGCCCGCTGTGATGAGTCCGACAAGGTTCCTTTTGTCACTCACTACCTAGAGGGACCAGCAGCTATATGGTGGGACAATGCAAAAATAATGTGGCCTTCTGAGGAAAGTATTTCTTGGGAAAAGTTCAAAGAGGCGTTTCGCAAGTATCATATTCCTACCGGCATTATGAAAGTAGAGCAGAGGGAATTCCTGGCCCTTACTCAAGGAAACATGTCAGCGGGTGAGTATCTGAACAAGTTTAATAATCTGGCACAGTACTCTACTCATGACGTGTCCACGGAAGAAAGGAAGATTGACCGATTCCTAGGAGGACTCAATCATACCCTCCGCTGTCAGCTTTGTATGCTTGACTTCCCTGACTTTCAGACTCTGGTGAACAAGGCCTTCATAGCTGAGCGTGAGCTTAAGTCAGGATATGATGATCGCAAGCGGAAGTTTGAACCCAAGAAGGACAACCGTGAGCAGTTTGCGCAGAAGCCACGTATCTGGCAACCAGGTCCATCTGAATACAAGCCTGCCTGAAACAATGGCAATAACGGCAATAAGCCCGCCAGTCAAAACAAGACCTTTGGCAAACATCCAGTGCTGGAAGACTGCCGCCGCAACAACACATGCTTTACTTGCGGCCAGAGCGGGCATTATTCCAGGCAGTGCCCCACAAGAAATGGGAAGCCGTCGTCCGATTTCAAGCCACAAGTCAACAATATTGGACCCCGCCCCAACCCAAACTTCTATCGCAGCCAAGTCCATCATATCTCCGCTGAGGAAGCCCGCGAAGCACCAGACGTGGTCCTTGGTATGTTTTCTGTTAACGACATACCTGCAATAATTTTATTTGATTCCGGGGCTTCTCATTCGTTTATTTCGTGGAATTTTGCCACCTTGCACAAATTTTCTCCTTCTATCTTGGACAAAATCATGGTGGAACAATCCCCTGGATCCATGCTCAGAACAAATGTGATATACAAGGATCTGGAAATTTCGATACATGGCATTAAGTTTCTAGCTACACTTGTGGCCATTGAATCCCCTGGACTGGATATAATACTGGGCATGGGTTGGTTCGTACCACATCAGGTGTGTATCAACTATGCCACCAGGGCATTGACACTAGTTAACCCGGCAGGCCAAACCGTGCAATTCACTGCTAGCAGAGTGATGTCAAAGAAAGGAATGGCATTCAAAGCCACTGCTACAGACCTGAATCTGATTCCAGTAGTCAGTGAATTTCCGGACGTATTCCCGGAAGAAATACCAGGAATGCCACCTGATCGGGAACTAGAGTTCGCTATTGATGTTGTTCCCGGAACCGCTCCAATTTACAAGAAGTACTACCATATGCCTTCCCCGGAGCTAGTGGAATTGAAGAAACAGTTAGATGAATTATTGCAGAAAGGGTACATTCGTCCCAGTACTTCGCCATGGGGATCACCTGTGCTGTTTGTTAAGAAGAAGGATGGCAGCCTACGAATGTGTGTGGACTACCGCCAACTGAATGAGGTCACCATTAAAAATAAATATCCGCTCCCCCGCATTGATGATCTGTTCGACCAGTTGAACAGGGCCCAGATATTTTCCAAGATTGACCTTCGAACGGGATATCATCAATTGAAAATTGGGAAAGAGGATATCCCCAAGACAGCCTTTACTACTAGATATGGTCTGTATGAATTTACAGTCATGTCATTCGGGCTGACTAATGCTCCAGCATACTTTATGAGCATGATGAACAAGGTCTTCATGGACTTCTTGGACAAATTTGTGGTAGTATTCATCGATGATATTCTTATCTATTCCAAGGATGAAGAAGAGCACACGCAACACCTTCGTACTGTCCTGGAAAGACTAAGGACCCATCGATTATATGCCAAATTCAGTAAATGCGAATTTTGGCTAAAAGAGGTGGGATTTCTGGGACATGTTCTGTCAGAACAAGGTGTGGCTGTCGACCCCAGCAAAGTGACCGCTGTATTAAACTGGAAGACACCAGCCACAGTAACGGAAGTCTGTAGCTTTCTGGGATTGGTAGGCTACTACCGTCGTTTCATTGAAGGCTTCTCAAAAATAGCCAAGCCACTGACAGAGCTGCTGAGAAAGAACCACAAATTTGTCTGGACAGAAGAATGTGAAAGCAGTTTCATGGAGTTAAAGATGAGGCTTACTACGGCCCCTGTCTTAGTTCTTCCAGACATCCACAAGAGCTTTGATATATACTGCGATGCTTCCAGGTGTGGAATCGGCTGCGTTCTAATGCAAGAAGGAAAAGTTGTAGCATATGCATCTAGACAGCTACGACCCCATGAAGAGAATTATCCCACTCATGACTTGGAATTGGCAGCCGTAGTTCATGCATTGAAGATTTGGAGGCATTATCTCATTGGACAGCGATGTGAAATATACACAGACCATAAGAGTCTCAAGTATATTTTCACCCAGCCGGACCTTAATCTCAGGCAGAGAAGATGGCTTGAATTGGTCAAGGACTATGACATTGGAATGAATTACCATCCGGGAAAAGCCAATGTAGTCGTCGATGCTCTCAGCAGAAAACAAGGTACCATAAATGCACTAACTGAGGGTATCCATCCAAGGCTACAAGAAGAGTTTGCCAACCTCAACATGGTGTTATGCGGCCCAATGAACCCGGATACGATGGAAATTACTCCAACACTTATGGAAGAAATTAAGGCAGCTCAGAAGTCAGATAAAGAAATACAAGAGATCAAAGAACAGATCCCGCAAGGAAAGGCCAAGTCCTTCCGTACTGATGACCAAGGCACCTTATGGTTTGAAAACCGAATATGTGTGCCTAATCAAGACAACTTGAGACAGCAAATACTTAGAGAGGCACACGAGGCTGCCTACTCTATTCATCCCGGAGGAACAAAAATGTACCAGGACTTGCGAGAGACCTTTTGGTGGCCAGGAATGCGAAGGGATATTGCATATTATGTTGCCTGTTGTGACATCTGCAACAAAGTCAAGGCGGAACACCAGAAACCCGCTGGACTACTGCAACCTTTACCAGTACCCCAGTGGAAGTGGGATGACATATGCATGGACTTCATTGTTGGACTACCCAAGTCAACAAGAGGCAATGATGCTATCTGGGTCATCATGGATATCCTTACGAAAGTGGCTCACTTTATTCCGGTAAAGACCACCTTCAATGCGAATCAGCTCGCACAGCTCTACAGGTCCCGGATAGTCAGCCTTCATGGAGTACCCAAGTCTATCACATCGGATAGAGGCTCCTTGTTCACTTCAGCATTCTGGCTGCGACTGCACCAAGCCCTGGGAACCGTGCTAAAGCATAGTACGGCATATCACCCACAAACAGATGGACAGACCAAATGTGTGAATCAGATATTGGAAGATATGCTTCGGTCCTGTGCTCTCGCCCATGGATCCAAATGGGAGGATAGTTTACCCTATGGAGAATTCTCCTACAACAACAGCTATCAGTCAAGTCTCAAGATGTCACCATTTGAAGCTCTGTACGGACGGAAATGCCGCACTCCGTTAAATTGGTCTCAGACAAGAGACAGCCATATCTTCGACACGGATCTGATGCTCGAGGCTGAGAAACAAGTCAAGGATATCTAGGAACGTCTTCGAGCAGCCAAGTCCCGTCAAAAGAGTTATTATGATCTGAAGCATCGAGAGGTAATTTCTGAGCCCGGAGCATATGCCTATCTCCGAGTTACCCCCATGAAAGGAATAAAGAGGTTTCATACTCGAGGAAAGCTTGCACCGAGATATATCGGTCCTTTTCCAGTAATGGCTAGAAGAGGCAGAGTGGCATATCAGCTAGAGTAACCACCGGAGCTGTCTGACGTACACGATGTCTTTCATATATCTCAGTTAAAAAAATGCATTGCACCCCCGATCAAACATGCAGATATAAGTGAGCTAGAGTTAAGTAAAGATTTGACATACGAGGAAAGACCTGTCAGGATACTGGATGAGATGGAAAGGACTACCAGAAGTAAAGTGATCAGATTTTATAAGGTATTGTGCGAGCATCATACCGAGGATGAGGCTACTTGGGAAAGAGAGGATTTTCTAAGATCAGCATATCCACACTTGTTCCCTGAGCAACCGAATCTCTAGGACAAGATTCATTCTAAGGGGGGTAGGTTTGTGGCACCCTGGTTTTTGGCAACTTTTCTTTTCTTTTCTTTTTGGGATTTATTTGAATTTGGATGCTTTTTGAATCTTTTTCAATTGACTTTGAATTTGTGGAAACTTCTGAACCTCTCTCAGTGATCCCAAGCCCTCAACATCTTGCCACAATCTTGTCACATACCTTCTGGATCAAATTCTAATTCTCAATCTTTTCCAAATATTTATTTTTCTTCCTTTGGGAAAATCTGTCATCACTATGGGTTACAAAGCAACCTATAGTCCTGATGCTCAGAACAATCCCAAATTAATAACACACCTCCTTGTCATCATCTACTCCCACAATCTTCAAAAACATTTCATGGTCCAATATAAATATTTGTCCAGAAAACTCCATTTGTCTTCTGGACAGTACTGGCCATTTGTGAAGCAACTCATATTTTTCCAACTCAGAAAATTCTCAATTAATTCCTTGAGATACTAGAGAGTCTATCTTGCCACAATATCCAAAAATATCATCTTGTCCAGTACAAATTTTCATCAGAAATATTCTGTCAAGATTCTGCTCATTTTGAACCTCTGTATAGGAAGTACCAACTAGAGGTATCTTTTTGAGCTGAAATTTTAATGGCATCTTCTCCTCACCTAATGACCCTCCTACACCAAATTTCAGCCCCAGCAAATCCACCAGATGAGTGCAACAAGCTCATCTCTGTTTCTGGTTCAGTACAATAGTTGTACATGAACTATATTCAAATCTTGATGAAATCCTTTCAAATTTGGTCAGGTTGGAGTCCTTCCAACATAGATCATCCCAGACATCTCCATTGGCTCCATCTCCAGCTCACCTCTCCTCTAGATCTCTCTCAAGTTTTCTGTCAGAAACTATAGTTGAAGCTACACTTCACACCAGAGTGAACCTAGCCAAACCAGAGGCACAGGGAGAGTAAATGATCAAAGGAGAAGGCACTGGACATGATGCGCTGGACTTGGACGGCCTCGAGACATCACTTCCCGTGGTGAGCACGGTACTGGCTTGCCACTATGCGTGCTCTGCACCTCGCCGGCGACGGCCGATGTCATTCCAGTGGCTTCGCCCTGCCATTTGATGTCTTGAGGTGCCGACTACTCCGACGTCGTCCATGTAACCCTCTCCCGATCCTTCACCTCACCGGAATCCTCCCCGACGGCCGCCACGCACTCGGGCACTGTGGCGCCCGTGTGGCCACAGTGGCGCTGGCGCTTGTCTTCTTCCTCCGCTAGCTTCCACCGCGCCATAACTCCTCTCTGCCCTCTCCCGTCTCGTCGCCCGCAACCGGCCAGCCAGCGCGGCGTCCTGGCGCCGGCGACGTGTCCCGGACCTCGCCATTTCCAGAGAGCTCGCCTGAGCTCGCCTCCTGCCTATAAAAGGCAACGCCCGGCCCTCCCGAGCTCCTCACCCCACTTCTCCACCTCCCTATCGCCCTCCCAACCAGCGAGCCACGGCCGAGAGGCCCTCTGGCCTCGAACCTTGCCGGAGATCCGCCGCATCCCGAGCTCTGCCGCCTCGCCGTTCCACTCCTTCCCGGACTCCACCGACTGCACCATCGAGCTCAGCTCATCCTCCTGGTCACACCCGACCTCTTGCCCGAGCGAATCGCGGCTAGAACCGCCGTCTCCGACGACACCCGAGTGCCGCCACCGCCGGAGAGGAAGGGGACGACGCCGTCCGGCCTTCTCTCACGACTCTGCTTGTACGTGCGTGCTCGTCTCCGTGCGCTCTATCCATCCCCGTAGTCATCAGACCTCGCCGCCGTCTGTATCGCCGGCGACGATCGCTGGAGAGCCGCTCCTCTCTGTTCTCTCTCTCTCCCATTTAAATCCAGCCGCGGGGCCCGCACGTCAGCAGCTCAGCCGCGCGCACGCGAAGCGGTAAGTGGAGACGCCCCTCCACTTTACGCCTTCGACATGGCCTCTGCTGGTTTTTTTCTATTTTTTGTTTATTTCCAGAGTTGACCAGAAACTTTGACCCTTAATAACTTTGTATCTATAAGTCCAAATCAATTGATTCTTTTTGCATTGGGTTTGTCTTGAGCTCTTCTATTTTCTGGTAAATTTTGGAATTTTTCCCTTGTTCACAGAATTTCTAGTAAGCAGAACAGTAGAATGTGACATTTTCCTTTGCACTTTGAAAATATTTTCAGAGGGAAATTCTTTTGACTTTGAAGCCCAGGAGTTTGTGGACAACCCAACAGATCAAGGCAAGCCATGTCATCCATTTCATGAAGCATTGCAATAGTGTCGGTTATTTAATTGAATTATGTGCATTATTTTAATATGTGATAATTCATAGTAAATTATTTTGAAACATAGTTACTGCCATGCTAGTTAATTATGTTGAATATCTGTGCTGGTTAAGTGCATGATTATATTAAACTTAGTTGGTTGATCCAGAGCCACCTACCCGGACTTACCCGTGCAGCCACATTTGCCGGTATGGGATGGCCTTGACTTGGTCTGGCATTGTGCTCTTTTATCGGTACCACCAAAGAGGGAGGGTTATGCGTGCGTGCTGCCCTAATCAGGTAGACGACCATAATCCTGTGAGCCCAGTTGAGTTATTTTGCCGGCATCCCCGTTTGGGACAGTTTGTTTGGCCACGACGGTGGCAGGTGTCACGGGGTGACACAGGGGCCACCCAGGACATGACCCTGGGAGGGTATGATTGTCGGTGGTACGATGGAGGAGTCACGGGTCAAGCAGGTTTTGTTGGAGCAACCCCGGTCCACCCGAATGGGAATGCGAGGCCAGGAGCTCCATGGTGTGGCTAAAGTGCGCAACCTCTGTAGAGTGTAAAACCAATTCGAATAGCCGCGTCCACGGTATTGGACAGTCCGCTTAGGCCTCTCTAGGATGGTCAACCGTGATAATGATAATAATGATGGAAGAACTTGTCTTATGATCGGAAGTACCGATGGAATTATGAGTATCTCGAGGGTTGTGGGACAACCCGGAAGAGAGTAAGTTGGTACTCGGTAACAGTAAGCGCTTTAAGCATTTAATGTGATCCTTGCCATGCTATTGGTTGCTGCATTGTTTTGGTTGCCATGAGCTTGCGAGTACATTCCAAGTACTCACGTGGCGTGTCATGCCAGATGCAGGAGAAGCCGAGGACGGAGGTCCCGATGGTTCATGCTACGCTAACTAGGCCGTGTCCACAGGAGTGTCCCTGTGGATGGAGTTTCCGCGCTATGTTCCGCTACGCTGTAGGATATCTCGGTAGTATCGAGGCCATGTTATGTCTCATAAAGAATGTAGATATTGTTCTCAGCACCTGTAGTGCTTCTAGCCTCGCTATCTATGTAAATTATGAGTTTGTACTCGAGATATTTCAATAAAGTTCAGTTCTGTTCTGTTCCAAGTTGTTGTGTGTTTCCAGAAGACATGATCTCTGGGTTGGAAACACTGGTAAATCGGTTCTCTGAGCTGGGGTGCCACACAAACTCGGCGATGGGTAAACATTCCTCCCGCTCCCTTATGTTCTTCTTGATCAACACGCGGAGTAGTGTGGAAAGAGTCCGGTTCGTGACCTCCGTTTGGCCGTCGGTTTGAGGGTGATATGCTGATGAGAATAGGAGCTTGATTCCGAGCTTGGCGCATAGTGTCTTCCAAAAGTAGCTAAGGAACTTGACGTCTCAGTCCGACACGATCGTCTTTGGCACTCCATGCAAACGCAAGATTTCACTACAAAAGAGATTTGCAACATGTGAAGCATCGTCTATCTTGTTGCAAGGAATGAAATGTGCCATCTCAGAAAAAGGGTCCACAACAACAAATACAAAATCTTTGCTGTTTTGAGTTCGAGGTAAGCCAAGCACGAAATCCATATTAATATCTTCCCATGGGTGATATGGAATAGGAAGTGGCATATATAAACCATGGGATTGAGCTTTGGACTTAGCTTTGCGGCATGTAGAGCACCGGTTGGTGTAGCGTGATACGTCTCGAAACATCTTTGGCCAAAAGTAGTTCTTGGAGAGCGTGGCGAATGTCTTCTCACGGCCAAAATGTCCCATGAGTCCTCCACCATGAGCTTCTTGCAAAAGTAGCAAACGAAGAGAAGACTCGGGAATACAAAGTTTGTTAGCTCGCATAAGATAACCATCTTTCAAGTAATAGTGCTCCCAAGTTTTATGTTGTAAACATTTGGCATAAGGAGTTGCAAATGACGAATCATGCTCATACAAGTCTTTAATGTGCTCAAATCCTATGACATTCAATTCAAGTTGAGTAACCAACATGCATTTGCGGGAAAGAGCGTCCGCCACAACATTTTCCTTACCTTTGATATACTTGATAACATAAGGAAATGACTCAATGAACTCACTCCATTTAGCATGACGCTTGTTCAATTTAGTTTGACCCTTAAGGTACTTAAGCGTTTCATGATCCGTATGGATGACAAATTCACGTGGACGGAGATAATGTTCCCACACATGCAAGATTCTCACTAAAGCATATAACTCTTTGTCATAGATGGGGTAGTTAAGTTGCGCGCCGGAGAGCTTCTCACTAAAATATGCAATGGGTCGTTTCTCTTGCATTAACACACCACCAATACCATTACCACTAGCATCACAATGCACTTCAAAAGCTTTATCAAAGTTTGGTAATGCAAGTAATGGAGCATGTGTAAGCAAGGTTTTAAGCTCATTAAATGCGGCATCTTTAGATGGACCCCAAATAAATGGTGCATTCTTCTTACTCAATGCGTGCAATGGCAATGCAATGGTGCTAAAATCCTTCACAAAGCGACGATAAAATCCTGCTAAGCCAAGGAAACTACGCACTTGAAGCAAATTGGTTGGTTGTGGCCAATTTTTAATAGCATCAATTTTAGTTTCATCAACATGAACACCCTTAGATGAGACAACAAAACCCAAGAGGACAAGCTTATCAATACCAAAAGTGCATTTTTCCATGTTAGCATAAAGTCACTCGTCTCTAAGAATTTGCAATACTTCTCTATGGTGTTTGACATGATCTTCGAGAGTTCCACTAAACACAAGGACGTCATCAAAGTAAACCACAACACAAATGCCAATTAATTTGCGAAGAACATAGTGCATCACACGCATAAAAGTGCTCGGTGCTTGCGATAAGCCCATAGGCATGACCAACCATTCATACAAACCAAATTTGGTTTTGAAAGCCGTTTTCCATTCATCACCTTCTTGCATGCGAATTTGATAATAGCCACTTTTAAGGTCAATTTTAGAGAAAATTGTGGCTCCACTAAGTTCATCTAGCATGTCATCTAGGCGTGGAATGGGATGGCAATATCTAACGGTGATAGCATTGATAGGACGGAAATCGGAACACATGCGATAGGAACCATCTTTCTTAGGCACGAGAATGACTCGAACAGCACAAGGGCTCAAGCTTTCGCGTACATACCCATTCTCCATGAGATGTTGCACTTGCCTTTGGATCTCTTTGGTTTCTTCGGGGTTGACGCGGTATGGTGCCTTGTTCGGTAGTGGTGCGCCGGGGATGAGGTCGATGCGGTGTTCGATTCCGCGGAGTGGAGGAAGTCCGGGAGGTAGCTCATCGGGAAACACGTCCGCGAATTCCTGCAATAAATGAGACAGTACCAAACGAAGATGTTGTGAAGTATTAGTCCGCACCACTTCATCTTTGCACACAAGTACAAAGTGAAGAACACTTGATGGGCTCTCACTCACATCCCTCAAGTCTCTTTTGGTGGCTAAAAGAACTAGATCTCTTTTGTCACGCATCGTGGAGTTACTCATGTTTGGCTTGTGGCTCTCACTCTCTTTTTGGTGGCTCACTCACTCACTTTTCTCTCCACGATGGTAGATGCTTGCTTGTCCACGATGACTTGACTTGGTGTCATTGGTTGAAGTATGAACTCCTTGCCCTTCATCTTGAAACTATATTGATTGGTCCGTCAGTTGTGGATAACGCCGCGATCGAATTGCCAAGGCCGCCCAAGTAGGAGGTGGCATATGGACATGGGAACCACATCACACTCTAGGTTGTCTTCGTAGGCGCCAATCTTGACGGATACTTGGACGGTGTGCTCCACTTGGATTGTGCCGGAGTCGCTAAGCCATTGGACCTTGTAGGGGCATGGGTGCTTCTTCTTGACCAATTGGAGCTTGGAGCATAATTCTTCACTTGCCAAATTGTGGCAACTTCCGCCGTCGATGATGACCTTGACGAAACGTCCTTGGATACCTGCTTTGGTATGGAAGATGTGGCAACGTTGGTCTTCATCTTGATGTTGTTGAAGTGTCAAGACCTTGGAGACAACAAGAGCGGGGCTTGCATCATTGTCGCAATAGATTTGTGCATCTTCGTCTTCATTCACTTGGCGATGCATGGCCACTTGCTCGATGGCGGCCATTTCATCTTTGCTCATTGAGTCGTATGTACCATCATTGTTGAGGATCATCGTGCGTCGAGTTGGACACTCGAGGGACTTGTGGCCTCGGCCCTTGCAAGTGAAGCACTGGATGTCACTTGTCTTAGTGGCATCGGTAGGAGGTGTCGAGGAAGAAGGCTTTTGCTTGGAGCTGCTTGTAGTAGTAGATAGACGACTCGAAGATGTCAAAGGTTGCTTGGAGCATGACTTGTCGCCGGTACTTGGTGTAGTTCGAGTCATGGAAGGAGTTGTCGTAGTCGTTGAAGCTTGAGTGTAGGAACCGTAGGTCTTGGAAGAGTACTTGGAGTACTTGTAGTTATTCTTGGACTTGTCATTCCGCCTTGGTCGCTTGGTGCACTAGCTCGAGGAGGTTGGAGTACGGTTGGAAGTCCGCTATCTTCTTGATGGGATGGTTGAGGCCATTCAAGAAACGCGCCATAGTTTGTTCATCATCTTCCGTGACATTGGCTCGTATCATGGAAACTTCCATTTCTTGGTAGTATTCTTCAACCGACTTGGTTCCTTGCTTGAGGAGTTGGAGTTTCTTGAAGAGGTCGCGGGTGTAATATTTAGGCACAAAACGAGCTCGCATGACATCTTTCATTTGATCCCAAGTCGCGATGGGTGGCTCGCCCTTCATTTGACGCCTTGCGATCACTTGCTCCCACCAAATGAGAACATAGTCTTGGAACTCTAGAGATGCCATGGCGATCTTCTTTTCCTCGTCGTAGTTGTGAAGGCGAAATATCTTGTCGATCTTCAACGCCCATGAAAGGTATTCTTCGGGTTCATTTCCACCGGAGAATTTAGGCATGGTGAACTTGAGCTTGCCGTAGCGCTCCTCATTGCGTTGTCGGTGGTTGCGATGACGCTCTTGCCTTGGAGGTTGATCTTCTAGCTCATCATCGTCGCCGTGTTCATCTTGATTGCCTTGACGTGGTTGCCTTGGGATTCGTGCACGGTTTCGCATCTCTTGGCGCTCCTCAAGTCGTGCGGCTGCTTCTTGTTCGCGCATGCGACGGTTGCGTTCGGCGACGTTGCGAGTTGCTTCCCGTAGGGCACGTTGAGCTTCAAGTGCTTGCTCCTCATGATGTTGTCGTTCTCGGTGTAGTGCGTCGTCGTCGTGGTGCAATTGACGTTGGCGTTGTTGAACTTGATCTTGGTTCCCGTTTGCTTGTTCTTGCTATTTTTGTCGATCGCGCTCTCGAAGGCTGTCTTGCAAACCATTGCCATGGAATGGGTTTCTTGAAGCTTGCCGGTCGTCATGTGCTTGGGGAGGATGAGAGTGTGCTCGTGGAAGACTTGCATCCGAAGAAGTGTCCGAAGAGTGTCGGCTCGAATGGCGCCGTCTTGATCTTGATGACGACGAAGTGGAAGAATCACGGTTGAGCATCATGGTCCGGAACTCGTCCATTTGCGATGATAGCTTTTCATCAAGGGTTTGTCGAAAGTCAGAGGCGAGTTGCTCGATGCGATCTCCCAAAGCTTCACTTTCTTGGTGTAGCGCTCGTTGGACTCTGAAAAGTTGAGCCTTGGTGACGTAGTTGTTCTTTGCGTCGTCTTGCTCATCGAAGAGTGGGTTGATAGAAGTGCTCGGCCTATCCATGATTCTCAAACAAGTGTTAGTGGAAGAAATAAACGAACTAGACTAATGTACCTTATCCAATGTTGACGATGGATCAATGATCACCCAATATGGTATTATGGAAATAGTGCAATTGGTACCAGATCGTGTCAATCTCACACCTACACAAGTAAAGCTTTTGGAGGAGTTTGGTTAGGATGGTGGCACAAAATTTCTGCAATTGCAAGCAAGATATCAATAATGTTGAAAAAGATTCACAAGTTCGCAAGTGTAACGAGTAGACCACTAGCAATAAGTAGCACACGGAAACACACGCACGGATAGATAAATGGGGTCGTGCAACCAAGAAATGAGCTCAAAATGTGGAATCCACGGAAAATGCTCTTGTTGCACAACACTAGAGAGACGCTAGCACGATTGCTCAATCGGCGGATACGAACTTGTGCACAACCTATAAGAGACAAAACGTATGGCTGTCTATCTCACTTATGCTAGGTATGTATGATTCCCGGTGAACTTGTCACAATGATCCAAGATGATTAAATATCCTATGTAAGGCGATGCTATGGCTATTGCTTACAAGCTTGTTGCTCTTTCTCTTTTGCTTAAAAGTTTCTCTTCTTTTGATTGTTTCCTTTGGCCACTTATGCGAAATGCTCGTACGAAGATAGGAATGATGTATATGTGGGAACAAAATTTGGCACAAGAGATGATATGTGTATGTATGCACGCTATGCGGCTCGGTACCACTAAAGTGCACAAGTAGCGTTGCCGGCAATACTCAAATGGCTAGTCTCGTAGGAAATCTACGCAAAAGATGGTCTCGGGGGTTCACAATGCAATGGCAAGGATATGAAAAAGATGTCGTCGATGTTACCGTCCTTGCTTATGGTTAGGATATCACGATGGTGAAGATGGATGTTGTCGATGTCAAAGTCCGGGGCGATGATGAGCGGTGGTGATGTCGTTGTCGAACCGTTCCTAAGTAGCCGAAACACGTTCGGAAATGGCAAAATCTGTGACACAAAATCCCAAGTGGCACGAAGGTGGTGGTATGCGGAAGTCGGTGGTGGAGTGGCTCAAGGGGTTGCGGAAGAAACGCTGGGTAAACGGCAAAAATCGACGAAATTGTGAGCTGTTGGCGTGCTGGTGCACGGGGGCCGGATGTCCGGGCCAGATGGCCGGATGTCCGGGTCGCCGGATGTCCGGGCTGTCAGATCCGCGGAAGAACTTGATGAACAAGTGGGGAAAAGAAAATTTCGGGCCAAAATTTGGACAATTTTGTAGAATAAAAAGGTGGGGAAGATGGGGAAACGCTAGATCCACTCAAAACCAAGCAAATCCATGGATCAAAATCAACAAAACATCATGAAACCAACAAATCACAAAAAAAATTGGGAGGGCTATTTTTGTGGGAATTTTCAAAATTGGGTAAAAACAACAAAATCGGGGCTAGAAAGTGGAGGGGAAGAACTCCAAAGTGTGAATCAACGTGGCTCTGATCCAAGATGATGTAGGGTGGAACCCTAATTGACGATCTTTTCACACTTAGGAGGAGGAAAAGGAGGAAATCCACAACGAACTCGAGAAGAACACTCAAATCAACACAATCCAAATCACACATGCACTAGATCCACATACACATAGAGGGATACAAAGGTCCAAATCCAACAAAGGAGGATACACGGTAGCTAGTTCATCCCGATCCGCGAAGGAGTCGAGGTCTTGATATCCGGAGTGGATCTTCTCACATGGGTCTCATGGAGGTCTTGATCTCCATGGGAGAGGTACGGATGAGCAAAGCTCTAATCTCGAAGAGCTATCTACTTTACTAACCGTAGATGGAGGAGGGAGAGGTCCTTATATAGTGCTAGTACAACTTACGGCGAGATGGAGGGGATACAGGGCACGTGGGCCGAAGTACACGCGTCGTCGGGTCGGATGTCCGGGCTCCAGGCCAGATGTCCGGCGGCTCATCATGGTGCCGGATGTCTGGGCCTGGGGGCCGGATGTCCGGACAAAACTGGCCAACCTACGGGTGTCTGCTGTCGGGAGGTGCCGGATTTTCGGGCTGGCGCCAGATGTCCGGGCTGCACGGGCCGGATGTCCGGCGCCTGTAGCCTCTTCTGCTGTAAGGTGGCTGCTGCTGCTGTTGCTCCCATGGTCCGGATGTCCGGGCTTGGGGCCGGATGTCCGGGCCCTGTAGGCTTCCGGTGACCGTCTTCGCTGGTCCTTTTCATCCGTGAACTTGCCGACCTGTCCATTGTTTCGGGCTTCTCCGAGAGGGTCCTCTTGGTACGTAAGCACACATAGCGTTTCTGAATGAGGTAGCATCCATGTCTCGCACGAGTCATATGGTAGTTCACTAAGGAGTGATGTCACCTCGTTTTTGACAGCTCTCGCACGTGCTCGAGTCATTGGTCCTCTTGGTGCTTGGGGAGACGTAGGTGGATCCATGGGGATGACCGTAGGATGCTCCGCATCAGCTGGTCAGGGCACGTGTCGGCACGCTACCCCAAGGTTAACTTTAATGACACCCGTCCCTGGGTCATGTCAAGATTACAGAAGAGCAGCTGGGCGAATGGTGCATAACCTTGGCTATAACCCGCCTCCCCAGTGTAGCACCTAACGGGCATTTAATGTGTTTGTCCTGCCCCATTAGGAGATAGACTTGATGACAGTGCAATCACTGTTCATACCCTATAATGACCATATTAGCCACTGTGGTAACCCCTTGGCCTATAAAAGGAGGCCCACGGCTATAATTAGAATGGTGGACACCTAGTTCAACTACGTGTAGTAGCTGCACTTCCCGCGCACCTTGCCGGCAAGCTGCGCTCCTCGTAACTTGAGCTCATCCACAATCAAACAACCAAAGCAGGAGTAGGGTTTTACACTCACAGCGGCCCGAACCTAGATAAACCACTGAGTGTCCTTGCATCTACCAATCATGCTCTTCGTAGCGCGCCGATCCCATAGCCAAACCACAAAGGGGCACTCTCGGTCCCATAGATTGTTGTTTCTCCATGACATCGGGACTCCTCCCGGAGCGCCCCTACGACCCCGCGCCGCCCAGGTGGGCAGGCGATGCCACAACATAGCGGGAAAGGACCCTGCCCAGGTTGACGCACCTGGGCGCGCACCGTAGGACGAGGGATCCTACCCAGGACCATCTTCAGCAAAGTGCTTGCCGGATCAGGTGTCCGGGAGAACGAGGGAAATGGACCAAGATCGCTTGAAACACCTTAGCCGCCTACATGGCGCACCGAATGTCAATTTCTAAGAACCTACATATGAGTTGTGAGCAACAACTCTTTGATAGTTTGGCCAGGGACTGAACACGTCCAGCAATCCTAAGTCATGGATGAGATATGTGGATGAACTACAGATGAACACAAAGAACTACCCTGGTTCGGGCCATCTTCTTGGTGTAATACCCTACTCCTGCCTTGTTTGTATTTCAATGGAGAGAGCTACAATGTGTCTGTTACAAGGTGAAAAGATCGACCCCCTCTGAGCCTTCAGCCTCCCCTATTTATAGCGTCGAGGGAAGCCTTGCCGGGGGCTCCGATTGGTTGAATATACATTGGAGTAGAACAGCATAGCCTATACTCGCGTGGCATGGGCGCCCATCGCACGCTAGCGTGTGTGATGATGACATCGTCTCGGGGAAGCATGTTACCCTCCGGGCACTTACCTGCCTCCTTCGGCATTCGTCAGGCGATGGTGAGGTACCACCACTGTAGAAATTAAGCGGTAGGTGAATCTTACTGTAGTCACCGCAGATTGTTTGGGCCGCACGGGTCCTGCCGGAGATCATCCGCGAGCACTAGTCATTCGACCCTTGTCCCCTTCTTGACATAGGTAGCAGTGCTCCTCGGTACAGTCCTGCGTGCAGCCTCCAAAGTCATGACCCGCTCCTCCCGAGCGGGCAGGTGAGGTCCCGACGCGGCCTCCCGGAAGGCCCCGCAAAGGGCTTCCTAGAGGCGTTGCACCTTCGGGTCTTGTCCCCTGGTGGCCTAGTTCATAGTCCAACGGGCATGTCAGGGTCTCCACAAGAAATTCCCCGGAATGGAGAAATATCTATGCCTTCTTGCCAAGGCTCTTCTTACCGGTTTAGTAATACCCCGGTTTTACTGACGCTGACACGCGCTTTCCTATTTGGGATCCATATTTGCCCCAATGGTGAACTACTGAGAATGATCACCAGGGGTAAAATCAACTTGCTTGGTGTCCCTGGCCGACATGAATTTGAGTAGAGGGTCAGACTCAGTAGTTGGCTTTTTGAAGGAAGTCATGTTAACCGGTCAAAATTATCTTTGTAAAATTTTAACTCCTCAGCTACACAAGCCGACTCAGCATAGGTTGCATCTCCTTCCTCACATTCCAGTGCAATTTTCCTATCACCATTGACTGTGATAGTTCCCTCGGACCCAGGCATCTTCAACTTGAGATCAACATAACATGGATGTGCCATGAACCGTGCGTAAGCCGGCCTGCCAAAGAGGGCATGATATGGACTCTTGATTTTAACTACCTCAAATGTCAGAAACTCAGAGCGATAGTTGAACTCGGTGCCATATGCCACTTCCAGAGAAATCCTGCCAATGGGGTAAGCCAACTTGCCAGGGACAATACCGTGAAAGACTGTAGATGATGGTGTCAACTGCTTCTCCGACAGGTTCATCCGCTTGAAGGTATCATAATAGAGTATATTGATACTGCTTCCTCCATCTATGAGTACCTTGGTTAACTTATAACCGCCGACATGAGGAGCTACCACCAAAGCGAGCCCCCGGGGATATCAACCCGGGGAGGGTGGTCCGCTCCACTCCAGGTCACTAGTTGCTCGGACCAGTTTAAGTACTCAGGAACTGCTGGCTCAATGATGTTGACAGCTCGTCTCTGGAGCTTCCAGTCACGCTTGCATGTGCTAGTTGTAAAAATATGATACTGGCCACTGTTCAACTATTTAGGATTGCTCTGAAACCCGGACTGACCTCGCTAGTTCTGATTTCCCTGACCTGCTCTCTGGTTATTACCTCCGCCACTGCCAGCCCCCTGAAACTCGGATCCTTGACCCTGGAGCCCGGCACCGGAGAAGTTACCTTGGAAACCGGCACCTTGAAGGCCGGCTCCAGAACCGCCGGGTCCAGGATTTCCTGGTTGTCCACCGTTACCACCACCATGGTGATGGTTCTGAAAAGATTAGTTTTTTAATTCCTACATGATGAAGCAGTTTTCCCAAGAGTGATTGGCCGGCTTACCGTCCATGCTATGCTTTGGACACGGGCCTTTGAGAGCTTCCTCATAACTATGAGGACGATTGCCAGAAAAGGGCTTCCTGGAATTGCTGTTCCGACGCTGGTTCTTAAAGCCAGTATTGGTGTTGGCAACGAAATTAGAACTTCCCTCAGGATTCTTGCGCTTGTGATTGTTATTGTTGTTGTTTCCATTACCATTATGCTGGTGACCCTTGCCACCATTTTTCTTGACCTAGCCAGACTTCTCATCGTCGGAGGTTGGATCTTTCATGTTATCTGATTCAACATATCTGGTTAGAACATCCATGAGATCGCCCATATCCTTGACCTTCCTTTTGAGACGTCCAAGCTTCTGAACCAAAGGTTCAAATCGACAGTTTCTTTCCAGGACAAGGACGTCTTGCTGAGCCGTGATGCTATCTGAGGAGTGGATGCATGACCAGTGATGTGCAGACTCATCATCACACTGAACACAATGCTCTAAATAAACAATCATGGTTGGACGCTTGCAGGTTCCCTAGAAATTCTTGATGAAGCACTCCTTCAGGTCCTGCCAGGTGTTGATTGAATTTGCAGGCAGATTCTTCAACCACGTACGTGCTAGACCTTCTAGCATGTCCGTGGCTAGCTCATAATTTTCAATCCACTCAGTTGGTTCCAAATCAGCTATATAATTAGATACTTTGCGAGGACCCTTGACGCCCTGAGGCATGCACGCGTCTCGCAAAGTCGATCCTAGGCATTGAGTTCTGATAGTCCGTCCTGCCATCCCCGCAGTTCGGACGGCTCATTGGGTTGAGGTGGGTGGGGGTTGCACTATAGGTTGACCATATGCTACTCCGGTGTTTCCTGCCCCTGTCCCCCATAAAGCACAAGCAGCATCAACAATCGCCTGTGCATCTGAGATAGCTGGCTGAGGTTGGTTTGGAAGTGGCTGCTGTGCCCTTTTGCGTCGTGCACTGCTAGAGACCGCTGGTGATTCGGCGTGCCGAATCTTGCTACGACTCTGATGAGGAGTAGAATGAAGTCGGTGCTAACTATGAGAATAATTTGCCTGCTGTGTGACTGTTGTTTTCAACATCGCAATAGTGTTTCTGGCTTCGACCTCCACTGGACTATTCCCCTTGATTGGGATCGCAGCTAAATTGTGAGTCGCCGCCAGCACGTTATCAACCGGGTTTGAATAATGACCAGCCGGTGTTTAGAAACGGCGGGGCAGATATTGGACCGGCAGCTGCTGGTGAGCCGGTGGCTGCAACTGGGCCGTGTTTGGAGGGACGTTCTGAGTCAATTGGGGTGTGAGAGGTATTACTCCTGGTGATCCAGTGCCAGCCCCCTTGTTCATCGGATTGAGCAAGTCACGTGATGTATCAAACAGCCGTGCCGGCTCGATACTCGCTGGAAGTCGGCTCTAGTGCCTTCTCCGGTGTACTATTTCTGCCTCGTTTTGCCGAAAATTGAGATGAACCACTTCTGCTTCAAAACGCTTAGTCTCACTGAAGATATGGGTCTGTACCTCCGCCATACATGCGTTTTCCGCATTGATATCCTCCTGAATCTTGGTCAGCTGCTCGCGACACTTTGTAATCTCCACGTTGCGCGCATCTACGTTTTTGTAATCTCAGAAAGTGCCTGCGCCCCTGTTTTCTGAGAGCCGGTGGGAGCGGAGGCGGTTGCTGTAGCTCCGGCCGTCGTGAGGTTCTGACCCGCACAACATCAGTCGAGTTATGATTCGTGGACGGATCTGTGATCAAGCGTCCATTCTCATCGTACCGAGGCTGACTCTGGTTCCCTGCCATATAGACCGCCGTGTGCCGAATTGGCTCGTAGGATTCTGGGAAGATCTCATCATCAAAGTAACCACCCAGCCTCTCATCAAAGAGCGGAAGAATTGACTCAGTATCTCCAACCGATGACTTGCCATCGGAGTAGCCAAGCATGTCACCCCCAGACATGGAATTATTTGCCAGATCAACTCCTTGCATGATGCCGATGAAGGCGTGAATCTGACCCGGTCTCACCTGGCCGGGTTTCGTCCGACGAGCGGTTTCGACGAGGTCGGTGACAACGTCCGTCTCTGGGCCGGACTCACCGATTTCGCTAATGAAGACATGGATCTTGCCAAAGGGGACCCAGAAACCAGACTCGATTGAGTCAGCCTTGGGGCCCCAGCCTGCATCGTCGATGTAGAGCTTCCCACGCCGGCTCTTCATCATCCGGCCGATCGCGTAGCTCTCGATCCCTGGAAGAGCTCCCTCCAAGAATTCAACTCCACCATGCGCTGGCCCCATGGTGGGCACCAATTGTCGTGGTTTTGTCACGGCAGATGTCCTCGTGAAAGGACTTAGTGATGAAGCCAATGCAACTAGGTGGAAGCTTGAAAGGGGTTGATCGGAAACGAGGGACGCAAGTTTACCCAGGTTCGGCCCCTCACGGTGGAGGTAGAAGCCTTCTCCTGCTTGATTGATATTACTTGGATCTCGATTACAAGGGTGTGGATTCGCTAACCTAGTTTTTGAGACATTGTAACTTAGTCTTTGGATCCTAGGGACTCCCCTTTATATAATAGGTTGAGTCCCAAGTTTTACAAAAGATTCCAGGTCGTACTCTTAACGCGTATCCTACTCTAACTCTTATTAGCCTTGTTCTCCAAGTTAGGAAAGTTCTTCCTCTGGGACTCTGCATGAGTCGGCCCACAAGGCTCATGTGAGAGCCGACCTCCCACCGGGTCTCGTTCTGGGCCTTTGCCCTTCCTCGTTGCCCTGTCGTGCCCCGGAAGTGGGATGACCCATAGGGCCTCCAAGCTCTTTGCCGGGTCAACCTATTGCCGGGTCAACCTATTGCCGGGTTTCAACCGTGGGGAACATCCCCAACAGGTATTGAGGTAGATAAAGCTAAAGTTCATGCAATTGAGAAAATGCCATGTCCTAAAGATAATAAAGGTATAAGAAGTTTCCTTGGTCATGCTGGTTTTTATAGAAGGTTTATTAAAGATTTCTCTAAAATTTCTAGGCCTCTCACTAATCTCCTACAAAAAGATGTTCCATTTGTTTTTGATGATGATTGTGTAGAAGCCTTTGAAATACTTAAGAAAGCCTTAATAACTGCACCTATTTTCCAACCACCTAATTTGAACTTACCTTTTGAAATTATGTGTGATGCTAGTGACTATGCCATTCGTGCTGTGTTAGGTCAAAGAGTTGATAAGAAACTAAATGTTATTCATTATGCTAGCAAGACCTTGGATAGTGCTCAAAGAAATTATGCTACTACTGAAAAGGAATTTTTAGCAGTTGTGTTTGCCTGTGATAAATTCAGACCTTATATTGTTGATTCTAAAGTTACTATTCACACTGATCATGCTGCTGTTAAATACCTGATGGAAAAGAAAGATGCTAAACGTAGACTGGTTAGGTGGGTTCTTTTATTACAAGAGCTTGACTTGCATATTGTTGATAGAAAAGGAGCTGAAAATCCTATAGCAGATAATTTGTCTAGGATGGAAAACATTCTTGATGACCCACTGCCTATTGATGATAGTTTCCTGATGAGTTATTACAAGAGTTTGACTTGCATATTGTTGATAGAAAAGGAGCTGAAAATCCTATAGCAGATAATTTGTCTAGGATGGAAAACCTTCTTGCTGACCCACTGCCTATTGATGATAGCTTTCCTGATGAGCAATTAGCTGTCGTAAATGCTTCTACTTCTCGCAATAATCCTTGGTATGCAGACTATGCTAATTACATTGTTTCTAAATATATACCACCTAGTTACACATACCAACAAAAGAAAAAGTTCTTCTTTGATTTAAGACATTACTTTTGGGATGATCCGCATTTATATAAAGAAGGAGTAGATGGTGTTATTAGACGTTGTGTACCTGAGCATGAGCAGGAATAAATCCTAAGGAAGTGTCTTTCCGAAGCAAATGGATGACACCATGCGGGAGACAGAACTACACACAAGGTATTGCAATCTGGTTTTTATTGGCCTACTCTCTTCAAGGATGCACGTAAGTTTGTCCTTTCTTGTGATGAATGTCAAAGGGTTGGTAATATTGGTAAACGTTAGGTAATGCCTATGAATTATTCACTTGTTATTGAACCATTTGATGTTTGGGGCTTCGATTATATGGGACCTTTTCCTTCCTCTAATGGATATACTGATATCCTTGTTGCTGTTGATTACGTTACTAAGTGGGTAGAAGCTATTCAAACTAGTAGTGCTGATCATAAAACCTGTATTCAAATGCTTAAAGAAGTTATCTTTCCGAGGTTTGGAGTCCCTAGATATTTAATGACTGATGGTGGTTCACATTTTATTGATGGTGCATTCCGCAAACTTCTAGCTAAATATGACGTTAAACATAGAATTGCATCACCCTATCACCCTCAGTCTAGTGGTCAAGTTGAATTGAGTAATAGAGAAATAAAGTTAATTTTGCAAAACACCATCAACCGGTCTCGTAAAAATTGGTCAAAGAAACTTGATGATGCATTGTGGGCATATAGCACCGCTAATAAAAATCCTATGGGCATGTCTCCATATAAAATGGTCTATGGAAAAGCATGTCACTTAATTAGAACATAAAGCTTATTGGGCAATTAAAGAACTCAATTATGATTTTAAACTAGCCGGTGAAAAGAGGTTGTTTGATATTAGTTCTCTAGATGAGTGGAGAACGCAAGCTTATGAAAATGCCAATTTATTTAAGGAAAAAGTTAAAAGATGGCATGACAAGAGAATTCAAAAATGAGAAATTAATGTCGGTGATCAAGTTTTCTTATACAACTCTCGCTTTAGATTCTTTGCAAGAAAACTTCTCTCCAAGTTGGAAGGACCATACATTATCGAGGAAGTTTATCGTTCTGGAGCTATCATGATCAACAATGCCGAGGGCACAAACCCAAGTGTGGTTAATGGGCAAAGAATTAAACATTATATTTCAGGTACGCCCATTAACATAGAAACCAAAATTATTCTAACAATTACACCGGAAGAACTTATAGAAGGAACCTTCCGGAGCACTCCAGAATACTGAAAAAAGAGTAGTTATGTGATACGGTAAGTAAACCGACTCCAAAAATTCCATAAAAGTACTTTCTGTCCATTTTGTAATATTAGAAAAATTACAAAAATAAGAAACAGCCAGGAAAGTGCATGAGAGAGCCACGAGCTCGGGTGGCGCCCCCCTGGGGCGCGCCGTGTGAGCTCGTGACTCCCCATGGACTTTCCCGGCTCCGTATTCTTGTCGTAGACTTGTCCTGCAAGGGAAAAATTCATTATACATATATTTCGATGTTTTGAACTCCGTATTCTTGTCATAGACTTGTCCTGCAAGGGAAAAATTCATTATACATATATTTCGATGTTTTGAACTCCGTATCGCAAGTTTCTTCTCTGTTCTAGTTTTGGGCTGTTTTCTGACAGATTTTCAAAGCCAAGCATCATGTCTTCTTCTGCCTCCAACAATGTGGATGACGACACTTGGTTGCTGCAGATGGAACTGGAGTGGGACGAGACCGAGGAGGTCCCCATGGAAGAGGTGGGAGATTCACTAGAGGTCCACCCTCCGGCGTCCGAGAGGGGTACTCTAGCTAGTATCTCCACTACTCCAAACCACCATCAAGCTATGAGGATGACACCGAGCCAAGGAAGTCAAGAAGTACAAGAGGGGCCTTCCCCTAGGAGGCCCCTAAGCAGGTTACATGGGAATAACTTTCATAATTTGATCCATAATTATGGCGTTGAGAATACTCCTCATATGCATATACCTTCCAATTGGGACATCTGCCATCCAAGTGAAAGCAATGCAGGAAATAATGCTTGGGGACCAGAGAATAAGCACATCATGGCTGAAGTTCAAAAGAATGCTGAGATGATCCAGCATGTGCTCCGAGAAATTCAGAGTTTAAAGGAGGTCTTGATTGACATCATGAAAGACAAGCCTACTACTTCATCACCACCATCGCCCAAGAAAGAAACTTGAGTACACGGGTATGGGCACTACCCTTGGCTTGTCCCAATCTTGGGGGAGGTGCCCCGGTATCATATCTGCATCACGTTTTATCATCATTATCTATCTTAGTTCGATCCATAGTTATTTTGTGATTTAGAAGAATAAAGTTTAAGTATGATCTAGCTTCGAGTGCTTGTTTCGTGATCTATATATGTAATCGTGTGTGAGAGTTATATAATAAAGAGTAGTTTGAGTTTTGTTGCTTTCCTTCATTGATCCAAGTTTAGCAAGAAAAAGTATAATAATGAAAGGGTCATATGCTAATCCCATGGGGAGTAATAACTTCACACATAAGGGGTATGAAGAATAAAATTTATTGGGATCTAACAAACGTAGCATTGGTCATGGATGCAATTCATGAAAAAGTAAAAAGGGAAAAGAGGTATCACATATAAATATACTATCTAGGACATCTTTTATGATTGTGAGCTTCCATCAAATATTCTTTGCTTGATCAAATAGTTGATGTTGGACAAGGAAGACGACGTAATGAGTTATTTTTTGCCATATTCACATAGAAGTTATATTGTCATGGATCCTCTAACATGTGATGCTTGCTCGTAGTCTTTTGCTAGCCAAAATTCCGTACTAAGTAGAAACACTACTTGTGCATCCAAAACTCTTGATCCAAGTTTCTTGTCATGAGAGTCCACCATACATACCTATGGATTGAGTAAGATCCTTCAAGTAAGTTGTCATCGGTGCAAAGCAATAAGAATTGCTCCTAAATATGTATGATCTTTTATTGTAAGGGAAAATAAGCTTTGTACGATCTTGTGATGGCAAAGAAATAAAAGCG
This sequence comes from Elymus sibiricus, assembly GCA_039707655.1. Lineage (NCBI taxonomy): Eukaryota > Viridiplantae > Streptophyta > Magnoliopsida > Poales > Poaceae > Elymus > Elymus sibiricus. The sequence goes on from CM077670.1 coordinate 163,992,337, forward strand.
ATGGACTGCATAATAAAGGTTGCTATCACAAGGGGCAATATAAAGTGACATTCCTTTCCATTAAGAGTTTGCACATCCCAAAGAAAAAGCGCGTGACAACCTCTGCTTCCCTCTGCGAAGGACCTGTCTTTTACTTTTTAGTTTTTACCTTTATGCAAGAGTCAATAATGCTGATCCTTGTTTCATTCTTATTTATTCTCCACTTTGCAAGCATCATGTGGTAGGGAAAGATCCAGACACATATATCCAGCTGAATGTAGGTAATCATGAGTTATTATTGTTGACATTATCCTCGTGGTAAATAAGTTGGGAGGTGAAAACAGTAAACCCCCATCTTCCTATGTGTCCGACTGAAACATTTGCTCCAAAAATATGCCTTGAGTGTTAGCAATCATAGAAGACTATATGATGGTTGGGTATGTGGAACTTGCTAGACCAAAGGGCTCTTATATAGACTCTTCCTGAAAATATGATGAATTGTGATTGCTTTTATGACTGAAAACACAGTTTGCTAGTTGTCAATAAAGTTTATCTCTCATACTTTAAACATTGTGGATGAATTGTTACTTGTTCATGAGAATTTGTATGCTAATTCCTTGCTGCTATAATAATGATCATGATTGTACCATGTCCGTATTCTATTTTTATCGACACCTCTCTCCATAAACATGTGGTCATGATTATCTAGTTCGGTCTTCGCTTGAGAATAAGCGAGGTCTAAGCTTGGGGCCGGGAGTTGATACGTCCATTTTGCATCAGTTTTCCTACTAATATTTATAATGTTTTTGGTCTTTATTTGACTTTATGAAGCAATCCGAATGCCTTTTCTCTCTTATTTTGCAAGTTTCACATGAAGAGGGGGATTGCCGGCAGCTGGAATTCTAGACCTGAAAAGGCTACAGCAGATATAGATATTCTCCAGAGCTCCAAATGACCTGAAAACTTATGAAGAATTATTTTGGAATTAATAAAAATTATTGGAAGAAGAATCTTCGAGAGGGGGCCCACCAGTCAGTCACGAGCTCAGGTGGCTCCCCCCCCCCCAAGGGCGTGCCACGTGAGCTCGTGGCTACACCAGCAGGCCTCCGGGGCCCATCTTCTCCTATATGAAGCCATTTGCCCTAGAAAAAAAATCAGAAGAAGACTTTCAGGATGAAGCACCACCGTCTCGAGGCGGAACCTGGGCAGGAGCACTTTTGCTCTCCGGTGGAGCGATTCCACCGGGGATACTTCCCTCCGGGAGGGGGAAATCAAAGCAATCGACATCACCAACGTTCCTCTCATCTTGGGAGGACCCATCTTCATTAGCACATCTCAGATCAAACCCTAGTTCATCTCTTTTACTCGATCTTTGTCTCAAAACCTCAGATTGGTACCTGTGGTTGCTAGTAGTGTTGATTGCATCTTGTAGTTGTTGCTAGTTGGTATATTTGGTGGAAGATTAAATGTTCAGATCCTTAATCATATTCAATACCCCTCTGATCTTGAACATGAACATGATTTGTGAGTAGTTACTTTTGTTCTTGAGGACATGGGAGAAGTCTTGTTATAAGTATTATCATGAGAAGTTGGTGTTCGTTCAATATTTTGATGATATGTATGTTGTTATTCCACTAGTGGTGTCATGTGAATGTCGACTACATGACACTTCACCATATTTGGGCATAGGCGGAGACATTGGGGAGCAATAAATAGATGATGTGTTGCGAGAGTGACAGAAACTTAAACCCTAGTTTATGCGTTATTCCGTAAGGGGATGATTTGGATCCATATGTTTCATGCTATGGTTAGATTTATCTTAATTCTTCTTTCATAGTGGCGGATGCTTGTGAGAGGGGGTAATCATAAGAGGGCTGCTTGTTCAAGTAAGAACAGCACCCTAGCAGCGATCCACCCACATATCAAATTATCAAAGTAGTGAACGCGAATCAACTAAACATGATGTACGTGACTAGACGAGAAATTCCCATGTGTCCTCGAGAACGCTTTGCTTATTATAAGTGAACTTTCCGGATTGTCCTCTGCTATAAAAAGATAGGGCCACCTTGCTGCACTTTGTTACTATTGTCACTTGTTACTTGTTACAAATCTACTAGCTACAAAACTATCAGTTACTACTGTTTACAGTACTTGCAGAGAATACCTTGCTGAAAACCACTTCTCATTTCCTTTTGCTCCTCGTTGGGTTCGACACTCTTACTTATCGAAAGGACTATGATTGATCCCCTATACTCGTGGGTCATCAGTGCACAATGAGCATGGCCCGGCAATTCTCAACTCGTTAGTCTCGATAGGAAAGTAATGCAATGGTCTCGGGGCTAGCAAAGCAATGGCAAGGAAAATGTACAATGATGTCGTCGAGGTTACCGTCCTTGCTTACGGTCTCGGTGTCAAAAGGTGAAGAAGTCGTTGTCGATGTCGAGTCCGAGGCAATGATGAGTGGCGGTGTTGTCGATGTTGATCTGTTCCTAATTAGCCGAAACACCTTAGGAAATAGAAAAACCGTGAACTCAAAATCTCAAACAAAATTGGGTTAAGGTGGCGGAAGAGTATGGTGGGTGGGTTATGCGGAAGTTATGGTGGATGGATGAAGTTGACAGAGTTAGTCGGTGCTCGTATTTCTCTGTGTGGTGGTTGATGAAGAAGAAACCGTCCCTAAGTAGCCAAAACATCTTAGGATACTCGAATCACAACTCAAGCAACCACAAATGCAATGGGGATCAAAATGTGTTAGGTTGCGGAAGGCTATGGTGGTATTGCGGATGATATGGTGGAGGGCCGAGGCAAAGGTGCCAAAATGCACAAAAATTGATGGGGTGAAATGGTGGTGGTAGTATTCTTGTGGGATGGGGGATGTCAAGAGCTACAAAACAAGCTAAAGAATGTCAAAATCGGAGTCCGGATGAATTAGTTATCGCCGAAACAAACAGCCGAAGTCAGTTTTCTGGAGTACCGGACGTCCGACAAGTTCTGGACCTCTGGTAATTTCTTATTGTTGTGGGGAGGTCGGATTTCCGGTGGATTCCGAACATCCGGTGGTTCGGGAGGGTCCGGACGTCCGGAAAAGTGTCAGACGTCCGGTGGGTCTGGGTCAACTCGAGATTTGAGATCCGGGACGCGATTTTGGGCGGAGTTTTCGATTTTGGGGGTTAAAATTGATGGACAAAAAACAAAATTTTCAGATGGATTCCGTGGTGGGGAGGTGGGCAAAGCCAAGATCCACTTTCCAAACAACAAAATCGTGGATCAAACACAACAATATCTCACAAGAACCAACAAAATGCAAGAAAAAATGGGAGGGCTATTTTTGGTGAGGATTTTCAAATTGGGATGAAATCAAACAAAAATAGGCTAGAAAATGAAGGGGGAGAATCCAAATTCGAGTCAAAGTGGCTCATGATACCAAGATGTATCAAGAGCAAGCTGGCTCTGATCCAAGATAATGTAGGGCACGGGCCAAAGTGCCCCGATTTGTCCCGATGTTCGTGAATTGGAAGTGGCTTCGAGGAGGAACACAAAGAACACGAGGGGAAACGAGGAGAAATCACAAGGGGAACACTCAAGAACAAGCCCAATCACACATCCACTAGACTAACAAACACACAAGATTCACAAGGTACAAAAACAACAAAAGGAACCAAGATACATGGTAGAGTTCATCCCAAATCCAAGAGGAGATGAGGTCTTGATGATCTAGATAGATCCTTCCCTAGAAGGGATCTTCTCACATGGAGGTCTTGATCTCCATGGGAGAGGTGGTCTCTCTAGATATGAGCTATCACTTTGCTAATATTAATTCATCCAAGTGAAGGGGTATTTATAGTCTAGGGAGAGAGAGAGAGGGATACATGTGTAAAAACCCGACTGGCTACGCACAGGCAGTTCCGGACGTCCTGAGGCTACCGGTTGTCCGGTGGCTCGTGAGCGGCCGGTCGTCCGGAGGGCGCCAGACTTCCGACGTTTTGGCTCTAGACATGAGGCATCGGATTTCCGGACGTGGTCGATCGTCCGGTGACTGGAGGTTGTCGGACGTCCGGTGTCTACTCGGTCGTCCGGCCACTGTAGCATTTGTCTTTGCCCGATTCCTCACGGGGCTTGTGCGCTCAGCACCATTAGGTACCGGATGTCCGGTGGTGACCAGACGTCCGGTGGCTGTAGTTTGCAGCAGCTCCATTTTCTTCAGTCTTCACTTCAACGCTTCCCTTGCAGATGGTGTAAGCATTCCTTGGCGCTTGCACTCCTTCTTGTCTTCCGTGAAGCTCCGACAATACCTATGCATGCACACGAGAGGAGTGTCAAGTAGTATACCATCCTTGAAGGGGTTAAGTGAACACGTGTAAAGGAGATGATTCACCTTTATGTATGTGAAGTAGATGTCGCACGTGTCACTTGCCAAATGGACTCTTGCCATGGTGATGTCTGTAGGATGCTCCACATCAACCTCTTCACCAACATTCGGTCGGAATGGCACCTCCGAAGACTCGTAGTGCTGCGAAGGCGAAGGGAAAAGGTATAGCGAAGAAAGCCATGCTCCAGTTTGAAGACGAAGAAGGCCAGGCGGTCCAGAGTTCTCAGGACCTCGAACCCCATGGTCGACAGGCGGCTAGGAGCAGGAGCGCGATAGTTGCGAATCGCCCTTCTCAAGCCGGTGCTACGGGGAATCATTCTCCTGTTCATGCAAACGGGCACGCGGTGCAGCCCTCGGGGGCTGTGGGGCATGCCCAGCAAGACACCCAAGCACCAGGCCCTGGCGGGGCCGCAACGTATACCTCTCAGCATCCATCCAAGACGGCGGATCGGAGTCCGCGTTGTATCCCTCCTCGAGACGGTCCAGCGTCTCTTAGGGACGGTGTCACCACTCCTTCAGGCAACCGCACCGGGAGCTCCAGGTTGTCCAGGGCATACGACGGGGTTTACACACCTGCCGAAGCCCTGGCCTGGGTTCGCCTGTTGCTTGGTTTTCCACCCAAAGCTAACAAGATGGAAGCCTGGAGGACTACAATCTGAAGCTTGATCGACTACGCAGGCCCAAGCGAGTGGGGGTGGCACATCTACGTGCCACCCGCCTTCTACTCCGGCCAACGATGGAAGTCATCGAAGCCAATGACACGCGACATCGGCCTAGTCTCCATGATGGCAAGCTCAGGCTAGGCCACGTGGTGACCTTGAACACCAGCTGTCGGTGGCGTCGTCCCTTCCAAGGCGTCACCAGGACCAGCGTTAGACCGTCAGTGATCATCAAGGCCAAGACGTGTGCACCCACATCGAGAGGCATCGGGAGACTCGTCGGCAATCTGATGCCCAGGTGGATCTTGAAGATGCGGAATGCTTCGATGAAGACATGGACGACTTGCCTCATGGGGTAGGTTGTGCCACGTTCATCCTACAGTTGCAACGCGTCAAGTGGCCGAGGCCTTTGTGCCCCGATATTTCCATTCAATATGATGGAAAGACCAACCTTGCTGAGTTCCTCAGCATCGACACCATCGCCATCGTGGCTGCTGGCGGTAGGAAGCATGCACTCACCAACAGGTTCCCCATGGCGCTCAAGCCCAATGTCCGCTCATGGCTCATGAACTTGCTGGAGAATTCCATATCGTCATGGGATGATCTGTGCAAGCAGTTCGTGGGTGACTTCCAAGGAGGTTTCAAGCGGCCTGCAATGCCCAGTGATCTGCACTTACTTGTGCAGAAGCCAGGGGAGCCACTGCACAAGTACATACAACGCTTCAGCCAAGTGCAGCACAGCATCCCTGATATTGATCTGGCTATGGTCATTACCGCGTTCCACGCGAATGTTTGACAGCCCAAGATCAGAGAGAAGCTCAACACCCGCAAGGTTTGTACTATGCGGAGCTCTTCGAACTCGCCGACAAGTGTGCTCCAGAAGAAGAAGGAAGACGGACGCCTAGAGATGGTGTCGATGACGCTGACGAGGCTGCCGATGCTTCTTCCGGTCATCTCAAGCGAAAGCATCAGAAGTGCAAGACCAAGGAGGTGCTTGCGGTGTAGTCCCCCAGCAAGAGACCCAAGACGAACAGCAAGGGCGGAGACCGGGCCACAGGGGGCGGTTTGGGAAGCCCTTACTGCAAGATTCACCGTTCGTCTGACCACGAAATCCAAGACTGCCGCCAGGTCGAATACCTGGCCGAGAAACAGAAAAAGGAGTATGAATGGCGCAACAAGGAAAGGAATGCCAAGGGAGCCGCTGGAGGCTTCAAGAGGAAGGATAACAAGCAAGATGAGCAGCAAGCTAGAGGCCGCGACAAGCGGAGTGAGGACGACGTGGAGGATGAAGACGAAGAGGAGGCTATTGAGTTTCAGAAGGCTGAGGTCGTCACATGCGTCCATGGGGGAGCATCTTCTTACTTCTCTCATCAGAAGTTTAAGAAGTTCTCCCATGAAGTGAACGCCATTCAACATACAAACGAAGCTCAGCGCCCCCTCAAGTGGTCCCAGACACCCATCACTTTTGATGCTAGCTACCATCCAGATCATACCTTAGGTGTTGGAGTGTTCCCGATGCTGGTTGCCCCAACCATACGGAATCTCAAGGGCGCTAAAATGCTAGTCAATGGCGGATCAAGTCTCAACCTCCTGTCTACCGAAATTCTCAAGAAGCTCCAACTCTCAGAAGCGGACCTTCAAGAAATAGGGACGTTTCAGGGAGTTAACCCAGGGAAGGCCAAACCGAAGGGACAGATCACCTTGCCCGTGACGTTTGGTACTCCCATCAACTTCAGAACTGACAAGATTGTCTTTGACGTTGTGGATATCCCCTTGTCCTACAATGGCATCTTGAGGCGCTCCACACTCGCGAAGTTCATGGCGGCATCTCATTACGCCTACAACACGCTGAAAATGCTGGGCCCCGAAGAATTAATCACCATTAGGACTAACAGGAAGGATGCAGTAATGTGTTTGGAAAAAATGTACAAGGATTTGGTCGCCATGACCACTTGTAGTCTTGAAACAATTTTCGTATCCAAAGCCTCCGAGAAGGGCAGCAATCAGAGCATCCCCGGAGGCGAGTACAAGGCTTTCGGAAATTACACCGATCGTAGTGCTCCCGAAGGAGATAAGGCTCTCGTCAAGTGCGTAGATCGGTGTATTTCCAGGAAGGACAACAATTCGTCAACACAGAAGAGACCCAAGCTGGTAGTTGGTGCACTCACTAAGAAGGTCGTGGCAAGGGCAGACAGATCTAGCGCCTTTACTATAGGCACCACCCTCTCTGACAAATAGGAAAGCGCGCTCATTGTCTTCCTGCGGGAAAACGTCGATATGGTTGCCTGGCAACCATCGGATATTCCTGGCATTCCCAGGGAGGTAGTCGAGCACCACCTAGCTGTCTCCCCAGATGCTAGACTGATGCAGAGCATCCTATGGTCATCCCCATGGACCTACACTCATCTCCCCAAGTGCCGAGTGGACCGATGACACGAGCACGTGCAAGAGATATTGAGACTGAGGTGACATCTCTCCTGAACGAGCTTCCATATGATCCATGTGAGACATGGCTACTACCTCAATCCAGAATGCTATGTGTGCTTAGGTACGAGGAAGACCACCCCGGAGATGCTCGGAATGAAGACCAAGTCCCCAAGTACACGGATGATGAAGCACTGCAAAGAAGACCGCTGAAATGCTACAACACGATGCATGCCACCGCATCAACCGGCTGGCATGGTCCCTGGCCATGGAGGAGGAGAGCTCATTCGGCCCGGCCTGCTTCGGGCCACGCATCCACGCGGAGCCATTTCCCAAAGGCCTTCACGCTGGCTTGCGAGACCCCCAAGTACAATGGGGCCACCAAGCCAGAAGATTGGCTGATTGACTACACTACGGCCGTCGGCATTGCAGGAGGTAACAAGCGCGTGGCGGTGCGCTACGTGCCCCTCATGCTGCTCGGTTCGGCCCGGACATGGCTGAACAGCCCGCCGGCCAACAACATCAACATCTGGCTAGACTTCGAGGAGGCGTTCGTGCACAACTTCACCGGCACGTACAAGCACCCAGGCCGGCCACGCCAGCTCTCCCTTTGCATCCAGGAGAAAGACGAGCCCCTCCGCGACTACCTCACGCGGTGGACGGAGCTGCGCAAGTCCTGCGAAGGAGTCCACGAGGTGCAGGCGATCCAGTACTTCACCGAGGGGTGCCGAGACGGCACCATGCTCAAGCACATGCTCATGCGCTCGGAGCCGGCGACCATGGCAGATCTCATGGCCACAACAGACAAGTACGCTATGGCCGACTCTGTGATGCGAGTGTAGATCTGGCTCGACACAGCTGGCAAGGATATGCAGGACCAGACAGCCAACCCTCGGCCGGCTGGAGATGGCAGCTCCGGCTCCTCAAGGTGCTAGCAGAACAACAACAACAACAACAAGCGGAAGGACGAGCCACCAGGCAACCGCTATGACAACCGGCAAGTCGCGGCTGTTGAGGAGGAGCAGCCGGCTGACCAGGGCGGCAGCCGGTGATAGCGAACTAGCAAGGCTGCATGGCAGCCCAAGCTCACCTTTGAGCAGATGCCCGACGCGTCGTGCAAGCACCATAGTGGCGTGAAGCCATCCACGCACACCACCCGGCAGCGCAGCTGGACCCAGCGCCTAATGCGGGGCAAAGGCCTTCTGCCTCCACCTCCGCCGCCGCCTCCACCACCGGCTCCAGCAGCCGGCGGCCTCCGCGATGAATTCCCCCGCTAGGACGCGGCCTACATCGTCTTCACCAGCGAGGGTGACAAGAAGCACAGCAAGCGCAAGCGCCAGCACGAAGTGCACGCCATCGTCCCTCCGGTTCCCCAATTAATGCATTGGTCCGAAAGGTCCATCACCTGGAGCTGCGAGGACCGCCGGCTGTGATGCCTACCCCAGGTGGCTACGCACTCGTCCTCGACCCCACCTTCGCCTCCGACAGGCTCACCTACGGCTTTTTGCGGGTACTGATCATCGGCGGCAGCAGCATCAACATCCTCTACCATGACACCATGCTCAAGCTGGGGATCAAGGAGTCCCAACTCCAGCCCAGCCGGATGGTGTTCCACGGCATCATGCTGGGGCACTCCTGCTCCCCCATCAGCAAGATCCGGCTAGACGTTCTGTTCGGCACCAAGGACCACTTCCACGATGAACCGATCTGGTTCGAAGTGGTGGACCTGAGCAGCCCTTACCATGCGCTCCTGGGCCAGCCCGCACTTGCCAAGTTCATGGCGGTGCCCCACTATGCCTACCTGAAGCTAAAGATGCCGGGTCCCAAGGGCATCATCACCGTAACCGGCGACTACAAGAAGTCCTTGGAGTACGCTGCAGCTGGCTCCCGGCTGGTCGAGTCTCTGGTCATTGCTGAAGAGAAGCGTCAGCTCGACAAGCTCGTGGCCCTGGCTAGCGAGCGACTGGCCATGCCGACTCCGATCAAGTAGCTGGCCAACGAGGCGGCGTTCCTGCCGTCCAAGGATACCGAGAGGCTCCCGCTCGACCCGGCCAACCCCGAGCAGTGCATTCTCGTGGGCACCCACCTCGACAGCAAATAGAAGGCGAGCTCGTCGACTTCCTTCGTGAGAATCGGGATATCTTTGCATGGTCCCCCAAAGACATGCCGGGTGTCCCGAGGGAGTTCGCCGAGCACTGCCTACACCTCGACCAGGTGCCAAGCTGGTCCGGCTACCGCTTCGCCACTTCTCCAAGAATGAAGCGAAGAACCATTGGTGAAGAGATCGCCCGGCTGCTCGTAGCCGGCTTTCACCCAGAATGGCTGGCCAACCCAGTCCTGGTGCTGAAGAAGAACGAGACTTGGCGCATGTCTATTGACTACACTAGCCGGAACAAGGCATGCCCCAAGGATCTTTTTGCTCTGCCCCGTATCAATCAAGTCATCGATTCCACAGCCGGTTGCGAGCTCCTGTCCTTTCTGGATGCCTACTCCCGCTACCACCAGATCAAGCTGGATCTGGCCGACCAGCCTAAGATATCTTTCATCGCCCCGTTCGGGGCGTACTGCTACATCACTATGTCGTTTGGCCTGAAGAACGCATGCGCAACATTCCAGCGCTGCATGCACGTGTACATCGACGACATCGTGGTGAAGACCGAGCAGCACCTCACCCTCCTGGATGACCTCAAGGAGACGTTTGCCAATCTGTGCAAATACCAGATCAAGCTGAACCCAAAGAAGTGCGTGTTCGGCGTGCCAGCCAGCCAACTCCTCTGTTTCCTTGTCTCGGAGCACGGAATCGAGGCCAACCCCAAGAAGATCAAGGCGATCGAGCGCATGCGCAAGCCGGCTCGGCTGCGCGATGTCCAGAAGTTCACCGGCTTCCTAGCCTCTCTCAGCCGGTTCATCAGCCGCCTGGGAGAGAGGGCCCTACCCCTGTACCAGCTGATGAAGAAGACAACTGAGTTCGACTGGACTCCATAGGCAGACTAGGCTTTCCGCGACCTCAAGCGCATGCTCTCCACCGCTCCCCATCATGGCCGCACTGGCTGAAAAGGAGCCCATGCTAATGTACATTGCTGCCACCACCCGCGTGGTCAGCGTGGTGCTGGTGGTGGAGTTCCTCGAGGAAATCAAGGTGCAGCTGGTCCAGTGGCCTGTGTACTACTTGAGCGAGGTGCTCTCCCTCTCCAACAGAACTACCCACACTACCAGAAGATGTGCTACGGCGTCTACCTGGCGGCCAAGAAGCTGAAGTAGTACTTCCATGAGCACACCATCATGATGGTGAGCACGGCTCCCCTCTCAGAGATCATCGGCGGCCGGGATGCTACCGGCCGGGTCGCCAAGTGGGCCATGGAGTTGGCTGCCCACACCATCCTCTACGAGCCTTGCACGGCCATCAAGTCCTAGGCGCTAGCAGATTTCCTCGTCGACTGGCCAGAAACCCAGTACCTATTACCGCCTCCTGACTCGACACACTGGCGGATGCACTTTGATGGCTCGAAGATGCGCTCCGGCTTGGGAGCCGGCATCGTCCTCTCCTCCCCCAAGAATGACCGGCTGAAGTACGCACTGTAGACACACTTCGCCGCGTCCAACAACGTGGTGGAGTACGAGGCTCTCGTCCACGGCCTCTGACTGGCCAAGGAGATCGGCATCAGGCGCATCCTCTGCTTCGGGGATTCTGACCTGGTGGTGCAGCAAGTCTCTGGCGTGTGGGAGGCTAGGGACACCAACATGGCCAGTTACCGCTTCCTGGTCCAGCAGATGTGCGACAGCTTCGAGGGTTGCGAGTTCCACCACGTCCCCCGGGCCGACAATGAGGCGGCCGACACGCTAGCCAAGATCGGCTCCACCCGGCAGGCCATCCCAACCGGCGTCTCCCTTGAGCATCTACACAAGCCCTCCATCAAGCCCTCCCCCGACTCCAAGTCGATCTTCATCCCGGCCGACCCAGGGGCTGCCGGCTCCCGCCCAGAGGAAGCCAGACCAGTCTCGGGGGCTACCAGCCAGATCCCGGGATCTGCCGGCTCCACCCCGGGGGCAGCCGGCCAGGCCTCGGGGGCTGCCGGTCCAGTCCCGGGGGCTGCCGGCGCAGGCCCGCGTTGCGAAGCTGGCCCAAGACTTGGCGAACCGGCGTGAGTCGTGTTTCGGAGGCGAGTACGACCTCCTTCACTGTCCAAGCATCATGGTCACCGATGCAGACCCTCGCTCCCGCTCCACTTCCCGGTGCCCCTCCGCGGCCTCTGGAAGAAGGAAAGGAAAGGCTAAGATAGCCGCCAAGATGCCGGCTGGCGGTAGTCGCCAGCCGGGCACAGAAGAAAGAGAAGGCAAGAAGATCGAAACCAACCAAAGACTTGACAAGAAAACTTACCAGCAAGGAGGGTGTCGATCTCTCGAGCTTGCGCCAGCAACCACCGCTCCTTCAGCAAGGCCACACCGGCCCGCTAGTTATACTTGATCGTGAGGTCGGCGAGCTCCTGGGAGGCCTTGCCCACCTCCTCCTCCTTGTTGGCCACCACCTTGCTGTGCTCTACGGCGATCATGTCGCGCTGCTGCCCGGCCTGGGCCAGCCGGCGCCGAAGGTCTTGCACCTCGGTCGGATCGACGGTGGCGGTTGCAAGAAGTGACCGGCCCGCGATCAGTGGCCGGCTGGAAGAAACACGGAAGAAAAGACCAAGGCTCGGGATGTTCGGCCTGGCTGCTACGCAGCCGGCCCGAACATCGGGGGCTACACCCAGCGCACCCCCAATGGAAGAAGTCAAGACGGGTACCCCTTGCCTACCGCAGCTCTAGTGCTTGGGCCATGAGCCGGCCCTTGAGCTCGCGTTACTGGGCCTTGCCCGCGTTGTACTTGCTCACGACCTTGTTGTACAGCACGGTCCGCCTGTCGGTGACGGCCTGTGGTGGGAGAATAAGAAAAAGAACAGAAGTAAGAAAGACGCTCGGGAAGGCTCGACCCGGATGCTGCGTAGCAGGCCCGAGCCTCGGGAGCTACACCCAGTGGGTGCGCTAGCGCGCCCCCACTGGAAAACGGCCGAGACGGCTCAAGAACAAAAAATTAAAGGTCTCGAAGAAGCCAGAGCAAATACAGCAGCAACCGAAAACTTACCGTGACGGACTTCTCCACGTGAAGCAGCTTGGCCAGCGCGCCAGTGGCGAACTCCTTCAGTTGGTCGCAGTGGTCGGCAAATAGCGCTTGCACTGTGCCGATAGTGACCGTGGCGGCCGAGCCGCTCACGGCCGTCCTGCTGGAGACCTCGCCCGTGTTCGCCCACTCCAGCTGCAGCTAGGTCGCGGAGCCGGAGCTGATGCCGCTAGTTGCCGGCCGTGGCTCGGAGGTGTGCTCGAGGGTGTGCATGCCCGCCGACGAGATGACGAGGGCACCGCAGCTCTCGGGCTCAACCACAGTGTCTGGTCGACGTGGCCCCCTGCCGGCTCCTCCGGCTCCACTGGCTGTGGCATCCACGCCTGGCTGATGCGTCTCGCTGCCAACTGCCATCTGGCCACTCCCCCGGTCGGCTCCTGCGCTCTGGCCGGCCCCTCCGTCCTGGTCGGCAGCCGGAGGTGCGTCTGGTGGGGCCGTCTGTGTGGCACCCCGGTTCAGAGGAACCGAAACACCCCGTATTCCAGCCCAGAGATCAAGTCTTCTGGAATACGGCACTGCTTAGCATAGAACAAATCAGCTCTTTATTACAAACAATTGGGGTACAAGGGTTTGTGGTATTACAAAAGGTTACATCACCGCGGCAATACTACACCTACTAAGGTAGCTCTACGCTAGCAGCGGAACGACTCGTAGCAGTGGAACAACGACGACGGTGATAGACTCCACTCCGCAGGGACTCTGGCTGGGACACTTCCTAGCTCGCAGCTCGGAATCCTCGAGCTATGCAAACATGGCAGCACCTGCAAACTGGCATGACATGCCTGGTGAGTACTTTGAATGTATTCGCAAGGTCACAACAAACAAAGCATCAAGGCAAAGCAACACTTTAGCAGTCATGATTATATCAGGATCAAGTGTTATAGAAAGGGTGGAGGAAAATAGCAATACGTTATCATCTACTTTCATGATCAACTAGAGATCATCCTAATGTCCTGTGGTGATCATTCTCGAGATCACTACTCAGATCATCAACGGCCTTTGCCAAGTGATTACCATGCTATACCGAGATGAGTTCTTCCATCATTATCCAGTCATTCCATCATTGGTGTTGATCAAACAGTGTGACTTAGTACGAACTGTGTCCAATATCATGGACTTGGCTATTCGAATAGATTCTTACACTCTGCAGAGGTTGTGTACTTTACCCACACTATGGACACTCGTCCAACGAGACTTCCCTAACCCGTGACCCTTAAATCGTTCCACCGACACGTCCACTCTGAGGTCATGCCCTGGGTGGCCCCTGTGTCACTTCTGACACCTGCCACTGTCGTGGCCAAACAAACTGTCCCAAATGGGGACCTGAGCTCAATAACCAAACCGGGCTCACAAGGTTATCGCCGCCTACCTGATCAGGGTAGCGCGCATGCATAACCTTCCCTCTTTGGTGGTACTGATAAAAGAGCACGAGGTTAGACCAAGTTAAGGCCGTCCCAATCCGGCAGGTGTGGGTGCACGGAAAAGCTCAGTTCAGTGGCACTTGATCAACAATGAAGGAATTTATCCCCAAGTGACTGTTCCGTCATAACTGATTCTTCGATATCACAGTGATCCTGGGTACAATAATAACCAACTAGTAGTTCAGTGAACTACCCGAATAAGCTACTGCTGCTGGTTCCATCGTCCAAGTGCCGGACGGAATCACAAAGTAATCATAGATAGTAATCTCCTAGCCCATAGCATCATGGCATCATCAAACTTGTAGACTACTAGTCACCAACAATTTAGCCATCAACATGACAGTAGCATATCCAAGAAAATTACCCAAGTGTTTCATGAATAAACTATTTATGAATAATTCAAATTTTAGCATGAATATTTATTTGAAGTTATAGCATTGCAATGCAAGTATGCAAATGAGTGTTGTGGCTTGCCTTGCACCAAAGGAGTGTGGGGGTACTCCTAGCCTCCTCCAACTATTCAAATCAATCTGGAAAACATTTTTGGAAATATTGGTAAATACCACATAAAGCATTTTCCCCTGTCCAGAAATTCTAGGCAGCAGAGAAAATTACCAAAAATTTACAGCAAAAAGAGGAGCTCATAAGAAAAATAATGCAAAAAGAATGAAATCATTTGGACTTATGGTTTAAAAGATATTGGTGGTCAAAGTTGAGTCAAAATTCTGGTTTAAAATAGATTTAACCAGAAATTCAGAAAATACCAGGGGCGGCCACGTCGAAGGCGTAAAGGGGAAATACGCCTTCACTTGCGTACCGCTTCAGGCGTGCGCGGTGTCGCTGACAGGTGGGACCCCTGTTAGATTTAAATAGAGAGAGAGAGAGAGAGGGAACAGAGAACGGCGGGGCTTACCGGTGACGTTCACCGGCATAGAGGCCACGGCGGAGCTGGGAGTTATTCGGGATGGATTGGGTGCTCGACGGCGAACACGCCCGTACCCGTAGCTCATCGGGAGATGGCTGGACGGCGTCGGCCCCTTCTTCTCAGGCGGCGGCGAGCCTCGGGCGTCGATCGATCCGGTGATGCCGGCGGCCAATGGTACGGGTAAGAGGTTGGGGAGGGTCAGTGAACTACGGGGAGTGTAACGGTGACCCGGTCTTGACCGGAGATGCACCAGAGTGCGCTGGCTGCTGCGGGGACCGAACGGTGGAGCACTGGCCAGAGGAGATGAAGAAGAGCCTCTTTGCTCGAGTGGGTGGCGCCGGTGGTCGATTGGAGGAGGGGAAAGGTGGGCGATGCAGGGAGACGGGGGCAGGGAGCTCCTTTTATAGCCGGGCGAGGCTGTGGTGGCCGAATGCCGCCACGGATGCGCTGTCACAGTGAGGACGGCGAGCTGGCTACTGCGCTAGCTGTTGGGAGGTGCGGTGGGAGGGGACATGAGCGCGCAGGAGCGACGGGACGGGTCCGGAGCCTTTAAGGGCGTGCGGACAATGGCGGCGACCGCGGCGCATTGTTCTGCCCGTGGACGGACTTGGCCTTGTGTGGCGGCGAGCTTCACCGGAAGTGGGAGAGGGTTCTGGAGGGGGTACGTCGATGGTGGCGACGACGTCTGCACTAGCGGACAGCCGGGGGCAGCCACAGCTAGCCTGACCAAGCCGGTCAGTGCGCAGAGCGCGGCCATGGCACGCCCAGCCGCGTGGTCACCGCGTGCACAGGCGCACGCGGTGCACCCTAGCCTGGCAGCCCTTGTCTCTGGTGGCGACCTGACACCTAGTAGGTGACCTATGCCACTGGCAAGGCTAGAGATAGACTGGGATGATAGATCTTGTTAGAAACAGTTTTTGGTCAGAAACTTGCTTGAATTTTTAAGAGAAAATGGCTAGGTGGACAAAGCTGGATTTTCGTGTGAGCTGGTTATCTTGGAAGGACTATAAGCTAGAAAAATTTCAGGAATTTTTGCAAAGTTTAGAGCATGGTTCATGTACAAACCATAATCTGGGCCCAAAACTTGTTGAGGAGGGTGCACTCACATGGATGGGCTCCTTGAGGTGAAATTTGGTATTTGTGGGTTATTTGGTGGTGCCAAGATGCTATAAAAATTTCATACCATTTGGATGAGTATAAATGGTACTTCCTTCACAATGCTCCCTTCTGTACAGAAGCTTGGGAGAATTACTGAGGAAGAATGGCTAAATGAAATGGGCCAAAATTTAGTGGAGGATGTTTATATAAGTAGGAGAATGTCCTGGCAAAATTTCAGAATTTTTGGAGCAATATAAAATATGGTTGCTTCACAAACTGAAATTGTGACCAGAAACAAAGATTGGATGGTGTGCTCACCATGAGGAAAATACTTATCTCTACTGTACTGCATCATCCTCTCCTCTTTGGGTAAATCCCAATGCAGTTCACAAGTAGCAGGAAGAATTTCTGGCGCCATTGCCGGGGAGACATCACCAAAACCTATCAAGTACCTTCGCATAAACTATCATCTACTTGCTCTTATTTTCATTTGCCTTTTTATTTATCTTTGCCTCTCGTTTTTATCTCCCCCACTTCTCATAAAAAATTACAAAATCACAAAAATATTTTACTTTGCTTGCTTGCTATAATTGTGTGACTCAATGAAAATAAAAATATAAACATATGGATCCTCATCCACTTGCTAATCTTTTCAAAAAATCCAATTATGATGAACCAATTGCTAGTGAGTTGAGTGCCCTTGATTATCTTTATGAAGTTTTTCTTGAAAATCGTGAATTTGAAAATTGTGCTGAAGTGCTAAAAGAAGAAATTTATAAAGTGATTAATGATAGCTCCTTGAATGAAAAGCATGATTGCAACGATGTTATTATAAATTCTATTAATGTCAATTGTGCTAATGACATGCAAAGCTACAAGTTTGGGGATGATAATTTTGTTATGTCCACTACTTATTGCAATGATCATGATTGGGGTGATAATGCTTCTTCTTATGATCTTGACAATTTATTTAAGCCTCATGATGAATATGTTATTGATAATAATGTTTGCAATAATATTGAAAGTGGGTTTGGAAGAGTGTCAACTTTAGGTAAAAAGAATCCCACATATTTGGAGAGTGTTCAATCTTATGAAATTTTTGATAAATGTGGGTTTCGAAAGGTCATGACTTTACTTGATGTTAATCCCACTATCATGGAAGATTATAAAACTTTTATGCGTAGGGATCATGAAGAGAATATTTTATATGATAGCTATATTATTGAATTTGATTATGATCCTACATGAAATTATTATGAGAGAGGAAAATATGGTTATAGAAGTCTTCATGTTATTAAATTAACTCTCTTTGTGTTGAAATTTTTAATGCTTCATTCTTCCTATTTGCATATGCTAGATATTGCTTGTCTTGATAATTTGTTTTCCAATAAAATGCCTATGCATAGGAAGTATGTTAGACTTAAATGTGTTTTTCACATGTGTTATGATGCTCTCTTTGTGCTTCAATTCTTGTCTTTTATGTGAGCATCATTATTATCCTAAGCCTATCTTAATGGCTATAAAGAAAGAGCTTGTTGGGAGACAACCCAATAGTTATCTTAAATTTTTTCTTTTCTTTTCTGTTTTGTGTGCTCACACAATTTTAGCTTCTGTTATGATTTTGTTTTTATCTTTTAATTAGTGTTTGTGCCAAGTAATGCCTTTGGGATGATTTGGATGATAGTATGATTGATGCTGTTTGAAAACAGAAAGTTTTGAGTCCAGTACTGAATTTGTTGTTCTGTACTGGGGCGTTATAAAATTCTTAATTTTTTACAAAGTATTGGAATATGAATTTCCCACATTATCCTAATTTTTCAGAATTTTTGGAGTTATAGAAGTATGACTTTAATTCAGATCTTTACAGACTGTTCTGTTTAAGACAGATTCTGTTTTTGTTGCATAGTTCGCTTATTCTGATGAATCTATGGATTGTATCGGGGGGTATAAGCCATGGGGAAGTTGGAGTACAGTAGCATTATGCCAATATTAAGTATGAATCAATTTATAACAGTACGTAAAGTTTAAGATTTGTTTATTATACTAATGGATCTCACGAGGTTTCTCTTGAGTTTTGTGTGCTGAAGTTTTCAAGTTTTGGGTGAGATTACGATGGATAAAGGAATAAGGAGCAGCAAAAGCCTAAACTTGGGGATGCCCAAGGCACCCCAAGGTAATACTCAAGGAAGACTCAAGCGTCTAAGCTTGGGGATGCCCCGGATGGCATCCCCTCTTTCGTCTACAATCTATTGGTATGTCACTTGGAGCTAGATTTTTATTCATCACATGATATGTGTTTTACTTGGAGCGTCTTGTGCTATAGTTTGCTTGATTTTGTTTGTTTTTAGTTTGCCACAATCATCTTTGCTGAACACACCTTTTTGAGAGGGACACACATTATTCTTGATTTGTTAGAATACTCTATGTGTTTCACTTATATCTTTTGAGCTAGGCAGTTGCTCTAGTGCTTCACTTATATCTTTTAGAGCACGGCGGTGGTTATATTTTAAAGAAATAGTTGCACTCTCTTGCTTCACTTATATCTTTTTGAGAGTCAAATGATTAGCAATGGTAATATGCATGGGTTATGAATTTGGTCCTAATATGATAGGTATTCAAGAGGGATATAATAAAAACTTTCATGTAGATCACTGAATATGATAAGTTTGATTCCTTGCAATAGTTTTGCGATATTAAGATGGTAATATGTGGGAGGTGCTGGTAGCTAATTGTGGTTTACTAAGAATATTGGTGTTAAGGTTTGTGATTCCCGAAGCATGCACATATGGTCTGTCGTTATGTAAGAAGTTGGAGCATGATTTATTCTTGATTGTCTTCCTTTGCGTGTCGGTCGGGGGCGCGCAATGGTTAACTCCTACCAACCTCCCCCCTAGGGGCATGCATTGTAGTACTTTGCTTCGAGGGCTAATAGACTTTCACAATAAGTATATGAGTTCTTTATGACTAATGTGAGTCCATGGATTATACGCACTCTCACCTTTCCGTAATTTGCTAGCCTCTTGGGTACCGTGCATTGCCCTTTCTCACCTCGAGAGTCGGTGCAAACTTCGCCGGTGCATCCAAACCCCATGATATGATACGCTCTATCACACATAAGCCTCCTTATATCTTCCTCAAAACAGCCACCATACCTACCTATTATGGCATTTCCGTAGCCATTTCGAGATATATTGCCATGCAACTTCCACCGTTCTTTTTATATGACACACATCATCATTGTCATATTGCTTTGCATGATCATATAGCTGACATAGTATTTGTGGCTCAGCCACCGTTCATCATTTTCATACATGTTATGCTAGTATCATTGCACATCCTGGTACACTGCCAGAGGCATTCATATAGTCATATTTGTTCTTGTATCGAGTTGTAATTTTTGAGTTGTAAGTAAATAGAAGTGTGATGATCATCATTATTAGACCATTGTCCCAGTGAGATAAAAAAAGGCCAAAAAGAGCCCATAAAAAACGAGAGAACAAGAGAGAAGGGGCAGTGTTACTATCTTTTTCAATACTTGTGCTTCAAAGTAGCACCATGTTTTTCATATAGAGAGTCTCCTATGTTGTCACTTTCATATACTAGTGGGAATTTTTCATTATAGAACTTGGCTTGTATATTCCGATGATGGGCTTCCTCAAATGCCCGAGGTCTTCATGAGCAAGCAAGTTGGATGCACACCCACTTAGTTTTTATTTTGAGCTTTCATACACTTATAGCTCTTAGTGCATCCGTTGCATGGCAATCCCTACTCCTTGCATTGACATCAATTGATGGGCATCTCCATAGCCCGTTGATTTGCCACGTCGATGTGAGACTATCTTCTTCTTTTTGACTTCCCCTTATTGATCTCTACCACCATATTCTATTCCACCCATAGTGCTAGATCCATGGCTTGTGCTCATGTATTGCGTGGGGGTTCAAAAAGCTGAAGCGCGTTAAAAAGTATGAACCAATTGCTTGATTGTCTCTAGGACTGTGCATGATAAATACTTTATGTTAAGAAGATGGAGCATGACAGGATTATATGATTTTGTAGGGATAACTTTCTTTAGCATTTTTATTTTGAAAGGCATGATTGTTTGTTAGTATGCCTGAGTATTGATGTCTTTATATCAAATTATAGACTATTGCTTTGAATCATTCGGATCTTAATATTCATACCATAAAAGAGAATTACATGATGAAACATGTTAGGTAGCATTCCACATCAAAAATTCTATTTTTATCATTTACCTACTCGAGGACGAGCAGGAATTAAGCTTGGGGATGCTTGATACGTCTCCAACGTATCTATAATTTTTTATTGTTCCATGCTATTATAGTAACAATCTTGGATGTTTTATATGCAATTATATATCATTTTTTGAGAATAACCTATTAACCTAGTGCCCAGTGCCAGTTGCTGTTTTTTGCCTGTTTTTGACTTTTCAGAAAATCATTATCAAACAGAGTCCAAACGAAGAAAAAACTTTGGATTAATTTTTTCTAGACCAGAAGGGACCCTAGAAGCTTCAGGAGAAGACCAGAAGAGTCACGAGGGAGCGACAAGCCCGGAGGGCGCGCCCAGGGGGGTAGGCGCGCCCCCCAGGCTTGTGGGCCCCTCGTGGCACCTCTTGACCTAATTCCAGCGCTATAAATTCCAAAACATTCCCAATACATCAGAGAGCCACCACGAATAACTTTTCCACCGCTGCAAGCCTCTGTTCTTCCGCGATCCCATCTGGAGGCCTTTTCCGGTAATCTGCTGAAGGGGGAATCGATCACGGAGGGCTTCTTCATCAACCTTACTGCCCTTCCGATGATGTGTGAGTAGTTTACCACAGACCTACAAGTCCATAGCTAGTAACTAGATGGCTTCTTCTCTCTCTTTGATCTTCAATACAATGTTCTCCTCAATCTCCTTGGAGTTCTATTCGATGTAATCTTCTTTTGCGGTGTTTTTGTTGGGATCCGATGAATTGCGGGTTTATGATCAGATTATTCATGAGAAATATTTGAGTCTTTTCTGAACTTATTTATGCATGATTGTTATAGCTTTGTATTTCTCTCCGATCTATCCATTTGGTTTGGCCAACTAGATTGAATTATCTTGCAATGGGAGAGGTGCTTTGTGATGGGTTCAATCTTGCGGTGTTCTATATCCCAGTGATAGAAAGGGACAAGACACGTATTTGTATTGTTGCCATTATGGATAAAAAGATGGGGTTTAATCATATTGCTTGAGTTTACTTTGTCTACATCATGCCATCTTGCTTAAGGCGTTACTCTGTTTTCATTAACTTAATACCCTAGATGCATGCTGGATAGCGGTCGATGGGTGGAGTAATAGTAGTTGATGCAGGGAGGAGTCGATCTACTTGTTTCAGACGTGATGCCTATATACATGATCATTCCCTTGAATATCGTCATAACTATGCGCTTTTCTATTAATTGCCCAACAGTAATTTGTTTACCCACCGTATGCTATGCGTTCGAGAGAGAAGCCTCTAGTGAAAACTATGGCCCCCGGGTCTACTTTTATCATATATTAAAATCCAAAAATACCTTGCTGCAATTTATTTACTTTTACTTTATTTCGCAATTTACTTTTCTATCTATCACTATCAGAATTAATCCTTGCAAGTTACCGCTAAGGGGATTGATAACCCTCTTATTTGCGTTGGGTGCAAGTATTTGCTTTTGTGTGTGTAGGTGCTGCTAACGAGCTTCTGTGTGGTTCCCCTACTGGATTGATAACCTTGGTTCTTAACTAAGGGAAATACTTATCTCTACTATACTGCATCATCCTCTCCTCTTCGGGAAAATCCCAACGCAGTTCACAAGTAACAATGTGTGAGGCCACCACCACGGCGGCCCGAGCCTTCTCCTTCTCCAGATTCTCACCCACCACCCCGCGACGGTGGGTGAGCTCGTCGGCCAGATGACGAAAGAAGCCGATGAGATCCGCCACCCAGTGCTTGTTGAAGACGGCGTCGTGGGGGTACGTGATGTAGGGTGAGACCCTATGGTGATGATCTTTTCACACTTGGAGGGGGAAAAGGGAAGAACAAGATAAGAACAACAAGCAGAATCACTCAAACAAATCCAAATCACACATGGACTAGAGTAGCACACATGAGATCCATAAGTAATACATGAACAATCCAAGGAAATAAGCACAAAGGTAGGGTTCTTCCCACTCCAAAGGAGATGAGGTCTTGATGATCTAGAGAGATCCTTCTCCCTTAGGAGGTCTTGATGATCCTATGATGGGGATTCTTCTCCAAGAGGAGATCTTGACCCCCAAGAGGGAAGGTACAAGGAGCAAAGCTCTCTCAAGTGTCTCAAAATACTTTGCTAACCCTAAAATGGAGGGGAACGAGTATATGTAGTCTAGGGGCGGAGAGGGGTACATGGGCCTCGGCCCACTCATGCACGCAGGCACTGTTCAGATGATCCGGGTCGGGGTCCGGATGATCCGGGCGTCGGGGGTCCGGATGGTCCGGACGTCCGCCCGGATTGTCCGGTAGTCTCGTCGCAGGCGTCGTTGGCCCGGATGTCCGGGTCATCGTCCCGATGTCCGGGTGGGTCCGGATGATCCGGGCGGTGGGCCGGATGGATCCGGCTTCGTCGAAGGGCTTGCTGTCCTTTTGGTAGCTTGGACCGGATCATCCGGGTGACGGTCCGGATCATCCGGGCTTGGTCCGGATCGTCTGGGTGGGGGTCCGGATGATCCGGGCAAGTCCTGTCTTGCTCCTTCTCTTCTCTGTCTTTGCGTTCTCCTCCTTCCATCGCTTGGCCTTGCTCCTTAGCTTCTCCATGGCTGGTTCCTTGGTACCTGAGTATGCAAAGTGTCTCTGCTTGAGGTAGTAGACATGTCTCATGTGATTCAAAAGGAAGTTGCAAGAGGAGAGATGTCACCTCGGTCTCGATAGCTCTAGCACGAGCTCTCATCATCGGTCCACTTGGTGCCTTGGGTGGTGATGACATGTCCATGGGGATGACCGAAGGATGCTCCGCATCATCTCCCCCCCCCCTTGGGAAAGATCCGTCCTCGGATCGAAATTGACATCAACATGGAAGGGAGATAGGTCCTTGACGATGAAGATGTCGCTCACGTTGTACTTGTCACTTGGGATGTCGATCTTGTAGGCATTGTTGTTGTTGTAGCGTGCTAATACCTTGTAGGGTCCATCGGCTCGAGGTAGGAGTTTGGACTTGCGCTCGTTGGGAAAGCAGTCTTTGCATAGGTGTAGCCACAAAAGATCTCCGGGGTTGAACACCATGGGGTGTTTATTGAGGTTGAGCTTGGTCGTGAGGCGTTGTACTTGGCGCTCGATCATGTGCCTTGTATCTTCATGAACCTTCTTGAGGTATGTTTCTCGTGCACTCGCGTCCATGTTGATGCGCTCTTGTAGAGGTAGTGGTAGAATGTCCAATGGGAACAAAGGGTTGAAGCCGTAGACGGCCTCGAAGGGGGACTTGCCGGTGGTCGAATGTCTTGCTCTATTGTAGGCGTACTCGGCGATAGGCAAACATTCCTCCCACTCCTTGATGTTCTTGTTAATCAGCACGCGGAGGAGTGTGGATAGCGTCTGGTTGGTGACCTCCGTTTGACCGTCGGTTTGTGGATGATATGCCGAAGAAAATAGTAGATTGATTCCGAGCTTGGCGCATAGTGTCTTCCAAAAGTAGCTAAGGAACTTGACGTCGCGATCCGATACAATCGTCCTGGGCACTCCATGCAATCGCAAGATGCCCCTACAAAAGAGATTTGCAACATGTGAAGCATCGTTGATCTTATTACATGGTATAAAATGTGCCATCTTAGAGAAACGGTCCACAACAACAAATACCGAATCTTTGCCATTTTGAGTTCGAGGCAAACCAAGCACAAAATACATACTAATGTCTTCCCATGGTTGATATGGAATGGGGAGTGGCATATATAGACCATGAGATTGAGCTTTAGACTTATGTTTGCGGCATGTAGAGCATCGATTGGTGTAGCGTGAGACGTCCCGAAACATCTTTGGCCAAAAATAGTTCTTAGAGAGCGTGGCGAATGTCTTGTCGCGTCCAAAATGTCCCATGAGTTCTCCACCGTGAGCCTCTTGCAAAAGCAACAAACTAAGAGAAGACTCGGGGATACAAAGTTTGTTAGCTCGCATAAGATAACCATCTTTAAAGTAGTATCGCTCCCAAGAAGTGTGAGTTAGGCATTTGGCATAAGGAATAGCAAATGAAACATCATGCTCATACAAGTCTTTAATGTGCTCAAATAATATAACATTCAACTCAAGTTGAGTAACCAACATGCACTTGCGGGAAAGAGCGTCAACCACAACGTTTTCCCTACCTTTGATGTACTTGATAACATAAGGAAAAGACTCAATGAACTCGCTCCATTTGGCATGACGCTTATTCAATTTGGTTTGACCCTTTAGGTATTTAAGCATTTCATGATCCATATGGATGACAAATTCACGAGGGCGAAGATAATGTTCCCACACATGCAAGACTCTCACTAAAGCATATAATTCTTTGTCATAGATGGGATAATTAAGTTGCGCGCCAGAAAGTTTCTCGCTAAAGTATGCAACTGGGCGCTTCTCTTGCATTAACACGCCACCTATGCCATTACCACTAGCGTCACAATGCACTTCAAAGGTTTTTTCAAAATTGGGTAAGGCAAGTAAAGGAGCATGTGTAAGCAAGTTCTTAAGCTCATGAAATGCGGCATCTTGAGAAGGACCCCAAAGAAATGGTGCATTCTTCTTACACAATGCGTGCAATGGTGATGGAATAGTGCTAAAGTCCTTAACAAATCGGTGGTAGAAACCTGCTAGGCCAAGGAAACTACGCACTTGTTGCAAATTGGTTGGTTGTGGCCAAGTTTTAATTGCGTCAATTTTAGTTTCATCTACTTGAACACCCTTAGAGGAGACTACAAAGCCCAAGAAAACAAGCTTGTCAACACCAAAAGTGCATTTTTCCATGTTAGCATAAAGTCGCTCATTTCTAAGAAGTTGCAAGACGTCCCTAAGATGTATGTCATGATCTTCAGGAGATTGACTAAACACAAGGATATCATCGAAATATACCACAATACAAATGCCAATATATTTGTGAAGAACATGATGCATCACACGCATGAAAGTGCTAGGAGCTTGAGATAAGCCCATAGGCATGACCAACCATTCATATAAGCCAAATTTTGTTTTGAAAGTCTCTTTCCATTCATCACCCTCTTGCATACGAATTTGATAGTAACCACTTTTGAGATCAATTTTTGAGAAAATAGTGGCACCATTAAGTTCATCTAGCATGTCATCAAGGCATGGAATGGGATGGCAATATCTAACGGTGATAGCATTAATGGGATGGCAATTAGAACACATGCGATAACTACCATCTTTATTAGGCACAAGAATAACCGGAATGGCACATGGACTCAAGCTCTCGCGTACATACCCGTTTTCCATGAGATGTTGTACTTGCCTTTGTAGTTCTTTGGTCTCATCGGGGTTGACGCGGTAAGGTGCCTTGTCCGGGAGAGGTATGCCAGGTATGAGGTCGATGCGGTGTTCGATTCCGCGAAGTGGAGGAAGTCCGGGAGGTAGCTCATCCAGAAAAATGTCCGCGAATTCCTGCAATAAATGAGATAACACCAGAGGTAGATGTTGTGAAGTATTAGTCCACACCGCTTCATCTTTGCACACAAG
Source organism: Elymus sibiricus (assembly GCA_039707655.1). Classification (NCBI taxonomy): domain Eukaryota; kingdom Viridiplantae; phylum Streptophyta; class Magnoliopsida; order Poales; family Poaceae; genus Elymus; species Elymus sibiricus. Next base: position 164,018,089 of record CM077670.1, read on the forward strand.
GACAGAGTGAAGAACACTAGATGGGCACTCACTCACATCCCTCAAATCTCTTTTGGTGGCTAGGAGAATGTCGGGACCCCGATCCTAAGTCACACCGATCTAGCATAAGACACATCACATCACTTTGCGGCCTCACACACGGTAACCCACGGCTGCCGCCTTTACCATGGCCGGGACCGTTTGTGTCTTTTGGCTCACGTATAGGACCGTGATGCTAGCATCCATATGATAGAGAACTCGGGTCGACATGACTAGTCATAAACCAAGGTGGCACAAACGTACAGGGACAGGCATACATAACCCAGCAATGCATGTGTCGGTCATCAGCGTGTGCAACCGAGTCGTAGCAAGCTACAAGGACTCCAGTAAAACACCACGTGACATTTCCCTGTAGGGATAGACACATGAGAAAATAAGGATACATGCCGGTCAATCCATGTGTTCCGGAGCAGTAGCGAACTACCAGGGCTCAGTGGAAGCACTAGGAGGCATTTCCCTGTATGGAAGGCTACCAAAGCAGATAACTAGGTGTCGAATCCCACACATACCAATGCATTTCAAACATACATACAATATGCAAGATATGTGTAGATACAACATGGCATCACAACATAACTCTATGACTCAAAGTATTTCTTTAAGAGGCTCCAAGGAGCCATACATAACATGATATTACAATCATGGGTCTCATGACCCAACATACAAAGTCATACAAGCATACAAGCACATGCGGAAGCTTAACTTGTCTGAGTATAGACAACTAGAAAGAAGAAGGCTGAGAAGCCTGACTATTTAAAAAACCCTCCATAGGAACCAGACCTCTTTCTGGGATTCCAAAGCTACTCGTTGAAGCCCACATAGAACTACTATTGAGACTGAGGTCTCCTCTGCAAAAACATAAATTCAGCAACTGTGAGTACAAAGGTACTCAGCAAGACTTACATCAGAACTATCTACATATGAATCAATATCAACAAAGGGGGTGGTGGAGTTTAACTGCAGCAAGCCAGCTTTGACTCTGTGGCTATCCTGTACTACGATTACTGGTATTTACTTTGGGGGGGTGAGAGAGCGCACACGAGTCCACATATTCACCAAATCAATACTCCACTATGGATCCTCTCCCATCTCCCTACGAGAAGGCCATCCATAGCACTCATACTTATCTTGCGCATTTTAGGGTATCCACTTCAAGTTATCTATGAACCATATAAGTCTCCAAGTAGTCCATATCTGAGGACGCGGCTATTCGAATAGATCATATTACCCTGCAGGGGTGTACTTCTTCACACACACTCTCACCACTTAGAACCATATACACGTCACGTATCTCGGCAACCTTCAAGCGGAAGCCTGGCGAGGGTGTCGGCCACAACCTGACTAACCACGCAATACTCTAGTCCAGGTTTATCGCCTATCTGAGGTTGAACCCACAAGGGAAGTCCAGCCGAAGTTTCCATTACGGCCTCAAACGATGTGCGTAGGGTTCCCAAGCCCACCTCGCCAGATGGAACTACGCTTGGTACACCGTGACACGGTGCCTAGTCTGTCCCAAGCCCACTTGTACCGGGTGCCACTTGGTAGACTACTAACACAACCTACAAACACCAGAAACTAGTTGCAACTCCTGAACAGAGATCAAGGCAATTAATAAGTCGAGAGAGCTTGGAGTACCTGGAGCCCAATGTGTGGTAGTAACTGTCTTGGATAACATACACAGAACTCAGTTCTTAAGGACGGTCTCAATGAGACAACCCACCATGTACTCCTACATGGCCTCTCATCACTACCTTTACCAAATTGTGTTCACACACTTAGCCCTCAATAGTAGGACATGTTCACAACCATTCCAATTCATCCTAGATGAATCAAACCTGACACAACTCTAAGCAATAGCAAGCATGGCATGGATAAAGTCACAACATGGCTCAAGCAACTCCTAATCATGCTAGGAAGGTTTAGCTATTTACTGTGACAATGACAGGTCATGTAGAGGAATGGGTTCAACTACCGAAACAAGTAACAATTGAATCATTGTTGTCCTAATGCAATAAAAGAGAGCAGGAGCGAGAGAGTGTGATTGTATCGAAGTGATCAAGGGGGGTTTGCTTGCCTGGCACTTCTGAAGATGATATAGCTCTCCATCGGTGTCAACGATCACTACGTCGGAACCGTCGGCTACCGAGAAGGGACAAACACCAACAAACAAAGAAGGAACACAATCAATGCAATGCACATCCAAATGAATGACATGTCATATACAGGTACTGAATTGACCTAATGCAATAGTTAGTCATATTAATTGAAGTGGAATTCAAACATGTAGCAAATTTCAACTCCGAAACTAATTACCATATATTCCATAATCATGAATTGTCCTGGTTGGTGATTTTAACTTGTTCAAAAATGCATGAACATGGCATAAACAGATTCTTCATATTTTTCTGATCATTTTTCATATATAAATTATTTCATTCTGAGCTACGGTTGAATTTCTGTGATTTTTCAAAGTTTTAAGTATTTTCCGAAATAAATAAATCATTTTTGATTTATTTAAATTTCTAGAAAACAATTACTGCGTTAGCATGGCGTCATGCTGATGTCAGCTAGTCAACAGGGCCGGTCCAGGTCAAACCAGACCAGTGGGACCCACTGGTCAGTGACACATATCAATAACAGAGTTAATTAGCGTTAGTTTAATCATAACTAAATTCCGTCAGTGGCCAGGCCCACATGTCAGTGAGTCAAAGGGTTATTAGGTTAGGTTAAACCAGTGATTAACAGGAGTTTAGGCCACCAGCAAGGCCAGACGTGGCGGAGGTCGTCGAAAACGTCGCTCTGGTAACCATTTTCGCGGCGGATGGCATCTACGCGAAGCCCAGGTTCGCGCGCATCCGTTGGTGCTAACAGCTCCGCCGGAGGTGGCCTCAAGCGATGGTGGCGTCCACTTCCACAGCGGCCAGAGCTTAGACCTCGGCGGAATCGACGTTTCAGCATGCAAATCGACCGGTGCCTGTCAACTACGGAACCTACGCGTTGCTGCGAGTCGGATGGACACCACCGCGTGACCCAAAGGACACCGGAGTGGCGCCGGCGACGAGTCCATGCGGCGGTGAGATCTGATGGTCATAGAATCAAGGGTTAGAGTTCAAAATCAAACGCGGGAGAGGAGGGGAAAGACGGCGGTGCTCACGGCGCCAGGTGGAGAGAGAGGCTAGAGGAGAAGAGAGGCACGGAAGAGAGAGGGATAGGAAGGCGAGAGGAGGCCAGAGTGTTCTCCAGGCACGATGATAGGCTCTGGAGCACCTCGATGGCAAGCAGGAGGTGGCCGGGGCCTCATGCGGGCGCGCCACGCCTCTCGTCTGCCTACTGGCGTGAGGTACGGGACGACTGGCAGCCTCGGCTAGTTGGGTTGCGCAGTAGTTGGGCCGCAGGTAAGTCAGGTAAGGTTTTCCCTTTCTATTTTTCTTTCTATTTTCTTGGGAGCTCCTAATTGGCAAATCCTAAACGGCGCCTTATGCGCCCGTTTCATCAATTTTCCGAAACAGGCGGCCACCCCCTGCTACACTAGGCCGGCCCGTTGTTCCTTTTTCTCTGATCAAACTAAAGCAAAAAAAGGTGTGGCGCGGGCGGGGTTCGAACTCAAGAGCTCTTGGTTGGGAGAGCAGCGCATTCACCACTAGGAAACCACCTCACTTGTGCATTAATACATCTTATTTTCTTTTATTCTTTCTCCAGGTTGCGGTTCCTATTCTTTTTTTTTCTTGTTCCTTTTTCCTTTTTTTTATTTTCTTAAATGCGCGAACTTGGTTCAAATTCGTGATTTGAAATTCACGAATTTTTTTCGAATATCATGAACTTTCATCAAATTCAATGAAGTTTTTTTCAAATTCGATGAACTTTTTTCAAAATCGATGAACTTTTTTTCAAAATCGATGAACTTTTTCTCAAAGCCGATGAACTTTTTTTCAAAATCGATGAACTTTTTTCAAAATCGATGAACTTTTTTTCGAAATCGATGAACTTTTTTCAAATTCGATGAAATGTTTTAAAATTTTGATGAACTCTTTTTCAAATTTGATGAACTTTTTTCAAAATCGATGAACATTTTTCAAATTCGATCAACATTTTTCATATTCGATGAACTTTTTTCAAAATCAATGAACTTTCTTCATAATTCGTTTTTTTTGTGTGTTATACCCAGAAACAGCAGCCCCAAGAAAATGAAAAGCAAGCAACGCTAGTTTTTTTTTTTTGAGAAACCAACGCTAGTTGATCGAGCGAGCGAAGGAACGAGGGGAAGCGGGAGCGAAGCCAGAGATGGGCCGGCCCATGAAGGGGCGCGCATAGGCGCCGGTTGCTCCCAGTGGCGCTTAAAGCGCCACTTAGGAGCTTCCCTCCTAATTGGCGCTGCAGGCGCCAGTTCGCCCGCTGGCGCTCACGGGCACTGCGAGCTGGGCCGGCCCATTAAGCTGAAAATCAGCCAGATCGCTAGGTCAAAGTCAGATCGCACGTCACGATTATTTTCCTGGCTCGGTCGTTTCATTCAAGAATTTGAAAAAACTTCAAGAATTCGGGAAAGGTTCACGAAAAAAAGTTCACAAATTTAAATAAATTTCATCAATTTTGGAAAAAAAGTTCACCAATTATGAAAAAAAATTCATCGATTTTGAAAAAAAAATTCATCGAATTTGAAAAAAGTTCATCAAATTTGAAAAAAGTTCATCGAATTTGAAAAAAATTCATCGAATTTGAAAACAGTTTATCAAATTTGAAAAAAGTTCATCAAATTTGAAAAAAAGTCCATCAACGTTGGAAAAAAAATGTAACACCCCAAAAATATTTTCTTTTGATTTTCAAAATCTTTTTTTTAAAATAAAATACTTTGGATTACTATGGCTGTATTTCTCTTTTTCTTTTGCTTTGAAAGTCATTGTTTTTAGTTTTCAATTGGGGTTCAATTTTTTTTAAATGGTTTCTGATTTGATGGTTTCTTACTTGAGTAAATATTTTGTAGGACCAAAATTCTTTTCTCTTAGAAACTTTTTGAATAATTAATTATTTCAAGGAAATAGTCCATTTCATCTTTTATTCAAACACTTAGAAAATTCTCAAAAAGAATCTTCTGTCATTTTCAAATTATCATCCAAGCCATCCTCTCACCCTAGGACAGTACCCAATACTTCTCCTCTTAACAAAAAAATATTCTTATCATATTTAGCAAATTCCAAAACTAGAATTTCATTTATTCCTAGTTCCTTTGATTTACAAAGGAACTATATTTTTCCTAGCTCTTCTACACCCACAAAAATTATCCCAACTACATGACAGTACCCACATTCCATTTCACCAAAAATATTTTGTTCCACAGTTCAAAAATTTCAAATTTCATTCAAATGAAATTTGGACCAGATTCAATCTCTCTGCTCAAAACCTAATTTAAACTACTCCAAAAATTCTGAAACCTTGCCAGCACCTTTGTTATGCATCAGTACCTCACCACAAAAAATTTCAGAAATTCCAAAAATGCCTAGGGCTATCTAGCATTTCATCAAACACCTTATGTGCACTGTTGACTACTGTTGAAAAATTCAGAAAATGCAGAAAGTTCAGAGAAGGGAATTGGGACAGCAGTGATGTGCCTTCCACTCCTCCTCTTCATCGCTGCCTCACTCCAAACCATCAATGCTTCACCCCAGGCTCCCTCGTCAGTTGCTCACCGTTGCCTGGCCGGTGGCAGGCCGGTGGAACAGCCGCCGTTCCTGGCCATGGTGGGCCGAACGGATCAGCTCAGCCGCCTGCTCACCATCACTGCCCCTCAATGCCCTCTCCTAACTTCCTGCCACGCAGCACCCTCTCCACGTCGCCTGACCACCATCCAAACCACCAGCAACCCCACTTGCCAGTCGCCGGAGACAGACACCACCGCCATGGCCGTACGGGTGCCCGTCGTGGATAAGGCGATGGAACTCGCGGGGCATCGCGCTGGCACTACCAGAAGCCTCCAGTAGTCTCACTTATGCTCACCATCCACGCTAACCACCCAAACCTACCTCGCCGGCCGGAATTACACCGCCGTGATCTGGATAGCTTCGGTCATCTCCGCCTCGCCTATAAAAGGGGCCCCGAGCTCCGTTTTGCACCCACATCGCGTCCACCCATCCCCAATCACCACCTAGAGGAGTCGGCCGACCTCGGGGAGGTCTTCTTCCCTGACTCCGGCCACCCGATCCACCACTGTCACCGAGAACACCACATCGCCGTTCGTCCATCTCCACCTCTCAAACTCCATCAGTAGGCTCCTGGTGCACCACCTCATCCATTCCGCACGTCAATTTGATGTCCGGAGCCCTCCCCGATGAGATCCACCACCACCCGACGCCGCCATCCGCTGGAGTTGACAACGTCGTCACCATGGTGCTCGCCGGCGACCACCACCACCACCCACCGACGCGGAACGCTCCCCCGAGCACGTTCATATCATAGCCGTCCCCTGAAACGCCGGCGATCGCCACCGGTGACCACCGCACCCTCTCTATACACGCGCGCAAGGCACGTTCAAATTTCAAACCTGATGGGTGGGGCCCACCCATTAGTGTTTTATTCTTTTCCGGTTATTTCGAAAGCGTCTTCTGCCTCTTTACGTTTCCTGAACTGGAAAACGTATTCCTACACGAGGCGCTTTCTGTTATTACAGCAGGGACCTGAAAGTAGTTGTTTTATTTGCAGAAGTTCCCTGGTTTTAAAACCATTATAACTTTTTAACCAAAAATCATTTTCACCTGATTCTTTTTCTGGAAAATTTCTTTTTCACTCTAGTTTTTTTAGTATTTATTTAAAAATATTTTGAGTCAACTTTTTGTGCTGTCACAAAATTTTTGTTCAAATTTTGAATTCTTATTTTATAGAAAACGAGGAGGGAAACTTTGCCAAAAATTTCGAGGGATCACCATCTGCCTACTTTGATCAAGGCAAGCATTTTTTAACTTAGGATATGGTGTTTGCATGCATGTTTGCATAAGTTCGAAATGATCACCGGATATGTAGTGGATAGCAAGTGCCTGCATGGTCATATCTCTTTTGTGCATTTCTTGCATACATTTTAGAACCATTCTAACTTGGATGAAATTGTGACAAATCAGGGGTGTACCCCCTGTCTATGTCGTGCCGGTGGGCACGGATCACATCGTGACACGATGGTGTCACTGTGGCATGTGAAGCTTGCCAGTCATAATAATAAAACCTCTTGAGTCGACCTAGATCGAGTCTTGTTCCGTCATGCCTAGCTAAAAATAGTGCTGCCACTTGTCTTCCCCCAGGGGAGTATGGCTTAGTAAGTTGCTAACCCCTTTCCAAGTACACAACACATAGAGGGGCCGTGATGAGGGTTCCATGGCCATGGACTAATGCCAGTCATCGGGTCAGGGGGCATGGGTGTATCTGGCTGGGCTGAGAGGGGGGCACCCCTTGTATTCCGCGCGTTATAAATTGTGATCCCATGCTATTCGAGATGGCGGTCTCCCCATCTTAGAGTTTTTCTTGAACGATGCTTTGGGTGATTCCTGGCATCAGGAAAGTTAATCTGGTGTGTGCTGGTTAGGTGTGTTTTCAACCCAAAAACCATGATCAGAATTAGTCAACGTTTCAAGGTTGGCTAAATAAATCCTATACATGTGGGTAAAGAGTACAACCTCTGTAGAGTTAGACCTATTCGAATAGCCGTGTCCACGGTCAAGGACGTTAGATGGGAAGGGTCAAGTGTCGGTCCCGGTGTCGGTCTTCGGAGGAAATAATATAACTAATCATGATCCATTTTAATGAATCATTATTGTCACTACTGATGTTATCATGAATATTATTGTTAATATGAATATTACTGTGGACTAACCTTTTTCTCTTATGTGCAACCTTGAGTATCTCTTGGGATGGTTGTGCCACCTGGATACTCATTTCTATTTTTTTTAGTATCTCTTGGGATGGTTGTGCCACCTGGATACTCATTTCTATTTTTTTGAGTATCTCTTAGGATGGTTGTGCCACCTGGATACTCATTTATATTTTTTTTTGAGTATCTCTTGGGATGGTTGTGCCACCTGGATACTCCTTTCTTTTCAAAACCTCTCGAGGCGTCACATTCAGACACCAGTTTGGCATTTCTTTTCAAGACCTCTCGAGGCGTCGCATTCAGACACCCGTTTGGAATTTCTTTTCAAGACCTCTTGAGGCGTCGCATTCAGACACCCGTTTGGCATTTCTTTTCAAGACCTCTCGAGGCGTCGCATTCAGACACCCGTTTGGCATTTCTTTTCAACACCTCTCAAGGCATCATATTCAAACACCCGTTTGGCATTTTTCTTGGAAATCCTCGGGCGGTGCAATGCCCGTTGTTCCATTTTATTTTCTTGGAATCCTCAGGCGGTCCAACACCCGATGTTCCATTTTACTTTCTTTGAATCCTCGGGCGGTCTAACGCTCGATGTTCCATATCATATTTCTTGGTTTATTACTAAAATGATATATTTATCCATCCACACCATATTGATATTTATCAAGCCATGCTTTAATTTCGGTTAACATATGCATATAAATTAATCCATCATGATCATATGCACTCTATTGCATTCGGTATATCTTTTGTTCATAATGTTTGCGATTACATTCAAACGTACTCACTGGCTTGTCCCTGGCTTGTTAATTTGGCCAGACCTGGATGAAGACGATCTTATGGAGGAAGAGTGCGCTAGCAAGCCCGACGCTTAGAGGTGTTCCCAGTTAGTCACCTTGTGGTCTTGGAGTCTACCACGTGTATCATCCGTCGTGCTTCCGCCCCACTAATAAGATAGTCAAGCCTCCCACTGACGCTTGGCTTTACCTTATTGTTCCAGTGTTGTATTATCACCACACCACTGTCTGTACCGCCACCGTCATATATTGACAAATCTATAATAAATGTTGAGCACTCTAGCTCAACCTTGTGTAATATTATGTATGTACTGGATATCTATATCAAGGGAGTCCACCAGTTGTTCTGATCTTGGGGCTGGTGTGACTTGAGGCTACTCCGAGATTTATTCCGGAAACAGGCCCGACAAAAAGTTCATCTATTTAAAAAAACATCTAATTTAAAAAGTTCATCAATTTAGCAAAAAGGTTCACAAAATTTGAAAAAACACGCATTAAAAAAACAAAAAAGTTAGAACAGAAAAGGAAAAAAACAAAATAAACTTAAGCACTAAATAAAAGGAGAAAGCGAAGTAATTTACCATGAGCTGGGCGCTGGCCTGATGGTCATAATGTAGCGCTCGCAGCTAAGGGGACGCCGGTTCAAACCCCCATATCCGCACCGTTTTTAGTTTCTTTTTTAGAAAACAGAATAGAAATGGGCCGAGCCCAGTAAACGCGGCTGCAGGCGCCGGTTTGCAGAAAGAGTAATAACCGGCGCCTGCAGCGCCAAATAAGATTTGCCTATTTTTGCTTCTGTTTTGAATTTGGTTTGCTAACCAAATTATTTTTGTAGCTTTTGAAATTTATTCTGGATGCAATATGGATTATTCTAGAGCCCCACAAATAGTTTCAGAATTATTGGAGCTCTAAATTATTTATAGTATTTATTTACTCCAGTTCAAATACTTATTGGATTAATTCAAAGCCCATTTATGTCCTGGAAAAATGTGCACCATTTTTGGTTTAGGTTTTCACCTTGTGCTATAAATCATGAACATTTTTGAAGGGCATTTTGGGTTCATTGAAAAGGATTTTATTTTGATCCTAGTTGAATTTCATTTGGTGCTAGGGTTTGAACATCCCCATTTCAAATTCATTTGAATTTTAAACATGATTCATGGATGCTTTAATGCAACTATTTACAATCAATTCTAGGGTTGTGACACAGAACTAAGTTTTTCTTGTCGCTCATCATGGAGTCACTCGATCAATTTTGGCTTGTGGCGCTCACTCTCTTTGTGGTGGTTCACTCGCTCACTATTCTCTCCACGATGACTCGATGCTTGTTTGTTGGCGATGACTTGACTTGGTGACATGGGTCCAAGCACGTATTCCTTGCCCTTCATCTTGAAGCTATAGTGATTGCTGCGTCTGTTGTGGATGACACCGTGGTCAAATTGCCAAGGTCGTCCTAGGAGGAGATGGCACACGGACATAGGAACCACATCGCACTCCAAGGTGTCTTCATATGCGCCGATCTTGAATGATACCTGGACGGTGTGTTCCACTTGAATGATGCCGGAGTCACTTAGCCATTGGACCTTGTAGGGGCGGGGGTGCTTCTTCTTGACCAATTGTAGCTTTGAGCATAATTATTCACTTGCCAAGTTGTGGCAACTTCCGCCGTCGATGATCACCTTGACTGAACGTCCTTGAATGCCCGCTTTGGTATGGAAGATGTGGCAACGTTGATCCTCGTCTTGATGTTGTTGAAGTGTCAAGACCTTGGAGACAAGAAGGGCGGGGCTCAAATCATTGTCGCAAAAGACTTGAGCGTCTTCATCTTCATTGACTTGTCGGTGTATGGCCACATGCTCAAGTGCTTCCATTTCGTCTTCGCTCATGGAGTCGTAGGTGCTGTCATCATTGAGAATCATGGTGCGTCGTGTTGGGCACTCAAATGTCTTGTGACCTCGGCCCTTGCATGTGAAACATTGAATTGAACTTGTCTTGGTAGTGGCATCCGTTGGAGGTGTCGATGACGAAGTTCTTGGCTTGGATGTACTTGAAGTAGGACGACTCGAAGATGTAATCGGTTGCTTGGAACTTGACTTGTCGCCGGTACTTGGTGTAGCTCGAGTCGTTGTAGGAGGTGTTGTAGTTGTTGAAGCTTGATTGTATGAACCATAGGTCTTGGACGAGTACTTGGAGTACTTGTAGTCATCTTGGACTTGTCGCTCCGCTTTTGTTGCTTGGTGCACTAGCTCGAGGAGGTTGGAGTACGGTTGGAAATCCGCAATTTTCTTGATTGGATGGTTGAGACCATTCAAGAAACGTGCCATAGTTTGTTCATCATCTTCCTTGACATTGGCTCGTATCATGGCAACTTCCATTTCTTGATAGTATTCTCCAACCGACTTGGTGCATTGCTTGAGGAGTTGGAGCTTCTTGAAGAGGTCACGACTATAGTGTGTGGGCAAAAAATGAGCTCGCATGACATCTTTCATTTGGTTCCAAGTTGTGATTGGTGGTTCACCCTTTTCTCTTCGTCGCTCGATCACTTGCTCCCACCAAATGAGGACATAGTCTTGGAACTCTAGAGATGCCATGGCGATCTTCTTTTCCTCATCATAATTGTGAAGACGGAATATCTTGTCGGCCTTCAATGCCCATGAAAGATATTCTTTGGGATCGTTGCCTCTGGAGAACTTGGGCATGGTGAACTTGAGCTTGCCGAAGTGTTGTTCTTCATCATAGAGCCGATGGTGATGTCGGTCTTGTCTTGGCGGTGGGTTTTCATCCTCGTGATCTTCTCTATTGACTTGACGTGGGGGTCTTGGTGGCAGAATCCTTGCTCAATTCCTCCTTTCTTGGCGCTCCTCGAGGCGAGCGATGTCGTCTTGTTGTGCTTGCCGGAGCACTTCTTCTTGTTCACGCACTCGCTGGTTGTTCTCTTCAACGGCGTGGTTTGCTTGTCGTAGAGCGTGTTGTGCTTCAAGCGCTTGTTCTTCTCGGCGTTGTCTTTCTTGGCTTAGTGCATCGCCATCTTGGTCGTCTTGGCGTTGGCATTGTTGAGCTTGGCCTTGGTCCATGGCGGCTTGATCTTGGCGCCGATGTCGGTCACGTTCTCGAAGGAGGTCTTGTAGCCCATTGCCATGGAATGGGTTTTGTGGAGCTTGATGATCGTCATGGTCGTCGCGACGATGAGAACGCGAGCGTGGAAGACTTGTGTGGGAAGAAGAATCCCA